>CM038677.1:335138429-335738429 GCA_021605205.1 Aegilops longissima
CGAGGACCCCTTAATCCAGGACTCCCTTGTCTTTGCTATCCAAGAAGAGATTTATATTTTTGAAGGAATATATGGAAGAAGAAATTGATGACACTGTGAGCCCATTAGATGAAAATTGATGATGAGGGGAGCAAACAACAAAGGGAGGAACAGTGGGTTAGCTACCTGTGACCACCTTCTAATGAGAGTAACTCTTCAACACATACATTGTTTAATTTCCATTCGTGCTTACCGAAGGATGAATGCTATGATGATTTCTATGATCCCTTGGATTCGTTTGAAATATCCCTTTTTGATCAAATTGATGCTTGCTATGCTTGTGGCCATGATGTCAATATGAATTATGCTTATGGAGATGAACTTGCTATAGTTCCTTATGTTAAGAATGAAATTGTTGCTATTGCACCCACTGTGACGCCCGGATAATTAAGCCACAGTAACCCTCCGCTAATGATGCCACGTCACCTCGATTACTGTTGCTAATCTCGCGTTAGATCGAAACCGATTCGAGTTTCGAATTCAAAATCGAGCAAACAATAAAATTTTTCAAATATTAAAATTTAAATGTTCGGAGTGAACCAAATAATACATAGGTAATTATGGTGGTGAAACCACCTTTTATAAAATGTTTAATTGCTCAAGGAAAATTAAACAACAAACAAAGGAAAGTAATTAAAAGCCTTTTGTATTTTGTAAAATAATAAACTATTTTATTTAGCTGTCCAAATTAATGTGGCAGTGGTATCTTTAACATACCATATTTAGGTGTTGTTCTCACATTTTTCAAAATTGAAATAAATTAAAACTTTAATAAAACCGAAAAGAAGAAATAAAAGAAAAGACAAAAAAAAAGGAAAAGGGATAGGAGACACCCCCCCCACTGGGCCACCCGGCCCAGCCAGCGGCCTACCAGGCCGGCCCACCGGCCCAGCCGGCCGACCCACCCTGCCTTATCCCGGGGGGAAACCCTAACCGCCCCTCCCCCCTCCTCTCGCCCCCACGCCCTCCCTCTGCCCCTCACCCGAGCCAGATCGGGATCGGGCCGTCGCCATCCGTCGCCTCCTACCCCCCTCCCGGCCTCGCCGCCAAGACCTGCAACACCACCGCCGCCGCCGTCATCGCCACCATCTCGACCCGTTCGCCCCTTGTTGCGCTTGCCGTCGCGAATCGCCCGGCACCACCTCGCCCGACGTCGCCGTCCTCCTCGCGGCCCCGTCCCCTCTCCCTCGTGGCCAGGCGCCTGCTCGACGCCGTCGAGGTCGCCACAGCCTCAACGCCGTGCCCGACCCGCGCCTCGCCGCCCGTCTTCGACCCCCTCCCCGATCGGAACTCCTCGCCGCCGCCCGGAGGGCTACCCCGCCGGACTGCTCCTCCCCCGCCCTCGTCGTCGACCCCCTCCATCGCCGGACTGCCCCAACGCCTCCTCGAGCTCGCACGCGACCCTCCCTGTGAGCTCTCGGTCCTCAGTGACCTTTTCCCCCCACCGCGTCTTGTATCTCCGTCGCCGACGAGGACGTGCCTCGGCCGTCGCCCGCCACCGCCGTTATGGCCGCGCTTGGAGCAGCGCCGCGCTCCCCCGCTCTCCCCTCACCGCCGCATCCCTCCTCCATGGTCCATCCGGCTCCCTCATCGCCGGGCGACCACGCCCGGGCGGCGCCCGTGCCGGCGTCCGCCTCGCTCGGGTTCGCCCCCTGCACAGGCGCCCACTTCCACGCCTGCACCAGCGCCTAAACCCACTAACCCCACAGGCCCAATGACAAAGGGCCCGCCCGTAACAGATTAAAAAAATAAAAAAATAAAATAAAAAATAATATATAATAATTTGATTAATTAACTAATTAATTAGTTAACTTAATTAAACCTATTTAGGTTAAACTAATCACCTAAATAAACTAATCAATTCTGTTTAACTCAAATCAGCCAATGACAGTGGGACCCACGGGACAGTTTGACCGATCAAGGGTCGATTTGACTCTTGGCGTCATGGTGATGTCATGCTGACATCACCTTTCACTGTTTGGATAATGTTGGATTTAATTAAATAATTAAAATTAGAAAATTAATAAAATCTTTAGAAAATCATATCTTTTAATCCGTACTTTCGGATTAAATTATTTTCAACATGAAAGTTGCTCGAGCGACGAGGCGAATCCGCACGCAGATCCGTTCGTCCGCCACGCACCTAACATATCAAACTCGCAACTTTCCCCTCGGCTCCTCTCGCTCGAAAACACGAAACAGGGATATTTTCCGGATGTTTCCCCTTCACCGTATCGCCTATCCCTCACGTTAGGTCACCCCTAGCACAACGTATTGCAGCGTCTTGCTTTGTGTTACATTTGATTGCTCTGTTATTTATTGTGTTCCCCCTCCGATACTCCTTTACGATAGACTCGAGGCCGATCTTTGATGCCCCTGTGGTCGACTACGTCACCGACGACCCTCCTTGTCTCGAGCAACCAGGCAAGCCCCCCTTGATCACCAGATATCGCCTACTCTTCTCTATCTGCTTGCATTAGAGTAGTATAGCATATTCTTGTTTTCGAGATACTCCTATCTTTGTTGCATAGCTTTGTCCTTGTTATACATTGTTACCTTACCGCAATCCTATATGCTTAGTATAGGATGCTAGTGTTCCATCGGTGGCCCTACATTCTTGTCAAAATCGCCATGCTATACTATCGGGCTGTGATCACTTGGGAGGTGATCACGGGCATATACTATATACTTTACACTATTACATTACTGTGGTACTGTTAGGAGATGGGGCTGAAAGGACATGTGGCTCCATCCCGGTAGAGGTGGGCTGGGTTCCCGACGGCCCCGATTGTTACCTTGTGGCGAGCGGCAGGGCAGGTTGAGACCGCCTAGGTGAGAGGTGGGCCTGGCCTGTTCGGCGTTCGCGGATACTTAACACGCTTAACGAGGTCTTGGTATTTGATCTGAGTTGGCTCTGAGCTTATACGCACTAACCATCTATCGGGAGTAGTTATGGGTATCCCGTCGTGGTATCACCGAAGTACTTCAGACGTCACGACGGAGCGGCGCGTGCGGATTGGACTGGAGCGCTGCTTTGGGCTAGGTCTGCCTTCGGCACAGACATAACGTCAGGTGTGCTTTCGAGGCGATGGGCCCGGACCCTGCTGCGCTTAGGTTTAGACCGCGTGTTGGCCTCTCTGTTGTGCCTAGGTGGGGCTGCGGCGTGTTGATCTTCAGCGGCGGGCATGACCCAGAAAGTGTGTCGGCCAAATGGGATCAAGCGTGCGGGTAAGATGGTGCACCCTGCGGGAAGTTAATCTATTCGGATAGCCGTGATCTTGATAACAGGACGACTTGGAGTTGTACCTTGAGCTTATGACAACTAGAACCGGATACTTGATAAAACACACCCTTCCAAGTGCGGATACAACCGGTGGTTGCTCTCGCTCGAGGATATGAGCAGGGATCGCCGGGTAGGATTATTGCTATATGATGTTACTTGGAGGACTTGGTTTGTCCCTCCTACTGTTGCAAGACAGGTGTCGAGCGTAGTCTTCGTTAAGACTAACTATCCCCTCTTATTACGGCATTCTGCAGTTCAGCCCTTGATATGGCCTTTACACATATATCCATGCATATGTAGTGTAGCTCCTTGCTTGCAGTACTTTGGATGAGTACTCACGGTTGCCTTGTTCCCCTTTTTCCCCGCCTCTACTCGATTGCTGCAACGGAAGATGGAGCCCAGAGTCGAGCGCCACCGTCGATGGCGACTACTACTGGAGGTGCCTACTACTACGTGCAGCCGGCGGCGACCAGGAGTAACCTAGGAGGATCCCAGGCGGAGGCTGTTCCTCTTCGATCTGCATCGGTTTGTGCTTGCCATCTTATGGCAACTTGTTTAACTTATGTCCGTACTCAGATATTGTTGCTTCCGCTGACTTCGTCTATGATCGAGCACTTGTATTCGAGCCCTCGAGGCCCCTGGCTTGTATTATGATGCTTGTATGACTTATTTTATTTGTAGAGTTGTGTTGTGATATCTTCCGTGAGTCTCGATCTTGATCGTATACATTTGCGTGCATGATTAGTGTACGATTAAATCGGGGCGCCTGAGTTGGTATCGAGCCCATTGCTGTAGGAATCCCCTTTCCAACTCCTTGGCGAAGTTGAGTCTAGACATTGCAAAACTTTTACTAACTTGGCTGTGTGCCTTACGGGCCCACGTCGTCATCGGGTGGTATTAGGATCTTTTACTCCTCGATCTTTACTCTGGGATTCTGAACTCTCTTCTATTCGGGTTAAACGATTTTGCTAAAAACGAAACTAACTTTAGGTTCTCGCGAGTACTTTCTCCCGGAGAGCCCCTCACTTCAGATGATCGTCTGCTAATCAGAAGATTCCGAAGATACTCTCTGATGTTCTCTCGAGACCTTGTGCCCATCACTTTTGCCATTACTGACCACGGATAAATCCATATGGATGACTACTTACACTTGCCGTTCATACGATCATCCCCCATTGATCTTGTTATTACAAGATACCCCGAAGTTTTTGCTATTGTTCCGAGAATACTTTGTGCCTACTGCCCAGCAGTTCTTGCCACATGAACACCCCTTCAAATAAATCCTCGCACTTGTCGAGTATCCGCTCAACCCCAGTTGTTCATGTGTTTCGCAAAAGTCTTCAAATTACTATTCGGTCTTCCGAAAATCCTCTGGAGCCTTTGGCTCTTGAAATTCTTGCTTGCTTGCATTATGGTTAATCCCATTAGTCTCGTAGTCATATTGACATTCCTTGTCATTATCATTTTGGGTCTGTTGACTCAATATGTTTGCGAATAACCGCAATCATCATTGATCCTTATAAATTACCTTTCTGGCTGAGCTGCCATTCTTTCAACTGGAATTGGTTCTCGACCAATCCAATTGTCGTTGATTGTACCCTAAGACTATTCAACTTATCCATCCCTAATCAGAGCATTGCTTCTGATCCCTTGAATTGGGAATCATAATTCCTTTGCATTTGACAATTGAGTTAGTCAGTTGTTTCTATAATTTGATCTCCTTGCATTCTTCTTCCTCTAGTTAAGTACTGATGCTCACGTCAGACCCCTTGTGGACCATCAGGTCCATTATTGGAGTTCACCCGTCAGCATCCTTCATATTCAATAACTTTGTGAGACCTTCCCCTGATACATAATGCCTTTGGTAAATTGCCTCCTCTGCTTTGTCAACCATGCTCTACCTCCGAGCTTGTGTTATTTACTCTTGAAACTGGTGGTATATGTTTCTAAGAAGCCCCTATGGGTTGAACATATGCCTTCACCAAACTGTATGAACCCGAAAGTTTTCACGAATCATACTCTTCTGGTGCTTCGCCAGATAAAATTTTCAGCACTGCAACTTCATCGAACGTGAGAAGTGAATGAAGGGTTATGCATTGGAGAAGTGGGAGTCGACCTTGAACTTGTGTTCATGCCCATGGACACGATGTAGACCTTATCATTAAAGCTTCTCTTAAATTAATTATTCCTTTGGTATAAGTTCATCTTATATCAGGGATCTGGCCTTTTGCAATCGTGGTTCCGACCATGTTCTCTTTTAAATACCATTTCTCGTGCAAGTTTTTAGCACTTGTCTTCTGCAGAGCATTACCCCAGTCCAACCTCTACTTTGATCTATCGTTGAGTGTTACCCCCTGGTATCTCGAGATTATCATGGAACTGCATAACTTCTTATGAGTTCTTCATCAAGTGCTACCTTCCCTCGATTCCAAATTTTCACGGGCTCGAGTTATTAAACACTCAAAGACACCGATAACTGAATCGAGTCCGCTCTACGGTTCAACAACTCTTGATAGCTTCTATAAGTACGAGTTTGTACCCGATCCGCCATTCCTAGCCTATTTGGCTATATCATTGTCGTGATGATTTTAAGCATGCTACCGGTCCTTCTTCTCGGAGCACAATTTTCGACGATGAACTAACCTTACGTCGATCCTCATCGTCATATCATTTTACCTTGAACAACAAGCTTGGTTTCGAGTTTGTGTCGTACCCTTGGTTCTAATAACCTTTCACTTCATCATTACTTTGACTTGATGTAAATCGCCGATCGATTACATCTTCAGAACTCTCGCGACAAAGGTGTCGTGGCGTCAACATTCTCGAGCTCATCCGGGATATCAATCAATTCATGATGAGAAATACCATCCTTGCCCTCGATGAATTGTATTATCATCGATCACTTATTGCCATCCCCCCAACACAAGCTTGTTCATGTTTGGTGTTATACCTTGAGTTCCTTGCTACCCAGCAATTGTTCTTCCTTACCTTGGAGTATTACCATCCTTTATGTCAAGAATGTTCTGAGATTTGTTTCACCTCTTGAGGATTCTTGACATAGAAATACTTCTCACCATCACCATTCATTCTTGGTCCCCGTGTTAATTCCAACAAGTGAACGGTGTTGTTTGGATTCTTTCCTTCTAGCAACACTATTTTTTTGAAGTTAATGGTCGATGGTTCATTCTTAGTCTATCGATTATTGAATCACCATTCTGACATTGGTCGTGCAACCCAACCCATCGGGCGCACCTTTCAACCAATGTTTACTTGTGTATGTTTTCCTCGAGCATACTTCCTTATATCATTTGATCTGACAAATGTTATCTCCTTGTTCACTTAATTGTGGAAGCCCATCTTTTGGGGATCTCGGTGAATTGTCGTTGAGTTCACCAGACACCTCCTTGTCCTCTCCTTGGGCTAATGATGGACTCTTGTCAACGGAAATCACTTCATAGTTCATTTCCCCGAGAATCTTACAATGTCATCTCGTCAATTTGCGTTGCACCTTGTCTTCTCAGGTATCCTAAGTCCGAGGTATCCGACACCAATCGGATCTGAATCTCGGTCAGCTATGATGGTTGGGACAACTTTCCAAGAGTTATGATGTTGATCCTTTGATGACCCGGTAGCATGATGTCATGCCTAGCACTTTAATTTGGAGGACCTATCATTATAGATTCCTTTTCAGCGAGGTTATCCTTTCATCCATGAGGAATTGTATCTGTTTCTACAAGTTATTCTGATGGATCCTTCGTGATTCAAAGTCTGATCTTCACGAAGGCCATGTCAATGCTATCTCGAAGCATGTCGGTGATACTCTGATTTTCAACAAGAACATTGAAGCCCAATGCTAAATGTTTCTTGCTCGATTATCAAACACCGTTGTATGGGTAATGTCATGATATTTCTCTCCCTTTCCTAAAGGGTTTTCTCGTTATATCCTATCATGGATATCATGCTCGCTTCGTCCTTGGGAAGGAATTACCCCTGAAAGATGTGGTTAAACACATTTTCCTTTCCATTGTTCTGTTTTAACCTAATAATCACATTTTCCTTTCCATGGGTCTGTTTGACCTTTCTTGGGATATATATAATCTAAGCAGTGATAATCCCCTGCTTAGGTAAGCACCTCGTTGTACCACTCTGTAAGTAAGACCCTATTACTAGTGTTGATGACATTCCGGTAACCACCGATGGACGAGGACCTTGCCTATTGGTCCGCCTCGTTCAACGAGCAAGAAAATGGTTCTCTTCGTCCCTCGCCCGTGGTACCTATGTTGTTGCCGACATGACCCTCAGACTCTCCTCTGACATGCCTTGCTTACATGATCGTGCAAGATGTCACCAACCTTCTACTTTTAACCACATGGTGGGCCCATAACCCACAGTTTCACGGGATCGAAAACGACTCTCCTGTACACCCTGTTGCGAAGTTATTCCTCACGCTTGACTTTGTATGTAATTCACGGACCACTTGCTGTTGATCTATTACGGTATCGGACGCAATACTTATTCCGTTGCTCTGAACCCTTTCGCACCTGCTTGTGCAATGAGCGATTGCCTATCCGCTTGAAACTTCTTATCGCCTTTGTCTTACTTTGCTCTCGATGTGTGTCATTTGTTCAACTCGAGAGATACTCATAAGTTCATTCTTGGGATACCCCGGATGATTTTCCCTTATAACATCCTTTCATTGTAGAGCTACCCCTTACCTATTCATAAGTACGATGGGGTTCACGAAGAAATGGTGACAAGTTTATCATGATGCATTAGAATAAAGGATTGAAGACATCAACGAAAGGAACTAACTTCTTCGAGAAGATCCGTTAGAATATCGTAACAGAACTTTCCCTTACTCCCTCTTAAATCTCGGACGAGATTTCTTGTAATGGAGGAGAATTGTGGCCCCGGATAATTAAGCCACAAGTAACCCTCCGCTAATGATGCCACGTCACCTCGATTACTGTTGCTAATCTTGCGTTAGATCGAAACCGATTCGAGTTTCGAATTCAAAATCGAGCAAACAATAAAAATTTTCAAATATTAAAATTTAAATGTTCGGAGTGAACCAAATAATACATAGGTAATTATGGTGGTGAAACCACCTTTTTATAAAATGTTTAATTGCTCAAGGGAAAATTAAACAACAACAAAGGAAAGTAATTAAAAGCCTTTTGTATTTTGTAAAATAATAAACTATTTTATTTAGCTGTCCAAATTAATGTGGCGGTGGTATCTTTAACATACCATATTTAGGTGTTGTTCTCACATTTTCAAAATTGAAATAAATTAAAACTTTAATAAAACCGAAAAGAAGAAATAAAAGAAAAGACAAAAAAAAGGAAAGGGATAGGAGACACCCCCATTGGGCCACCCGGCCCAGCCCATGGCCTACCACAGGCGGCCCACGCCCACCGGCCGACCCACCCTGCCTTATCCCGGGGGGAAACCCTAACCGCCCCCCCCCCTCCTCTCCCCCCCCTCCCTCTGCCCCTCACCGATCCAGATCGGGATCGGGCAAATCACCATCCGTCGCCTCCTACCCCCTCCCGGCCTCGCGATCGCCAAGACTGCACCACCACCGCCGCCGCCGTCGCCGCCATCATCTCGACCCGTTCGCCCCGCCGCTGCTTGCTGTCGCCGAATCGCCGGCACCACCTCGCCCGGACGTCGCCCGTCCTCCTCGCGGCCCGTCCCTCTCCCTCGTGGGTGGGCGCTGCTCGACGCGCGTCGAGGTCGCCACAACCTCAACGCCGCGCCCGACCCGCGCCTCGCCGCCCGTCTTGACCCCTCCCGATCGGAACTCCTCGCCGCCGAGGGCTACCCGCCGGACTGCTCCTCCCCGCCCTCGTCGTGCCGACCCCTCCATCGCCGGACCGCCCCGCGCCTCCTCGAGCTTCGACGCGACCCTCCTGTGAGCTCTCGGTCCTCGATGACCTTTTCCCCCCTCCGCGTCTTGTATCTCCGTCGCCGACGAGGACGTGCCTCGGCCGTCGCCCACCACCGCCGTTATGGCCGCGCTTGGAGCCGGCGCCCGCGCTCACCCCCGCTCTCCCCTCACCGCCGCATCCCTCCTCCACTGGTCCATCCGGCGGCTCCCCTCATCGCCGGCGACCACGCCCCGGGCGGCGCCCGGCGCCAGCGTCCCGCCTCGCTCGGGTTCGCCCCCTCCTCGGGTACGGGCGCCCACTTCCACGCCCGCACCCGAGCGCCCAAACCCACTAACCCCACAGGGGCCAATGACAGGCGGGGCCCGCCCCCAGAACAGTTAAAAAAATAAAAAATAAAATAAAAAATAATATATAATAATTTGATTAATTAACCCTATTTAGGTTAAAATAATCACCTAATTAAACTAATCAATTCTGTTTAACTCAAATCAGCCAATGACAGTGGGACCCACGGGACGGTTTGACGGTCAAGGGTCGATTTGACTCTTGACGTCATGGTGATGTCATGCGACATCACCTTTCACTGTTTGGATAATGTTGGATTTAATTAAATAATTAAAATTAGAAAATTAATAAAATCTTTAGAAAATCATATCTTTTAATCGTAACTTCGGATTAAATTATTTTCAACATGAAAGTTGCTCGAGCAGCAGAGGCGAATCCGTAATAAGCGCTCAGTTTCCGCCACGCACCCTAACATATCAAACTCGCAACTTTCCCCTCGGCTCCTCTGCTGAAAACACGAAACAGGGATATTTTCCGGATGTTTCCCCTTCACCGTATCGCCTATCCTACGTTAGGTAACCCCTAGCACAACGTATTGCCGCGTCTTGCTTTGTGTTACATTTGATTGCTCTGTTATTTATTGTGTTCCCCCTCCGATACTCCTTTCCGATAGACTCCGAGGCCGATGCTGATGCCCCTGTGGTCGACTACGTCACCGACGACCCCTCCTTGTCTCGAGCAACCAGGCAAGCCACCCCTTGATCACCGGATATCGCCTACTCTTCTCTATCTGCTTGCATTAGAGTAGTATAGCATATTCTGTTTTCGAGATACTCCTATCTTGTTGCATAGCTTTGTCCTTGTTACTTACATTGTTATCTTACGCAATCCTATATGCTTAGTATAGGATGCTAGTGTTCCATCGGTGGCCCTACATTCTTGTCCGTCGCCATGCTATACTCTTTGGCTGTGATCACTTCGGGAGGTGATTACGGGCATATACTATATACTTTACACTATTACATTACTCGTGGTGTTGTTCGGAGATGGAAATTTGAAAGGACGGTGGCTCCATCCCGGTAGAGGTGGGCCTGGGTTCCCGACGGCCCCGATTGTTACCTTTGTGGCGGGGCGCAGGCAGGTTGAGACCGCCTAGGTGAGAGGTGGGCCTGGCCTGTTCGGCGTTCGCGGATACTTAACACGCTTAACGAGGTCTTGGTATTTGATCTGAGTTGGCTACAAGCTTATACGCACTAACCATCTCGCGGGAGTAGTTATGGGTATCCCGTCGTGGTATCAACAAAAGTACTTGAGGCGTCGAGAACGGAGCGGGCGCGCCGGATTGGACTGGAACGCTTTCTTGGGCTAGGTGCGCTTCCGGCGTCGCACGCGTCTTGAGGTGTGCTTCGAGGCGATGGGCCCTGACCCTGCGGCGCTTAGGTTTAGACCGGCGTGTTGGCCTCTCTGTTGTGCCTAGGTGGGGCTGCGGCGTGTTGATCTTCAGCGGCGGGCATGACCCAGAAAGTGTGTCGGCCAAATGGGATCAAGCGTCTTTGGGTAAGATGGTGCACCCTGCAGTGAGTTAATCTATTAGGATAGCCGTGATCTTGATAACAGGGCGACTTGGAGTTGTACCTTGAGCTTATGATAACTAGAACCGGATACTTGATAAAACACACCTTCCAAGTGCGGATACAACCGATGGTCGCTCTCGCTCGAGGATATGAGCAGGGATCGCGGGTAGGATTATTGCTATATGATGTTACTTGGAGGACTTGGTTTGTCCCTCCTACTGTTGCAAGACAGGTGTCGAAGCGTAGTCTTCGTTAAGACTAACTATCCCCTCTTATTACGGCATTCGCAGTTCAGCCCTTGATATGGCCTTTACATATATCCATGCATATGTAGTGTAGCTCCTTGCTTGAGTACTTTGGATGAGTACTCACGGTTGCCTTGTTCCCCCTTTTCCCTGCCTCTACTCGATTGCTGCAACGAGAAGATGGAGCCGAGTCGACGCCACCGTCGATGGCGACTACTACTCTGGAGGTGCCTACTACTACGCAGCAGCCCGCCGGCGGCGACCGGGAGTAACCTAGGAGGATCGAGGCGGAGGCCTGTTCCTCTTCGATCTGCATCCGGTTTGTGCTTGCCATCTTATGGCAACTTGTTTAACTTATATCGTACTCAGATATTGTTGCTTCCGCTGACTCGTCTATGATCGAGCACTTGTATTCGAGCCCTCGAGGCCCCTGGCTTGTATTATGATGCTTGTATGACTTATTTTATTTGTAGAGTTGTGTTGTGATATCTTCCCGTGAGTCCCTGATCTTGATCGTACACATTTGCGTGCATGATTAGTGTACGATTAAATCGGGGGCGTCACACCCACACATGATAGTCCTATTATCTTTTTGAATTCTCGCAACTACACTTTATTGGATAAGTTTGCGCTTATTAAGGATTATATTGATGGATTGCGTTTTACTACTACACATGAAATTTTGATGAACATAATATGCATGTGCTTGCTGCTCCTACTTGCATTATTATGAGAGAGGAACTACATCTCCAACTCTCTATGGTTCCAATACAATAAAATTGCAAGAAACAATTTATGCTATGTATTGGCCTTTAATTGATGTGCATGAATTATTCTTTTATGACATGCTAGTGCATAGGAAGAGAGTTAGACTTTGTTGTCGCATGATATATATTACTTTGTGCTTAATACTAAATTACAAATCATTGTTAATTAAAATTGGCTTTGATATACCTTGGGATCTGGCTGGATCAATATTACTTGAGCAATTTATGCCTAGCTTAATGGCTTTAAAGAAAGCGCTGCCAGGGAGACAACCTGGAAGTTTTAGAGAGTCATTTTCTTCTGTTGAGTGCTTTTATAAAGTTTAAAAACAAAAAATATAGAGGGGAATTTAAACTTTTCAAAAAGAAAAGCGAAAGTGAGAAAGATGAGCATTGTTAAAGTGGGAGGTAGCGTTGAACTTTTTTTGATGCACATGGAAACTTACCTTTATTATGGAAACTTTTCAGCAAAAATAATTATTCCCTTGTACAAATCAATTGTATTATAAAAATAATGTGCCAAGATTTTCCTTTAGGATGATTAGATTGCTTGTTTGGTTTGTGCAGTGCAAAAGTATAATCTTTGGTTGTAGTGTGTGAATTTACATTTTTTATTGGAACGTCAAAAGTTTCTTAAATTTTTACACAGTACTGATACACAATTTTTTTGTCCTAATTTTTTCAGAATTTTTGGAGTTACAGAAGTATGGTAGATGTTCAGATTTCTACAGACTGTTCTGTTTTTGACAGAATCTGTTTTTGATGCATTGTTTTGCGTGTTTTTGTGAATCTATGGATTGTATCGGTAATATAAGCCATGGTGAAGTTAGGGAACAATAGTTATAATGCAAAAATAAAATATGAAGAGTTTTCAACAGTATTTAAAGTGGTGATTTGCTTTATTATACTAACAGATCTAGCGAGGGTTTTGTTAAGTTTTGTGTGATTGAAGTTTTCAAGTTTTGGGTCAGATCACGATGGGTGAAGGAATAAGGAGTGGGAAGAGCCTAATATTGGGGATTCCCGAGGCACCCCAAGGTAATGTTCAAGGATTCCCAAGCAACTAAGCTTGGGGATGCCCCAGAAGGCATCCCCTCTTTCTTCTAACGACCATCGGTAATTTGACTTGGTGCTATATTTTTATTCGTCACATGATATGCGTAAATTCTTGGAGTGTCGTGTGCTTTTTCTTTTTCTTTTTGTAATGCACCATGCTAGTATGAGATAGTCCTTGGTTGATTTATAGAATGCTCTTTGCACTTCACTTATATCTCTTGAATATGGCTTTATAGAAAGCTTCATGTGCTTCACTTATATCATTTGAAGTTTGGATTGCCTGTTTCTCTACACATAGAAAACGACCATTTGTAGAATGCTCTTTTGCTTCACTTTTATTTGTTAGAGCGTGGACATATCTTTTGTAGAAAGAATTAAACTCTCATGCTTCACTTATATCTATTTAGAGAGTTAATAGGAATTGCTCATTGACATGGTTAGTCATAAAATCCTACATAAAAACTTGTAGATCACTGAATATGATGTGTTTGATTCCTTGCACTAGTTTTGCAATATAAAGATGGTGATATTAGAGTCATGCTACTGAGTAATTGTGGATTGGTACAAATACTTGTGTTAAGGTTTGTCATGAAGTCAGAGCATGATTTATATTTTGATTGTCTTCCTTATCAGTGGTGGTCGAGGACGAGCGATGGTCTTTTACTACCAATCTATCCCCCTAGGGGCATGCGTATTAGTACTTCTCTTCGATGGCTAATAAATTTTTGCAATAAGTATGTCAGTTCTCTTTGACTAATGTTGATTCCATGGATTATATGCATTCTCACCCTTCCACCATTGCTAGCCTCTCTAGTACCGCACAACTTTCGTCGGTGCATTAAACCCACCATATACCTTTCCTTAAAACAGCCACCATACCTACCTAATATGTCATTTCCATAGCCATTCCGAGATATATTGCCATGCAACTTCCACTGTTCCGTTTATTATGACACGCATCATCATTATCATATTGCTTTGCACGATCTTAAAATAGCTAGCATGATGTTTTCATGGCTTGTCCGTTTTTGTGTCATTGCTATACTAGATCATTGCACATCCCGGTGCACCACCAGAGGCATTCATATTGAGTCATTCTTTGTTCTAGCATCGAGTTGTAATTCTTGAGTTGTAAGCAAATGAAAATGTGATGATCATCATTATTAGAGCATTGTCTCATGTGAGAAAAGGATGATGGAAGCTATGATTCCCTCACAAGTTGGGTTGAGTCTCCAGACTTTATAAAGAAAAAGCAGCCAAAGAGCCCAAAATAAAAATAGAGGCCAAACAGCCCAAAACCAAAAAAAAAAAGTTTAAAAATGAGAGAAAAAGAGAGAAGGGGCAATGCTACTATCCTTTACCACACTTGTTCTTGAGAGTAGCACCCTGTTTTTCATATAGAGAGTCTCCTATGTTGCCACTTTCATATACTAGGTGTCGGTGTACTAGAGTAGGGGTACCCTAGTATCCCGAACTCGTGCACGGACAGTTGCAGCACCCCGTGGCAGGGCTTACCTAGTGACCGCCAAGGTCCTCCACGGCTCCTTTGGAGCCATTCAAGAATAAAGTATCCAAGGCCCCGACAAGAGGAGCTTGCCGGGAAGGCCACTCAAGGCACGAAGAAAACAAGACCCCGGCAAGAGGAGCTTGCCGGGAAGGCTTGGTGAGCGACAAGCTACTAAGCGCGACAAGGATTCAGCCGCGGCAAGGTGCTTGCCGCGGCAGGCAAACCTCACTTCATCTCCGCTCCAGCTCATCCACCAACGTGTCGCCATGGGGCCATTCCAGGCGTGCGTGTCAAGAGGCTGTGCAGCCAGCGGGGAGCAGCGATAAGCGGGCGACAAGCTTACCATCGTGGCAAGCGGTGGTGCACTTGCGGTCCTGTTGCCTTTGTTTAGGCGGCAGGGGCGGGCATTATTGATCTTGTCCCTTGCCGTCGAGTTAGGTATAATGCCTTTGTACCTCGCATACAAGTCGATTGTACCAACTACTGTTTTTCCATTTGTACCCTCATCTACGTTGCCACCTGTGGTGACCCCTTGAGCCTATAAAAGGAGGCCCATGTGCAACGTAGAAAGGGTTCGGTTCATTCGACTCATTCGAGACTATACTCACTCAAGCTAGGTTTTGTAGCTCTCATTGCTCCCTAGCAAGAACACAATATAATCAACCAAGCAGCAGTAGGAGTATTATCTCTCCGGAGAGCTCCGAAGCTAGGTAAACTGCTCGTGTGCATAGCCTCGATCTGCTCTTCGTGCAATCTCCTCCCCTCACCGAACCACAAGGGACTTGGTCCGCCAGGTCCCATAGGTGTTCGTGGGTCCCGATCAGCTTCCCCGACATCTTTGGCGCGCCAGGTAGGGGGTGTCGAGGCTGTGTGAACCTGATCCGGCGTTCACACGAGCAACATCTTCATCATCTTCATCAACATGCCACCGAAGAAGAAGGCTTCGGCGGCAGCAGAGCCGTCGCGTCAAACCCACCACCACGGGCCGGCGAGTGGTGGGGAAAGGCTGGCGGAGGAACAGCGTCGTCGAGGAGCCACGACGCTGCCAAATCCAAGGACAAAGCGGCGCAAACCTCGGTGTCCGGATCGTGCGCGTCCATCTCAAGAAGCGCGAGACCGACAGCGTCATGGTGCTCGCAGCGCCATCGCTCGTTGGATCAAGGCCAAGCTGGAGGATCCCGAAGCCCTCGAGGCCAAGCATGCGCGCCGACATCTTTGGTACGAAGCGAATACGATCGCTGGGCGGGATGCTGCTCCTTCTAACTTGGTTAGAAGTCCGAGCATATCCGTTCCTCGCACCGCACGCCATTGCCACCCACCACTCCAGCGAAGCCTTGGCGAGAGCTCAAGCGCTTCTAGACTACCCTCCAACGGCCGACAAAGGTCGATGAATGGAAGGCCACCATCGAGTCTCATTGGCTTTGCCAGCAGCGTACTCGCGGCAACCAAGCTGCGTCCTTGCTGCGGCGGGGCGACAAAACGCGAGCGGTGGCGATGAGACCTGTGGGGTGCAACCACCATGCACTCTCCATCCCAAAGGCCAAGATCACCAGCTCCTCGGATCCACCTCGGCGGCGACTCCACGCGTCGCCGGATCCACGAGCTTCGCCGTGGTCAGCGCCAAGTTCTTCAAACGACAACAAGAAGACGCTTCGAACTCGCATCGGCGCCGAAGCGAAGCGTCGGTCCGACAAGCGCGCTGGGCCCGCTGTTGACATGCAAGCGCCAGGGGAACCAGGAGACTTGTCGTACGCGGTAGGTTGCCCTGCGTTCACTCGTGAGCTGCGGCAAGTCCAGTGGCCCGACAAGAAAAATTTCAAGCCAGACGTGCCAGAGAAGTATGATGGCAGGATGCATCTGTCGGAGTTCCTCGGCATCTACACCATCGCGGTGCAGGCTGCGGGGGGACGAGACGACAAGATCCTCGCCAACTACTTCCCGCTGGTACTCAAGCCAAATGTCAGATCTTGGCTCATGCACTTGCCGGACAGCTCCATATCTTCTTGGGCAGATCTGTGCCATCAGTTTGTCGGCGCCTTCACGGGCGGCCACAAACCTCATGGCCAAGAGAGTGACCTTCACTTGCTCGCCCAGAAGGAAGGAGAGTCCCTGCGCAAATTCATCCAAAGATTCAGCCGCGTGCACTACAACATCCCAGATGTCCACCCTGCCGCGGTGATCAGCGCATTTCATCAGAATGTGCGGAACCGCAGGATGAGGGAGGAGATGGCGATGTGCAAAGTCAAGGACGTCAGTGAGCTGTATGCCTTGGCCGACAAGTGTGCACGTGCTGAGGAAGGAAGAAGACTCCCAGGAGAGAATGTTGGAGCAGGATCTGACAGTGAGGAGACCGCCCCGGCAAAGAAGAGCCGGCGGCGGAACAACAGAAAGAAGAAAAGCAAAGAGGTACTAGTTGTCGAGCAGTCCGGTAACGGAGGTGGCGCCAAGAAGGCCAAGGTTGGTGGCTCCGGCAAGGAGGTTGCGGCTGACACCGACCGCCAAGTGTGGCGACGCCGACAAGCAGGACAGCTCAACAAACGATCTTTGCAAGATTCACCGCACCAAGGGCCACGACCTCGAGCTGCAAGAAGGTCGAGCAGCTTGTAGAACTGCGAAGGCTGAGTCTGGCGGCGAGACAAGGAGAAGGCCCAGAAGGTCTTTGGGGCAGCTAGCAAGAAGAGACCGGCGGGGAGGACGCCGCGGCAAGGCCAAGCAGCGACAAGGAGACAGACCTCCCGCGGCGCGACAAGGATGAAAGACGGCGATGGCGATGAAGACATGGAAGGCGATGAAGCTGATGAGCAGGAGTTTCAGAAAGCCACGGAGGTCCTCTGCGTTGACGGTGGTGCTTCTCTGCATACCTCACACCGCTAGCTCAAGCAATGGACGCGGGAGGTTAATGCAGCAGAACCATCCGTAGAGTCACGTAGGCCTCTGAAGTGGTCCAGCACGCCTATCATCTTTGATATTGAGGACCACCCTGACCGCATAACTGCGGTCGGGTGCTTACCGATGTTGGTCTCACCAACTATCCGCAACCTCAAGGTCACCAAGATGCTAGTTGTGGCGGGGCGGCTTAAACCTGATCTCATCCGCGATGCTCGAAGCTTCAAATCCACGACGGCGAGCTCGAAGAAGCGACACTTTCCAAGGAATCAACCCAGGAAGGAGCAAGCCGAAAGGGAAGATCACACTGCCAGTAACATTTGGCAGCGAGCTAAATTTTAGAACTGAGAGGGTCACATTCGACGTTGCTGATTTCTCATTGCCCTACAATGGAATACTTGGCCGTCCAGCACTCGCCAAGTTCATGGCAGCCTCTCATTATGCATACAACTTGCTCAAGATGCCCGGCCCGATAAGTGTCATTTCTGTTCATGGCGACAAGAAAGATGCTCTTATCTGCGCCGACAAGATTTACCGGGATGCAGCAGCTGTGACAGATAGCAAATCACTTGCCGCTAAAGCTCCCGGGGGGAAGAAGAAGACCACTTTATCCGGCAAGAGCTCTGATGCCCACTCCGGCAAGCGCACCTCTTCGGAGTGCTGCGCTACCGTCGAGGATGCACGATCGAGCTCCACCGGCAAGTGCAAGAAAACGATGGCAGCTCCACCGAAGACCAAGAAGGTGCCCGCCAAGGAGGACGGCACTGGTGGTACCTTCACCATCGATTGCCACGCTTGACCCTAAATAGGAAGCGGCTTTCGTTGCTTTCTGCGGGCGAATGTCGATGTGTTTGCATGGCAACCGTCCGACATCCCGGTGTTCCTGGAAAGTAATTGAGCACCACCTGGCTGTCTGTCCTCATGCGCGCCCGTCAAGCAAAAAGTCGAGAAGCAGGTAGTGGGCGCCAAGAATTCATAGCGAAGAGATCAAGAAGTTGGAAGCAGCAGGCCTTGTTAGAGGAGTGCTCCATCCCACGTGGTTGGCCAATCCGGTAGTTGTACGAAAGGCAAATGGGAAATGGAGACTTTGTATTGACTTTACGGATGTTAATAAAGCTTGTCCCAAAGACCCATTTCCTTTGCCATGTATCGACCAGATTGTTGACTCCACGGCTAGATGTGACTTGCTTTCATTTCTTGATGCATACTCCAGATATCATCAGATCTTCATGGCAGAAGAGGATGAAGAGAAAACCGCATTCATTACACCATGTGGCACATATTGTTTCATACGGATGCCTTTCGGTTTGAAGAATGCTGGTTCAACGTTTGCAAGAGTAGTCCATGACGCTTTTGAACCCCAAATGCACAGAAATGTAGAAGCCTACATGGATGACATAGTGGTCAAGAGCAAGGACAAAGCAACTCTGGTTCAAGATCTAGATGAGACCTTTGCAAATCTGCGCAAGATCAACCTCAAGCTCAACCCCGAGAAGTGCCTGTTTGGAGTCCCTTCCGGCAAGCTTCTCGAGTTCTTCGTGGCTCAAAGGGGAATTTAAGCCAACCCCGACAAGATCAAGGCCATTGAGAAGATTGAAGCACCAAAGCGCGTCAAGGATGTACGAAGACTTGCCGGTTGTGTGGCTGCTCTCAGCAGGTTTATCTCTAGGTCTGTTGCGCGCCTGCCATTTTCAAGGTTTTGAAAAAGGCAGGTCCAATGAAATGGACTCGAGCGGAGGCTGCGCTGCAGGACTTAAAGAGGTACCTGTCCTCCACTCCAATACTTGTCGCACCTAAGCCACAAGAGAAGTTGCTGCTATACATAGCGGCAACCAATCAAGTGGTTAGTGCTGCGTTAGTAGCGGAGAGGGAGGCAGATGAGGAGCCGACAACCGAGGCGAGATGCATCCAGCGACAAGCGGGGCTTCACGACAAGCTCTGGTCCCAACAAGGACGGATCTGCGCAGGATTGCGAGAAGATGCAGAAAAGGATGGGTGCAGCGCCAGTCTACTTTGTCAGTTCCCTTCTGCAGGGGGCTAGGTCAAGGTATTCTGGTGTGCAGAAATTGCTTTTCGGCCTCCTCATGGCCTCGAGAAAGCTGCGCCATTACTTCCAAGCACATGAGATAACAGTCGTAACTCGCTTTCCGCTGAAAAGGATATTGCAAAATCCAGAAGCAACAGGCAGGATTGTCGAGTGGGCCTTTGGAACTGTCAAGCTTTGGCCTCAAGTTTGAAAGCACCTCAACTATCCAAAGCGAGCATTGGCAGAGTTTATAGCAGAATGGGCCTTGACGCAAGATGAAGAAATTCGAGCGAGCATCCCGTCAAGGAGGCAAATAAAGAGTGGCTGATGTACTTTGATGGTGCCTTCTCGCGCAAGGCGCCGGTGCCGGCGTGCTGCTTATCGCACCCATCGGAGAGCACCTCAAGTACATAGTCCAGATGCACTTTCCCAAGGAGCAAGCAACCAATAATCTGCAGAGTATGAAGGTTTGCTTGCGGTCTCGAGATGCAGATGAGACCTTGGGATCAAGAAACTCATTGTCGGGGTGACTCGCAGCTTGTCGTCCGCCAAGTGAACAAAGATTATCAAAGTCCATTGATGGAAGCCTCGTTGATGAAGTGAGAAAGCTAGAAGAGCACTTTGAAGGCCTGCAAATGGAACATGTTCCAAGAGCTCGAGAATGATATTGCGATGGCTGTCAAAGTGTGCTGCACTCAAGTTACTGTGGAACCAGGAATTTTTGTGCTCAAGCTGACTCAACCAAGCGTAACACCATCAACCGGACGAGCAAGAAGAGGAAGTTGATTTCGGTGACTACTTTCCGCAGAGCTCCACGAAGCCGCCGCCAAGAAGGTCCCCAAAATCAACGCAGATATCGCCGAGGAGCGATCTGCTCCGACAAGCCCTAGGGTTTGTTTCGTTGAAGCGAGGCGCTCCCGACAAGTTTTGCTCGGCAAGCTTGCCGGGATCATCAACTCGGCGAACCGCGGGTTCTTGCCGTGGAAGCTGATGTTCCCTTGGCGAGATGTGCCTTTAGTCCTTGTTGTCGAGCCGCAAGCTCCAACATGGGCGCAGCAGATCATCCATTTTCTTGAGACGGGGAACTTCCGAAGAGCAAGAAGAAGCGGAAAGAGTAGCCCGGCGGTCAAGTATGTACCAGTTTGTTGACAACATCACTGCATGAAGAAGACTCAGCGGAGTGAAATTGAAGTGTATTCATCGGGAAGATGGATGAAGCTGTTGGCGAGAGATACGGAGGCATATGTGGTCACCACATTGGCGCAAGGGCACTTGCGGCAAAGCTTTCGGCAAGGTTTCTTTGGCCAACAACCCTCGAGGATGCAACTACACAAGTAACCAAGTGTGAAGCGTGCAGTTCCATTCAAGCGAGATACACCAGCCAGCTCAAGCTCTCCGGGCGATCCCTTTATCCTGGCCATTTTGGTCTAGGGGCTAGACATCCTCGGCCCCTTCCCCGAGCTGTCGGGGCTTTGAGTACTTATGCGTCGCAATCGACAAGTTCACAAAGTGGCGGAAGTGGAAGCGATGAGGAAGGTGACAACACGATCGGCGATCAAGTTCTTGAGTCAATTGTTTGTCGTTTTGGGAATCCTAACGGATCATCACCGACAACGGTACCCAATTCACGAGTCGCACCTTCATGCGGTCGTCCAAGATCTTGGCGCCAAGGTCTGCTTTATACATTGCTCATCCAAGGAGCAGCGCTCAAGCGAAGGGCAAACACTCGAAGTGCTGCGAGGACTCAAGACCAGAACTTTTGACAGGCTGCACAAGTGCGGAAGAAAGCTGGATTGAGGAGCTGCGGCGGTTCTTTGGTCGTCGGGGCGACACCAAATCGAGCCACCGGCGGACACCTTCGCTCTAGTCTATGGAGCAGAGGCAGTTCTCCCCACGGAACTTCGTATACGGGTCACCTCGAGTGCTCGCTTATGATGAGCTCGAGCAAGAGCAGCTGCGACAAGATGACGCTGCTCCTTGAGGAGGATCGTCTTTAGGCGGCTGTCGAGCTGCTCGTTACCAGACAAGCTTTGCGCGGCTACAATAGCCGCAAAGTTAGTGCCGAAGTTTGAGGAAGGCGACCTTGTTCTTGGCGCGTTCAGTCCGCCAAGAATTCCAACAAGTTGGCGCTTGAAGTGGGAAGGTCCTTATCGGGTGAAAGCGAGTCACTAGGCTGGCGCTGTCCTCCTTGAGACCGAAGATGGCGTTCGGTGAGCAACTCTGGAATATAGAGCATCTTCGTAAGTTTTACCCATAGAGTAGCGCGGTTGCGGAACCCGTTCGGCAACCACCCTTTAATACAAGTCTTGCCGATGTTGCATATAATCCTTTGTACAAAGCCGGGCGCAGACCCCATGCATCAGTAAAGCTCATGTATTGCGCACAACTTGTCGAATGCATGCTTTCATAATCCTTTGTGCATGTGTTATCTAACATTTTGTGCAGCATCCACACCCGGTAAGCAATAACGAGCCACGAGGCTCCATAACTTTATTTTCTCTTCTTTCTTCTCAAAAGAAGGGAAGGATCCTTCGCCCACAAGTTAGCCGGAGGGGAAGGAGAAGATAATGGTGTGGACCGCCAAACGTCGCTCGAGGAAGTTTCGCCTTACCGGGAAGCAAACGACAGAAAAGCTAAGTTGCCAAAGTTTGAGCAATCAGTTTTTAAATTTTTAAGTTATCTTCCTCGAACGATAGTACTTTGTATGGAAAACCTGTGCGCGAAGGAACCAACTCGCGGCTGGTTTGCGCCCTTACTTTGTTTCGAGTCCGCTCAACAACTTAAGTGAGCTGCAACCAGTTGCGACAAGGTTGCTTGTCGGAGGCGGCACCGCCAGCAGGCTGCTGATGTTCCGTACTCAGCGCTCGCGGCAAAGGTGCCCGTGCCGACAAGTTTCCTAAAAGCGTAAGGCACAAACATACAATAGAAGGGATCAAGTAAAGGGAATAACATTGCAATCGTTGCCTAAGATAGAGTATATTACAAAAATAACTTGTCGCAGATCTAATAAATTGTTCTCCTAAACTTGATCAGCAGCGACAAAGGAAAGATAAATTTGGTGGCCTAGTCCACGCGGTCGCCATCAACCCTCTTGACTCCGCTCACCCTGTCCACAATGGGTGCGACAAGGGCCTTGAGCGCTTCAACGTCGGCCTTCGGCGGCAGGGACTTGAGGACGTTGGCGAAGCTGATGCCTGGATTGCGGAAGGCCACCTTCATCAACACCTTCTGGAGGGCCCCTGCACAGATTTGGCGCGACTCGTCGGCCAGCTGCTTTGGGATCTCTTCCCGGAGCCGCTGGAGAGCCGCCACCACGCCCTTGAAGAACAGGCTGAGCTTGGCACTGGGTTGGAGATGCTCGTCGGTGGGATACCCGAGATCCACCATCCCCAGCTCCATCAGCTCCTTGTCGATGGCGGTGGCTATATTTACAAGACCCTCGGTCCAGAGCATCACGTTCTCTCTGAGGGTGTTGTGGGCGGTCGTGGCGTTCACCAGCAGCTCCTCGTTGGCCTTGATCTTCTCCAACAGGCCCGCTTCCCGCTCCTTGGCGCCGTCCAGCGTCCCCGTCAAGGTGGTCAGTTTCAGCTCGAGATCTGCCTTGGAGTCCTTGGCGGCGTCGAGCTCTTTGATCCTCTCGGCGAGGCGGCCCTGCAACTTCGCCAAGAGTGTAGGCGTCCTTCTCGCTCATGCTTCAGCGGTGACCTCCTCGCCGCTCTTACGGAAGGTGGCCTCCAGCTGCGCCACCTCGTCTCCAACTCCTTCTTGGCGGCCTCGGCAGCTGCGGCAGCATCCGCCGCCTCCTTGAGAGCCCGCCAATTGATAGCTTCGCGGAAAGATCTTCCTCATAGCTGTCAAGGTTGATCTTCCGCTGCGCCAGCTCACCTTCTTCTTGCAGAATAGCTTCTCGCGGCAAGCCTTTGCTGCTCTCGACCTCGGCCTTCTCGGGATGAAGGCCGTGCGCTCAGCGAGTTGCTCCAGCGCCTCGCTTCGTCCGGAGAGTTTCCTTGTTGGCACACGGAGCTCTTCTGCGCGCTTCTCCATGTCAGCTCCGCCCTCGCGACAAGTGCTTCGCGACTCGGCTTAGCTTGCCGAGCGCGGTAGAGCGACAACAGCTTCTTCAGCAGCTGCTCCTCCTCGAACTTCGCCACTCTGCTGCTTGGCGCGTCAACCAGCGACAGCCCAGCGGAGGCGAGCAGCTCCTCGTCGAAGGTCTCTCCCTCGACCGGCGCCACAGGCTCGGCGCCCATGGAAGCTTGATGAAGCGCCGTCGCCGCCTTGAGATAAGCGCCAGCTGGGGCTCTTGAACTGGTGCTGCATCGGTGGCGGAGGGATCGGCGGTCCGCGTAGCGCCTGGCGCTCCTGCAGCCTCAGGGTCGTCAGTACGGTCACCAGACCCCTCCCCAGCCTTTGCGCCATCAGCCTTGGCGGCCTCCTCGCCGGCGGACCCATCGGCGCCGGCCTCCTCCTCCATGTTGGCGGCGTCGTCATTGTTGCCGCGCGCGTCCTCCTCGCCGGCAACCTCAATCTCCATCGGCTCTCCGGCAGATGGATCTGATGATCAGAGAAAGAAAGAACAGTCAAGCAAATGTTCGAAAAGAAGAACAAAAGAAAAGGAACCCAAGGGAAATTTTCAAGCAAGGAGATTACCTGCGATGGGATCTGTGGCCGCGGTCTCCACCACCGGAGGATCGCCGGCGCTGTCTCTTGTCGGAGAAGCCTCCCTTGCCGGAGAGCACTCCCTTGCCGGAGAGCGCTCCCTTGCCGGAGAATTTTCCCTTGGCGGCGTAGTTGAAGCACACAAAATCTCCGGAGCGACTTCCGGGCCCTCCTGATGAGGCTGCTCTGCTCCTACACAAATCAACAAGTCAGATATCAGTGAAGAGGGAGCACCCATGCACACCTAACCGTAAGAAATAAACCAATTACTTACGCTGGGGGCTGTACTGGGGGCTACTCTGAAGAAGGGTTGCCGGGTCCGGCAAGGGAGTCTCAGACGCGCCTCCCAGCCGCATGCGGGGGATCGTCTTCGATGACAACCACCGGGTCTTGGCTCTCTTGACGCCCTCACGAGCCAGCGTCTGAAAAAGAAAAGAGTTCAGAATGAAGCAAATCAGATACAAGACAAAGCAGCAAATTGAAGAATTACAAGTCTGTGACAAGATCTTACTCTTCTTCTTCTTCCTCGGAGCTGAGGCGGAGAAGTGGTCCGCTCCGCCTCGGTGCGGCAGCTGGAAGAGTGGGCTCCCTCGGACGCTTGGCGGGTGCGGGAGCCGTGGTCCCGAAGGCCCCGATCCGGTTCTTGTGGCGGCGTGAGGCGCTCCAGCGGCAATGAGCTTGTCGCGGAGGAGGCGCGTCGCTGTGGCGAGATGGCTGTTGCCCGTCTGCCCCGCCACTTCCCGGTCTTGCGGGCGCCTTCTTGGCGGGGCGCGGGCTCCTCCAGCGGCAAGCCACTGAAGGTGGAGGGGCGCCCGCAGAGCTCGTTCGGCTCGGCATCGGGCTCGGCCTGCTCCTCCGCGCCGACAAGCTCCTCTCGGTCGGCAAGGCTTGCCGCCTCGGCTGCCTCCGCTTCCTCCACGGTGAACCCGAACTCACGGTGGCAGCAGCTTCCGCCGCCTCCTCCAACCTGGTGGCGTCGCTGCAGCTCAGCGTCGGTGGTGTCGCGGGTGAGCCACTTACGCTTCGTCGGCGCGAATCGGCACTTCTTCCAAGCTGTCGAAGAACTGCTGCCGCGATGTCATCGGCGGGCTCTTGCCAAGTTGGAGCGATCCATGGGAATCGCTGGCGGCATCATCGCACGGATGTGGTCAAGCGAAGAGTTGTTGCACAAAGGAACGACCCCCCTCGGCAACATGAACCACTCGGGGCGATCTGGGTCGGGCTTGAACAGCTCTAGCAGCATTGCATCCAGCTCCAAAACAGTGAAGTTCGAGTTGAGGCCCGGGTGCAGCCTCATGATGTCTGCCGCATTTTGGAACTCCCAAGCAGGTCTCCTCCTCTCCTGCAAGGGAGCGATGCGGCGGCGAAGGAAATCCGCGCCAACAGCGCCAACAGTGAGTCCGGCATGCCTGAGGCGCAAGATCCGGGTCACGGCAATCTTCAACCTCGCATCCTCCGGCGCCAAGTTGCTCCAATCATTGCCGCGCACTATGGGAGTTTGGCGCTGGGCGGTGAATGGCTGCGGGTTCTCTTCTATGATCCAACAACAATCGGCTCTCCACTCCTCCCACTTGCTACGGAGCTCTCCTTCCAGATATGCTTCTTTCTTGCCGATCCTGGAGATCCAAGCAATCCCTCCGGCAAGCGGCTCTCCTCTCTCAACGCGGGGCATGAAGTAGTGGCGGAAGAGGGCTACATTTGGGTGGACTCCGACAAAGTTTTCGCAAAGGTGTGCAAAAACCGCCATGGTCAAGACAGCGTTGGGGGTGAAATCAAGGAGGCGGAGGCCGTAGGTGTTCATGATGTCGCAAAAGAATTCGGAAAAGGGCGGGCAGAGCCTGCAGTAGAAGAAAAGCGCGAAGAAGGGGTACCCGACAGAAACCTGCTCGGATGCGGCAGCGGAAATCACCCTCGTCTGGCGGGTGCGCCCGCTTCTCCGTCGACCAGAAGAGGTAGTACCCCTCCGCAGCTCTGTGCGTCGGCGAAAGCAGGGTCGAAGGTGGCCCGCTCCTTCCGCAGCGCCGTGAGCATGGCGCCTCGGCCGACTTCACGCCTTTCCCTTGTCGGCTTTGAGCCATGGCGGAGGTGGTGGAGAGTCCGGCGGCGTTGGTGGCGCCCGGTGGCAATGGGGCGGGGCATCGCTCTCTTTGGACTTGAGGAGAAGGGGGGAGCGGTGGTGGTTTTTGATGTGACAGCAATGGCAAGGTGGGCGTCGTGCCTGTTTCCCCTGCTTATAAGGGGGGAGGCGGACGTTCGCTTTTTCAATAAAAAAACCCCACGATCTCTCCCCACGGCGCCGTGATCGAGCGTGCTGTTCGTGGGAGGCGTGGTGGGTCGGAGCGAGTAGCTGCGCGATCTAGGCCACGCGTGCCCATGCCTGTTTTGGGCCTGGCCCAACAGCTCGGCGCCGTGTGTGGCCCGAGCCGAGGCTCTGTCGGTGTACTAGAGTAGGGGTACCCTAGTATCCCGAACTTCGTGCAGACGATTGCAACACCAGCGGCGGGGCTTACCTAGTGACCGCCAAGGTCCTCCGCGGCTCCTTTGGAGCCATTCAAGAATAAAGTATCCAAGGCCCGGCAAGAGGAGCTTGCCGGAAAAATACTCAAGGCACGAAGAAGACAAGACCCGGCAAGAGGGCTTGCGGGAAGGCTGGTGAGCGACAAGCTACTAAAGCGCGACAAGGATTCAGCCGCGGCAAGGTGCTTGCCACGGCGAGCAAACCTCTCTTCATCTCCGCTCCGGCTCATCCACCAGCGTGTCGCCATGGGGCCATTCCAGCGTGCGTGTCAAGAGGCTGTGCAGCCAGCGGGGAGCAGCGATAAGCGGCTGACAAGCTTACCATCATGGCAAGCGGTGGTGCACTTGATGGTCCTGTTGCCTTTGTTTAGGCGGCGAGGGCGGGCATTTATTGATCTTGTCCCTTGCCATCGAGTTAGGTATAATGCAGCATACCTTTGTACAAGTCGGTGTACCAACTACTGTTTTTCCATTTGTACCCTCATCTACGTTGCCACCTGTGGTGACCCCTTGCGCCTATAAAAGGAGGCCCATGTGCAACGTAGAAATGGTTCATTTCATTCGACTCATTCGATACTACACTCACTCAAGCTAGGTTTTGTAGCTCCCATTGCTCCCTAGCAAGAACACAATATAATCAACCAAGCAGCAGTAGGAGTATTATCTCTCCGGAGAGCTCCGAAGCTGGGTAAACTGCTCGTGTGCATCGCCTCGATCTGCTCTTCGTGCAATCTCCGCCCCTCACCGAACCACAAGGGACTCGGTCCGCCAGGTCCCATAGGTGTTCGTGGGTCACGATCAGCTTCCCCGACACTAGGCGGAATTTTTCATTATAGAACTTGGCTTGTATATTCCGATGATGGGCTTGCTCAAATGCCTGAGGTCTTCATGAGGAAGCTAGTTGGATGCACACCCACTTAGTTTTCTTTTGAGCTTTCATACACTTATAGATCTAGTGCATCCATTGCATGGCAATCCCTACTCACTTGCATCGATATCGATAGATGGGCGTCTCCATAGCCCATTAATTTGCCTAGTTGATGTGAGACTTTCTCCTTTTCGTCTTCTCCTCAGAACCACCATATTCTATTCAACCTATAGTGCTATATCCATGGCTCACGCTCATGTATTGCGTGAAAGTTGAAAAGGCTTGAGAACATTAAAAGTATGAAACAATTCCTTGGCTTGTCATCGGGGTTGTGCATGATGAAATACTTTGTGTGATGAAGATGGAGCATAGCCAGACTATATGATTTTGTAGGGACAACTTTGTTTGGCCATGATACTTTGAGAAGACATGATTGCCTTATTAGTATGCTTGAAGTATTATTGTCTTTATGTCAAATTATGGACTATTGCTTTGAATCACTCGTGTCTTAATATTCATGCCATGATTAGATTATGTGATCAAGATTATGCTAGGTAGCATTCCACATCAAAATTGTCTTTTTATCATTTACCTCCTCGAGGATGAGCAGGAATTAAGCTTGGGGATGCTTATACGTCTCCGTTGCATCTATAATTTTTAATTGTTTCATGCCAATATTCTATAACTTTCATATACTTTTGTCAACTTTTTGTATTATTTTTGGACTAACATATTGATCCAGTGCCCAGTGCCAGTTCTTGTTTGTTGCATGTTTTCGTTTCGCAGAATATCCATATCAAACGGAGTCCAAAAGCGATAAAAACATATGGTGATTTATTTTGGAATAGTTGTGATTTTTGGGAAAGAGAATCAACGTGAGACGATGCCCGAGGGGCCCATAAGCCGTAGGGGCGCGCCTGGGAAGCTTGTGGACACCCCGTAAGGTGGTTGGTGCCTTCTTTGGTCGCAAGAAAGCTAATATCCAGATAAAAATCATGTTAAAATTTCAACCCAATCGGAGTTATGGATCTCCCGGAGTTTAAGAAACGTTGAAAGGCCAGAAAATAGGAACGCAGAAACAGAAGAGAGAGAGAGAGAGAGAGAGAGAGAGAGAGAGAGAGAGAGATCCAATCTCGGAGGGGCTCTCACCCCTCCGCCGCCTTGGAGGCCAAGGACTAGAGGGGAAACCTTCCTCCCATCTAGGGGGGAGGACAAGGAAGAACAAGAAGGAGGGGGGCTCTCTCCCCCTCTCTCCCAGTGGCGCGGAATGCCGACGGGGCCATCATCGTGATGGCAAACTACACCAACAACTTCGCCGCCGTCATCACCAACACTCTCCCCACTATGTAGCTGTGTACCCTCTCTTTTACCCGCTGTAATCTGCACTTAAACATGGTGCTCAACACTATATATCATTTCTCAATGATGTACCGCTATCCTATGATGTTTGAGTAGATCCATTTTGTCCAATGGGCTGATTAAGGATCTTGATTGGTTTGAGTTGTATGTTTTATTATTGGTGCTGTCCTATGGTGCTCTCCGTATCTTGCAAGCGTGAAGGATCCCTGCTATAGGGTTTGCAATATGTTCATGATTTACTTATGGTGGGTGGCATGAGTGATAGAAACACAGACCCGGGTAGGTAGGTTGTTTGCGTATGGGAGTAAAGAGGACTTGATACTTTAGTGCTATGGTTGGATTTTATCTTAATGATCTTTAGTAGTTGCAAATGCTTGCTAGAGTTCCAAGTGCATATGATCCAAGTACAGAAAGTATGTTAGCTTATGCCTCTCCCTCATATAAAATTGCAATAATGATTACTAGTCTAGTTATCGATTGCCTAGGGACAACTAACTTTCTTGTGACAAAAAGCTCTCTACTAAAACTAACTTAGTTGTTTCTTTATCTAAACAGCCCCTAGCTTTTATTTACGTGTTCTTCATTACTTTGCAAATATATCTTATCACACCTTCAAAGTACTTCCAGTTTCATACTTGTTCTAGGTAAAGCGAACGTTAAGCGTGCGTAGAGTTGTATCGGTGGTCGATAGAACTTGAGGGATTATTTGTTCTACCTTTAGCTCCTCGTTGGGTTCGACACTCTTACTTATCGAGAAAGGTTACAATTAATCCCCTATACTTGTGAGTTATCAGGCCTCCGTGCAGCTGTCTTCGGCTTCCAACTCCCTTCGCAAGGGTGATGGAGGTAGAACAGCCACCGGGACTGAGGCTGCACATGAGGGGCTACTGTAACGGCAGGATGCGAGCGGATGTAGAGTTCCCCGAGCCTCATGTCATCCTTCTCCGGCGTGGCTGGAAAACTTTTGCTCGTGCCCATAGCTTGGCGGCAGGGCACGTCCTCCATTTCAAGTTAATGGATGCCTCACTGCTCTCCATCAAGGTCTTTGGGCGTTCAGGTGCTCGCTTAGGGTGTTGCGCGGAAAGCTCGATCCATAATGAAAGCTCCTCCTTGAGTGACATCGAAGAGGAGGATAGTGACGGCGCCGAGCGGGAGGAAAATGACTTTGACTATGGCTGAGCGCCGTACGCACCGTCACCGTCAGGAGGGGGCCAGTGGCACCACCATCTGCACCTCCATCTTCTTCCCCCGACAGAGTGATTTGCCGGGGTGTTGGGTGTGGATGTCTCCGCCTCCTCCAGCAGCCTTCCAGCTAGGCCTTGGTAGGCTTCCTCATGGGCTCCGGCTTCGTCTGCCCAGCCGGTGTTTGTCCTGCCACGTCTCGCTGGTCCTGGAGGTGGTGACCAGGGCATCACCTAGCCTCTCCCTCCGTCCATCACCTTCGTTCGCGCTCTCCCGATCTTGTCAGGCTGCGTCCCATGGGCCCTGACAGGGTCAGGCTGTGCTTCTGCCCAGGCACTCCTTTTTCCCTCTTCACCTCCAACTGTAGTTCCTAGGAGGAGAGGGACAAGAAAGGGATTACGGGGCACTTATCTTTTTTTAATCTAAAACATGTAGTCATTTGCCAAACTTTAGTCTTAAATATGTAATTCTTTTATCCATATTTGTACCATGTATCGTTTGTACCTGTTTATCCGTGTATTAATGAAGAAAGATACATGTTTGCCGGGTACTTTTGCATGTATTACATCCATGCAGAGGAGGAACTCCTCTATACTTTAGTAAACAAGGTTTTCCGGCAAGCTATCTTTCCAGTTCCTTCTGTTGCCGCCGCAAGGCTTGGCCTGGTGGGCTCAGGACTGCGGAAGGGAACCAGCCCCTTGTCAAACCTTCTCTGTCAAATGTCACTATGACCAGTCTGACCGAAGTAACATCCGAATAAAAGGATGGGAGCACAAATGTTTCAAAGGCGACAAGGTTTTCCTTTACAGAGGCACGTTACCGATATCTTAAAGGAAACTTATCTATTTGGCTTATCGGGGATCGATATGTAAGCTTGTTTCCATTCCTCCTTTTTGGGAATGTTTCCACGGCAGGGGCCCTGTAATTAGTACAAAGGGAAAACATAGCAGCATATGATCCTCTCTAAATGATCATGGAAAATTTATGCTAAACTAAACATGCATGCATGTTTTTAGGTGCCAACGCTTTGTTTTATTGTCTTTTGCATAGGGTCTGCGCCTGGCTTTGTACAAAGGGTTACATGCACATCGGCAAGGCTTGTACAATAGGGTGGCTACCGAGGGCGGGCCCGGCAGCCGCGCCATACGGGTAGAACTTGCGAAGATGCTCAATATTCCATGAGTTTTGCACCTTAATGCCATCTTTGATCTCCAGACGGACTGTGCCAGCTATGGTGACTTGTACTACCCGGTAAGGGCCTTCCCACATTGGTGTCAACTTATTGGAACCCTTGGCGGATTGAACACATTTAAGCACAAGGTCTCCTTCCTCAAGGCTCCAGGCATAGACCCTGCGGCTATGATAGCGGCGCAAGGCTTGCTGGTAGCGTGCAGCACGCACAACAGCGTGGGGACGATCTTCCTCAAGGATCACGGCATCGTCATGCCGGTTCTGCTCTTGCTCTACTTTGTCGTAGGCAAGTACTCAAGGTGACCCGTATATGAGTCCCATGGGGAGCACTGCTTCTACCACATACACTAGGGAGAATGGTGTCTGGCCGGTGGCTCGATTTGGTGTCGTACGGAGGGACCAAAGAACCACCGGTAGCTCGTCGATCTAGCGTCTGCAGCACTTTTGCAACATTTCAAAAGTTCTTGTCTTGAGTCCATGCAACACTTAAGTGTTCATCCTCTTAGCTTGTCCATTGCTCCTAGGATGAGCAACAAAGGCAAATGAAACCTTGCTTCCGAGGGTTTGAACATATTGCATGAAGGCGCGGCTTGTAAATTGGGTGCCGTTATCAGTGATCACTCTGGCTAGTACTCCAAAGTGGCACACTCTAGCGACCCGACCTCAGACGGTTAAGTCTCTGTGTTCAGTGTCATCCCTGGATCGGTAATGCTGACACACATAGTAGTCGAATGGATTTATAACACAGTAGCAATCACACACTTATTACATGGAATGTCTCAAAAGAGAACTTATTACAATAATATGGTTAAGTCCATCTAAATAAGATAACAGTGGAAGGCTTGGAAGATAAAGTGAGTCCATCAACTCCAACGGCATAGCTGAGTGCATGACAAACGACCTAGCGCATCTTACTCTTAAATGCGAAAAGTGCGCAACATGATATGTTACAGCCAAAGCAGGCCAGCACATGGAATATCTTGGCAATATAACCTGAGAGAGAAATGAATAGATAATTGCTATCACTACATGCATATATGGCTGGTGGAGGCTCTATGGTTATATAGTTTTGCGAAAAGCCATTTTTTCCCTACAACAAAGGAATATGATTTATTTAACTATCATGGTGGTTGAAACATTGAGAAGGTTCCTCCAACTCAATCCCGATTAAAGTAATCATTATCAACCCAACAAATTAACTTAGAGTGATGAGATCAAATCAATAATTCAAGTACCAGATACTCAAGATGTCCATAACCCGGGACATGGCTAACCATGATTAGTTTGTACACTCTGCAGAGGTTTGCGCACTTTTCCCCACAAGACTCGATCTCTTCCGCTGGATTTCTCGCACTACATGGTGTTTGAGAAACAGATGACCGAGACACAGTCTTTCTGAAGCATTAACTCTAACCCTGGGTAGACAGTACCAACCTACATCCCCTACATCTGCTAGCCTACCATTGGAAGAGGTGATGCAACCTACTCAACTATGCTAGAGCCCATAATAGCTTGTGGCTGCACACGGAAGTTTCTAGCATGAATAATCTTATGATCCCTTTGAGCTTGGGTGGCGAGCCGTAGGATGATCACACGGGTACTCCGGGATATCCTAGGACAACACTGGATTCTCCAGGTGCCCTGACAACCACTGGGTGCTCCCAGGTGCCTCTACCAATCCACACAGATGTGTATTTAAGTAGCCACCTTATGTTAACCTTTAACTAACAATCACACATCTCTCATGGATACACTCAAACCCAATCCATGTCTACGTGCATAGCATGGCAATATAAGCATAACGTAGAAGTAACTCCCAAGGGTTTGATAATAAAACAGGCAATAGGTTCTACCTCATCAACTACTTCCCAATACCCACAAGTTAATCACATCCTAATCATGCAGTGTTTGCGGATTGCAACTAATGCATAAAAACTCGGTAATAAAGGGATACGATCAAAGTGTTACTTGCCTTGCTGATGATCCGCAAAACCTAGTGACTCGTAGTAGCACGCTTCGCACTTCGGGAATTCTATTGCAAACAAACAATAGCATACATAAGCACTCAACTAGAAGCACGGATAAAACTCAAATAAGAAGATCTAACCAGAAATTTCAATTAAAAAACTCCGGCTTGCAAAAAGAATCAAATCAAACAGAGAAACGAAACTCAAACTACGAAAGAAACAAGATTCGTTTACTAATCTGGACTAAAGTCAAATTTTACAGTAGAAAAACCTTGTTCAAGTTGGTTATACATAAAGAGGGTTTTGAGATGAAGATCTAGGCGCTTGTTTCACCTGATTTGGATAAACGAGCAAAAAGATAAACTAAAAGGAAGATCAAGGCAGAAATCGCGATCGAAAATAATCGCGGAAAACCCCTGGAAAATAAAACAAGACGGACAAGCTAACGAACGAACGTTCGCTGTCAGCGGCTAACTGAAAAACGGCGTTCTCTAAAACGAACATACGGACGAACGTCCGCTATTTAACTAAACAAAAAAAACCGAACTGAAACAAAAAAACTAGATCTAGGGTTTCGAAAAAAATCGACGGTTTTCCCGAGAAAACCGAGTCGGCGGCGTTGGCTACCTTGGCAACGGCGAGATCGATGTGACGACGGGAACGGCGGCGGGGTGACGGGGTGGCGGTGGCGGCAGGCGAGGCGGCGGCACACGGCGGCGGCGGTGAGTGGCGGCGGCAATGGCGCTAGGGTTTTAGAAGGCGGGCGGCAAGGCTGGATGAGGCCTCGGCCTTTAAAGGGCCGGCGGGGCGAGGTTTCCGGGACGGACACGGCCCGTTAGGTCAGGTTCACTTTAGAAAAAATCCTGACACGGAAAAACTAATAAAACAAATACTAAACGGAGTCCAAGAATCCTGAAATAAATTTTCATGTTCCTCTAATACTATTGCGTACAAAGTGAACATTTATTTGGGCCTCTAATGCAATTTTGAAAAACGCATATTTTTCCTAATTCAAATAAAATAGGAATAAAAGTCCAAATAAAATACTTATTTGATTTTAATAGTTTTCCTCCAATATTCCTTTATTTGGAGAAGTCATTTTATCCCCTCTCTTTTATTTTTCATATTAGAAATATTTGAAGAGAAAAAAAATAATTAAAACCAAATGGTCCTCTTTTGAAAATTTGAGAAAAACTCAAATATGAAAATAACGAAATTCCCAACTCTCTCCGTGGGTCCTTGAGTTGCCTAGAATTTCTAGGATCAACCAAAATGCAATAAAATATGATATGCAATGATGACCTATGTATAACATTCCAAATTGAAAATTTGGGATGTTACACACACCAATCCCTTCAAGAACTTGATAGCTAACTGTGCGGTTACCTTCCTCACAGGCTCCACTTCAGGCCACTTTGTAAACTTATCGATTGCAACATACAAGAATTCAAAGCCCCCGACAGCATGGGGGAAGGGGACCAAGATCTCGAGCCCCCGGACCGAAAATGGCCAGGATATAGGAATTGTCTAGAGAGCTTGAGTTTTTTTTTAGCATACACAGTGGGGAAGGCCCCCACTGTAACTCTGATTTTCATTAAAATGATAGAACAATTTACATCACTGTACAGGATTTACCAAGACAAATAAATAAAATCTACAAGTAGTCTAGCCAGCTTTGCATCCCTTCCTTCAAACTAGGTTTAGTTTTTTTGATAATCATTTCAAAGCGCTCCTTGAATGTACTGATGCAGTACTGCATATTCTTCGATATATGATCAAAGATGATGTTGTTCCTATGCTTCCAAATACTCCAACATCCTGCAATGAGGCACTCCTTGAAGCATACAACATGGTTGTGTTTCTTGCCCTCCATGAGTAAATCCAAAATCTCATAGTCAGTATTCGATTGAAATCCAATGGCCATCCAGAAGTTCTGGCTGAAATCACAACTGAAGAACAGATGAGAAAGGTATTCCTTAGGTTCATCATCACAAAGCACACATCTGGTAGATTCAACATGGAAAGTTTTCCTTGTGAGCAAGTCTCTAGTATTTAGTCTGTCCTGTAATAGCAGCCAGAAGAATTTTTTTTGCTTAGCTAGAGTACATGACTTCCATATCCACTGAAAAGGTTTGGGGGCATCAGCAGGGTTCCTAATATATTCTAGATATATCCTTTTGTTAGAATAGTTGGAGCCACCCCAATGAAATTTACATGAGTCCATCACTGTTTGGTTCCCTCTGTCATTAATCATGGTTCTAATCTGAGTACTCTGTTGAACTGCAATGCTGGACATAGGTAAATGAAACATGTCATAAAAAATAGTGTCATCTAGGTTGGTGGCAGCCTCCAGAGTAATGTGTTCATTTTTGTGTATGATAGAAGTTGAGCCATCATGCTCATTATTGGCTGAGAGCTCCAATTATCATACCATGGGCTAACAGTGTTTCCAATAGCTGCATAGCAATTTTTCATACTTTTGAAATCTTGGAGAATAGAACAGCAGTCCCTCCACCAAAAGGATCCCACATTTGTGGGGAATTTTGGTAGTTCCCATTATGGTAATAATTGTTCCATATCAATTTGACCCAGGGAAAATCATTTTTGTTGAAGAATTTGTACAGGAACTTGGTAAGCAGAGCCCTATTTTGCATTCTAAGATCAAGAACACCCAAACCACCTACTTTTTTGGGTAGGCATACTTTTTCCCATTTAACCAAACAATTCCCATGTTTGTTGATCCCCTTACCATACCATAGAAAGCTTCTCCCAAACTTCTCAAAATGATCCAGGATAGTGAAGGGCACTCTGATACAACACATAGCAAATATGGGAAAAGCAGAAACAATGGCTTTAAGATGTGTGAGTCTACCTGAGTAAGTCATCAAGTTTGCAATGCTAGATAATCTGTGGTCCAACTTAGATACCATTGGCATGAGATCAACAACTTTAGGTCTTGTAGTACCCATAGGTAACCCTAGGTAAGTGAAACACATGGATTCCTTCTTGCATCAAAGAATGTCAGCTAATTCTTGAGCTCTGTCATTAGTGATGTTGATAGGCACAAGAGATGATTTGCTATAATTAACAATGAGCCCAGTAAACCTAGAGAAGCTGTTTATGATTTCAGTGAAATTACCAATTTGCTCCTCCTGAGCTGGCAGGATGATAAGAGTATCATCAGCATACTGGATGATTGGGTAGCTTTCAGTGTTGTTGGTATCAATAGGTAAATTAAGTGTGCCATTTCTCCATGCTTCATTAACTAAAATTTGCAACAAGTCACCAACTAGCACATATAACAGTGGGGAAAATGGATCGCCTTGCGTGACACCACATTTGCAATGGATGTTTTTCCCGGGAACACCATTAAGAATAACAGAAGTGGAAGCAGTGGATAAAATCATGTTGACCCACCTGATCCATTTTTCACTAAATCCAAAATGCCTCATCATGAAAATGATAGCATTGTAGTTTACTTTGTCAAAAGCTTTTACAAAGTCAATCTTGAAAATGATGATCTCTTTTTTTGATTTGTGACACATATGTATATATATTCAAAACTCCAAGCTAGACAATCCTGAATGTTCCTGGTTTGAATAAATCCATACTAGGTTTTGCTAACCCTTGCTAATATGACTGCCTGAGCACTGTTTGCCAGTAATTTTGTGACAATTTTGATAGGCATACTCACTAGGGAGATGGGCCTAAAGTCATTGGGAGTTTCAGGGTTGTCCTTTTTAGGAATAAGAGCAATGTAAGCAGTATTGATAGGCAGCAAAGAGATAGATTCTTGATGAAAATCATTGATGAATTTGTAGAAACTATTCTTGATGATGTCCCAGCATTTTTTCATAAATATTCCATTAAAATCATTAGGACCAGGAGACTTGTCATTGGGCATGTGCTTAATAACCTCATCAATTTCCTTAGTTGAAAAAGGTCTGTAAGATCTGCTGCGATATTATCCATTCTGAAATGAGATATATCAAGATCCCTATTACTGTCAGCCTGAGTGTCAATTCTGTCCTTAAAGGATGCCCATATGATGGCAGCCTTTTTGTCATGATCATAACTGCATTGGCCATCAGAGGATATCAGTAAAGTGATATAATTGTGCCTAAAAACTTGAGATGCAACAACATGGAAGAACTTGGTATTTTCATCACCAAGTTTTGCCCACCTAAATGAAACCATTAAATTCAACCCAGAACTCCTCAAATCTGAAAAGGTTGCTTTTGCGGATAGCACTGTCAATCATAATTTTAATGGGAACATGGTCAGATGAGATCTTAGCCAATGGAATAGCCATGGTTGATGGATGTACAGTAGTCCAATGGGAGCTGTTGAAAACCCAACCCAATTTTTCAAATAGTGGATTGTCCTGCTTATTACTCCAAGTGAACGATCTTCCTTTCAATGGTATTTCAACTAGATCAAGATTTATGATGATATTATTAAAGAGCATCATGCTGTTTGGATCACCTCCTGGCTTGTTTATGTTGTCAGTTCCTCTAATAAAGTTGAAATCCGCTAAAATCATCCATAACTTGCTCTGATTGAACTTCAGATTCTGCAGCCAAGACACAAATTCCAGTTTGCCATCCACAGAGTTGGGACCATACACATTAGTGATATACCAACAACTATTATCCAGGTTAGAAGTGAGTTTGATAGTAATATGGAAGTAGTTGCTAGAAATAACTTCACCCTTGAACATGTTGCCATTCCTGATAGTAATTAAACCACCTGAATTGCCATTGCATGGGGAAAACAGTACTGGTTGAATCTCTTGGGGCAAAAGTTTTTTATGTAGGCAAGATCAAAGTTGTCCCTTTTGGTTTCTTCAAAGGTCATAATGCAACAAGAACTTTCATCAATTTTCTGCCTAATGTCATCCCATCTAGCAGAAGAGTTAATTCCTCTAACATTCCAATTTAGAATGTTCCAACTTATATTCATTATTGTCATCTAGGAATTGATCATTGTTCATACTATGAGCAGCATAGCATGAAGAGTCCATGACTGAATGATGAGGAGAAAGTGTAATCATACATAGATGAAAACAGCAAATTACTGTAACTCTAAGAAGCATAATTTGGGCATGAAAGTCCACAAATTCCTTATAGTAGGTAAACACTCCATAATAGCAACCATATGGCTTACATAGAAATCCTTGTGAGCAAAAGTGCAGATTATTACAAGCCATAGTTTTAAATGATGCATGCAGGCATCCAAATAGAACAAGGAAACAGAATTGCATGCAATGAAACTGGCATTTTGAAACTAAGATAACTAGGTGACAGATAGGGGAACCACCCAAACCCCAACATTGAAACAAGCATCTATTCATCAGAGCTGTCATACTCCAGAGCCTGAGATGACACTTCATGAGGTGCCATCTTACATGAGCCAGTGCCAACAGCCTGCAAAGTGCTCATAGGAAGCTCGGGTGGTGGTGGAGCATGCTTGTTGATCACAACATCATCAAATTGGGGGCCCAAGTTAACTAAAATTGAAGTCTTCTGCTTCTTAGAGCTGCGCTGCATGTTCTGCTGGTTGGTTGGGGAGTCCACCTTCATGTTTGCAGCATCAGCAGCAGCCTTGTTCTTAAATCCTTGATTGATGCGGGCAATTCTGTTACTCCTCCTACAGAATGCCTCATCAGTACTGGGTTTCTTTTTCTTCTTATTCCCAGGCTTCTGAACTTCGGCAAATTCTTGGCTAGTGATTTCCTCAATGCTGACAGTGCTAGATTGCTGTGGCAGATCTTGGATAGTCTGAATCTGAAGAAAGCATCTCTTATTTGAACCATCAGTTCCAACAACATCCACCACATTACATTTAGCATTAATAATCTTGCTGCCACAAAGCTTGGGGATGATATCATTAGCATTGGAGACCAAATTTCCCACAAGGTCCTGCAGTACAGCAATGTGCTCAGATAGGCCTGCCACAGAAATGTTACAAGTTTGGACAGGCATGCTAGCACTGGTAGAAGGGAGCTCACTGTAGTTCATGTCAGTATTGGAGGGAACAAAAGCAAGGCTATTGATAGCAGAAGGCTGAAGATCTTGTTCCTGATCAAGTGGGATATAATCAGGTCCAATGGTGTCATGGATCTGTTCCACAGCATCCACAACAGCTTCATTACCAATAACAACATTATTATCTGTAGCATTCAGACCAACTTCATTCAGAACAGAGACTGAATTCACACCAACAGGAACCTACTCAGGCAGCTCATCAGATTCAGCCTCAGCATTAACATTGTTGTTATTGTTGTTGACAGCATGAACATCTTCATAGGGGGCACCTAGGTTTTCATTGTGTGGGTTAATGACAACCTGGTCCATTGGGATATTGCCAAGCACCTCATCATGCCAAAACCCTCCATGAACATGAGGTAATGGGTGTGGATTGCCACCATCAGGTGGGAGAGGGTCCTCATCACCACCCTGCTGCCCAATCAATTCTCTAGAAAGAATGTAAGTAGGGAAAGTCCATGAATCCCCATAGCCAACATCATCCAGATTGCGAAGCACAACAATGCTAACAGGAATAGTGTCAACATTAAATACTCTGAGCGTCACTATAATTCTTGTTTTGTCTCTAGGATCCTTGTTCCAGATGAGAAATTTACCATAAGGAGACACAATTCGACTGACAATCCCAACATTCCAACATTCCAGGGGTAGTTCATCATCAAGATCCAAACATCATGGGTAAAAGAAATGCTACGATAGTTCAAAGCTCTGTCCTGCCTAGCAACCCTCAGAACAGAGTCTCCGATCTGAAATGGGCTAAGACTGACAGCTGTATCCCTAGAACATGCAGTGGTAAATCGAATGAGAGTTGTACCCATATCGCAACGGGACATGAAGTTGATGCGCAAACCGCGACCTTCAAGATAGTTGATGATCAGAGCAATGGCGCCATGGAACTCCTCAGCAGAAACTTCCTGGACCAAAGTGGCGATAGCCCACTCGTCGCATACTATGGGAAGTTCTCCTCCTAGAACCACATATCCACGACGAGCTGGGAGAGGACCAATGGGGATGATGGTGGTGCTCGGAGGGAGGTGAGGGAGGGGGTTGTAGGGGTAGCAGGCCATCTCGGGAAGAGAAGCGCAAGCTGGCGGAGCAGGGGTTGTTGGAGGATGGTGAGAAGGCAAGAGAGCTTGAGTTGGTTGATAGATGTCCTTGGAGTGGAACTGGTAGGCTTCACATCTTGTGAATAGCTCAATCGCATGTTGGAGGCTCGTGGGCTAGTAGAAACCTTGCCGGAAAGCTTTTCCAACCAAGGCTCTTGATCCAATATGGGAGCCGCACACGCCCTTTTGTATTTCTGCCAATAGTTCCTGCCCCTCTTCCCGGCAAATGCACTTCAACCTCACATCGTTGGGCCTTCTTCTGTATAATGTGTCATTGACAAATTTATACATATTGGCCCTCCGAGCTACTTCTTTCGGCTTCTTCTTGCTCTTTGGGAAGTTCTCCTGTTTGAAGGTACTGGATTATGTGTCGTGCCCAAGTTGGAGCCTGACGCTCGACAACAAGGACAAATGGCACCTCCTCGTTCATGGGAGCGCTTATCTCGACTACGAGAACTTGTAGTTCAGCGAGATGGTGCTGCTCACCAAGCGAAGTAGAGTCGTTCCCGGCAGGTTCTCTACCGGTGTCGTCGGGAAGCCCTGTCGGGGAGATGCTTGACGGAGTCCAAATTCCTCCTTTTTCTGGCCATCGCTGTAGGGTATACTGAGGGTTGAGTTAGGTGGAGAACAAAATTCCCTGGTTCCACAGGGAGCTTTTGTGCAACGTACTTTGACAGAGGATCAGCTATGACGTTCTCCGCACGCGGCACGTGCTCTGTTTGCAATCCATCAAAATCCTCCTCCAGCTTGCTCACCTCATCTACATATGCCTCCATTAATGGGCTCTGGTAATCCTTATTTACTTGCCTCACCACAAGTTGTGAGTCTCCATGGATGATCAACTTTTTGATTCCCAACTCTACTAAAATTCTGAGACCGACAAGGAGCCCCTCATACTCAGCAGTGTTGTTGGTGGCCTTCTTGCGAGGGAAGTGCATCTGAACCACATATTTGAGGTATTCTAAAGTGGGTGCAATGAGAAGCATGCCAGCTCTTACTCCTTGCAATGAAAAAGAACCGTCAAAATACATAATCCACTCTTGGGGCGCTTCTCTGCCGGGGATGACTGTCTCTCGAATCTCTTCATCTGGGGTGGGTGTCCATTCTACGATGAATTCCGCCAATGCCCTGTTCTGAATGGTTGAGTTACTTTCATACTTGATGCCAAAACTTGATAGCTCTAGTTCCCATCCGACTATCCTGTCAGTGGCTTCAGGGATCCTCAGTATGCGTTGTAGTGGGAAACGGGTGACAACTATGATCTCATGGGCTTGCAAGTAGTGGTGTAGTTTCCTTGAGGCCATGATGAGGCAGAAGATCAACTTTTGCACTCCAGAGTACCTCGACCTAGCCCCCTACAATATGGATTTGACAAAGTATACTGGTCGTTTCACCACTTTTTTCTTTGTCGTGGTCTTGGAATTGCCTACGCTATCTTGCTCCTCTTTCTCCTGATCTTCGCCTCATCCTGCCATGACTAGTTCAGTTTCACCTCTAGATGGAATAGCTGCTACAGCTGCCTCTTCATCCGTTTCTCGTTGCGCCACTAGTGCTGCACTAACCACTTGATTTGTTGCCGCTAAATATAGCAACAACAGATCTTGTGGCTTAGGAGCAACTAAAGTGGGAAAAGAGGAAAGGTATGCCTTCAGGTCTCGCAGTGTTGTTTCTGCCTCCGAGGTCCACTTCATTGGTCCTGCCTTCTTCAGAATTTTGAGGAACGGCAAGGCGCGCTCGGCAGACTTGGAAATGAACCTACTCAATGCGGAAACACATCCAGTCAGGCGCCTCACATCCTTGATGGTCCTGGGTGCTTGAATATGTTCAACTGCTCTGATCTTTTCGGGGTTGGCTTCTATTTCTCGGTGAGATACAAAGAAACCAAGGAGCTTGCCAGAAGGTAGGCCAAACACACACTTCTCAAGGTTTAACTTCAAGTTGATCTTCTGCCAGTTTGCAAAGGTTTCTTCCAAATCTTGAATAAGTGTCGATCTGTCCTTGGTTTTGACCACTGTATCATCCATGTAAGCTTCTACATTTTTGTGCAACTGTGGCTCAAAACCAATCTGCACTGCTCTTGCAAAGCTGGATCTAGTGCTCTTTAACCTGGCGGGCATTCGTAGAAAGCAGTACGTGCCACATGGAGTTACGAACGCGCTCTTCTCTTCATCTTCCTTCGACATGAATATATGATGGTATCCTGAGTATGCATCCAAAAAGGAAAGCAGATCGCACCCAAAAGTGGAATTCATAATCTGATCGATGCGAGGCAAGGGGAAATGGTCCTTTGGGCATGCCTTGTTCAGATCTATGAAGTCTATGCAAAGCCTCCTTTCCCATTCGCCTTGCGCATACCACTGGGTTCGCTAACCATGTTGGATGAAAAACCCCTCTGACCAAACCAGCTACTTCAAGCTTCTTGATCACCTCGGCAATAAATGGTTGCCATTCCAAAGCTTGGTTTTTGACCTTCTGTTTGACGGGTCAGGCATGAGGACACACAACAAGGTGATGCTCGATTACCTCCCTGGAAATGCCAGGGATGTCAGATGCCAAGAGAACATCGACAAATCGCCCGCATGAAGGCAATGAGCGTGCTTTCCTATTTGTCATCAAGGGTGGCGCTGATGGTGAACGTACCATCAGTGCTATCCTGCCTTGCCGGGACCTTCTTTAAAGTGGGTGAAGCAACATTGGACCTCTTACTAGCGGAACTCTCTGGCAGATCGTCAACAAGAGCAACGCACTCCGGAGAGGCGTGCTTCCCGGACTCTTTGTCAGCATATCTGTTAATCTTCTTTCCTTTCTTTGTTTCCTTGGCAGGAGCTGCAGCTTCAGCAGCCTTAGTAGCTACCGCGTCTCGGTACATCTTATCCATGCATATGATCGCATCTTTCTTGTCTGATGGGATGGAAATGACGCCCATCGGCCCTGGCATCTTTAGAGTATTGTAAGCATAGTGGGATGCTGCCATTAACTTTGACAAAGCTGGGCGACCAAGGATCCCATTGCATGGTAGAGGAAGATCGACAACATCAAACACAACCCTCTCAGTCCGGTAGTTCAGTTCTCCACCAAATGTTACCGGAAGTGTAAACTTCCACTTAGGACGGCTCCTGCCGGGGTTGATTCCTTGGAACATGCCAGTAACTTTGAGCTCTTCATCTGATACTTTTAGTTTGCTGATTACCTTGCAGAGATCAGATTCAGCCCAGCCCCGCCGTCAACTAGCATCTTTGTGACTTTGAGGTTGCTGATTTTTGGGAAAACCAGCAACGGCAAACATCCTACCGCAGTAGTGCGGTCAGGATTATCCTCTTCGTCAAAGAGGATAGGCGTGTGGGACCATTTGCCAAGCTTCCGAGTGTCCGCAGTTGGTTCCACAACATTGACCTCACGTGCCCACTGCGTGAGCTAGAGGTGAGAGGAGTGTAGGGATGCACCTTCATCAACACACATAGCTTCAGTTGCTTTCCGGAATTCTTGGTCACTAGTTTCTTCTTCATCTCCTTCATCACTCTCATCACCATCTTCCTTCTTCTCATGGCCTCTAGCAGGTTTCTCTATTTGCTGAGGGGTCTTGCCGCGGTGGCCTCCTCTACCGCCACGGCCCTTCCTGCCAGCACCTTCTTGGTCACTACTAGGGAAAACCCTAGTAGTAGCGCTTGAAATATGCATAGCAGTAGCGCTGGGTCCAGCGCTACCACTAAGGCACTACAGCTAACTAGTAGCAGTAGCGCTGGAAATGGAGTGCTACTGCTATACCTAGTTAGCAGTAGCGCTCTCCTCTGGACAGCGCTACTGCTACTTGTAAATAGCAGTAGCGCTTGTTCCAAAATGCGTTGCTGCTAAATTTTCCTGTATTTTTAAAAATAAAGCTTATTTTCATTATGTGGTTTTATATACATTACTTTCATCATAGGATTTTATGACCATGATTACTTATTATATAACAATGGGTGAAATGAACGTGGAGTAGATTCAAGTGGAGGCAACATGTGGTGCATGTCGAAAGTACTACTCTAATCCAAACTTGATCTAGTTTGGATTAGTAGTACTTTCGATGTGCACCACATGTTGGCTTCACTTGAATCTAATCCAGGTTCATTTCACCCACTGTTATATATAATAAGTAATCATGCTCATATAACAACTTAGCATCATGCATCATCGATCATAATAATAAATAACTCATCATTGGTATCATAATAACAAGTCATACTCATCATCATCAATCATACAACTTCTAACCGATACCACATCATCATCATAGTCATCTAGCCAATCCTACTTAGTTGTTCTTAGCACATGATCATGAGTATTATTAACTAGGACCTACTACCTTCTCTTAGGTAAAACAACATAAAACAAGATAGGCCCTGACTCTCCATTATGGACAATGGAGATTATCCTGTCTTCAATTCTTGCCTTTCGCACAATGTTGCTTCCAAGTACCTCCTTACGTCTGTCCATACATTTTTTTGATTCTTTGATTTTCATGTCTCCACTTCTTTTAGAAATCTGATATGGACAGGTGAGATTCGTAGGATGACCTGGCCGTATGTTCAAAACATCAAGGTGACCATTCTGATACATCAGATGAGGCACACAATCATTCGGGATTTTCTGTTGCAAAACATGGTAATAACTTCGTAGTTAGCAATGTAGTTATGTTTTAAAAGAATTTATGCAAAAAGATGCACGGATGTCGTAATACTAAAAAATCTTACCACGACATCTCCATGGATATTACCGTAGTTCAACACGTGCACTAGTGGCACGTATTGACCATAATGTGGAGGAGTTTTATAGTAGATATTGTAATTCTCATGATCAGTACAAAATGCGACCAGATGATTTTTCTCCTGATAAGTTAACTCAGGGCCATCAGTGTAGTAGGTTTTGTCTACCATGTTCCGCACATTGTTTGAACAATGAAAATAAGCTGTCAATGGAAATAAGCTGTCAACTATTTTGAAATGAACAATATAAATTAGTTAATATAACTATGTTTGAGAAACTCACATAGCAGTAGAATTGGAAGCGTATCAACAAGGACCCAAATGTCCATATTGTCTTGGTCGATGTCAGGATCACCAAGATCCATGGTGACAAGCATACCCTCATAAAAATCATACATCTTGCAAATTGCTTCCCAATTTTTGCAACCAAAATGGGTTACACTCTCAGAATTATACAGATTTACTTCAAAATCCATATCATGATGGGTCCTTAGGTGAATTTTCTTTGTTTCGAAACTTTCATGGTCTTCAAAACCCATCCTCTCCAAGACATAGCATCTTGCATGGCATGGGATAAGCTAGTCAAATTGTAAAAGTTGAAAATTACACATTGAAATAATTGAAGTCCTGCTTAATTAATTACGGAAAAACACTTGTCGTCGTTGCGTACCGTTTCAACATCGAAGGTCTCCTGGAGCTTAATGCTGAAGCGCCGATCTTCGTCCAAGTGAGGCCTGTCGCACAGACCTCAGTCGTCATTGCACCAGCTACACTCCCCCGGGAGACTTTCGTTGTCTGATGACAACATTTCCTACATTCATAATTCAAAGATTAAACTTGTACAATTCAATATATGTACTATAAAAATTAAATTAGATCATTATTATTCATCACGGGTTGACTATCGGTGTGCCGAGTCTATATGGTAGAGACTCTCCCTCACTGATTCGTCCCTGACATTTGCGACCGTCGGTGATGGTCGCTACTCCTCCTTCCCCTAGTGCATAACAAAGGTCTAGCAAAAGGAGAAGAAGGAGAAACGACCCCCATGACAACAGCCAAGATTCTTCGTCCTCTCTCATATATGGTGGATACACTCCCTCGTAGATTTTTCAACCGTCGTTGATGGTCGTTATTCCTCCTTCCCCTAGTGCATAACAAAGGTCTAGCACAAGGAGAACAAGGAAAAACGACCCCCCACGACAGCAGTCGGGCTTCTGCGTCCTCTCTCATATATGGTGGATACACTCCCTCACTGTTTTTTCGACCTTCGGTGCTGGAGCCTCGTCAGACTTAAAGTAAACCCGAAATCTCGTTTAATTATTTTTCGAGAAAATCCAGGCCACTCGATATTTCCTACATATTCTAGCACAAGTCATGCCAGCATTCACGGAAAAATCCGGCATGACCTTTGCTTAAAATGGACATATCGAGCGCCTGAAATTTGCCGAAATGGAAATTAATCAACACTCGGGGAAAACATAGGCCACTATAGGAGGTGTAACGTGCAAACATGGCCGGCCACTTGGGCAAGCACATATCCTATTTGAGCAACACAAGATATACATGTTTATATCTACATCATATGAGCATTCAAACTTGATGGAGTAGTTTTCCAATTTGAGCATTCAATAAGCAAAACCAAATCGTAAATAAATTAGTATTCAAATTAGCATTCATTCAATAAGCAAAACTGAACCATCTCTTTCGTTCGCACATTGTCGAATATTATCACTAATAGATCCCGAATAGTATCATACACATAACATCACTAATACAGCTAAAATCGTAGCGAACGACGGGTATCGGCGCGGGCGGTGGATACTCAAAGAGAAGGAACCATCACAGGATCATAGCTCTAGTGAGATCCAGGAAGAATCTCCCAGGTATTGGAGAACCTGCCCTCCAACGCAACCATGTAGCGACGGACGTGCTCGTCCTCCTCGCTGACACGGTGACGTACCACCTCCGCGGGGTCCTCAAGCCTCCATACCGTCACTAGCCCATGCGACCGCCACCAAAGAAGGTTTGGGTCAACGACGGGCTGGCTCCTCACCAAGCTACGCCCCCCGGAAGGTAGCACCTCCCAGTACCAGCCCGGCGGAGCCCAGACCCGGACATGGCTCCTCACCAAGCCCAGGCCTCCTTAGGCATCGTCGGCGTCGATGCGGGAATAATTGGTTTAACTAAAAAAATAAACTAGTTCTATTAAATTTTTTACTAAAAATAAACTAGTTTTATTAAATTCAACTAGTTCAACTAAGCACTTACTATAAATAAAATAAACTAGTACTTACTAAAAATAAACTAGTTTAACTACTTCTATTAATTTTCTAACTAATTCTATTAAACACTAGAATTTTTTCTATAAACTAAACACCATTGCCCTAAATTAGCATCTACTTAATTAGTTACCTAACCTACTTCCCTAACTAAAAAACATCTAAGTTAATTAACTAAATTCACCTAAGTTAATTAACTAAATTCACCTAAGTTACCTAACCTAATGAACTAAATGGAGGGAGGAGTACCTCACGGTGGTGGAGGAGGCCGGTGGGGGAGGAGGCCGGCGCGGGGAGGAGGATATCGGGGGAGCAGAGCCGGCATGGGCGTGGGTGGCCGGCGGGGAAGGAGGCCGGCGCGGGGGTGGGTGGCCGGCGGGGGAGCAGAGCCGGAGGGAGAGCTCCGGCGCGGGGGAGGGCGGCGGCGACGACAGCGGAGAGAGGCGAGTGAGTTTGTGAGGGTGGGGGAGTGAGAGAGAGAGAGAGAGAGAGAGGTCGAGCGCGGGCCGTTGGGCTGGATAAAGAGCCTGTACTAGTAGTGCTTATATGTAGAAAAGGCTACTGCTACGTCCGATAGCTGCAGCGCTTCATACATAAAAGCGCTACTACTATGCCTGGCCTGCCGGCAACGGCTTGGCAATTGTAGTAGTAGCATTTTTTACTAGAACGGCGCTACTGCTAAGTGCATAGTAGTAGCGCTTTTTATAAAAAAACGTTACTGATAAGTAGTAGCAGCGCTTTATTATAAAAGGTGCTCCTACTATGCTACTATCTATAAGCATTTTCCTAGTATGGGTCTGTCTCTTTGTCACGTTTCTCATACTCAGCTTCCTCCTTGACAAGTTGCTCAACTTGATGACACTCTTGGAGGTCATGGCCCTTGGTTCGGTGGATTGTGCAGTATGGCCCATTGGACTTCCCAGCTTTTTTGCCGCCGCAGCCTCCCGGCAATCATCGCACGCGGCAGCTTCTTTGCTGGGGGGCTTCAGTTTTGGACTTCTTGCCGGTACTAGGGGCGCCAGAACCCTCAACTACCAGTACTGACCTCTTTTTACGATTCTTGTTGTCCTTCCCGTTCTTCCTCTTCGGGTTAGTGGCCTCGACGTCATCCTCCGAATCAACCTCGATGCCGTCCTCTTCCCCGGGGAGTCACCTCCCTTCCTTCATACAAGCGCATTTATCCTTCAAGGTGTACAACTCATTCACAGTCTTGGGCAACCGGATGTTCATTTTGGAACCTATCCTTCTGTTGCGCACATTTGACTGGAACGCGGCAATTACAGCTGCCGGTTGGATCTCTGGAATGTTCCTGTGTACTCGGCTAAACGCCTGCATATACTTCCGCAAACTTTCCCCTTCCTTCTGTCCTGGTTCTTGATGGCCGCCCGTGAAGGCGCCATCAAATTCATTGCACAAATCAGCCCATGATGAAATGGAATTCTCTGGCAGGTGCATCAGCCATGACCTCATGTTTGGCTTGAGCGCCAAAGGGAAGTAGTTGGCGAACATTTTCTCATCCTTGCCTCCGGCAGCTTGAACAACAATCATGTAAATGCTCAAGAACTCTGCCGAGTTAAGCTTTCCATCATATTTTTCAGGTAATTCAGGTTTGAAAACGCAGGAAGACGGCCAGCAAACTCGCTGCAGCTCGCGGGTGAAGGCAGGGCACCCAACCTCGAAGGGTAGGTACCCGCCATCACTGGGCGTAGGTTCGTCGATGTCTGGGCCGTTGCGCCTATCAGATTGAGGGTGGGTCTCCCGGCGCCGCTCTATAGTGACGTGCGCATCTTATATGCGCCGATCTTCCAGGACTTCCCGCTGATCCCGACGGGCTCATTGATCAGACGAAGCCATTGATGCTTCATTGGTCTCCTGGTCGCGCGGTTCTGGTTGTAGCCCCTGCGCTTGCTATCACAGAGGGGACTGCACCATTGGGGTGGACCCCTCAACACGGTCAGCAGCTCGGGCCATTTTCGTTGCTCGTGGACATCGCGATGGCTCCGCCAGCTATGATCCTTCAGCTTCAGCAAAGCCGATCAAACTCTGGATAGTGGCTCTCCACTCATCCATTTGATCATCTACTGTTGGGAATCTTAGAAGAAGTTGGGCCTGCGCCATGGCTTCTGAACCTGTGCTTGGCATAGATGATGAGGCAGACTGCGATGTCGCTCGACTCCTGGTAGTACCAGTAGTGGTGGCGCCACGTTCTCGCTACTGCGAGCCGGTCGCCACGGCAGTTTGATGATGAGCAGGGGGTGCCCGAGGATTGGCAACCCTGTTCTACGCTCCGTCTTGGTTGCCCTGCCCTGGGCAAGAAGTATGCCCTGTAGCCGCACCCGTAATAGGGACGGCTAGAGGGTCATGGATCGCGCTAGAGCGGGAGTTGTCGCTGCGGCTGCGCCCACTAGCACGGCGGCGAGGTAGAGACCGAACATTCTCCCCGCACATGTCCTGTGGGTTATGGCCATCGGGATGCTATTGATGTCGCCCTCCCCCGGCGTCTTCCGCTCCAGCTTCGACCACATGGGACACGACTATAGCCCCACATGCGCTGGTCGTGTCACCCGCGGTACCCGTGTCTCCCAACACTGCTGTAGCACCTACGGCGTCATCAGCTGCATGCGAGGGGGCCTTCGAAGTGGAAGGATGAGCGGTTGCGCCGGGCTTCTTTTTGGGTGCCATGGACGATGAACCTGATGATGAAGAAGACGACGATGAAGACTGACGCGTTGTTCACAACCTCAGATTCACGCAAGCACTTTCCCCTACCTGGCGTGCAAAAGATGTCGTGGTGGAACATGATCACGTATGGGGCCATCAGCCCCTTGCAAGGGGGAAGAGCACATTGCACAAAGAGCGGAGGCCATGACACAGCACGACGACGGTGACACTGGTGATTTTTACCCAGGTTCGGGCTGCCGTGAGACGTAAAACCCTACTCCTGCTTTGGTGGAATTGATGGGTGTACCCAAAGAAAGTACAACGCTCGAGCCTAGCAAGGGTGCTTTGGGGAGAGCAGCTATGCGCGTACAATTATGCAAGGGTCCGAATATTTTGCTAAGTTGCCTTGGACCTCCTTTTATATCTTAAGGGGTGAGCAAAGTGGAAAAACAGTATTTATCTAGCGATTAGATAGCTAACAGTGCTATCATACCTAAATCTGGCAGTTAGGACAATGTGCATTAAATGAACTACTATGTGTCATGCTGAGGATGCAGCCCGACAAGCCTGCTGTGCCGCTTAATCATCTTGTTCTTATCTGCTTTACACGGCTCTGGACGGGTGTCATATGAAGGTAATCCATCTTATAAATGGATCCACATGTTCAGTGGAAGCCACTTAATCACCTGGGGGCTCGACACTGCACTGATAACTGTTTTGCATAGTGCTGTGGTGGAGTGGTGGTGCCTTGGCGGGGAAATTTGCCCTTGGTGGATCCGACAAGCCTGCTAGGGAAATCTTTGACTTTCCCTTGGGGAGCCTCGACCCGGCCAGGCTCTCCTTCCCGACATCGGAGGATTTCCCAAGGTGACGTCTTGTTGTCTTGGTTTGTCTTGGTCTTCTGGATCCGCTCTTTGATCTCAAAAAGAGCTGCTTCTCTGGCTTGGTCTTACTTAGGATGTTTGTATAGCTGCGCGATGCCACCATGCCTATGTACAGTCCGGGCAACATACGTAAATGTTTGTTGTACCAATAAAGGTAAAGGGAAGGGTTTGGAGAGTGCAAATGCAATGATGACATGGAGATTTTTGGCGTGGTTTCGATAGGTGGTGCTATTGTACATCCGCGTTGATGGAGACTTCAACCCATGAAGGGTAACAGTTGCATGAGTCCACAGAGGGCTCCAGCCACGAAGGGTCCATGAAGAACCAACCTTGTCTATCCCACCATGGCCATCGCCCACGAAGGACTTGCCTCACTCGGGTAGATCTTCACGAGGTAGGCGATCTCCTTGCCCTTACAAACTTCTTGGTTCAACTCCACAACTTGTCGGAGGCTCCCAAGCGACACCTAACCAATCTAGGAGACACCACTCTCCAAAAGGTAATAGATGTTGTGTTGATGATGGAATCCTTGCTCTTGCGCTTCAAATCATAGTCTCCCCAACACTCAACTCTCTCTCACGGATTTGGATATGGTGGAAAGATTAATTGTGTGGAAAGCAACTTGGGGAAGGCTAGAAATCAAGATTCTTGTGGTAGGATTGGTATATCTTGATTTCAACACATGAGTAGGTGGTTCTCTCTCAAAAATGTATGCTGTAAGTGTAAGCACATTCTGATGGCTTTCTCACATAAGGAGAAGGGGGTGGATGGGAAAATATAGCCTACACACAACATCCAACCTTTACACACATTTGACCCTGATAACCCACAAGTATAGGGGACCGCAACAGTTTTCGAGGGTAGAGTATTCAACCCAAATTTATAGATTTGACACAAGGGGAGCCAAAGAATATTTGTAAGTATTAGCAGATGAGTTGTCAATTCCACTACACCTGGAGATTAATTATCTGCAGCAAAGTGATCAGTAGCAAAGTAGTATGATAGTTTTGATAATACTAGCAGCAGCAATAGTAACGGTAACAGTGATAGCGGTGATTTAGTAGCAAGTGTAATAGTAATAGTAGCAATAGTAAATTAGCAGAAACAATATAAGATAAATTCGTAGGCATTGGATCGGTGATTTGTTGGATGATATTCATCATGTGACATTCATAACCTAGGGCGATACGGCACTAGCTCCAGTTCATAAATATAATGTAGGCATGTATTTCGTAAATAGTCATGCGTGGTTATGGAAATAACTTGCATGACATCTTTTGTCCTACCCTCCCGTGGCAGTGGGGTCCTATTGGAAACTAAGGGATATTAAGGCCTCCATTTAATAGAGAACCGGAACAAAGCATTAACACACATTGAATACATGAACTCCTCAAACTACGGTCATCACCGGGAGTGGTCCCGACTATTGTCACTCCAGGGTTGCCAGATCATAACACGTACAAGGTGACTATAACTTGCAAGATGGGATCTAGCACATGGATATAATGGTGATAACATAAATGGTTCAGATCTGAAATCATGGCATCCGGGCCCAAAGTGACAAGCATTAAGCATAGCAAAGTCACAACAACATCAATCTCAGAACATATAGTGGATACTAGGCATCAACCCCTAACAAAACTAACTAGATTACATGATGAATCTCATCCAACTCCTCACCGACCAGCGAGTCTACGAAGGAATTACTCACTCCCGTTGGGGAGAATCATGGAATTGGCGATGGAGAAGGGTTGGTGATGACGAAGATCGAAGACCCCCTCCCTGTAGCCCCAAACGGACTCCAGGTCTGGCCTCCCGATGAAGAACAGGAGGTGACGGCGGCTCTGTCTCATGGAACGCGATAATTCTTTCTCCCTGGTTTTTTTCTGGAAAAATAGGATTTTATAGCGTCGATTTCAGGGTCTGTGGGGCCACCAGGTGGGGACAACCCACCTGGGCACGCCTGGGGGAGGGGCGCGCCCTGGTGGGTTGTGCCCACCCAGGTGCCCCCTTGATAACCCACAAGTATAGGGGATCGCAACAGTTTTCGAGGGTAGAGTATTCAACCCAAATTTATTGATTCGACACAAGGGGCGCCAAAGAATATTCTCAAGTATTAGCAGTTGAGTTGTCAATTCAAGCACACCTGGATAACTTAATATCTGCAGCAAAGTGTTTAGTAGCAAAGTAATATGATAGTAGTGGTAACGGTAACAAAAGTAACAAAAGCAAAAGTAATATTTTTTGGTGTTTTGTAGTGATTGTAACAGTAGCAACGGAAAAGTAAATAAGCGAGAACCAATATAGGAAAAGCTCATAGGCATTGGATCGGTGATGGATAATTATGCCGGATGCGGTTCATCATGTAACAATCATAACATAGGGTGACACAGAACTAGCTCCAATTCATCAATGTAGGCATGTATTCCGAATATAGTCATACGTGCTTATGGAAAAGAACTTGCATGACATCTTTTGCCCTACCATCTCATGGCAGTGGGGTCCTAATGGAAACTAAGGGATATTAAGGCCTCCTTTTAGTAGAGTACCAGAACAAAGCATTAGCACATAGTGAATACATGAACTCCTCAAACTATGGTCATCACCGGGAGTGGTGCCGATTATTGTCACTTCGGGGTTGCCGGATCATAACACATAGTAGGTGACTATAGACTTGCAAGATAGGATCAAGAACACACATATATTCATGAAAACATAATAGGTTCTGATCTGAAATCATGGCACTCGGGCCCTAGTGACAAGCATTAAGCATAGCAAAGTCATAGCAACATCAATCTCAGAACATAGTGGATACTAGGGATCAAACCCTAACAAAACTAACTCGATTACATGATAGATATCATCCAACCCATCACTGTCCAGCAAGCCTACGATGGAATTACTCACGCACGGCGGTGAGCATCATGAAATTGGTGATGGAGGATGGTTGATGATGACAACGACGACGAATCCCCCTCTTCGGAGGCCCGAACGGACTCCAGATCAGCCCTCCCGAGAGGTTTTAGGGCTTGGCGGTGGCTCCGTATTGTAAAACGCGATGATTTCTTCTCCTTGATTTTTTGTCTCTCCGAAAGCAAATATATAGAGTTGGAGTTGGCGTCGGAGGAGCTCCAGGGGGCCCACGAGGTAGGGGGGCACGCCCTAGGGGGAGGGCGCGCCCCTCACCCTCGTGGACAGGGTGTGGGCCCCCTGGTCTTCATCTTTGGCAAGGATTTTTTATTATTTCTGAAAAGACATTCCGTGGAGTTTCAGGTCATTCCGAGAACTTTTGTTTCTGCACATAAATAACACCATGGAAAGTCTGCTGAAAACAGCGTCAATCCGGGTTAGTTCCATTCAAATCATGCAAGTTAGAGTCCAAAACAAGGGCAAAAGTGTTTGGAAAAGTAGATACAACGGAGACGTATCACCCCTCCGGTGGTTCTTGGCTCCAGAAATTCTCTTTTATTGTATAAAAAATCCACGCAAAGTTTTGTTCCATTCCGAGAAGTTTCACTTATGTACAAAAAACAACACCATGGTAGTTATGCTGAAAACAGCGTCAGTCCGGGTTAGTTTCATTCAAATCATGCAAATTAGAGTCCAAAACAAGAGCAAAAGCGTTAGGAAAAGTAGATACGATGAAGATTTATCAACTCCCCCAAGCTTAAACCTTTGCTTGTCCTCAAGCAATTCAGTTGATAAACTGAAAGTGAAAAAGAAAAACGTTTACAAACTCTTTTCCTCTTGTTTGCATAAATAGACTTAAACAGCACCCAGGTTTTTAGCCAATATTATAACTAACCATGCCGACAATAACTCTTAAAAATTGTATTAACTCATATCAATGACATAATCAGCTAGCGAGCAATAATAAGATATCTCAAACAGCAACACGTTATCAAAACAACGATGATATAATATGACAATAGTGGTATCTTGCTAGCCCATTCTGAGACCGCAAAACATAAATGCAGAGCACCTCCAAAGTTCAAGCATCGACTAAACATTGTAATTCATGGTAGAAAAGATCCAGTCATGATGCACCAAACATTAGCTACACACAATGCATAAGCATGACAGCGGTGCTCTAAGGTTCTGGCACTTATTTTAGAAGGTGATGACACAACATAAAAGTAAATAAATAGTCCCTTCACAGAGGGAAGCAGTGATTTGTAGAGGTGCCAGAGCTCAAGTTTTAAAATAAAGGTAAATGAAATTTTGAGAGATGACCCTTCTTGTTTAATTCGTGACCATCAGTTATCAATATCTTCCATGCTAAACACATTAGTAGTGGTTCCCAAGCGATAAAGTAAAAGTTATGAGTCTGTAGGAGTTTTTGTTTGATTATTTGTAAGATCTTTTCTGTTTGCAGTTTGGGACTGGGAATCCGTATTACTGCCCCTTACTCATGTGATGGCGAGTGAATAAACACTCGACCTGAGAATAATGCGCTTAGCATGTAAGATACCCACTAACTCCTGTCATTCCATGAACGATCCAGGCATACAAAAAGGATATTTATTAGATGTTTTTAGAGATGGCACATGCAAATTTACTTAGGACAGCAGGGTAATACGCATATAGGTAGGTATGGTGGACTCATCTGGAATAACTTGGGTTCAAGGTTTTTGATGTACAAGCAGAAATCCCACTTAGTACAAGCGAAGGCTAGCAAATAGGTTGAGAAGCTGCCAGCTAGACAGCAACAACGGTCATGAACATGCATTATGCATAAGTAACATTGGACACTAGCATGAGTTGGATATGAACACCATGAACATAAATATCATAGAGGCGATGTTGGTTTTGATTCAACAACATGCATGAACATGTGCCAAGTCAAGCCACTCGAACATTCAGAGGAGGATACTATATCATCATACTACATCAGAATCATTTTAACGCAATGTTGACATCCAAGATAAGTCATTATCCAATCCTAGCTACTTATGCATGGCATGAGAAACTATAATCTCTAATTGTCATTGCAAACATGTTAAATCATAACGGGCTGAATCATGGATACTAGGTTAAACATATTTACAAAAAAGCCAATAATATTAGAAGGGGATGAGGTGTTGCTTAATGGCTTTCTTGCTGAAATGCTTAGAGATATTGCTTCAAAGCCCTCAACCACTCTCTCATTCCAAATATGTAAAAACCCTAAACTCAAAGTCGGCCCCACCGATTCATTCTACCTGGATCCACCGAGTTCTTATGACATAGCCACTACCAGAAACCCTAACAATACGGTCACACCGATACGGATCTCAGTCTCACCGAGATGGCCTTGCCAATTCTCTGTTGCCTGTTGCAATTATTTCGGTCTCACCGGGTTGGCTTGACATTTTCTCTGCTGCCTTATTGCTTCACTTTGGTCTTGATGTCTACTACTCAACCTTCTTATTGTAGACACTGTTGGGCCTCCAAGTGCAGAGGTTTGTAGGACAGTAGCACATTTCCCTCAAGTGGATGACCTAAGCTTTATCAATCCGTGGGAGGCGTAGGATGAAGATGGTCTCTCTCAAACAACCCTGCAACCAAATAACAAAGAGTGTCTTGTGTCCCCAACACACCCAGTACAATGGTAAATTGTATAGGTGCCCTAGTTCGGCGAAGAGATGGTGATACAAGTGCAATATGGGTGGTAGATATAGGTTTTTGTAATCTGAAAATATAAAAACAACAAGGCACAAGTGATAAAAGTGAGCGTAAACGGTATTGCAATGCTAGGAAACAAGGCCTAGGGTTCATACTTTCACTAGTGCAAGTTCTCTCAATAATAATAACATAATTGGATCATATAACTATCCCTCGGCATATAACAAAGAGTCACTCCAAAGTTACTAATAGCCGAGAACAAACGAAGAGATTATTGTAGGGTACGAAACCACCTCAAAGTTATCCTTTCTGATCGATGTATTGAAGAGTTTGTAGTAAGATAACACAAAGTTATTCTTTTCATTCGATCTATCCTAGAGTTCGTACTAGAATAACACCTTAAGACACAAATCAACCAAAACCCTAATGTCACCTAGATACTCCAATGTCACCTCAAATATCCGCGGGTATGATTATACGATATGCATCACACAATCTCAGATTCATCTATTCAACCAACACAAAGAACTTCAAAGAGTTCCCCAAAGTTTCTATCGGAGAGTCAAGACAAAAACGTGTGCCAACCCCTATGCATAAGTTCACGAGGTTACGGAACTCGCAAGTTGATCACCAAAACATACATCAACTGGATCACGTGAATATCCCACATGCAAGACATACATCAAGTGTTCTCAAATCCTTAAAGACTCAATCTGATAAGATAACTTCAAAGGGAAAACTCAATCCATTACAAGAGATAGAGGGGGAGAAACATCATAAGATCCAACTATAATAGAAAAGGTCACGATACATCATGATCGTGTTGAATCAAGAACACGAGAGAGAGATCAAACACATAGCTACTGGTACATACCCTCAGCCCTGAGGGTGAACTACTCCCTCCTCGTCATGGAGAGCGTCGGGATGATGAAAATGGCCACCGGTGAGGGATCCCCCTCCGGCAGTGTCCCGATTGGTTTTTGGTGGCTACAGAAGCTTGCGGCGGCGGAACTCCCGATCTAGGTTGTGTTCTGGAAGTTTGGGGATATATAAGAGGTGTTGGCATCGGGAACAAGTCAGGGGGCCCCTCTGGGAGTCCACGAGGTAGGGGGCGCGCCCTCCACCCTCGTGGAGCCCACGGGACTCCCCTCCGATAACTCTTCGTTCCATTATTTTTTATATTTTCCAGAAAAAATCTCCATTGATTATCAGCGCATTCCGAGAACTTTTATTTCTACACAAAAACAACACCACAGTAGTTCTGCTGAAAACAGCGTCAGTCCGGGTTAGTTCCAACCAAATCATACTAAAATCATGTAGAAATATTATAAACATGGCATGAATACATCAAAAATTATAGATACGTTGGAGACGTATAAGCATCCCCAAGCTTAATTCCTTCTTGTGGAGTGCAACCTAACAGGATTTTTTATGTGGAGTGCAACCTAACATATTTTTCAATGTAATTTTCTTTATTGTGGCATGAATATTCAGATCCATAAGATTCAAAACAAAAGTTTAATATTGACATAAAAATAATAATACTTCAAACATACTAATAAAGTAATCATGTCTTCTCAAAATAACATGGCCAAAGAAAGCTATCCCTACAAAATCATATAGTCTGGCTATGCTCTATCTTTATCACACAAAATATTTAAATAATGCACAACCCCGATGACAAGCCAAGCAATTGTCTCATACTTTTGATGTTCTCAAACTTTTTCAATCTTCACGCAATACATGAGTGTGAGCCATGGACATAACTGTAACATCCCAAATTTTCAATTTGGAATGTTATACATAGGTCATCCATGCATATCATATTTTATTGCATCTTCGTTCTGCAATTCTCGAAATCCTAAGCACCTCAAGGACCCTCGGAGAGACTTGGGGATTTTCCGGTTTTCATATTTGATTGTTATCAAATAGCGAAACCGAGGATTTTTTATTTTAATTATTTTTCTCTCCGGAAAAATATTTCATAATAAATAAATGAGAGGAGATAATATGAATTCTCCAAAACAATTGGAATACTGGAGGAAAAATGTTAAAATCATTTGTTGGATTTTATTTGGATTTTATTTGTATTTTATTTGCATTAGAAAAACTGCATGTTTTGAAAAATTGCATTTTAGGGCCAAGAAAATGTTCATCTCGTTCTAAATATTTCATTTAGACGGTGAAAAGTTGTTTTGGCATTTTTTTTATTTTATTTTATAGGATTTTTTTCTGTCGGTGGAATTATTGAAAAAAAGTTTCCCGCCCGGGCCGAGGCCACTGAGCAGCCAGGCCGGCCGGCCAGCCAGCCAGCAGCCGCCGCCGCCTCCGCCGCCCGCTCAGACGGAGTCCGAGCCAGACTCCGCCTCACCGCTGTCTTTCCCCCTCCTCCAAGCCCTCCTCTTAAATCGGAGCCCCCCCCGCCGCCACACACCACCACCACCACCCGCCCCACCGCCCGAGCCCGAGCCGCCGCCCGAGCCGCCGCTGCCTCCGTCGCCGCCGCCGCCACCCTCCCCCCACCGCCCGCGAGCCCGCCAAGCCGAGCCGAGGTAGCCGCCCCGCCGCCCCGGTTTTCTAAAGAAAACCGTTCGGTTTTAGAAAACCCTAGGTTTTTGTTTTTTTAATAGATCGGTTTTTATTCTCCAGTTTATTTAATTAGCGAGCGTTCGCTCGTTCGTTCGTTTTCATGAACGCGTTCTTCGTTTAGATCCCGATAACGAACGTTCATTCGTTAGTCTGTTCGTCAGTTTTTCTTTTTCTCGGATTTATTCCGCGATTTTTCTGATCGTGATTTCAGATCCGATCTTAGTTTCTGTTTATCTTTTCGCTCGTTAGTCGGAATCAGGCGATTCAAGCGCCTAGATCTTCGTCTCGAGACCCTCTTTCCGTTTAAGCAACTTAAACAAGATTTTGATACTGTAAAATTTGACCCTAGTTCATATTAGTAAACGGATCTTGTTTCTTTCGCCGTTTGAGTTTTGTTGCTCCGTTTGGTTTGATTCTTTTTGCAAACCAGAGTTGTTAAGTTGAACTTTTTGGTCAACCTCTTTTATTTGAGTTTTGCTTGTGCATCTTTTCTTGTTGCTTACGTATGTTATTGTTTGCTTGCGATAGAATTCATGGAGTGTGAAGCGTGTTATTACGAGTCTCTAGGATTCGCGGATCATCAGCAAGGCAAGTAATACTTTGATCATACTCTTTTCATACCCAGTTTTTTATGCATTAGTTAAATCCTCAAACATTGCATGGTTAGGATGTCATTAACTTGTGGGTTGGGAAGTAGTAGTTGAGGTAGAACCTATTGCCCTGTTACTATCAAACCCTCGGGAGTTACTTCTATGTGTTGCTTATATTGCTATGTTATGCTCGTAGACGTGGTTTGGGTTTGAGTGTATCCATGACAGATGTGAGATTGTTAATTAATGGTTTACTTAAGGTGGCAACTTTAATACACATCTGGGTAGATTGAGGCACCTGGGGAACCCAGTGTTGTCTGTTTTATTTTTTGAAATCCCGGGGTACCCGTGTGATCTTCCTATGGACCGCCACCCAGGCTCAAAGGGAACTGAGATTATTCATGCTAGAAACTTCCGTGTGCAGCCACAAGCTTCTATGAGCTCTAGCATAGTTGAGTAAGTTACGTGAAGCTCTCGAAGAGGTAGATCAGCAGGTAGTGGGTTTTGTAGGTTTGGTATGGTCTACCCGGAGTAGAGAGTTAATGTTTCTGAAAGACTGTGTCTCGGTCATCCGTTTCTCAAACACCATGTAGTGAGAGAAATCAACGGAGGCGATCGAGTCTTGTGGGGAAAAGTGCGCAAACCTCTGCAGAGTGTACAATCTAATCATGGTTAGCCGTGTCCCCGGTTATGGACAATTTTTAGTATCTAGTACTTGAGTTATCACATGTATCTCATCACTCTTAATTAATATTGTTGGGTTGTTAACTACTTTAACTGGGATTGAGTTGGTGTTATACCTTCTCAATGTTTCAACCACCATGATAGTTAAATTATAATCTATTCCTTTGTTGTAGGGAAAAAATTGGCTTTTCGCAAAATTATAACCATAGAGCTTTCCACCAGCCAAATATGCATGTTGTGATAGCATTATTCTGTTCTTGCTCTATTGTGTTATATTGCCAGCATATTCCATGTGCTGACCCGTTCTCGGGCTGCAACGTATTATCTTGTAGACTTTTCAGACAAGGAGTAAGGTTCGTTAGGTCGTTGCCGTGCAGCTCAGCTATGTCGTTGGAGTTGATGGACTCACTTTATCTTCCAAGCCTTCCGCTGTTATCGCATTAGATGGCCTTAAGCCATATTATTGTAATACGTTCTCTTCTGAGACATTCGATGTAATAAGTGTGTGATTGCTACTCTGTTATAAATCCTTGAGTCTTGTGTGTCAAAGCATTCTGATCCGAGGATGACACTGGAACACAGAGACTTGACCATCTGAGGTCGGGTCGCTACAATAGCACTATAGGTGGAATAGCATGGTGGTTGTGGAGAAGACAGTCTCATCAACTAGGCGTATCAACGGGCTATGGAGATGCCCATCAATAGATATCAACGTGAGTGAGTAGGAATTGCCATGCAACGGATGCACTAGAGCTATAAGTGTATGAAAGCTCAACAGAAGAAACTAAGTGGGTGTGCATCCTACTTGCTTGCTCACGAAGACCTAGGGCATTTTGAGGAAGCCCATCATTGGAATATACAGGCCAAGTTCTATAATGAAAATTCCCACTAGTATATGAAAGTGACAACATTGGAGACTCTCTATCATGAAGAGAATGGTGCTACTTTGAAGCAAAAGTGTGGTAAAAGGATAGTAGCATTGCACCTTCTCTCTTTTTCTCTCTCTTTTTTTTCTTTTTTTGGGCCCTCTCTTTTTTTGGCCTCTTTTTTTATTTTTTATTTTTTTCGTCTTGAGTCTCATCCCGACTTGTGGGGGAATCATAGTCTCCATCACTCTTTCCTCACTGGGACAATGCTCTAATAATGATGATCATCACACTTTTATTTACTTACAACTCAAGAATTACAACTCGATACTTAGAACAAAATATGACTCTATATGAATGCCTCCGGAGCCCACTTCTAAGGGGGGCCCCTTTACATCAGAGGAAGACATACGAATCTTACCCCCTACGAGTCCGGTCTCCGGGGGCGCAAATACCAGGTACCGCCCTAAAGCTTCGCGGGGACCTTTACTACTTTACGACGACGGGGGACCGCCCGTAGGGGGTTTACTGCACAAGGCCCCTGCAGAGGAAAAGCTTGATCCCAGCGCGAACCGCTTGCAGAATCAAATCCAGTTCCACAAGATCCTATATCAGCTATACATCCTCCTTGCATTTATGCCGGAGATGTCGCCAGTGCTATGGGCTTTGGGTTATGTGCAGCGGGCATAGGACTGAAAATCCTCTTTCGCCGGGCTCTTCTTCAACGCTCCGCGCCTTCAAAAAAGTGGTGTACCGGGATGTGCAACGAATCAAGAGTTACATGTATGAAAGAATTATGAACCGTGTCATTGCCACAAATATAATGTCAACTACATGATCATGCAAAGCAATATGACAATGATGGAGCGTGTCATAATAAACGGAACGGTGGAAAGTTGCATGGCAATATATCTCGCAATGGCTATGGAAATGCCATAATAGGTAGGTATGGTGGCTGTTTTGAGAAGGTATATGGTGGGTGTATGATACCGGCGAAAGGTGCACGGTATTAGAGAGGCTAGCAATCGTGGAAGGGTGAGAGTGCGTATAATCCATGGACTCAACATTAGTCATAAAGAACTCACATACTTATTGCAAAAATCTATTAGTTATCGAAACAAAGTACTACGCGCATGCTCCTAGGGGGATAGATTGGTAGGAAAAGACCATCGCTCGTCCCCGATCGTCACACATAAGGAGGACAATCAATAAATAAATCATGCTCCAACTTCATTACATAACGGTTCATCATACGTGCATGCTACGGGAATTATAAACTTTAACACAAGTATCTCACAAATTCACAACTACTCACTAGCATAACTCTAATATTACCATCCTCATATCTCAAAACAATCATAAGGAATCAAACTTCACATAGTATTCAATGCACTTTATATGAAAGTTTTTATTATATCCCTCTTGGATGCCTATTATATTAGGACTAGTTTCATAACCAAAGCAAATTACCATGCTCGTTAGGACGCTCAAAATAATATAAGTGAAGCATGAGAGTTCAATAATTTCTATAAAATAAAGCCACTACCATTCTCTAAAAAGATATAAGTGAAGCACTAGAGCAAATGACAAACTACTCCGAAAGATGTAAGTGAAGATCAATGAGTAGCTGAATAATTATGTAACTATGTGAAGACACTCTAACACTTAAGAATTTAAAGATCTTGGTATTTTATTCAAACATAAAGCAAAACTAAAGAAAATAAAATGACGCTCCAAGAAAAACACAATCATGTGGTGAATAAAATATAGCTCCAAGTAAGGTTACCGATGAACGAAGATGAAAGAGGGGATGCCTTCCGGGGCATCTCCAAGCTTAGGCTCTTGGTTGTCCTTGAATATTACCTTGGGGTTCCTTGGGCATCCCAAAGCTTAGGCTCTTGCCACTCCTTATTCCATAGTCCATCGAATCTTTACCCAAAACTTGAAAACTTCACAACACAAAACTCAATAGAAAACTAGTAACCTCCGTTAGTATAAGGAAATAAAATCACCACTTTTGGTACTGTTGTGAACTCATTCTAAATACATATTGGTGTAATATCTACTGTGTTCCAACTTCTCTATGGTTCATACCCTCCGATACTGCTCATAGATTCATCAAAATAAGCAAACAACACATAGAAAACAGAATCTGTCAAAAATAGAACAGTCTGTAGTAATCTATATGATTCGAATACTTCTGTAACTCCAAAATTATGAATTAAATTGTTGGACCTGAGGAATGTTTCTATTAATCATCTGCAAAAATAATCAACCAAAAAGCACTCTCCAGTAAAATATGGCAGTTATTCTCGTGAGTGCAAAAGTTTTTTGTTTTTTACAGCAAGATCGCAAAGACTTCGCCCAAGTCTTCCCAAAGGTTATACTTGGCACAAACACTAATTAAAACATAAAACCACATCTAAACAGAGGATAGATGAATTATTTATTACTAAACAGGAGCGAAAGTCAAAGAACAAAAGTAAAATTGGGTTTCCTCCCAACAAGCGCTTACGTTTAACGCCCCTATCTAGGCATGATGATTTCAATGATTCTCACATAAAAGATAAGAATTGAAACATAAAGAGAGCATCATGAAGAATATGACTAGCACATTTAAGTCTAACCCACTTCCTATGCATAGGGATTTTGTGAGCAAACAACTTATGGGAACAATAATCAACTAGCATAGGAAGGCAAAACAAGCATAACTTCAAGATTTTCAACACATAGAGATGAAACTTGATATTGTTGCAATATGTAGAATCATATGTTCCTTTCTCATTATAATTTTCAGTAGCATCATGAATGAATTCAACAAAATAACCATCACATAAATCATTCTTTTCATGATCTACAAGCATAAATTTTTTGTTACTCTGCACATAAGCAAATTTATTCTCGTGAATAGTAGTGGGAGCAAACTCAACAAAATAACTATCATGTGAGGCATAATCCAATTGAAAATTAAAATCAAGATGACAAGTTTCATGGTTATCATTGTTCTTTATAGCATACATGTCATCACAATAATCATTATAGATAGCAACTTTGTTCTCATAATTAATTGGAACCTCTTCCGAACTAGTGGATTCATCACTAAATAAAGTTATGACCTCTCCAAATCCACTTTCATAATTATCACAATAAGATTCAACACCCTCCAAAATAGTGGGATCGTTACTTACTAAAGTTGACACTCTTCCAAACCCACTTTCATCAATATAATCATCATAAATAGGAGGCATGCTATCATCATAATAAATTTGCTCATCAAAACTTGGGGGACAAAAATATCATCTTTGTCAAACATAGCATCCCCAAGCTTGTGGCTTTGCATATCATTAGCATCATGGGTATTCAAGGAATTCATACTAACAACATTGCAATCATGCTCATCATTTAAATATTTAGTGCCAAACATTTTAATGCATTCTTCTTCCAACACTTGAGCACAATTTTCCTTTCCGTCATTTTGACGAAAGATATTCAAAAGATGAAGCATATGAGGCACCCTCAATTCCATTTTTTGTAGTTTTCTTTTATAAACTAAACTAGTGATAAAACAAGAAACTAAAAGATTCGATTACAAGATCTAAAGATATACCTTCAAGAACTCACCTCCCCGACAACGGCGCCAGAAATTGCTTGATGTCTACTACTCAACCTTTTTCTTGTAGACGTTGTTGGGCCTCCAGCAGAGGTTTGTAGGACAATAGCAAATTTCCCTCAAGTGGATGACATAAGGTTTATCAATCCATGGGAGGCGTAGGATGAAGATGGTCTCTCTCAAACAACCCTACAACCAAATAACAAAGAGTCTCTTGTGTCCCCAACACACCCAATACAATGGTAAATTGTATAGGTGCACTAGTTCGGCGAAGAGATGGTGATACAAGTGCAATATGGATGGTAGATTTGGTTTTTCTAATCTGAAAATATGAAAACAGCAAAGTAGCAAGTGATAAAAGTGAGCGTAAATGGTATTGCAATCCTAGGAAACAAGGCCTAGGGTTCATACTTTCACTAGTGCAAGTTCTCTCAACAATAATAACATAATTGGATCATATAACTATCCCTCAGCAAGCAACAAAGAGTCACTACAAAATTACTAATAGCGGAGAACAAACGAAGTGATTATTGTAGGGTACGAAACCATCTCAAAGTTATCCTTTCTGATCGATCTATTCAAGAGTCTGTAGTTAAATAACACGAAGCTATTCTTTCTGTTCGATCTATCCTAGAGTTCGTACTAGAATAACACCTTAAGACAGAAATAAACCAAAACCCTAATGTCACCTAGATACTCCAATGTCACCTCAAGTATTCGCGGGTATGATTATACGATATGCCTCAGACAATCTCAGATTCATCTATTCAACTAACACAAAGAACTTCAAAGAGTGCCCCAAAGTTTCTACCAGAGAGTCAAGATGAAAACATGTGCCAACCCCTATGCATAAGTTCACGAGGTTACGGAACTCGCAAGTTGATCACCAAAACATACATCAACTTGATCACATGAATATCCCATTGTCACCACAGATAAGCGCATGCAAGACATACATCAAGTGTTCTCAAATCCTTAAAGACTCAATACGATAAGATAACTTCAAAGGGAAAACTCAATCCATCACAAGAGATAGAGGGGGAGAAACATCATAAGATCCTACCATAATAGAAAAGCCCGCGATACATCAAGATCATGCCGAATCAAGAACACGAGAGAAAGAGAGAGATCAAACACATAGCTACTGCTACATACCCTCAGCCCCGAGGGTGAACTACTCCCTCCTCATCATGGAGAGCGCCGAGATGATGAAGATGGCCACCGGTGATGGATCTCCCCTCTGGCAGGGTGCCAGAACAGGGTCCCGATTGGTTTTTCGTGGCTACAGAAATTTGCGGCGGCGGAACTCCCGATCTAGGTTATGTTCTGGAAGTTTGGGGATATATAAGAGGTGTTGGCATCGGGAACAAGTCAGGGGGCCCCACAGGGAGTCCATGAGTCAGGGGGCGCGCCCTCCACCCTCGTGGGGCCCACGGGACTCCCCTCCGGTAACTCTTCGTTCCATTATTTTTTATATTTTCCAGAAAAATCTCCGTTGATTTTCAGCGCATTCCGTGAACTTTTATTTCTGCACAAAAACAACCTCATAGTAGTTCTGCTAAAAATAGCGTCAGTCCGGGTTAGTTCTAACCAAATCATACCAAAATCATGTAGAAATATTATAAACATGGCATGAATACATAAAAAATTATAGATAGTTGGAGATGTATCAGGTCTCAACGAGTTGATGTACTCGGTGCCACCGAGTTGATGTTTGCCCTAAACCCTAGCACATCGGTCCCACCAAATTGTTCTAGTTGATCCCACCAAGATTCCTAAAGTTCATATTTTGAACTAAATCGGTTTCACCAAGTTCATCTATTCAGTCTGACCGAGTTGGGTATGATACGTCTCCATCGTATCTACTTTTCGTAATGTTTTTCCTCTTGTTTTGGACTCTAATTTGCATGAAACTAACCCGGACTGACGCTGTTTTGAGCAGAACTACCATGGTGTTGTTTTTTCTGCAGAAATGGAAGTTCTCAGAATGGAACGAAAATTTGCAAGGATTTTTTATACAATAAAAAATAATTTCTAGAGCCAAGAACCACCGGAGGGGGACAACTGGGTGGGCACAACCCACCAGGGCGCGCCCCCTACACGCCCATGTGGGTTGTCCCCACCTGGTGGCCCTGCAGACCCTGAAATCGACGCTATAAAATCCTATTTTTCAGAAGAAAAAAATCAGGGAGAAAGAATTATTTCATTCCACGAGACGAAGCCACCATCACCTTCTGTTCTTCAATGGGAGACTAGATCCGGAGACCGTTTGGGGCTCCGAAGAAGGGGATCTTCGATCTTTGTCATCATCAACCCTTCTTCATCGCCAGCTCTGTGATGCTCCCCATCGGGAGTGAGTAATTCTTTCTTAGGCTCGCTGGTCAGTGAGGAGTTGGATGAGATTCATCATGTAATCTAGTTAGTTTTTTAGGGCTTGATCCCTAGTATCCACTATATATTCTGAGATGGATGTTGATGTGACTTTGCTATGCTTAATGCTTGTCACTTTGGGCCCGGGTGCCATGATTTCAGATCTGAACCGTGATTATATACATGTTATCACCATTATATACATGTTGTGAGCCTAGGATTGTAGAGTTTGAAGGCTTTTATCGTACTCTGTCTATGGGGGATGAGAGAGGAGTATCGAGTGTCACCGCCACTAGCTTGCACTTTCCTGTTGTTCATTATTTTGCTCTTTTCATTGCAAAGTGCTTGCTTGCTAGAGAGAACGTGGGTGCACTCAGTGCCCTAGACCTTGCTATTTTACGTCGTGCACTTGAAGGCGACAACACTTATAGCTTGGGAGCTATTGTAGCACACCGCCTCCATATCAATAAATCTGAGGGCAAAATACATGGTGGTATTTACGCTACTCGCTTGGCTAATCGTTTTAACATTCAGATACGCCAGCATGATTACCCTTTGCCCAAGGTTCGCCTAGATCGCACTGCTATGGAATACCACTAGTTTATTGCTGCCGATTGCCCTAACATTCCTATTCCATATAACCTAGTTTTCAGTGTGAAATCTCATGATATTATTGCATTGCCTGCACCAGCCTTGTTTGATCTTATTGCTAGGGGTGGATACAGGATTATGCCTGCGGACATCATCGTTTACCGGAACAACCTAGCTGCAGTACAGGCGGAGCCTTAACAGTGGGATCTATAGGCACCCGCTCCACAACACTTTGACATCGGACCCCATGGTTTCTTCGACTAATGATTACCAAGTTAGGCCAAAAGCCTAAGCTTGGGGGAGTACGTATTCCCACCGACATTACATTCATGTTCACACATTTCATTTGTCGGTGCTCATACTTTTTCATTGTATTTTCCATGCTTAATTTATTTTCTCGCTTTCTTCTTGTGAGTTTGAAAATCTTTGAGAAAATACAAAAATATTTCCTGCTTCTTTTTCATTTTTCTTTCTAGAGTAGTTAGTTGTAGCACTAAAAAGAAAACCAAAAAAGATTTCCTTGTTCTTCTTTTGCTTATTGGGAGCTTTCCCATGTATATAGTTTTTCTCGTTTTTGTTTTTCCCTTTTATTTGCTTCTTTCAGATAAAACCAAAAACTCCAAAAAATATTTCAGTTTGTTTCTCTGAATTTGTTCTTTTTATTGAGTCGTACCGAGCAGAAGAGCACGATGAAAATGTTGAGTGGCTCTCATATGCATTATTGTTGATCTAACAAGAGAGCCCATTTTACATTGTCTTCTCCTATTGAATAAAATGTTTGCAGATTCCAGCTTAGTGCACGGCACTCTTGCACTATTATTATTTTCATATCGTTCGGTCGAGAAAGTGAAAGGCAATAATGACGAAATTTGATGAACTGGTCGTGGCAGAGAGAAACACATGACGGTGCATGATTCAGCCTAGTATCCATGATGGAAAATTTTCCATGTGATGCTCAACTCAAAATCCTACACCTACCAATCCCTTTGAGTGAAGCCATTGGAAATCTCATACAGTTCAGTCAATTTGTTCAGTGACAGTGACGAAGTTCTTCTGGTCGCTGAGGAATTTGTTCTGACCGAGGAGTTAGGAATTTTCTAGTGCGGATTGCCTACAAGTGAGGAACATGATAGCCCTAAGGAATTTGAGCCTCAGATATCCGACCGTTGCTGAGCTACGTGCTAGCTGTCCCAAAATATCTACCCACCTAACGGTCATATCATTGAAGGGCATTTATGTCTTATCATGTCGAGATGCTCCCTAGGCTATAAATAGCCGCCCCCTACAACCACTAGCTGGTTAGCTTCTCCGAGAGAAACTGACACTTGTCATTTGAGAGCATCCCATTCTCCGAGGACTTTGAGCGAAAATCATCAAGTGAGGAAACCCAAACCCAAACACCTACAAACCCGAAGTGATTGAGCATCACTAAAGAGATTGATCCTGCGTGGATCCGACGCTTGTTACCTTTGAAGATTGTGCATCTTAAAGACGGTTAGGCGTCATGGTCTAGAGCATCCAAGAGGAAATTGTGGATCACCGAGTGACCGAGTTTTTGAAGGTTTGGAAGTCACCTGAAGACTTACCACGAGTTAGTAGGCGAGGTCTGTGTGACCTTAGCTCAAGGAGAATACGGTGAGGACTGTGTGTCTGGGACTGTGTGTCCTCAGGTTTAAATACCTAGCCGCTCCAACCAGACGTACAACTGTCACAGTAGTTGGAACTGGTCTACCAAATCATTTTCTTCACCAAGCCTAATGGTTCTATTTCCTCTACTCTTTCATTTCCTCATTACAGTCATATCTGTTTGAAGACTTTGACTGAAGACTTTCTCAATTTCCTCAGTTCAATTTCTTCAGTCTGTTTGTCTTCATCCTGTTTTATACTGTGTTTACGCTTTCTGTACACTATGCTTGTTTTCATTTTATTATGACGATCATGCTTGTGTTCTGTTATGTTTACATCTGAGTACTTATTCCGCTGCAAGTAGTTCTTCACTTAGGAATTTCCTCACCCTGAAATTCCTCAGTGAAGAATTCATAAAAATCGCCTATTCACCCCCCTCTAGTCGATATAAAGCACTTTCAATTGGTATCAGAGCTCGGTACTCCCTTGTTCTGTGTGATTTTGGTTTAACCGCCTAGAGTTTTAGTTATGTCGACCACAGGAATGAAGACCATGTCATGCCCCATCTTTGACGGTCACGGGTATCCCAAGTGGAAGGCCATGATGAGGAAGCGTCTCATGGCGATGAATAGTGAGCTGTGGACCGTCACTGAGATTGGTCTTACCGATCTGTGCAAGATGGCAGAAGCTGATGACATTCGCAAGTTCACCCTTCTCAACCTCACGGCGAAGGACATCATCTGCTCCTGTCTGTCTCAAAATCAGTTCAGGAACATCATGCATCTCGATCATGCGAAGCTTATCTGGGACCGTCTCTCTGAGGTCTATGAAGGTTATCGAACCCGTCATGATCCTTGGTTTGAGGACTTCAAGGAATCTCTTAAAGCGATGACATTCGAACCAGAATCATCATCTTCTACACCATGCCTTATGGCAAAAGATGCAAAGGTAACTGCATGCTATCTATCTGAATCCAGTGATTATGAATCTGGTGATGAATTTGGACCCAGCTATGTCAAACTTGCTTCCCTTGCCACTAAACAACAAAGAGCTTTGGAAAAACTTGAATACATGCTAAATAAGAGCAATGATATGTTGGGTGAAGAAATGGATCAGTCGAAAGCTTTGGCTGGGAGTCTTCAGAGACTTCAGACTAGGTTTGACACCCTTCAAGGTCATCATAACACTCTCATATCTGATCATGAGAAGCTTTCTTATGAATTTCTTCAAAGAAAGCAAGATCTTGAAAAGCTAAGAGTGAGTTATGAAGATCTTCAGAAGGAGCCGATTCATTACTTGCTCAACAAATCAGCGATTCTCAGGAAGAATTTGTTCCTCCATGTTTGAAGTGCATTGAACGTGAATCTGCTAATTCTTCACCTGAATGTTCAAATGCTTCTAATGCTAAAAATTCGTCACCTGTATCTGCTATCACTAATTCCTCACCTGAGGACATTGCTAGTACCACTGATGATGCAGGGCTGAAGGAATTGTACATGACAGGCATGTACAAAAGCCTCAAAGGGCATCAGACTCTTTGTGATGTGCTTAAAAAGCATATCCTCAACAGGAACCCTAGGAAAGAGGGTATTGCCTTTGAGAGGAAACTCAATGCTGATGGATCATATTGGAAGCCTGAGCAGTACCACAAAACCTCATGGGTTGCTGCAAAGGGACCTCCAGTAGATCCATCTACTTTATCTAGCTTTACATGTGATTCTCCTCATTCTGCTGATGAGTCATTTGACTCCAACTATAAATTGTTCAAAAATCAGAATGGTGAAGTATTTGCTAGATATGTTGGCATTAATTGCAGGAACGGTTCCCCTATGAAGAAAATTTGGGTTCCCAAAAGATGCCTTGAAAGTCTTCAGGTGAATGTCCTCATGACACCACTTGTGAAGAATAGGAACGCCAGATCAAATTCTTCATATGGACCAAATTCTTCCTATGGATCCAAGTCACCAAATTCCTCACGTGGATCAAATTCCTCAAAAGGATCAAAGTCCTCATATGGTCATCATCATGCTAACACCTTTGTTTCGCAGGAAAGAGCTAAGGGCTATGAATATGAGCATTATTCTTCTAACCATTATGTTCATAAGTCCTCGAAGAATTTCTCTGCTTATTCATATGCTTATCCTAACTGCTCTTATGTGAAACGAAATGGACTGGCTTCTATGCCACCTTTCTCGTATGGAGCTCGTAGAGTGATGAACTCTTTGCCATCCCTTCAGATGTGGGTGGTGAAGAAAAAGAACTAATATCTTATGCAGGGTCAGGTCTCCAGACGTGCTTAAACGTCTGAAAAATTTGCTGGAGACCTGAAATTGCCTGAAAGGACGTAGGCTAATCATGAAGAAATGAACTTTCATTTCTCACGTCCTGATTGATTTATCTGTTCTATTACTTGATCTGATGAAATTGATGTCATATTCTTCACTGGTGAAGTATATGAGTTCGTAAGTTGCACTAATTCATCTGCAGGATGATCAATCCAAAGCGAATGAGTGGTCCTCGATAGTGGATGTACAAATCACATGACTGGTGACAAGAATCTATTGATGGATGCTCCCTTATCTCCATCGCATCTGAAGCATATCATCTTTGACAAAGGAAAAAGTCAGGTATTGGGTCTAGGTAAGGTTGCGATCTCAAAGGATCGACACATGGACAAAGTCATGCTTGTCGAGTCCTTAGGATATAACCTCATGTCTGTCTTAATGCTTTGTGATCTTGATATGGTTGTTGTTTTTGGCAAGTATCGTTGTGTTGTGATCATGGAAGTTGATCATTCCAAAGTCTTCGAAGGCATTAGGTGAGGAGACTTGTATATTGTTGATTTCTCTACAGGACCACAACCAGCCGTACGCCTACTTGCAAAAGCTTCAGAAGGCTGGCTATGGCATCGACGACTTGGTCATGCAGGCATGAGGAATTTGCACATGCTTGCGAAGAAGAAGCATGTCATTGGCATTGAGAATGTCAAATTCCTCAAGGATCACTTATGCGGAGCCTGTGAAGCTGGAAAGATGACCAAGGCCAAACATCCAGCAAAGACAATCATGACTACCACTCGACCATTTGAATTGCTTCATATGCATCTCTATATGGCTTTGTTATTGTTGATGATTACTCTCGTTACACATGGGTACATATTGTCACTTACAAACATGAGGTGCAGGAAGTCTTGAAATGATTTTCCTCGAGGGCTTCAACCAACTTTGGTGTGAAGATCAAGAACATCAGAAGTGATAATGGAGCTGAGTTCAAGAATTTTGGTCTTGATGACTATCTTGATGAACTTGGTATTACTCATGAGTTATCTGCTCCCTATACTCCTCAGCAGAATGGTGTCGTGGAGCGCAAGAACAGGACTCTTGTTGAGATGGCTCGCACTATGGTTGATGAATACAAGACGCCTCGTCGTTTCTGGATTGAGGCAATTGATACTGCTAGCCACATCATCAACAGGGTATATCTTCACAAATTCTTCAAGAAGACTTCTTATGAACTCCTCATTGACAAGAAACCCAATGTGAGTTATTTCAAAGTCTTCAGTGCTAAATGTTGGATTAGAGATCCTCATCACAACACTAAATTTGCACCGAAAGCACATGAAGATTTTATGCTTGGTTACGGAAAGGACTCGCACACCTACAGAGTCTTCAACAGCGTTCATCACAAAGTTGTTGAAACTGTAGATGTGCAGTTCGATGAAACTAATGGCTCGCAAAGAGAGCACCTACCTTCTGTGTTAGATGAACAGTCACCTGAGGAAACTATCAAGTTCAAGGCTACTGAGGATGTCATTCCTACCGAAGAATCTGTTGAAGAAATCATTCCAGAATGTGAAGAACGTCGAGCTGATGCACCTGAAGAAAATGGTGCTGAAGAAAATGGTGCTGAATAAAATGCTGATCATATTCCTCGACGTCAACCCGCTCATCCTCACGTTGCAAACGAAGTGCAAATTGAGAGAATCATCGATGACATTGAAGCACCAGGTTCTCTCACACGCTCAAAAGCTTCACATTTATCTAACTTTTGTGGGCACTTTGCTTTCGTGTCTATCACAGAGCCCACTAAGGTAGATGAAGCATTTCTGGAGCCTGAGTGGATTCAAGCTATGCAAGAAGAATTACATCAGTTCGAGCTCAACAACGTCTGGGAACTAGTCAAACGTCCAGATCCTCGCAAGCACAATATCATTGGCACAAAGTGGATCTACCGCAACAAGCAAGATGAAAATGGCCTTGTTGTCAGGAATAAGGCACGGCTTGTAGCTCAAGGCTACACACAGGTTGAAGGACTTGATTTCGATGAAACTTTTGCACCTGTTGCTAGACTTGAGGCTATTCGCATATTAATTGCTTATGCTAACCATCATATTATCACTTTATATCAAATGGATGTGAAAAGTGCATTCCTCAATGGTAATCTTGAGGAAGAAGTGTATGTTGCTCAACCCCCAGGTTTTGAAGATCCAAAGAATCCTGACAAAGTCTTCAGACTCAATAAGGCCCTCTATGGCGTCAAGCAGGCCCCTCGGGCATGGTATGATACTTTGAAGGAAATCCTCATGAAGAAAGGCATCAAACCCGGTTCACTTGACCCAACTCTTTTCACTAAATCTTATGATGGTGAATCGTTTGTGTGCCAAATATATGTTTATGATATTATCTTTGGTTGTACTGACCAACATTACAGTGATAAATTTGCCTATATGATGAGTGAAGAATATCAAATGTCTATGATGGGAGAATTGAAATTCTTCTTAGGTCTTCAAATTCGTCAACAGTGCAATGGCATATTCATATCTCAGGAGAAATACCTCAAGGATGTACTGAGGAAATTCGGCATGCAAGATTACAAAGGGGTCAAAATTGCAATACCCACAAATAGCCATCTATGCACAGATGAAAATGCTTAGTGTTTGCATGTGTGCCCAATTTCATGCTACACCGAAGGAATCGCACTATAAGGCTGTGAAGCATATTCTTCGATATCTAGCTCACACACCAACACTTGGATTATGGTATCCCAAGGGCTCGGCTTTTGATCTCATTGGATATTCGGACTCTGACTATGCTGGTGATCGTGTGGACCGCAAGTCAACATCTGGCACATGCCATTTCCTCGGACAATCTTTGGTCTGTTGCTCCTCGAAGAAACAAAACTGCGTATCACTGTCTACTGCTGATGCTGAGTACATTGCTGCTGGTTCTTGCTGTGCTCAATTGCTGTGGATGAAGCAAACTCTCAAGGACTACGGCGTCAACGTGAAGAATGTGCCTCTCTACTGTGACAATGAGAGTGCCATCAAGATTCCTCACAACCCAGTTCAGCACTCGAAGACAAAGCACATTCACATTCGTCATCATTTTCTTCGTGATCATGTGTTGAAGGGCGACATTTCTATTGAGCGTGTGAAGACTGAAGAACAGCTAGCCGATATCTTCACAAAGCCCTTGGATGAGAAGATATTTAGCAAGTTGCGGTGTGAGCTAAATATCTTAGAATCAACAAATGTTCTTTGAAAAGGACACTCATCCTAACATTTATGCAAAATTGATGACTTAGATGTTCAACACATGAAGAAACGTTTTTCTTCAATCAATGAAGACTAACACTAAGTGTGAAGACATTAACGAAGAATTTGATTCTCAGAGCCTTATGACAATTGTACGCGATGTCTGAAATCATCATTCTTATATGGTGGGTCACGCCACCACCAAAAGTTGAAAATCTTCAATTTGAGTTTTTGTTCATTTTTTTAATTCCTCAGTTGTTCATTTCCTTCAAATTTGCATTGTCTTCACTGTTTCTGTCCTTTTTCTTCACTGGCTATATAATATATATATATATATATATATATATATATATATATATATATATATATATATATATATATATATATGAGTTTATGTCCTCTCTGACATTCACTTATTGCTATTTCTTCAAGTTGCTTTTTATGCTAAGTGAATGTGATCGGACCCTTACCCCTCTATGCTAAACTCAACCCAATCTATTCACAAATTCTTCATGTGCGTTTTATTTGAAACTCGTTTTGTCAGCTGAAGAATCTGCGAACGAAACTTTTAACTTATCTTATCCAAATTTTCGGCTTTGCCGCTCAAATCGTTCCACATCCCATGAAAATACTTATCTATTCACCCACAATCTCACACGATCGCCACCTCTCATTACATGGGTGACACATGTCAAGCGAATGAGAAGGGTCAGGGGCACGTTCGTCCAATTTCTTCGGGCGAACACTTTTTCACCGAGGCTATATATACCCCTCCCCTTCCTCACTTCACTTTTACTCCACTCGATCTCTCTCCCGCTCGAGCTTCTCAAACCATACCGCCGCCGCTACTTCATCGTCTCCGGTGAGGAAGAGCTTCACTGCCTCGACCTCGTCGCCGGCTGCGGATTTCTTCACTCCGCCGCCGCCATAGCTGTCTTCCTCAGCCGAGTTAGGGCGTGGAAGATTTGAACTGACGAACTTCACTTGTACTCTTCCCAGTTCGTCGTGTTCTTCGTCAAGGGTAATTAAAAGTTACTTTTGCTGCCCTCTTTGATTCGAATGATTTCTACAAAATCTTCAAAGGTGTTTTTCTTCAAATCCTCACACACTAAAACACCTCACATGTCATCTGTTCTTGATCCGTTTCTCTAAGCAATATTTTTCTTCAAGATTCATCAATTGTGTGGATTTTTTATCTGTACAACTCTGGAACCTAAGACAAAGAACGCTTGGTTAAATTCTTCAAGACTCATCTGGTCAAATTCCTCAAACTTGTTCTTTTTGAAAAACCTCTGAGAACACATATGACTTCTCCAAATTCCTCGTAACTATACTCTATTCACAGGTACACATGTCCGCTGCTGAATCACTAGATTCTCATCAACTTAACTCATTTGCAGCGTTCCTCGAGGAAAAGTTGCACACCTCTTCAGAAAATTCAGTTGTTCATATTCCTCATCTGAAGAAAATGGCCGATGGTAAGAAGCCACATAAGGGAGGAAAGAGGCCTGAGGTCAACACGGCGTTTGAAATCCCTGATGACATTTATGCTGGGTACTGCACACCCCCTGAGGAGGACAAAAATCAGCGCAAGGTCTGCATTCAAAAGATTGAGAGGAGATGGGCAATAGAGTGGAGGGAGTACAGATATGTTACTCCCAAATACATGAAGAAATTCACTGTCACCCCTCAGTGCTCAAGACCTCCATTGGCACCTGGCCAAGAAGCAGACCCCACCAGCCTCAAGCGTGGTGAGGATTATCCTGAAGAATGGGCCAAGCGCCAGGCCAAACTGGCCAAACAGGCAAAAAAAGCAGTGAGGAAATTTAATGAAGACTCTGCTGCTGCTGCTACCACTGCTGAGGCCTCTACATGCAAGCCAAAGAAGGCCATGACTCATAAGCTCAGTGCTTCACCCTCAATGCCATCGCGGCCAGATTCTTCAAAGCCCTCACGGCCAACTCCTCAAGCTGCTCCAGCTCCTCCGCCAAAGTCCTCAACTGCTCCGACCAAATCCTCTGCACATGTGCATCTCGCCACGTGCCAAAGGACAACAGGCATCTCTATTGCCTCAGGAGATTCTGCTAGTTCCTCAGTTGCACCAAATTCATCAACTGGCCCCTCTCTGCTGAAGAAAAAGGCCACTGCTGGACGAGGCTCTCGCCCAAGTCCTCACAAGAAGCAGGTCGCCTTCCAAGTGCCGTCTGATGAAGACGAAGCTGATGATGAGGAACTTGCTGGAATCATCAGAGACATGCAGCTCAGGGCCGCTAGAGCCAAAGGCACAAATGTGCCTCTACTTTTGGATCCAAAGTTGATCCTTGACTACATTGATCTCTGGCACAAGGACCCCAACACTCCTATGCCTGATTTCAAATTGACTCCTGGCCAGAGTCATATGCTGACTGCCTTCATTCAAGAAGAAAAATGGAAATTTGAAAAGGCCAGGCAGATCAAGAAAGCGCAGTATAAGAAGGAGCGCTTCCTGAAGAAACATGTTGTCTCTATGACAACTGAAAAACTTGTCAATATTCAATCTGAGATCAAGAAACTAAGTGATGAATTTGATGTATACCGAGCTAACTGGCTTGGAGCCAAAGTCAGGTTTGTGAATTTGACTGAAAATTTCACTTCCAATGTTGCAGCCCCAACGCAACAAGAAAATCCTCAGGCTGAGGCATCTGCTGAGCCGACTGAAGAAAATGCCAGTACCGCTGATAACAATCAGGCTGCTGAAGAAACTCAGAGTACCAGGGCTGATAACTACATTCCAGCCGCTGAAGAAATTGCCAGGGCATCCACTAGTGGTGCACCTGAAGAAACTGAAGAAGTCAAGGCAACTGCATTAGTTGTGCCTGAAGAATTTGAACCAAATTCCTCTGCTCCTCCTGCGCCTACACCAACTCCGATCCTTCCATCTGCATCAGATGTGAAGAAAACCAAGGCTGCAGAGCGTGCAGCGGTGAAGAAAAGGAAGGCATCAACTTCATCAGATTCTTCAGCTCCGAAGAAGATGAAGCCGCCGACTTGTTCATTTGACAACCCAATTAATGATATTCCTGTCTCATCCATGCCATCAAAGGACCTTGTTCCTTTTGATGAAGAATATGTGATTCCAAGTGAATCTGATGATGACATTCCTTCTGCTGCTTCTTCAAAGCAGTTGGATGAAGAAATTGAAGCGGATGCAATCCCTTCAACCCCAATAGTCTCACCGCCCATGCCTCAGTTCACTCCTGAAGAGGCTGACATTGAGGAAAAGAGTGAAGATGGACATGTGGACATTGGGTGTACAACACCAGTGCTGAATGATGACTTTTGGGAAAGTCAGCACCCGAACTCTCCTCTGTTCACACCACTACAACAAATTCCTCAGTCCCCTATCAACACTGAAGTTCAAATGGGATCTGATGAACCTCATGCCAAACCGTCTGTCCGTGAAGAAATTCCAGCCACTAGTGCTGATGAAAATGTAAATAAAGAATTGAAGACCCAGGCTGTCATTGAAGAAGAACCTGTAATTCCTCAGCCTGTGGATCCTGAGATTGCTATTCCTGAGGTGGTGATGCAATTGACTGATACTCCTTAGCCCAAGCCAAAGGATCCCTTCTCGAAGAAGCAGAAGTTCAAGGCTGATGACTTGTTCGGCGATGACGTGTTCTTCACTTATTATAATCCTTATGACTCTGCTTGTCTTAGAAGGAAGCACTTCTGGACTGCCAGCCAGGCCAATTTCTATTCTTCACTGCTCTTCAACAAGGATAAAGTCTTCGACCATGACCTTATTCCTCACGTGGAAATGGAATCACTGCCTTGCTTCACCCCTGTCCTTAGTCTGCTTCATGATGCAGGCCTCCTCAACTTTTGCTCTGACATTGTTGATTAGAATGAAGAACTTATTCTTCAATTCTACGCAACGCTGCACATCACAGGAGCCGCTGATGATATCAACTCTTGGGTATTGGACTGGATGACCGCAAACACTCATTATAAGGTACCGGCCTCTGAATTACTTCAAGCCCTGCCCATCAGTCCACCCCTTGAAGGAGCTCGCTGCCTGTACCAAGAGCTCTCATATGTTCCGCGATGTTTCGAAAACGTCTTTGGTGCCTCAACTCTAAACCGTTTAACTGAACTATCACGTAGTTATCAAAACGTGTATGTCTAATGTTCGCAACATCCACAAACGACGTTTGGGGTTCAGCACACTGAGCGGTGCATTAAGGACATAAGCTATCATCATGCGCATAATCGCCATCGTCAACTTTCAACTATATTTTCTCTAGGAACATATCTAAACAGTGGAACTAAAGCGCGAGCTTACGACATAATTTGCAAAAGGTATTTTGACTATGTTCAAGATAATTAAGTTCATCTTATGAACTCCCACTCAGATAGACATCCCTCTGGTCATCTAAGTGATTACATGATCCGAGTCAACTAAGCCGTGTCCGATCATCACGTGAGACGGACTAGTCATCATCGGTGAACATCTTCATGTTGATCGTATCTACCATACGACTCATGCTCGACCTTTCGGTCTCTATGTTCCGAGGCCATGTCTGTACATGCTAGGCTCGTCAAGTTAACCCTAAGTGTATTGCGTGTGTTCCGAGGCCATATGCATGACATGCTAGGCTCGTCAACACCCGTTGTATGTGAACGTAAGAATCCATCACACACGATCATCACGTGGTGCTTAGAAGCGACGAACTTTTGGCAACGGTGCACAGTTAGGGGAGAACACTTCTTGAAATTGTTGTAAGGGATCATCTTATTTACTACCGTCGTTCTAAGTAAACAAGATGCATAAACATAATAAACATCACATGCAATTATATATAGTAGTGACATGATATGGCCAATATCATATAGCTCCATTGATCTCCATCTTCGGGGCTCCATGATCATCATCGTCACCGGCATGACACCATGATCTCCATCATCATGATCTCCATCATCGTGTCTTTATGAAGTTCTCTCGCCAACTATTACTTCTACTACTATGGCTACCGGTTAGCAATAAAGTAAAGTAAGTACATGGCGTAGATTAATGACACGCAGGTCATACAATAAATAAAGACAACTCCTATGGCTCCTGCCGGTTGTCATACTCATCGACATGCAAGTCGTGATTCCTATTACAAGAACATGATCAATCTCATACATCACATATCATTCATCACATTCTTCTTGGCCATATCACATCACATAGCAAACCCTGCAAAAACAAGTTAGACGTCCTCTAGTTGTTGTTTGCATGTTTTACGTGGCTGCTATGGGTTTCTAGCAAGAAGATTTCTTACCTACGCAAAACCACAACGTGATATGCCAATTGTTATTTACCCTTCATAAGGACCCTTTTCATCGAATTCGTTCCGACTAAAGTGGGAGAGACTGGCACCCGCTAGCCACCTTATGCACCAAGTGCATGTCAGTCGGTGGAACCTGTCTCACGTAAGAGTACGTGTAAGGTCGGTCCGGGCCGCTTCATCCCACAATACCGTCGAAACAAGATTGGACTACTAACGGTAAGCATATTGAACAATATCAACACCCACAACTACTTTGTGTTCTACTCGTGCAAAGAATCTACGCAATAGACCTAGCTCATGATGCCACTGTTGGGGAGCGAGCAGAAATTCAAAATTTCCCACGTGTCACCAAGATCTATCTATGGAGAAACTAGCAACGAGGGAAGGAGAGTGCATCTACATACCCTTGTAGATCGCTAAGCGGAAGCGTTCATGAGAACGGGGTTGAAGGAGTTGTACTGTCGTGATCCAAATCACCGGAGATCCTAGTGCCGAGCAGACGGCACCTCCGCGTTCAACACACGTACAGCCGGTGGCGTCCCACGCCTTGATCCAGCAAGGAGAGAGGAGAGGTTGAGGAAGACTCCATCCAGCAGCAGCACAACGGCATGGTGGTGATGGAGGCGTGGCAATCCCAGCAGGCTTCGCCAAGCACCAAGGGAGAGGAGGAGGAGGAGGCGGGGCTGCGCCGGAGAGGAGAGGCTCTCGTGTGTTATGGGCAGCCCCTAGGCCTCATATATATAGGGGAAGGGAGGGCTGCGCCCCTCTAGGGTTTCCACCCCTAGGGGTGGCGGCCAGCCCTAGATGGGTTTTGGGGGCGGCCAGAGGGGGAGAGGGAGGCGCCACTAGTTGGGCCTTAAGGCCCATCTCAACTAGGGTTTGCCCCTCCCACTCTCCCTTGCCTTGGGCCCCTTGTGGGGGCGCACCAGCCCTCCTAGGGGCTGGCCCCTCCCACACTTGGCCCACGCAACCTTACAGGGCAGGTGGCCCCACTTGGTGGACCCCGGGACCCTCCGGTGGTCCCAGACATTACCGATATCGCAAGAAACTTTTCGGTGACCAAAACAGGACTTCCCATATATAAATCTTTACCTCTGGACCATTCCGAACTCCTCGTGACGCCCTGGATCTCATCCGGACTCGAACAACATTCGTAACCACATACAAACTTCCTTTATAACCCTAGCGCCATCGAACCTTAGTGTGTAGACCCTACGGGTTCGGGAACCATGCGAGACATGACCGAGGCGTTCTCGGTCAATAACCAACAGCGGGATCTGGATACCCATGTTGGCTCCCACATGTTCCACGATGATCTCATCGGATGAACCACGATATCAAGGACTCAATCGATCCGTATACAATTCCCTTTGTCTAGCGGTATTGTACTTGCCCGAGATTCGATCGTCGGTATCCCGATACCTTGTTCAATCTCGTTTCCGCAAGTCTCTTTACTCGTTCCGTAACACATCATCCCGTGATCAACCCCTTGGTCACATTGTGCACATTATGATGATGTCCTACCGAGTGGGCCCAGAGATACCTCTCCGTTTACGGAGTGACAAATCCCGATCTCGATTCGTGCCAACCCAATGACACTTTCGGAGATACCAGTAGTGCACCTTTATAGTCACCCGATTCGTTGTGACGTTTGGTACACCCAAAGCATTCCTACGGTATCCGGAGTTGCACAATCTCATGGTCTAAGGAAAAGATACTTGACATTAGAAAAGCTTTAGCATCTGAACTACGATCTTTGTGCTAGGCTTAGTATTGGGTCTTGTCCATCACATCATTCTACTAATGATGTGATCCCGTTATCAATGACATCCAATGTCCATGGTTAGGAAACCGTAACCATCTATTGATCAACGAGCTAGTCAATAGAGGCTTACTAGGGACATGGTGTTGTCTATGTATCCACACATGTATCTGAGTTTCCTATCAATACAATTATAGCATGGATAATAAGCGATTATCGTGAACAAGGAAATATAATAATAACTAATTTATTATTGCCTCTAGGGCATATTTCCAACAGTCTCCCACTTGCACTAGTGTCAATAATCTAGTTCACATCGTCATGTGATTAACATCGATAGGTCACATCGCCATGTGACCAACACCCAAAGAGTTTACTAGTGTCGTAAACTAGTTCACATCATCATGTGATTTAGGCTCAATGAGTTACGAGGTTTGATCATGTTTTGCTTGTGAGAGAGGTTTTAGTCAACGGGTTTTAGTCAACGGGTGCGAACCTTTCAGATCCGTGTGTGCTTTGCAAATTTCTAGGTCATATTATAAATGCTGCTTCCACGCCCACTTGGAGCTATTCCAAATGGTTGTTCCACTATCGTATCCTGTTTGCTACTTAGAGTCATTCGGATAAGTGTTAAAGCTTGCATCGGCGTAACCCTTTACGCGAACTCTTTATCACCTCCATAATCGAGAAACATGTCCTTATTTACTCCAAGGACAATTTTGATCATTGTCCAATGATCCATTCTGGATCATTCTTGTACCCTATGAGTGACTCATGGCAAGGCACACTTCGGTGCGGTACACAACATAGCATACTATAGAGCCTATGTCGAAGCATAGGGGCGACCTTCGTCCTTTCTCTCTTTTCTACCGTGGTCGAGCTTTTAACTCTTAACTTCATACCTTACAACTCAGGCAAGAACTCCTTCTTTGGTGATCCATCTTGAACACTTTCAAGATTATGTCAAGGTATGTGCTCATTTGAAAGTATTATTAAACATTTTGATCTATCTTATAGATCTTGATGCTTATTGTTCAAGTAGCCTAATCCAGGTTTTCTATTGAAAATCATCTTTCAAATAACCCTATATGCTTTCGGAAATTCTACATCATTTTCGATCATCAATATGTCAACAACATATACTCATCGAAATTCTATAGTGCTCCCACTCACTTCTTAGGAAATACAAGTTTCTCATAAACTTTGTATAAACCCAATATCTTTGATCATCTCATCAAAGCGCACATTCCAACTCCGAGATGCTTACTCCAGTCCTTAGAAAGGATCGCTGGAGCCAGCATACCTTTTAGCATCCTTAGGATCGACAAAACTTTCTGATTGTATCACATACAACCTTTCCTTATGAAAACTGGTAAGGAAACTCATTTTGACATCCATCTGCCAGATTTCATAAATGCAGCTTATGCTAACATGATTCCGACGGACTTAAGCATCTCTACGGATGAGAAAAACTCATCGTAGTCAACTCCTTGAACTTGTGAAAAACTCTTCGCCACAAGTTGAGCTTCATAGAAGGTGACATTACCGTCCACGTCCGTGTTCTTCTTAAGATCCATTTATTGCAATGGCTTGCCAATCATCGGGCAAGTCCACCAAAGTCCATGCTTTGTTATGATACATGGATCCTATCTCGGATTTCATGGCTTCTAACCATTTGTCGGAATTTGGGCCCACCATCGCTTCCCCATAGCTCGTAGGTTTATCAAGACAGGATCACCGCACCACTCTAAAGCAGTACGCGTCCTTGTCGTCCTACGAGGTTCGGTAATGACTTGATCCGAAGCTTCATGATCACTATCATAAGCTTCCACTTCAATTGGTGTAGGTGCCACGGGAACAACTTCCTGTGCCCTGCTACACACTAGTTGAAGTGATGGTTCAATAAGCTCATCAAGTCTCCACCATCCTCCCACTCAACTTTCCGAGACAAACTTTTCCTCGAGAAACAACTCGATTCAAGAAACAATCCCTATTGCTTTCGGATCTTAATTAGGAGGTATACCCAACTGTTTTGGGTGTCCTATGAAGATGCATTTTATCCGCTTTGGGTTCGAGCTTATCAACCTGAAACTTTTCCACATAAGCGTCGCAGCCCCAAACTTTTAAGAAACGACAACTTAGGTTTCTCCAAACGGTGTCGTCTCAACGGAATTACGTGGTGCCCCATTAAAGTGAGTACGGTTGTCTCTAATGCCTAACCCATGAATGATAGTGGTAATTCGATAAGAGTTATCATGGTACGCACCATATCTAATAGAGTGCAACTATGATGTTCGGACACACCATCACACTATGGTGTTCCAGGCGGTATTAATTGTGAAACAATTTGCACAATGTCTTAATTGTGTGCCAAAACTCATAACTCAGATATTCATCTCTATGATCATATCATAGACATTTTATCCTCTTGTCACGATGATCTTTAACTTCACTCTGAAATTACTTGAACCTTTCAATAATTCAGACTTGTGTTTCATCAAGTAAATATACTCAACATCTACTCAAATCATCTGTGAAGTAAGAACATAACGATATTCATTTGCATGCCTCGGCACCCATTGGACTGCACACATCGAATGTGTTACTTCCAACAAGTTGCTATCTTGTTCCATCTTCTTGAAAACGAGGCTTTTAGGTCATCTTGCCCATGTGGTATGATTTTGCATATCTCAAGTGATTCAAAATCAAGTGAGTCCAAATGATCCATCTGCATGGAGTTTCTTCATGCGTATACACCAATAGACATGGTTCGCATGTCTCAAACTTTTCAAAAGCGAGTGAGTCCAAAGATCCATCAACATGGAGCTTCTTCATGCTTTTACACCAATATGACTTTCATGGCGAGTGCCACAAGTAAGTGGTACTATCATTACTATATTATATCTTTTGGCATGAAAATGTGTATCACTACGATCGAGATTCAATAAACCATTCCTTTTAGGTGCAAGACCATTGAAGGTATTATTCAAATAAATAGAGTAACCATTATTCTCCTTAAATGAATAACCGTATTGCGATAGACATAATCCAATCATGTCTATGCTCAACGCAAACACCAAATGACAATTATTCTGGTTTAATACTAATCTTGATGGTAGAGGGAGCGTGCGATGCTTGATCACATCAACCTTGGAAACACTTCCAACACGTATAGTCAGCTCATCTTTAGCTAATCTCCGTTTATTCCGTAGCTTTTATTTCGAGTTACTAACACTTAGCAACCGAATCGGTATCTAATACCCTGGTGCTACTAGGAGTACTAGTAAAGTACACATTAACATAACGCATATCCAATATACTTCTATCGACCTTGCCAGCCTTCTCATCTACCAAGTATCTAGGGTAATTCTGCTCCAGTGGCTGTTCCCCTTATTACAGAAGCACTTAGTCTCGGGTTTGGGTTCAACCTTGGGTTTCTTCTTTGGAGCGAGAACTGATTTGCCGTTTCATGAAGTGTCCCTTCTTGCCCTTGCCCTTCTTGAAACTAGTGGTTTCACCAACCATCAACAATTGATGCTCCTTCTTGATTTCTACTTTCGCGGTGTCAAACATCGTGAATACTTCAAGGATCATCATATCTATCCCTGATATGTTATAGTTCATCATGAAGCTCTAGCAGCTTGGTGGCAATGACTTTGGAGAAACATCACTATCTCATCTGGAAGATCAACTCCCACTCGGTTCAAGTGATTGTTGCACTTCAGACAATCTGAGCACAAGCTCAACGATTGAGCTTTTCTCCCTGAGTTTGCAGGCTAATAAAATCGTCGGAGGTCTTATACCTCTTGACGTGGGCACGAGCCTGAAATCCTAATTTCAGCCCTCGAAACATCTCATATGTTCCGCGATGTTTCGAAAGTCTTTGGTGCCTCAACTCTAAACCGTTTAACTGAACTATCACGTAGTTATCAAAACGTGTATGTCTAATGTTCGCAACATCCACAAACGGCGTTTGGGGTTCAGCACACCGAGCTGTGCATTAAGGACATAAGCTATCTCTCGTCCGCATAATCGCATCATCAACTTTCAACTATATTTTCTCTAGGAACATATCTAAGCAGTGGAACTAAGCGCGAGCTTCGACATAATTTGCAAAAGGTATTTTGACTATGTTCAAGATAATTAAGTTCATCTTATGAACTCCCACTCAGATAGACATCCCTCTGGTCATCTAAGTGATTACATGATCCGAGTCAACTAAGCCGTGTCCGATCATCACGTGAGACGGACTAGTCATCATCGGTGAACATCTTCATGTTGATCGTATCTACCATACGACTCATGCTCGACCTTTCGGTCTCTATGTTCCGAGGCCATGTCTGTACATGCTAGGCTCGTCAAGTTAACTCTAAGTGTATTGCGTGTGTTCCGAGGCCATGTCTGTACATGCTAGGCTCGTCAACACCCGTTGTATGTGAACGTAAGAATCCATCACACCCGATCATCACGTGGTGCTTAGAAGCGACGAACTTTTGGCAACGGTGCACAGTTAGGGGAGAACACTTCTTGAAATTGTTGTAAGGGATCATCTTATTTACTACCGTCGTTCTAAGTAAACAAGATGCATAAACATAATAAACATCACATGCAATTATATATAGTAGTGACATGATATGGCCAATATCATATAGCTCCATTGATCTCCATCTTCGGGGCTCCATGATCATCATCGTCACCGGCATGACACCATGATCTCCATCATCATGATCTCCATCATCGTGTCTTCATGAAGTTGTCTCGCCAACTATTACTTCTACTACTATGGCTACGGTTAGCAATAAAGTAAAGTAATTACATGGCGTGGTTTAATGACACGCAGGTCATACAATAAATAAAGACAACTCCTATGGCTCCTGCCGGTTGTCATACTCATCGACATGCAAGTCGTGATTCCTATTACAAGAACATGATCAATCTCATACATCACATATCATTCATCACATTCTTCTTGGCCATATCACATCACATAGCAAACCCCGCAAAAACAAGTTAGGCGTCCTCTAATTGTTGTTTGCATGTTTTACGTGGCTGCTATGGGTTTCTAGCAAAACGTTTCTTACCTCATAAAACCACAACGTGATATGCCAATTGCTATTTACCCTTCATAAGGACCCTTTTCATCGAATCCGTTCCGACTAAAGTGGGAGAGCGGCACCGCTAGCCACCTTATGCACCAAGTGCATGTCGATTCGGTGGAACCTCTCACGAAAAATGCGTGTAAGGTCGGTCCGGGCGCTTCATCCCACAATACCGTCGAAACAAGATTGGACTACTAACGGTAAGCATATTGAACAATATCAACGCCCACAACTACTTTGTGTTCTACTCGTGCAAAGAATCTACGCAATAGACCTAGCTCATGATGCCACTATTGGGGAGCGAGCAGAAATTCAAAATTTTCCCACGTGTCACCAAGATCTATCTATGGAGAAACTAGCGAGGGAAGGAGAGTGCATCTACATACCCTTGTAGATCGCTAAGCGGAAGCGTTCATGAGAACGGGGTTGAAGGAGTCGTACTGTCGTGATCCAAATCACGGAGATCCTAGTGCCGAGCAGACGGTACCTCGCGTTCAACACACGTACAACCGGTGGCGTCTCCCACGCCTTGATCCAGCAAGGAGAGAGGGAGAGGTTGAGGAAGACTCCATCCAGCAGCAGCACAGCGGCATGGTGGTGATGGAGGGCGTGGCAATCTGCAGGCTTCGCCAAGCACCAAGGGAGAGGAGGAGGAGGCGGGGCTGCGCTTGGAGAGGGAGAGGCTCTCGTGTGTTATGGGCAGCCCCTAGGCCTCATATATATAGGGGAAGGGGAGGGCTGCACCCCCTCTAGGGTTTCCACCCCCTAGGGGTGGCGGCCAGCCCTAGATGGGTTTTGGGGGGGCGGCCAAGAGGGGGAGAGGGGAGGCGCCCACTAGGTGGGCCTTAAGGCCCATCTGAACTAGGGTTTGCCCCCTCCCACTCTCCCTTGCGCCTTGGGCCCTTGTGGGGCGCACCAGCCCTCCTAGGGGCTGGCTCCCTCCCACACTTGGCCCATGCAACCTTCAGGGCAGGTGGCCCCACTTGGTGGACCCGGGACCCTCCGGTGGTCCCAGACATTACCGATATCGCCTCAAACTTTTCGGTGACCAAAACAGGACTTCCCATATATAAATATTTACCTCGGACCATTCCGGAACTCCTCGTGACGTCCGGAACTCATCGGGACTCGAACAACATTCGGTAACCACATACAAACTTCCTTTATAACCCTAGCGTCATCGAACCTTAAGTGTGTAGACCCTACGGGTTGGGAACCATGCATACATGACCGAGGCGTTCTCGGTCAATAACCAACAGCGGGATCTGGATACCCATGTTGGCTCCCACATGTTCCACGATGATCTCATCGGATGAACCACGATGTCAAGGACTCAATCGATCCGTATACAATTCCCTTTGTCTAGCGGTATTGTACTTGCCGAGATTCGATCGTCGGTATCCCGATACCTTGTTCAATCTCGTTTCCGGCAAGTCTCTTTACTCGTTCCGTAACACATCATCCGTGATCAACCCCTTGGTCACATTGTGCACATTATGATGATGTCCTACCGAGTGGGCCAGAGATACCTCTCCGTTTACGGAGTGACAAATCCGATCTCGATTCGTGCCAACCCAATGCAGACACTTTCGGAGATACCTGTAGTGCACCTTTATAGTCACCCGATTCGTTGTGACGTTTGGTACACCCAAAGCATTCCTACGGTATCCGGGAGTTGCACAATCTCATGGTCTAAGGAAAAGATACTTGACATTAGAAAAGCTTTAGCATACGAACTACGATCTTTGTGCTAGGCTTAGTATTGGGTCTTGTCCATCACATCATTCTACTAATGATGTGATCCCGTTATCAATGACATCAGACGTCCATGGTTAGGAAACCGTAACCATCTGTTGATCAACGAGCTAGTCAATAGAGGCTTACTAGGGACATGGTGTTGTCTATCTATCCACACATGTATCTGAGTTTCCTATCAATACAATTATAGCATGGATAATAAACGATTATCGTGAACAAGGAAATATAATAATAACTAATTTATTATTGCCTCTAGGGCATATTTCCAACACTTATTCCACCAATGATGACTCTGCCACTCATGATTCTGCTGCCCATGCATCCAAGCCAAATCCTCAAGCCACAGCTCCAAGAGTGACGACTGATCGTGAGCTGCTTCTTAGTATTCACCAGAAGGTGGATCGAAACCACAAATGGGTTAAGCGTCAGTTTTGTTCTATTCTTCACAACATGACTGCTACACAGGAAGTCTTCGGTCGCACCTGGGCTATCTTATCTCATCTGTATGGTGAAGAAGATCTGAAACAAATGGGTCTCAAGGAGGACTTTGACTGGTCTGCACCTCCACCGAAGAAATATAAGAAGGTCAAGGTTCCTTCCTTGGTGGCCAGCTCATATTCTTCATCGCGTGAAACCGACGAGCATGAAGACTTGGACTACACTGTGGCAGGCCCTACTATGACAAATTACCCCAACAACGCTGGCGTTCCTCCATCAACATGATATTCTTCAGGGGCGTTATCCTCATTTTCGATCCTTTTGGTCATTCGATGACAAAGGGGGAGAAATTTTAGTTAGTCTTCAAGCGGGTCTATCTTATATGGGCGTTTTTTTGCAAAGTTGCAACTCTCGTTCTTCTGATGACTTTGCTGGATTGAGTTGTAAACTTAAACTCTATGGTGGCCTGATACTTTTGTTGTGTTTTTCTGCATGCTTATTCCTCGTTAATGTTAATGCACGCATGCTGAATTACTTCAGTGACCATATTTCATCATGCATTTAAAATTCTTCATATTATATGTCAAATGCGTGGATGAATTACAAGATATAGGGGGAGATCTCCATGATACTACTCTTCAAGTGTGCATTGCTTCAAAAGCAAATTCCTCACTATGCACATCTTCAGGGGGAGTTCTTCTATATCTTGCAATCAAATTCCTCAATATCAATATCTACACTTCATATGTTTATCCCCGTTGAAAACTTAACCGATATTGTCATCAATCACCAAAAAGGGGGAGATTGTAAGTGCATCTAGTGCCCCTTAGTGATTTTGGTGTATTGAAGACTTATAGGTTAAGGGACTAATGTGTTTATGAGTGTACACACTTCTATAAGTCTATGAGGAGTTTGATATTTACAGAGAAAGTCTACCCCTAAAAATGAAGTTCTTCGACTAAAGACTTTGGATTTCTAAAGACTTTCTAAAGACTTTGAAAGTGAAGAAATTGGTGTGACTTTGAAGACTTGGCATTCATTCGAGGAACATGAAGCGTGAAGACTTTTGTTTTTACAGTTTCTCTTTCTCTTCCTTGAGTCATAGGAAACACCGTACTGTTAAAGGGGGTCAAGGAAATACTAAGGAAAATTTTTCATGTGATGCTCAACTCAAAATCCTACACCTACCAATCCCTTCGATGAAGCCATTGGAAATCTCATACAGTTCAGTCAATTTCTTCAGTGACAGAGATGAAGTTCTTCTGGTCACTGAGGAATTTATTTTGATTGAGAAGTTAGGAATTCGCCAGTGCAGATTGCCTACAAGTGAGGAACATGATAGCCTTGAGGAATTTGAGCCTCAAATATCCGACCGTTGCTGAGCTACGCGCCAGCTGTCCCAAAATATCTACCCACCTAACGGTCATATCATTGAAGGGAATTTATGTCTTATCATGTCGGGCTGCTCCCTAGGCTATAAATAGCCGCCCCCTACAACCACTAGCTGCTTGGCTGCTCCGAGAGAAACTGACACTTGTCATTTGAGAGCATCCCATCCTCCGAGGACTTTGAGTGAACATCATCAAGTGAGGAAACCCAAACCCGAACACCTACAAACCCAAAGTGATTGAGCATCACTGAAGAGGTTGATCCTGCGTGGATCCGACGCTTGTTACCTTTGAAGACTGTGCATCTTCCAGACGGTTAGGCGTCATGGTCTAGAGCATCCAAGAGGAAATTGTGGATCGCCGAGTGACCGAGTTTGTGAAGGTTTGGAAGTCACCTGAAGACTTACCACGAGTGATTGGGCAAGGTTTGTATGACCTTAGCTCAAGGAGAATACGGTGAGGACTGTGTGTACTCAGGTTTAAATACCTAGCCGCTCCAACAAGACGTACAACTGTCACAGCAGTTGGAACTGGTCTACCAAAGCATTGTATTCACCAAGCCTACTGGTTCTATTTCCTCAACTCTTTTATTTCCTCATTACAGTTGTTGTGTGCTCGTTCATATCTGTTTGAAGAATTTGACTGAGGACTTTCTCAATTTCCTCAGTTCAATTTCTTCAATCTGTTTGTGTTCATCCTGTTTTATCCTATGTTTACGCTTTCTATACTCTATGCTTGTTTTCATTTCATCATGATGACCATGCTTGTGTTCTGTTATGTTTACATCTGAGTACTTATTCCGCTGCAAGTAGTTCTTCACTTAGTAATTTCCTCCCCCTGAAATTCCTAAGTGAAGAATTCATAAAAATCGCCTATTCACCCCCCTCTAGTCGATATAATGCACTTTCACAGCTGTATGGGAACGGCGGTGGAGTCTTGGCAGACGTGGGTCTGGCTGTGGCCCCGCAGGTGTCCTCGGCTTGGGTCTTACCGAGGCCCTGGCAAGTGTCTTGCCGTGGCATCATGGTCGTCCCCAGCAAGGATCTTGCCGGGGGTCTCATGGATTTCCTCGGCAAGGATCTTGCCGAGGATCGTCGTCTTCTGGTCCTCATCTGATCTTGTGTGCTTATGATCTTCACAAAGATCTGCATGCCACCATGGAGGTGCCTCCCGAACCTTGGTTCCAATGTGGTTGACAGTGTTGAAACCCTTGGGCTCAAGGGTGGTGCGTTCAACTGGCGTCGGGTAAGTTGCCTCGGCAAGGCTCTTGCCGGGGCTGCGGAGGCCGCCCCGGTAAGGGTCTCGCCGGGGGCGTCCAATGTCGGTGTCAAAACCGACGGATCAGAGGGTCCCGAATTGTGCGTCTAAGGTCGATGGTAATAGGAGACAGGGGACACGATGTTTACCCAGGTTCGGGCCCTCTATATGGAGTTAATACCCTACTTCCTTCTTGATTGATCTTGATGAATATGAGTATTACAAGAGTTGATCTACCACGAGATCGTGATGGCTAAAACCCTAGAAGTATAACCTAGATGACTATGATTATGATTCTTGGCCTGTACGGACCTAGCCCTCCGGTTTATATAGGCACCAGAGGGATCTAGGGTTACATAAGATCGGTTACAGAGAAAGGAATCTTCATATTTGGACGCCAAGCTTGCCTTCCACACCAAGGAGAGTCCCATCCGGACACAGGAGAGAGTCTTCGGTCTTGTATCTTCACAGCCCTTTAGTCCGGCCCATGTCCAACAGGCCGGACGCCCGAGGACCCCTTAGTCCAGGACTCCCTCAGTAGCCCCTGAACCAGGCTTCAATGACTAGGTGTCCAGCACACAGATTGTCTTCGGCATTGCTAGGCGGTTTCCCCTTTCCGAATACTCCAAGATAGTCTTTGGACGCAACGAACGTGTCCGGACCTGCAACATAAGTACCACACAGAGAGTATAATATTTCACGTGTCCAATCCGCTGACAACTTTTTGTAATGTGACATCATGTCTGCCCGGTCATTATTTCGAACCGTTTCTTGTCCTGCCGTTCCACGTTTCGAGGCGCGGTTTTTATTGGCACGTCTTGTCGAAGCAGAGATCATGTCCCCTTATTGCGGGATTCTCATCAATAAGAGCGTGGGTAACCCAACCGTTCCATTGGGATGATTCCTTAGGAATAGGCAGGTTTTCAGGCTTAGGAGGAGGCGTTCGATATCCTTGCCTTTATAAAGGAGCCAAGGGATGTCTCTTTTTACGCCGACCCTTTCCTCAGCCCTTCCAACTTCGAGTTCTAGCACCCAAGGTTCGACTTCATTGCTTCAAGCCTCCCAATCATGTCCGGACCCAGCCCATAGGGCCGATGGGTGGCTTCCTCTGTTACAGAGGAGGACATTGTGAAGCTCTGTGCGGCCAGATACCTGACCGCGGAGATCCCCCACGGGCTTCCTGCTCAAGGACAGGTTATTCCTACTCCCAGATCTGACAAGAGGGTTGTATTCATCTCCCACTTCCTCCGAGGGCTAGGATTCGCTCTTCATCCCTTCGTCCGGGGGCTCATGTTTTATTACGGACTAGATTTTCACGATCTAGCCCCAGATTCTTTCCTTCACATCTCGGCGTTCATTATCATGTGCGAGGCCTTTCTCCATATTCCCCCACGCTTCGGCTTATGGCTCAAGACCTTTAGTGTGAAGCCGAAGGTAGTCGACGGGGAACAAGCGTAGTGCGGCAGTGCTACAGTGAGCAAGCTTACCAATGCTCTCTGGCCAAAAGGCTCCTTCACCGCAACTCCCAACCTATGGCAGTGGGAGTGGTTTTACGTCACTGAACCCCGCGGTACCAAGTGGGTAGCTATAACAGCGTTCCGATATGTCCCTCTTTTACAGCTTGCATCATGGATTGATAAGGGGCTGGACTGGGGATCAATTGACGAAGTGCAGACTCTACAGAGCCGCATCCGAAGCCTCCTTGAGAAGGACATCGATCTTATCAACGTGATTCAAGTGATGCTAGTCCGCCGGGCCTTGCCGTTCCAGCGACGGCCTCTCCGTATGTGGGAGTTTAATCCGGAAGGACCATGGACCCGCCAACACATCTTCGGCACTACGCACAAAGGAATGTGGAAGTTGTTTTTCAGGAAACAAAAACAGTGGCCGGACACCACCGAGGACATCGGCCTCGACTGCAACCATCCGGATACCTCGGTAAGCGCTCGACTCCTGAACAATTTTTAGCTATGTATGTTTTAATGCGATACTGAACAAACTATCTTCTTCCAGGGCTGGATAAAGAAAGCGGAACGAATTAGGTGTTCGGCCCCCCTTCCCGAAGACTCATCAGATCCCGTACTAACAAGGATGCTGGCCCCGACACCGTACCAGATGCCTATGAAGGAGGACAAGGCGGAGAGCGGGAGGACCAAAGGTGGCCTCCATCCCGAAGGTATATCAGACACTATGTCCGAGGAGATCAAAATTCCATCGCCCGAAGACAAAAGTGAAGGAGAAGCCAATATCCCTTCTCCCCATGGTAAGAAAAGGGCCGCCTCTGAAGGTTGGGAGGAAAAGGCTCCTAAGCGAGGCAAGATGCCCCTGTCGGGCGGCTCGAGCTTGGAGGACGACGTCATCGCACAGTCCCACAGTGAGGACAAGCCTTTAGCAAAATCGTAAGTGAACAAGGGTGTTTTAAACATATCCCGTTCCTTTCCTATTACCAAGGTAACATCTAGAATATATGTTTTCGTAGCTCGGCACACAGTCTTCTTCAACAATCCTCTTCCTCGGGGGATCTTCTCCCGGAGATGATGGAAAGCGAGACGCCTCCACCGGCCTCCTCGCCCAATAGGGCGGCCGACTTCGAGGTGTCGTCCCAGAGGGTCTCTCCTGATCAACAAGTGGTGCAAGGGATGATGAAGGCACTACTCGAAGGTGATATTTCGGTAGCCTAGGGTCCGGGGGCCAACAATAAAGGCCCCGGACTATCCGGCTTACAGCTGGAGATGACTCTAGGGACGAATAAATGGATCCCTTCGAAGGGAGGCCGTACTCATACAACAGCTTCCGGAGATCCAGATGCGCCGGATATATTGACGAACATGTTGCGACAAGCGTCCGTCTCAGAGGAACATCGTACCTTGATGGGTACGGTGGTTGAAAAGGTCCGGTCCGCAAAAAGCGGATTGAATGAAGCCTTCATGAGCCTGCTAAGAGGCTTCCAGGTTTATACTTTAATATTTTCGATTGTGTTTTATTCACAAAATGCACATGTGTATAGATAGTAGCCCCTGAGACTCTAATTGGCTTCCCAATGGAGGCGATCAGAGGATAAAAAAGATATGCCCAGGAAATAATCTGATTAATTGGAACACAGGTTGTTACCTCCCTGGCTACTGCCGGAACTACAGAGGTTGCAGATCTGCAGTGGAAGATTGATGAGGCGGATGATGACATCATGCTTATCAACAGGCGGCTTGATGAGGCGCAAGGTATGTTTTTGGGGCAGTCATTATATGCATGTGCTTATAATATAAGCATGACGCTAAGAATTGTATACTGAGATATGCATGACTGCAGATGGTGCTGCCGCAGTAGAGATCCTTCGGGCTGAGATAGCCCGGGCCAAGGAGCAGGCCCGGATTAGCAATGCGGCTGCCGAAAAGGCATCTGCCGAGTTAAAGGCCGAACAGGCTGCTCGGCGCCAATACGAGGAGAGAATATCCACGATGGCGCTTGAGCTAAAGGATGCCGCTAGCCGCTGCTAATTTCTCGAGAAGGATAATAAAGCCAGAACGGCTGATCTTGACAAGGCCTTACGAGAGGCGAAAGAAGCGCGGTCAAGTCTAGAGCGGCCCGGGAGGAGATCCGGCAAGCTGGGGAGATCGCGACTTGTAAGCCCTTTTTGTTACAAACTAAGTTCGGCGATCCGAATTATGCCCCACTTAATCAAGTGTGGAGTTCTCCAGACGCATTGTTGGACTTGTCGAAGAGTGTCTCCGATGCGATGCAGTTTTTCCAAGCGCAAGAAGGATGTGCTACAGAAAAGTTGTTCTGGTCGCAATTTAGCATGCCGAAGCGTCCGCTGTTGCTGAACGAACAAATGGCCAAGTGGGCAGAGCTCCACAAGATATCCAGATCTGCCATGAAGGACGTCGTGGTCCGGCTGTGGCCGATCAAGCCAATTTCGGATAGTTATTTCGGTTTGGTGCAGCGACTTGTTGATGCGCTGCCGCGTATCAACGCTGTTAAGCGGTTAACATGCATTGAAGGTGCACGGATGGCCTTTGCCTGCGTCAAGACATACCGGGCGAAGATGAAGGCCACCGACGTTGCAGCAAAGAGTCCACCCAAGGGCAAGGACCACCACGCACCAAAGCATTATTTCGAGGATGTCTTAGAGGGTGTCCGCTTGATAAAGGGTCAGTGCTCGAAAGAAATCATATTCGAGTGAAATGTATTGAAATTGTAAAAGACAATGTTATTATATAATAAAGCTATTTTTCATTTTAGTGTCGCCTAAAACGCTTTGGTTCCTCCTGTGCAGCCGTTTTTGTATAATCTGAAAGTTTTCGAGTCGTCGGCTTCAGCCCCCTCGTCGAAAATACGGGGGTATTCGGAAAAGCACTTGATCACTCTTAACCCAACGTCTTGGTCCATGAAGGAGGTGTCAATGCGGCAAACTAGGCAATCCGACTATAGGGTGTTAACACTTTCACTTAGACATAGGAGTTTTATGGTGGTTCTACGATATAAACCCTAGTATGTATGCGGTTATCCCAATACGGTGCGTTACATGTATGACCTGAAGAAAGGTCCTTCGTGTAATATGGAGGGAATCGCGAAAGATTCCGATAAGTCATCGAGTGGTTGACCAGGTCTCGCTGCATCATGATAGTCAGTTTTTGGCTTTCTCTACTGAGGTGTTTAACCAGATGAACCGGAAACACAATCGCAGTAGTTCTCCCTTTACTACCCTAGCCGATAGAGCGGAACGTAAGGTAGTAAGCACAGGAGTCGGGCAACCCAACTATTGACCCAAGACATGATTCGGAGCTGATGCATATAAGGTCAAACTCGCGACACCAAAGTATGCTATAAAACTGTTCGGACTTGTTGGCAACTCATTTTGTTACCATACCGAGCCCCTGGCAAGTTATGTCGGGGTGCGTGTGTGAAACAACCAAAGGAGCAAAATTCAGTTCTTTAGAGAAAAGTGAATACTGGATACGGATTATGTACACTGGAACCTGAGTGATATGCCAATCGTCATTTTAAAGATAATAACGCCACAACCCCGGCTATTTGACATGCCAGGGGTCGACGGCTGAGGAAAAAGGCACTTTACACGCTCGCAAAATAGAGAGTGCGGTCAACAAAAAGTTGTTTTGGACCTCCTATCGCACGTCTGCACCGCCTTTCCTTGGTGAAGGGGCTCCTGAACAGGCATATACTTTGGGTGAATGTACGAACCTGAACTCCGATAGAGTCCGTGAGATGACTAGCCTTTGAGCCACCTGTGGTAAAGGATAATGAAAAAGAAAGAGTAGTTAGAAAATAAAAAGGAAGGAGGTTATGGGAGTACTTGTAGGCCCGGCCGTATTATGCTTCCGCCGATGCCCAGGGTATTTTAAGTGCATAGTTATGTATGCGCAGTACAAATTTCACAGGTATATGAGGCAGACGACGAAAGCCGAACTGCTAGTCCAGCTTTGAAATTGGTCGGTCCTGTTGAATGGAGACCGGCGGCTTAATGGCCGACAAGGTATGCAGTTTAACAAGACCGCTTTGTACTTCGGCTGAAGTAACCGTAGTATGACCCTCTGTCCGGAGGGAGCACTTCTTATGCTCCCCTGTAGAGGTGTGTGTCATGTATACCATGTTCACTATTTTTACTTCGGGGGGAAATTGCTTCTGACCTCTGGTATTTGGTTGGTGAGTCTCTTCGTCGTCGCTATCACAGGGCGGCCTCTTCCCCTTGTGTTCAGCGTTGAGCTTCCCGGCCTGTTTGAAGACCCATCAACTTCTGTTGGTGTGATTAGCTGGTTTGTCGGGGTTGCCATGAATCTGGCAGGGCCGATCTAGTATCTTGTCTAAATTCGATGGTCCATCTCTGTTTGCCTTGAATGGCTTTTTCCGTTGACCGGATATGGGGCCGCTGAATCAGGCGTTGACCGTTATGTCATGCGTTCCTTCATTATCATTGCGACGTTTGTGTTTACTGCGTCGTGGCTTGCCATTGCCGTTTAGGACTTCGGAAGTGCCTAGATCGCTGGCGCTGTTGCTTCTACGAGCGAGCCAGCTGTCTTCTCCCACGCAAAAGCGGGTCATTAGAGCGGTAATGGCTAACATGGATTTTGGTTTTTCTTGACCGAGGTGGCGGGCGAGCCACTCGTCCCGGACGCTGTGTTTGAAGGCCGCTAGGGCTTCCGCATCCGGACAGTCGACGATTTGGTTCTTTTTAACTAAGAACCTAGTCGAGAGCTTCATGGCTGACTCTTCGGGCTGCTGGACGATGTGACTTAAGTCATCGGCATCTGGTGGCCGGACATATGTACCTTGGAAGTTGTCGCGGAAGGCTTCTTCCAAATCCTCCCAGCTGCCAATAGAGTTATCAGGCAGACTGTTTAACCAGTGCTGAGCTGGCCCTTTGAGTTTTAGTGGGAGGTATTTGATACCATGAAGGTCATCTCCACGGGCCATATGGATACGGAGAAGGAAATCCTCGATCCATACTGCGGGATCAGTTGTTCCATCATATGATTCGATATTCACGGGTTTAAACCCTTCTGGGAATTCGTGCTCCATTGCTTCGTCTGTGAATTAAAGAGGGTGTGCGGCGCCTCTATATCGGGCCACATTGCGATGTAGCTCCGATGGAGTCCGTCTGTGGTTTTCGGCCCGTGCGTGACTAGGCTAGTCACGTCCGAGTAGATAGTCATTGCCGCGTGTCGAGGCACGTCCTCGCAATCCGTAGATCGATCTGGTATGTCCTGATCTACTGTCCAGGTCCTGCCGAAGGTCATATGTATAACCCCGAGCTGTTTTATCTCTGCCTTTAAAGTGAGGTGGGGCGGGCTGGTGTTCGGCTTGAGTTGTCGCTTTGTCCCGACTGTGTGGTGGTCAGTTAGCCGCATTGTGCAATGATGGTATGGGCTCCGGCGCCTCATCATCGAACTGAGGTAGCAATTTGCGCTTCAGGTAACTTTTGGCTGCGCGCTCGAGGCCGTATTCCTCAGCTGCCAGGACCTCAGTCCATCTATCATTGAGCAGGTCTTGATCAGCTTGAAGCTGCTCCTACTTATTTTTCAGACTCCTTGCAGTGGCTATTAATTGGCGCTTAAAGCGCTCCTGCTCGAGAGGTTCCTCAGGCACGATAAAATCCTCGTTGCCAAGGCTCACCTCATCCTCGGAGAGCGGAAGATAATTACAGTCCTCCGAGTCTTCATGTATGGCCTGTTCATCATGGCTGACTTGCCCGTCTTCCCATTCGTCCTTTTCGGAAGTTGCGTCAATGGGATCTTCATTGTCTTCGGCATCGTCCGGAGTATTGTTCTCTCCCATGTCGGTATTGATGTCTTTCCCCTAACGTGACTTAGAGCAGCGCCACTGGCGTCGGTGCTTTGGCTGTGTCTCAGGAGGTTTATCCTCGACTGGATTTTCTTTGTCATTGTTGTTAGTTTCTTTAGGTGTATCTACCATGTACACGTCATAAGAAGAGGTGGCCGTCCAGCGTCCGGTAAACGGCGGGTTTTGGGCCTTCTCCTCATCGGCATCATCGTCCAGACCGTCGATGTCTTCGGAGCCGTAATCGAGCGTGTCGGTTAAGTCTTCAAGAGTGGCTATGAAGTGGGCGGTGGGTGGGAAACAAAATTCTCCGTCATCAACCTCCAGTTCGAACCGGATATAATTCAGCTGTGAGCCCCCCGCTAAGGATAGTGCTCTTAACGAGTTTAACACGTCGCCCAAAGGTGATTGCCGAAAACGTCCGCGGAGCTGAATTCAACGATCGATGACTGACCGAGCTCGACGCTCGTGGACGCACATGGTTCGGAACGTGTAGCCGGAAATGGGTCCGAGGCTCCGGTGACACAGATTCAACTCGAGGTTGGGTCTGTGCGCGACTCTGACGCTGCTGGGACTGCGGCATCCGTGGCGGGGTTGATCTTCCCGTCCTCGGATGGCCCAATCTGCTCCGGATCTAAGGTCAGGGCAGTTACAGGTGCTATCTCTGGGTATGGTCCGATGACAGATTTAAGTCATGTTCATCATGGTGACGGGGAGCGGCTGCCGTGGTCTCAAGTCCGTCGAAGATCAAGTCTTCGTGGATATCCGCGACATAGTTCAAGCTCTCGAATCTGACCTGAAGGCTAGAGGCATAGCTATTGATCTGCTCCAGATGGCCAAGCGAGTTGGCCCGCAGTGCGAAGCCACCGAACAAAAAGATCTGTCCGAGGAGGAAGAGTTCTCCTTGGACAACATTGTTGTAGATGATTGAAGGGGCCATCAAACCTTTTGAAGATGGCACAGTGGAACTCTCAATGAAAGCACCAATGTCGGTGTCAAAACCGGCGGATCTCGAGTAGGGGGTCCCGAACTGTGCGTCTAAGGTCGATGGTAACAGGAGATAGGGGACACGATGTTTACCCAAGTTCGGGCCCTCTCTATGGAGGTAATACCCTACTTCCTGCTTGATTGATCTTGATGAATATGAGTATTACAAGAGTTGATCTACCACGAGATCGTGATGGCTAAAACCCTAGAAGTCTAGCCTGCATGACTATGATTATGATTCTTGGCCTCTATGGACCTAGCCCTCCGGTTTATATAGACACCGGAGGGATCTAGGGTTACCTAAGATCGGTTACAGAGAAAGGAATCTTAATATTTGGACGCCAAGCTTGCCTTCCACGCCAAGGAGAGTCCCGTCCAGACACGGGAGAGAGTCTTCAGTCTTGTATCTTCACAGCCCTTTAGTCCGGCCCATGTCCAACAGGCCGGACACCCGAGGACCCCTTAGTCCAGGACTCCCTCATCCACCTTGCCCCCTTGCTCTTTGTGTCTCTGGTCTTAGCATTGCTTCTACTCGTCTTGTGCCTTTGGCTTCCCTCCTCTGCCTACTTAGTGTGGCCGCAGGCGCGGCACTAACTGCTCGTGCACAAGTAAAATGGGTACAAAAAGGGCCCCCACTTTTGTACACCGACTGGAGCCCCCGGGCCTGGGTCACACATAAGCGCAACGCGTTGTTGGGCTAGGCCCAGAATGGTGCGCGGCCAGGCGGGGCGGATTATTTTACCGCAGTAACTCCTTCGCTCGATGCGCTTCCCCATGACCTGCATTGAATGCGCGACGTGGAGGGTCGTGCGTGACATGGGGGTCATGCGTGGGGCGGTTCCTGCCCTCATGCATCACATCATGGTAAAGAGGCGGCTCGCGCATTCCCCATAAAAGAGAGGAAAACGCAGGGGTGCGACTCATTTACTGAGTGGACTCGGGTCGTGGCCTTCAAGGCGCCCGTGCCTTACGATCATGAGGTGGAAAGTGGTCGCCTCACTCATCCCCTCGATATCTTCTTGCTTGCCACATGTCCCCCATGCCTCGAAAACGGTCCCCTTCCCATCGCACTACAACCAAGTTTCGGCCCAAGGTAAGGTTTTCGGACACGGGACAGAGGGAGCAAGATGGTACGAGAGCGAGCAAAGTCTCGTATGTTCAAGTTTCATATGGAGGCACAGAGTGGGGGAAAAAGACTTATCTGATGTCGCAGCCCCCGACAACCTTGGCTTGCGGTGATCGGATTCTTAGACCTGCATCCCCCGGCAACCTTCGCTTGTCGGGGTCCGGGCGTAGGCCTGTTCTCTTTCTTCCAAAATAGCTCAGCAGAAATGTCCATGCACCCTGCGAAACAAAAAGGACGGGAAGGAATAGAGAGATGCATACTCGACCTCTATGCTAAGGGTTAGTCGCCGCCAAGCACTATCAACCCTAACACAGAGAGAGACTCAACCTAGCACGCATGCTAAAACTTAGGGCGCCAGCGCTTCATTTATTTATGCTCAGGGTCTGCGCCTGGCTTTGTACAAAGGGTTACATGCCTTGCCGGCGAGGGTTGCACAAAAGGTGGTTCGCTAGGGAGCCCGGTGAAAGTGCAATCATGCCCTTAAATCATATTTTGATGTTGATGACAACACATATGCTCGGGACTAATCATGTTTATCAAGTATATCTCAGGATTGTGTTCCAAAGACCGTATGCATGGATCATGACTAGGGACAAAAAGCATATAACTCAAGAATGGAGATACAAGATGTTAACTTCATTTATGCTTAGTTCTTGAGTATAGGGATCCCGCACTATTAAGAGGGGATCGATGGATCTGTGAAAAACTTGCTCAAAGCTGGTATCTATATACCTTACCTTGGACGTCCCGCGCTCTACGGACGTCCGGTCCTTCTGATTGCCGGACGTCCGAACACTTACGGACGTCCGACACTTCCTAGCGAAACATTTTGCGGATGTCCGGAACCCTCCGGACGTCCGACACTTTCACATCGAAACTTTCTTACGGATGTCGGCCCTTTCGGACGACCTTATCATGTACATTGGTTTGTGGGTCACACTTTTCACAGCGGCGAAACATTTTTGCGGATGTCGAAACTCTCGGACGTCCGACACTTTCACATCGAAGCATTCTTACGGATGTCGGCCCTGCTCGGACGACCGTATCCTGTACATTGGTTTGTGGGTCACACTTTTCACAGGCGGCGGTCGTCCGATGGTGCCGGACGTCCGGACCCATTTGGGCCTCCGGACGTCCGACGTTCTCCGGACGTCCGGCCATCCTGTACCCCAAACAGTCATCTTTTCCCACCACATATATATACTCCTTTCCCTTCCACGGGTTGGGGTGGACCATTCACTTTGAACAAACCTTAGAACAGTTCTCACACTCTCTCTCATTTCTCCACACCAAATCCTAGATCCTCAAGGGATTTGAGAGCTTTGAAAAGAAGTTGTCCGATCAAGTGATAGATCCACTTCTCCTCCTTCTTTGCACCCAAGGAATTCGTGATTTGAGCAAGTCTTGAGCAAATCCCCATCGATCTTGTTACTCTTGGAGGTTGGAGACTCCTAGGCGGTAGGAGTCTTCGGAGAGAATCGACCTTTGTGATTACCCCTGATAAGTTTGTGAGGGTTTGGAGACCACCCCAAGGTCTACCACTAGTGGTTGAGAAACGCCTTCGTGGTGTTGTCTCAAAGGGAGAATAGGGTGAGCCTTCGTGGCGTTGGTGTGCCTTCGTGGTAACATCCACCTCTCTAACGGTGACTAGCTTCCTCCAAGGAAGTGAACATCGGCATACATCCTCGTCTCCGGAGTTGCGGTTATTCCTAACCCTAACTCTATACTTGTGGTTACTTGTTTTGGTTTGCACTTACTTACATCATAGTGTGCTTGCTCACTTATATGCTTGTGTTACTTGCCTAGTACTTCAGTACTTACTATCAATTGTTAGGCTCACTTTCATATTCCGCACTATTGCCTAAAATTGCTAAGTAATAATTAAAATTTGTAATTGTACCTATTCCCCCCCTCTAGGTCCATCTCGATCCTTTCAATTGGTATCGAGCCTCGTGCTCTATTCTTGTGGCTTAACCGCCCTAGGCGAGATGAACCAGATGGGACTCCCCAGTTGTAGATCCTAAGGATAAAGGCGAGGCTTCTTCAAGTCAAGTCCTTTACGTCGGAGGATCTAGAGCGACCCTTGCTAAGCAAAAGAGGAGCATGATGCTTGTCTTGAGGCCTTGGTCCAAATGAGATTAGCCACGTTGTCCTTGGTGCTTGCACCACTCTCGAGTGGTGCTGTCTCAAGGCCAAGCTGTGCCTACTCCATCACTTGGTCAACAACCTCCTAACAATGAACACGCCGGTGTTCCTTGGCTTTATGCAAGACCTCAGGTTGAGAAACCAAGATATAATCCTCAAGCAGTCCTCCTTTGCTTAGTGCCACTTCCGATTTTCCTTTGTGGAGAGTTGCTATGCGGGACCATCTTCGACATGGAAGCGATGAGATGTTGGAGATCTTGGAGTATGGCTATCATGTGGTTGATCCAAAGAACCCCACTCCAAGAGAAATATATGACAAGAACCTCAATGACACTGCAATCATGTGGATAAGGAGAGGCTTGGATGAAAAGCAAAGGAGACCGTTCATACACATCACAAGTGCCAAGGAAGTATGGGAAACTGTTATGCGATCCAAAGCTGGCACTTCTACCCTCCGAGTGCTCAATATGAAATTGCCAAGGGCAATTGCAAAACTTTTGTATGGAGAAAGGTGAAACCCCAATCAACTCCATGAGCGTCTCATGACACTCCTTGCCGATATTGAGTCATGTGAGTGTGACAAGACACAAGATGGATTCAACATGACTAAGAGGTTCCTTGTGGATTAGTTACTCCATGCTCTTGCTCCATTTCACCATCAAATGGTGTGGGACATAAGACAACACCATACCTTCAAGGAAGTGACTACAGATGACATCGTATCCACCTTTCAACTATTTGAAGAGTCAAAGACTAATGCCACAAAACATCTTGCCATGCATGGTTCTCCATCATCAAAGATCAATCTTGCATTGAAGGCCAAGCATGTATGTGAAGATGAACAAAGTGAAGAAGAAGAAGAGGATGACGAAGATGGTGATGAGATTGAATCGACGAGGGCCCTACATATGAAGACATGGCTCTTTTGTCAAGAAGTTTAGCGGGAAAGTTCAAGGAAGATTCCAAAAGAAGAAAGTAAGAAAATGCTACAACTGTGAAGAAACCAATCACTTCTCCAACGAGTGCCCTTATGAGAAGAGAGAAGATAAACCAAGGTTTCCCAAGACCTTTCCCAAGAAGAAGTTGCCAAATCCTTTGAACTCCAAGCTCAAGAAGAGAGATGGAAAGGCAATGGTTGCTCAAGAAGAATCTGATCCGGATGATGTTAGTGGTGTTGCGGAGTTGCTCAAGACTCTCAAAACACCTTGAGGTTAGTAAACAAGAGTGGTGGCGTGGTCACCTACAACTACATGAAAGATTACAAGGGCAAGCGCTCACAAATGCCTAATGGCAAAGGCCATGGTTGAAGAAGAAGAGGACCAAAGCTCTTGACAAGGTCAAGGTAACTCCACGATCAAATCCTCCTCTTTTCACGCCTTCTACTTCTAGTGATGAGTATCTTGATGCGGAGGATAGTTATGAGGATGATGATCTAACTGATCCTATGCTTGCTAAACTTAATAAGTTCATGTGCTCCCTCAAAGGAAGGAAGCTCACTATGTTTCGTATGCTTATGGAGATGGTGAGTAAGCACACCATCTCCATTAAGGAACTCGAAACCCTCGTCATCGAGGAAAAGGAAAATATGAAATCCTTGAGCGGAAAGTCAAATATGAGGAAGCACGAAATGATGAACTATGCTTAAAAATTGGTGCAAATATTGATGTTCATACTAAAGATCTTGCCTCCTTGAAAAAGGCTATTGGCTCTTGTGAAGAGTTGATGAATGATAAAAGTAAGCTTGCAAAGTCTCATGCTTCTCTCACTAAGGATTGTGAGCTTCTATCCGTGTCTCTCAAGACTAAGGAAGAAGAGCTCACCCTTCTTACAAAGAGTTTTGAGACACTCAAACTTACTTATCTTGAAACTCTAGCCAAGGCTTACTCATCTCCTATTATCAATGTTGATGCATGTTCTAGTAACTCTAGTAGTGATCTATCATCCATTATTGAGGAGAATCGGTTTCTCAAAGCTCAAATCGAGAAAGGGCTCATGACATGTGCTCAAGGGCAAAAGAACCTTAATGAGGTGTTGAGCCAACACAATGAAGCGTTCGCCAAAGAGGGACTCGGGTTTGACCCAAGCACAAGCAAGAAGAAGACGTCCTCCCAAAATTGCACCACCCCTTTAAAAGAAACCTTTGTACGAGAAGGACACAAGGAGAATGGTAAGGTTGTTAGTGGGAAGGCCACAAGGGCATGCCCACTCTCAACAAGCCAAAGAGTTCATGCCTCCATCCTATGTCTGCGTAAGACTAAGGATGGAGAAGTTTATCTAAAGTTTGTTGGCCCCAAAAGGCATTTCGTTTTTATGCTATTTGGGTCCCTAAGGCCCTTGTGACTAACTTGAGAGGTCCCATTGTAAAATGGGTGCCTCTAACCAAGTAATAATTGTGTGTAGGTAGCTTTCTCCGGTGGAGTAAAATGGGTGATTGATAGTGGATGTACAAATCATATGACCGGAGATAGCAAATTGCTCAACGATTTCATGGAAGCTATTCAACCATTTATGAGCATTATGTTTGGTGGAGGATCAAAAGGACAGGTACTTGGGTTGGGTAAGGTAGCTATCACAAATGACATGTCTCTTGCAAATGTCATGCTTGTCCAATCCCTTAAATATCATTTGCTTTATGTCCGCCAATTGGCTTCTGTTGGTTATGATACACTATTTGGAAACGGATGTGAAAGTCTTTAAGAGATACTCTCAAGTGGCCTTTGTTGGAGAGTTGGATGGCAACCTTTACACGGTTGATTTCTCGAAAGAGAGCACATTCCATGCAACTTGTCTAATGGCCAAGGCCGACAAGGGGTGGCTATGGCATAGCCGGCTAGCCCATGTCGGCATGAGGAATCTTCAAGATCTCTTAAAGGGAATCACATCCTTGGACTAACAAATGTCTCTTTTGAGAAAGATCGTGTGTGTAGTGCATGTATAGCAGGAAGCAACATCAATCAAAGCACCCACCCAAGAATATTGTGTCTACTTCAAGGCCTTTGGAGCTCCTTCATGTGGATCTCTTTGGGCCTCCTTCATGGGATAGTCTTGGTGGGAAAAAGTATGGACTTGTCATTGTTGATGATTACTCAAGATATACATGGGTGTTTTTCCTCAAGTCCAAGGGCTAAACGAAGATCACTTTCATTGACTTTTCCAAGCAAGCACAAGCATAAGTTTGACAAAGAAATCTTGGCAATAAGAAGTGACAATGGATCTGAGTTCAAAACTATACCTTGGAAGAATTCCTTAGTGATGAAGGGATTGAGCATCAATATTCAGCTCCATACACTCCTCAGCAAAATGGTGTAGCCGAAAGGAAGAACCGCACACTTGTGGAGATGGCAAGGTCCATGTTGGATGAATACAAGTCACCACATAGTTTCTAGGCTGAAGCTGTCAACACCGCATGTCATGCATCAAACCGGCTTTTCCTCCGCACTATGTTGGAAAAGACTCCATATGAGCTTCTAACTGGAAACAAGCCAAATGTCAAGTACTTTCGTGTATTTGGGTGCAAATGTTTCATCCTCAACAAAAGAGAAAGGTTAGGAAAATTTCAATCCAAAACAATTGAGGGTATATTTGTTGGCTATGGATCAAACTCTCACGCATATAGAGTCTACAACAAATCCAATGGATGTGTGGTAGAAACTTGTGACGTGGTGTTTGATGAATTTAATGGCTCCCATGGGGAGCAAGTTGATCTAAGTGATGTAGGTGAAGAAGAGTCTTCTCAAGACATTTTGACCATGGGTGTTGGTGCACTTCTTCCTATGGAACAAGAACCTCATGATGATGAAGAAGAAGATAGAAGTCTCACACATCATCAAACTACTTCAACATTCATAACACCACAAGCCCCTATTGCTCAACCGATACCTTTAGCCCAAGTTGAAGAGGATGATCAAGCTCCTCCTCATGACAATCTCCAAGAACAAGAACAAGAAAGTCCAATCATTGATGATGAACCTCAACAAATGCAACATGAACAAGAAGATCTTCCTCCACACATTAATGATCCATATGTTGAGGATGTGGATGATGGACATGAAGTTGAACCTCGTGAAACCCTTACCTCTATCATGCCACGAGTGGCCGGTCATGTTGATGTTGACAAAATACTCACCGGCATATCGGAAGGTAGAGTTACTCACAAACACTTGACCAACTTTTGTGCTCACTTCTCTTTTGTGTCTAGTTTTGAACCCATCAAGGTACAAGATGCATTGATGGACAACGACTGGCTAGTTGCTATGCAAGAAGAGTTGAACAGTTTTGAACGCAACCAAGTGTGGTCATTAGTCAAGAGGCCACCTACCGAACACAACGTCATTGGAACAAAATGGATTTTCAAGAACAAACAAGATGAGAATGGTGTAATCATCCGAAACAAGGCAAGGTTAGTGGCACAAGGGTACTCACAAGTTGAAGGTTTGGACTTTGGTGAGATCTTTGCCCCCGTTGCACGTCTTGAATCCATTCGCATATTACTTGCTTATGCTGCTCAATGGTTTTACACTACATCAAATGGATGTGAAGAGTGCTTTCCTTAACGGTCCTCTACAAGAAGAAGTATATGTATCACAACCACCTGGGTTCGTTGACCCCGATCACAAAGACTATGTGTATAAACTTCATAAGGCTTTGTATGGCCTCAAGCAAGCACCTCGTGCTTGGTATGATCATCTTAAGAAGTTTTTACTCGATGATGGTTTTGTGAGAGGGGTGATCGATCCTACTCTTTTTACTAAGAGGGATAAGGGTGATTTGATCTTATGCCAAATCTATGTAGATGATATCATTTTGGTTCTCCTAACATTCATTTGTGCAAGAAGTTTGCGGCTTCAATGACCAAGAATTTTGAAATGTCACTCAATGCGGATTTGAAGTTCTTCCTTGGCTTTCAAATTCAACAATTTCAAGAAGGAATTTTCTTGTCCCAAGCAAAGTACCTCAAGGATATTCTAGAAGTTTGGTATGTCGATGCTAGTCCATGTAGGACACCAATGCCAACCAAAATAACACTCACTTGAAGACACAGACGGTATCCCCTTGACCCATCTAAATACCGCTCTATGATTGGTTCATTGCTTTATCTTTGTGCATCTAGACCAGACATCATGTTTAGTGTATGCATGTGTGCTAGATTTCAAGCTTTCCCTAGGGAAAGTCATCATAAAGCGGTTAAGCATATTCTTAGATACCTTGTTCACACCCCAAAGTTGGGTCTATGGTATCCCAAGGATGCTAAGTTTGATCTCATTGGATACGGATGCGGATTGGGCGGAGACAAAGTGGATCGTAAGTCCACCTCCGGTGCATGTCAATTTCTTGGGCGCTCCTTGGTAAGTTGGTCATCGAAGAAACAAAATTGTATTGCTCTCTCTACCACGAAGCTGAATACATTGCTGCCGCCGGTTGTAACTCAGTTATTATGGATGAGGCAAACTTTGAAGGATTATGGTATCACCTATAGACATGTGCCTCTTCTATGTGATAATGAAAGTGCTATCAACATTTTTGAGAACCCCAAGGATCATCTCCGCACCAAAGACATTGATATTAGATATCACTTCTTGAGAGATCATGTTGAGAAAGGCGATATTCACATTGATCACATTGGGACAGATTTGCAACTGGCAGATATTTTCACCAAACCATTGGATGAAGCAAGGTTCTGTCGACTTAGGCGTGAACTTGGTATCTTGGAGCTTGACAACATTATGTGAAATCTAGTACTCATCCATGCTTAAACTTAATGTCTTGTCGTGATGTAGGCATATATTTAGGGGGAGACACTCAATTCATGAGTTCTCTCACCTTACATAATGCATAAATTGAACAAACACTCTCAAAGTTATCATAGTTTAAAAAAAACTAGGATACTTTAATATGATGGAGTAGTGACTATGCACTTAAAGTACAAATATTTCTGTGTCATGTCATGTCTACTCAGACATGGTGGCGTTAGCCACCACTTGTAGTCTATGCCTATGATTGAGTAAGGTGGGATCTGAGTTCCTACATAAATAAGTTTTACTGTGAGAAAATGTTTTCCTCATCATCATTATCAGCCCTCCTGTCCAAACTTCTGGCTCCGGACGTCCGGAGGGTTACGGACGTCCGTGTGGTATTTCACTGCCGGACGTCCGCAAAACTCCGGACGTCCGTATATTCTACTCTGGTTACCTTTGACCGGTCGTCCAGCCTCGCCAGACGTCCGTAAAAACCATTCTGGTTCACTTAATTTTGGCCTAGCAAATGAAGCTTCGGACGTACGGAAAACTCCGGACGTCCGTAAGAACCGTTCTGTTACAATATGCCCGGTCGTCCGATGCCATCAGACGTCCGTAAAAGCATCTCTGTTATCCTTTCTTTGCTGATGGTCCTGACTCCAGTCGTCCGTCTGTTCCCGGATGTCCGGTCGCATATATGACTCCGGTCGTCCGAAGGCCCCAGACGTCCGTACGTTTCTACGAGGGTCTATATATACTGCGCCCTAGGGTTTTTAGTCAACCAACCCCATCCTCTCCAGTCAGTTCGCCGCCGCCGCCGTTTGCTGTCGTCGTCCCTCCCATAACCGCCGCGCCCGTACCCTCGCCGGGGTGTCTCCCCGCCGCGGATCTGAGACTTGCCGTCCGGCCCGTCCAGCCGTTCTGCTCGGGGCTTCTCTCCCCATCCGTCCGTCGATCCCCTGCTCCGGTACGTCGCTTGGCTCCTCCGTGCTCTTCCTCGCCTAGTAGGGCAACCCCCCCCCTTCTCTTCACTTGTCACCCTGGTCTATGGAGTGGTGTTGACATGTGCTTTCCTTCTCCCCTAGGTCATGATGCCTCGGTCCAAGCACTCTGCACGCAAGCAAGTCGCCCGAGGGCCGGCGCGTCCGTCTCGTCGTGGTGGTTCCAACGACTCCCAGGAGGAAGATCGCCCTCGGAAACGTGCCGCTCGTCCTCCCAGCTCGTCCAGTGATTCCTCTTCGGAGGGGTCAAATTTTGAGGATGAGCTTGAAGAGGTGGATCCGTCCCCGATGATTGGCGTCTGCGTCGCTGCCCCCAAGCCCGGCACTCGTCGTCCAACATTTCAATGTCCTCCTCCTCCGGTGCAACCCCACGGTGATGCCCGTCACATCTCCATTGAGCCTCCACTATCACTAGGCCGTCATGTTAAGCGTTTCAATGAAGTCCCCAAATCTTCATATCTCAAATTGCGTCGTGATGTAGATCAATTTACTGTTGTTAGGGATTCTCAGGATAGTCGCTTTCGCACGAATGTCCAAGCCAACATCTTCACCACGATTGTCATTCCTAAAGGCTTGTCACTTCATGTTTGCATTGATCTTGAGCACATTCGCACTCATCTGGAGAAATATCCGGGAGCCATTGAGCTCATTGAGTCGTCAAACCTAGCTGCCCCATTCGCCTTTCAACACGATTTTAACCAGGCTGCCATCCATCAGTTTTATGCCACTTGTTACTTTGCTCCTGATAACACTGTCACATGGATGACCTCCGACACTGCTCTCACAGCATCTTATGCTGAGTTTGTCACCGCACTTGGATTTCCCGACACTGGGTTCAAAATCCACAAGGATGACCCCAACCATAAGCCCAAAGGCATTGCGGTCTGTGCGGATCTCCTTAGACCCATATCATCTTTGTCTAATACTGAAAAACAAAAGGGTCTAAATCAAGTCTCTATTTGGCGTTTTCCATTCAACATCATTTATCAGTGTGTCATCCGCACCATTTATCCCAAGATGGATGACAAGGGCTCCTGTAGCAGCTACTACATTGATCTCATGCATCGCCTCTACACATCTCCTAAAGGGAAGATAAATGTTCCACACTTTCTATGGCATGAGATTCGCCTTGCTAGCTTCCAGCACAAGCGGGCTTTTCCTCATGCACCTTTTCTTCAGGCATTTATCGAGAGTGCAGCTCCCTTTCCCATTGCACGCACTCATATACATGAGAGATGGGTCATCCCACCTCACATGGCGGCTGACCATGTTCCTCCTCCTCCGCTACTGCTAGTCGCACCGCATCTAGTTTTCCTCGCACGCTAACCATCCTCATTCCAAAGTGATGCCTCCTTTGGGTGCATTGCTCGTTTTCTTGGGAAGGCTCATTCAGCCATGATGAAGATGTTCACCTTCCATTGCTCCCAACACCACGATGTGGTCACTCGCATGGTCACTTCCAAGAACGCTCTGAAGGCTCGTCTGCGAGACTCAGGCGTATATGATGTGAGTGACGATGGCGTCTTCTGCAGACCCCCCTTGATTTTGGTTTTCCCTCCGGTCTGAGTGGGCTGATTTCTTTGACGAGAATGGTGGCAGTGGTGTTCATGATGATGATGATGAGGATGAGCTTTAATACTATCATGTCATTCCCCTCTTTGTTTTTGGATACTTGATGCCAAAGGGGGAGTAGGCTCCATATGCATTACTCTAGCTCATTATGTAATCGAACCTATGTTAGGAGTAGTTTGTTGAACTATGTTATGAGTTGTTGAACTATGTTATGAGTTTGTTAGTTATGAATCTATATGAACTATGTTATGAGTTTGTTGGTTATGAGTTTGGTGAATCTATATGAACTAATCTATATGAAGTGATCCAACTATTGTGGCATCAGTTTGAGGGGGAGCCATCTCGCTACTCGCTACTTATTCTTATTATGGTTATTGAGCTCCACAACAAATACTTCCGATTACTATTATGAGTATGCATATGAGTTGTCATCAACTACCAAAAAGGGGGAGATTGAAAGTGCAATCATGCCCTTAAATCATATTTTGATGTTGATGACAACACATATGCTCGGGACTAATCATGTTTATCAAGTATATCTCAGGATTGTGTTCCAAAGACCGTATGCATGGATCATGACTAGGGACAAAAAGCATATAACTCAAGAATGGAGATACAAGATGTTAACTTCATTTATGCTTTGTTCTTGAGTATAGGGATCCGCACTATTAAGAGGGATCGATGGATCTGTGAAAAACTTGCTCAAAGCTGGTATCTATATACCTTACCTTCGGACGTCCGGCGCTCTACGGATGTCCGGTCCTTCGTGATTGCCCGGACGTCCGGACACTTACGGACGTCCGACACTTCCACAACAGAAACATTTTTGCGGATGTCGGAACCTCCGGACGTCAAGCGATTCACATCGAAACTTTCTTACGGATGTCCGGCCCTTTCGACGACCGTATCCTCGTACATTGGTTTGTGGGTCACACTTTTCACAGCGGCCGAAACATTTTTGCAGATGTCCGGAACTCTCCGGACGTCCAACACTTTCACATCAGAAGCATTCTTACGGATGTCCGGCCCTGCTCGGACGACCGTATCCTGTACATTGGTTTGTGGGTCACACTTTTCACAGCGGCCGGTCGTCCGGTGACTGTCGGACGTCCGGACCCATTTGGGCCTCCGGACGTCGGACGTTCTCCGGACGTCCGGCCATCCTGTACCCCAAACGGTCACCTTTTCCCACCACATATATATACTCCTTTCCCTTCCACGGGTTGGGGTGGACCATTCACTTTGAACAAACCTTAGAACACTTCTCACACTCTCTCTCCTTTCTCCACACCAAATCCTAGATCCTCAAGGGATTTGAGAGCTTTGAAAAGAAGTTGTCCGATCAAGTGATAGATCCACTTCTCCTCCTTCTTTGCACCCAAGGAATTCGTGATTTGAGCAAGTCTTGAGAAAATCCCCATCGATCTTGTTACTCTTGGAGGTTGGAGACTCCTAGGCGGTAGGAGTCTTTCGGAGAGAATCGACCTTTGTGATTACCCCGGATAAGTTTGTGAGGGTTTGGAGACCACCCAAGGTCTACCACTAGTGGTTGAGAAACGCCTTGTGGTGTTGTCTCAAAGGGAGAATAGGGTGAGCCTTCGTGGCGTTGGTGTGCCTTCGTGGTAACATCCACCTCTCTAACGGTGACTAGCTTCCCTCCAAGGAAGTGAACATCGGCATACATCCTCGTCTCCCGGAGTTGCGGTTATTCCTAACCCTAACTCTATACTTGTGGTTACTTGTTTTGGTTTGCACTTACTTACATCATAGTGTGCTTGCTCACTTATATGCTTGTGTTACTTGCCTAGTACTTCGTACTTACTATCAATTGTTAGGCTCACTTTCATATTCCGCACTATTGCCTAAAATTGCTAAGTAATAATTAAAATTTGTAATTGTACCTATTCACCCCCCCCCCTCTAGGTCCATCTCGATCCTTTCACCCGGCAACCGCACCTTATGGGTAAAACTTGCAAAGATGTTCGATGTTCTAGGAGTTGCTCATTGGAATACCATCTTCGGTCTCTACGCGGATTGCGCCAGGCCTGGTGAATTGTATTACCCGATAAGGGCCTGCCCACTTTGGCATCAACTTGTTGGAATTCTTGGCCGACCGAACGTGCCGAAGAACAAGGTCGCCTTCCTCAAAGCTTCGGCATGAACCTTGCGGCTATGGTAGCAGCGCAAGGCTTGCTGGTAGCATGCTGCTTGCACAGCCATCCGAAGACGATCTTCCTCAAGGAGCGTTGTGTCATCTTGCCGCAACTGCTCTTGCTCAAGCTCATCATAAGCGAGCACTCGAGGTGACCCCTATGTGAGTTCCGTGGAGAGAACTGCTTATGCCCCGTAAAGAAGGGAGAAAGGTGTCTGGCCGGTGGCTCGGTTTGGTGTCGTTTTGATTGACCAAAGAACCGTTAGTAATTCATCAATCCAGCGCCGTCCGCACTTGTGTAGCCTGTCAAAAGTTCTTGTCCGGAGGCCTCGCAATACTTCAGCATTCGCCCTCTCGGCCTGGCCGTTGCTTTGTGGGTGTGCAACAGAAGCAAAACAGACCTTGTTGCCGAGGTCCTGGATGTACTGCATGAAGGTGCGGCTCATGAACTGTGTGCCGTTATCGGTGATGACTCTATTTGGCACACCAAAGCGGCTGAAAGGATCGAGAAGAGGTCTCTAGAGGGGGGTGAATAGACTCTTAGTAATAGAAGTTGCAGTTTTTAATTTCTTTAAGTTGAAGTGGAGTTTTAGCACAAGTTCAAACATTCACAATACATCTCAAGCAACCATGTCAAGAGTATATGAGCAGCGGAAAGTAAAGCATGCAAGTTGCAAGAATGTAAAGGGATGGGATTGGAGTGTGCAAACGCAATTGGAGACTCGGCTATTTTTTATCCGTGCTTCCGATAGGTGGTGCTATCGTACATCCACGTTGATGGACACTTCAACCCACGAAGGGTAATGGTTGCGCGAGTCCACGGAGGGCTCCACCCATGAAGGTTCCACGAAGAAGCAACCTTGTCTATCCCACCATGGCCATCGCCCACGAAGGACTTGCCTCACTCGGGTAGGTCTTCACGAAGTAGGCGATCTCCTTGCCCGTACAAACTCCTTGGTTCAACTCCACAATCTTGACGGAGGCTTCCAAGTGACACCTAACCAATCTAGGAGACACCACTCTCCAAAAGGTCATAGATGGTGTGTTGATGATGAACTCCTTAGTCTTGTGCTTCAAATGATAGCCTCCCCAACACTCAACTCTCTCTCACAGGATTTGGATTTGGTGGAAAGATTATTTGAGTGGAAAGCAACTTGGGGAAGGCTAGAGATCAAGATGGATGTGGTTGGAATGGAATATCTTGACCTCAACACAAGTGTAGGTGGTTCTCTCTCAGAAAATGTATGTTGGAAGTGTAGGCATGTTCGGATGGCTCTTCCTCGAATGAAGAGTCGGTGGGGGGTATATATAGCCTCCACACAAAATCTAACCATTACACACAAATCACCAAACTCGGTGGGACCGATTCATAGAACTCGGTCAGACCGATTTAGTTCAAAATGTGAACGTTAGGATTTTTGGTGGGACCGATATGATCAACTCGGTGGGACCGATGTGCTAGGGTTAGGGTAAAGCCTCATCTTGGTTTGACCGATTACACAAACTCGGTTGGACCGATTTGGGTAATAAGAAAAACAGAAAGTTGGCCAAGCAAACTCGGTGGGACCGATGGCGTAATTTCGGTGAGACCGAAATTATAGCAATAGGCGATAGAGAGTTTGCAAGCCCATCTCGGTGAGACCGAAATCCCATCGGTGCGACCGAATTAATTATGGTTTCTGGCAGTGACTATGTCAAGTGAACTCGGTGGCGCCGGATAGATCAAATCGGTGGGGCCGAGTTTGACTTTTGGTTTGGGACATATGTGGATGGGAGAAAGTGGTTGAGGGCTTTGGAGCATATCAGTAAGCACTTTGAGCAAGCAAGCCATTAAGCAACACCTCATCCCCTTTTAATAGTATTGGCTTTCCTACGGACTCAATGTGATCTTGGATCACTAAAATAGGAAATGTACAGTCCTGAGCTTGAGCTTGAGCCAATCCTTTGTCCTTTGCTTCTTGAAGGGGTTCCACATCCTCTAGTCCATGCCACTCCATTGTTGAACTTATCTGAAGCATACTAGATGAAAGCATTAGTCCAACAAGAGATATGTTGACATTAATTACCAAAATCACCCAGGGAGCACTTGTGCTTTCAATCTCCCCCTTTTTGGTAATTGATGACAACATACATCAAAGCTTTAGATAAAGATATAGAGAATAACAAGTAAAGCTTTGGAAAGACATGTAACATGCATAGGCTCCCCCTACATGTATGCAATCATTTAAATATGGAATAAAGGAGCATGTGAATGCATAAGCATGATAGAGTAAGCAATGTGTTACATGCATCTTGGCTATATGCATCAGAGCAAATGATGTGAGTATAGGAAATCTACCTTCATGCTCATGAGTCCTTCTTGCATACAGTATGTACATCAGCAACAAATCCTCATACACATGACTGTGATGCATATACTTACCTTGTGGTCTTGAGTTGGCTTAGGAAGGAATGAACCTGAGTAAATAAGGTTAGATAACACAGATACATCTACTAGCCAGAGCAAACAAAAGAAACCACAAGAGTACCAAGATTGGGATGACATGTAGAGAGTGAGTACTGAGTAATCTATTGGACATAGACATGTCCCCAAAGGTAAAGATATGCAATGTATTCAAGGATTTCCTTCCCTTAGATGTCTTGCTCCCCCTGAATCTTGCATGGGATACTGGGAGAAGATAGGGAACAGAAAATCAGAGCAAGTGCAAACAACCAAATATGAACATGTCTTTCCCCTCTTAAAGACATGTGACTTCTCTCCTCTTGAATACCAAGCATCTGGGGCCTATGATACTTCGCTCTCCCTATTGAAGAGCTCTCCCCCTCTATAGAAATGATTAAGCTTTGATGTGATCTTTCTCCCCCCCCCATTGACATCAATTTCCAAGAAGGGCTCTTCTGGATATTTGTTACAAATGGTTTTGGTCCTTGAGTCACAAAGCTAAGCAGCATGTTGAGTGTGATGCTGGTAGAGGACAAGAATCATTGAGTGGAGCTGGGGTAAAAGAATTCAGGAATCAAGTGGCAAGTTGTCTTTTCTGCAGTAAAATCGGTAGCACCGAGTTGTGTGCTTCGGTTGCACTGAAATGATTCGGTTGGACCGAAAACAACAGATCGGTGTGACCGAGTTCATAGCAGAGAAAACACTTGTCACCTCAGGTCACTAGGCAAGTAAAATCTCACAAGGATTTGCAAGGAATTAACTGATAGATATGCAATGAATTGGATGCAGGGAATGCAGAAATAGAAATAAAAAGAAAAGAAATCTAGATGAAGTTTTTTTTGAAAGGGGAAAAAATATGCATAAGACAAATGCAAGAGCATAGAGGAACACAAGAGAACTTCATCTAGAATTATTCGGCGACAAAGTCACCTATATTAGAGTGTATTGACTTAGGAGTCAAGTGAGATCACTTGATCATAGGTCATACTCATCGTTTAAGCTCAAAATGGGGTTACCATTTTTTGTTTAAGCATCTTAATGTATTCACATCTTGTTGAGTTGCTTTGACCCATGATTTGGAGTAAATCTTCTCTAAGATGGAATAACATACCTTGGGTGGTGGTGTTGATCTTGGTCATGTTGTTGAACTTGTGTGGGTTGCTCAAGGTTGATGTAGCTCATCTAGAGTTGGGAGCACCACTTGGAATTTGAGTTCGTCTACCCACATGGGTTAGTTTTGCAAGGAAGACCACATATGTATCCAAGGTGACAACTATGAAACTTGATATAGAATTTGTCAAAGGATATGTTTGAAAGGTTTCGTGCTTCCTTGTCTTCAACGACCATTGTGTCACTCATGTAGAGATTGCTCAAGATGTGAGTGGGTGGCAATCTGATAGATTTAGATTCATACAAGTACCTACAGGGGTTAGATAGCATGCAAGGGTGCAAGTAAATCCAAGACATATAAATAGCATCATGAGGATTAGTCAAAGGCTCATGCCTTGCATGTATCCGAATGGAGTTCCTACTCCAAGTTTGAAGCATCAATGATGTTCAATTCACCTCTCAAACGGCAAAAGACTTTCTCATCAAGCGTTTTGGTGAATATATCTGCTAATTGCTTATCGGTGCGAACATGCTTAAGATCAATGTCCCCTTTGGCAACATGATCTCGAATGAAATGATGACGAACTTCAATATGCTTAGTTCGAGAATGTTGCACAGGATTATGAGCAATATTAATAGAACTTTCATTGTCAAAAAGCAATGGAACATGTTTCACATATATCCCATCATCCTTAAGAGTTTGGGTCATCCAAAGTAACTGAGCACAACATGAACCAGCGGCAATGTATTCCGCTTCAGCGGTGGATAAGGATACCGAGTTTTGTTTCTTGGAGGACCGAGACACAAGAGATCTACCAAGAAATTCACAAGTACCCGAAGTGGACTTTCTATCAACCTTGTCTCCGGCGTAGTCCGAATCGGAGTAACCTACAAGATCAAAAGAAGACATCTTAGGGTACCAAATGCCAAAATTTGGTGTATGTATTAAGTATCTCACTATCCTTTTCACAGCCTAAAGATGACATTCTTTAGGGGCCGCTTGATATCGTGCACACATGCACACACTTAGCATAATATTGGGACGAGAGGCACATAGATATAACAATGAACCAATCATAGAGCGGCAAACTTTTGATCAACCTGTTCACCATCTTTGGTCAAATCAAGATGTCCACTAGTAGGCATGGGCGTATTCATACCTTTGCATTCTTGCATATTGAACTTTTTGAATAAGTCCTTGGTGTACTTTGTTTGATAAACAAAGGTCCCTTCCTTAGTTTGCTTGATTTGCAAACCAAGAAAGAATTTGAGTTCACTCATCATAGACATCTCAAACTTCTCCTACATTAGCTTTCAAAACTTTTGACTAAAATGAGGGTTAGTCGAACCAAATATAATATCATCAACATAAATTTGGCACACAAATAGTTCTCCATTAACCCTTTTTGTGAAAAGAGTATAATCTATTTTTCCAATTTCAAAGCCCTTTTCAATAAGTAACTTAGTCAAGCATTCATACCACGCTCTAGGAGCTTGTTTAAGACCATAAAGAGCATTGTGAAGTTTGTAAACATGATTAGGTTTCTTAGGATTGACAAAGCCGGGAGGTTGCTTAACATAAAATTCCTCCTGAATTTCAGCATTTAGAAAAACACTTTTAATGTCCATTTGGTACAAGGTGATATCATGGTGATTAGCATAGGCAAGTAAGATGCGAATGGACTCAAGTCTAGAAATGGGGGCATATGTCTTACCATAGTCCATACCTTCGACTTGAGTGTAGCCTTGGGCGACGAGACGTGCTTTGTTGCGAACTACTTGTCCATCTCCATCTTGCTTGTTGCGAAACACCCATTTTGGTACCAATGATGTTGTGGTTGTTGTCGGGCTTCTCGACCAATGTCCACACTTGATTTCTCTCAAAGTTGTGTTGCTCTTCATGCATGGCGTTTATCCAATCCGGATCTTCCAATGCTTCTTCAACCATCATAGGTTCAGTGCTAGAGATGAATGAATAATGTTCACAAAAGTTAGCCAAACAAGTTTTAGAGCGAGTGATTCTCCCGGTTTGGATATCATTGTAGATTTGCTCGACGGGATGGTCTTTGGCGACTCTTGCTCGAACTCGTGGGAGCTCTTGCTTGGCTCGGGGTGGAACATCTTCTTCATCTTGTTCTTCTTCTTGGCCTTCTTCATTGTTGACGTTGTCGTTCTCTTGTCATGGTGGAGAAGGAGGTTGATGAGGTTCATCTTGGTGTACTTCCTCGTTTTCTTCATCTTGATGTGTCCCACTTGTGGATGCTTCTGTATCAACTATTGGTTCACCTTGTCATGAGGTGGAAGCTTCCACTTGGACGGACGAGGTACTCTCCTTCACCTCCGTTGGACGAATCTTGCCAATAGACAAGTCTTGGATTGCTTCCGAAGGGTCTTTATCTCCTACATCAATTGGCAATTGCTCTACTTGCGAGCCGTTAGATTCATCAAACTTCACATCTACCCTCTCTTCAACCTTTCATGTGAAATTGTTGTACACACGGTAAGTGTGAGAGTTTGAGCCATAACCAAGTAGGAAACCTTCATGAGATTTAGGAGCAAATTTAGAACGACAATGCTTATCAAGAATGTAGCACTTTGAGCCGAATACTCGAAAGTATCCAACTTGGGGTTTGTTACCGGTGAGGAGCTCGTATGCCGTCTTGCCGAGTAGCTAGTGAAGATACAAGCGATTTGTTGCATGACAAGCTCTGTCAACCGCTTCCGCCCAAAAGTGTTTTGGAGTGTTGTGCCCATCAAGCATCGTTCTCGCCATCTCAATAAGAGTCTGGTTCTTCCTCTCAACAACTCCATTTTGTTGAGGTGTGTACGTAGCCGAGAACTCGTGTGAGATCCCTTCTTCGTCAATAAAGGTATCCACATTTGCGTTCTTGAACTCCGTTCTGTTGTCGCTCCGAACCTTCTTGATATTCACTTCAAATTGATTTTGGGCCTTCCTAGCGAAGTTTTTGAAGATCTTTTGGACCTGCAATTTATCATCAAGAAAGAACACCCACGTAAATCTTGAAAAATCATCGACTAGACTAGACCAAATGAGTTACCACCGAGACTCTTGTAGGCATTGGGACCAAAGAGATCCATGTGAAGTGGCTCAAGCGGTCTTCTAGTGGTCATGATGTTCTTCACGGTGTGACTTCCTCCAACTTGTTTTCCTGCTTGACAGGCACTACAAAGTCTATCTTTGTCAAATATAACTTCTTTTACTCCAAGGATATGATCACCTTTAGTAAGCTTATCAAGATTCCACATGCCCACATGACCTAGCTTTCTATGCCACAACCAGCCTTTAGAAGATTTACCAATTAAGCAAGTTCTAGGTTGAGCCTTTTTAGTGAAATCAACAATGTAAAGATCTCCTCTACATATACCAGTAAAGACCATTTTATGATTGTGGGGACCCCGACTCATAAGTCGTGATCACCGGATGCACGTGTACAGTGATCCCAAAGATCAATGCTCACTGAACACACATAAGCTGTATAACAAGAGTCTTACATCCATACATACCGTCTTACATAAATTATGACCATTATGGTCAAGTCTTGAGTATAACTTCGCAGCAGAAATCTTCGTCGATAACTTGGACCCATGCCATCTGCCTTAACCCTACAGGCATTCTGACTGGAAAGCGTCCTATCTCGCATGTTCATCACCGAAGTATTCTTCATCATATCCTGTTCTTTCATGCCTGGCCAATAAAATAACCAGTGGCAAGCCAATGAGTACTTTGAATGTACTCGCAAGCAACCCATGTTTTGGTTCAAGATACAACAATGCATGATATAGGTAAATTTTGCAGAAAGCTAGTTTTGTTGTGCTATGATATGTTCAACAATTGGTAAAACATGCATCATATGAATTCAAGTAACCATAGGGACTGGTTACAGATAAAACATAAATGGAGTGGTAATCAACCCAACTCAATCATGTCAAGTCCTTTGACTTGACCCAAGTAGTTCTTCCCACTTATCCAAACACACACACTGGTTTGTAAACATGTGGGCGTAGCCCAAGAGCGGTTACCCAACTGTCCTTGACCGTGGACACGGCTATTCGAATAGTTTTAAACTCTGCAGAGGTTGCACACTTTACCCACAAGATCCAGGGAACTTCCGTGTCATCCACGACCCGCGGTACCTCAAGTACCCGGGGTAAGCACCCGATCACTATCTTTCCCTAGACGACACTAACATAGAGTCCACTTGATCAGTAGTAACCCCCGTGCTCAGCATTTCACGTCTCTAAATTGTGGAACCTCGCTCCCATATTCATCACATACCACAAGCACGGGGTACCAACGGTGTGTCCGATGCCCTGTAAAAACAGTCATGGCTGTCCTACCTGGCACAACCCTATCCCGGGAGAGAGAACCAACTCTCCCCCCGTCACTAGGAATGCGGGCTCCAAGTTAGTATCGGCCTAGGTAATCAATAATGCCCTTTCCCATACAAGGGTAGAGTGGTTGCGCATGTAAGGTTGGAATAACGTTCGCAACTTAAACCAATCCGTTTTTTAAAGCAACACACACACTTGCCTCGGTACACCACTTTGCCATCAAGTGCTTACCCATCTCATTATCTCCCTCAGGCATAAGTGGCACCCGACAGGGTTTTCGAAAAGTCTTTTGAAAATACTTTGTCTCCCTCACCATGCATATTCCCGCCCCTTTTTGCGTAGCAACTACTTCAGCATCCTATCTACTCCCACCGGCATAACCCTCATAAGAAGGTAGGGTCATGCATAATGCAAGTATCAACGAGGAAGTAACGGAGGCAAACCACCTCAAGTGGTCACCACATTATCATGCCTTCGATGCAAGCAACAAAAGTGCCATATGACATGCACAAAAAAGGTTTCTTAGACATGGTCAAAGTGCTGCTTGCCTGGTTTATCAGAGTCTTCAAGTCTTCTGGTCCATCTCCGAGTATTCCATCTACTTCGTCAACTAATGTCGAAAACAATCATGATAAGCAACACAACAAGGCAGAAAATAAAAGTGCTCTAAAAATATGAAGTTGACTTTTCTAGGACTTCTCTGGTTATATGAAAAATAACCGGAGTGGTTTCATTGTGATTAGATCAGTGGATATTTCTGAACATTTCAATATGATGGAATCTATGGATTTAATGGATCTGCAAGTTGTCCACAGAATGCCTTTTTATAAAAATGAGTAAAAGTACCCATTAAATCAGGCATGATTTTAGAAACATTTAGGAATTGGTTACACTGGATTTGGAGTTCAAATGAATATTCTATGGATTTTTTAAGCTGGTTTAGGAGCATAAATGACCTATTTGTTAGATCCAGGTGAAACTAGGCAGTGTAAAAATGTTCACTATGGCTCATTAATTGGATATTGATTTATGGAGTCTATGAAAATTTGAATCATCAGATTTGGACTTGAAATGAGGTCTCTGGAAAAGTTTGAATCTTGCTGAAAAAAGAAAAAAGTAAATGGAAATACCTAATGGGCCAAATTCCAGCAGCGCGCACTGGCAGGATTTAACGGCGAGGCGCGACTGGGCCGGCCCAGCAGCTCGGCCACGCGGGCGACAGGGCGACGTCGAAGGCGTATTGGCCGAAGTGCGCATTCGCCTGGGGGAGGCGGGTCTTCCGCTGTCCGTATCCACATAAAAGTGCGGGGCCCAGCCACTGGGTTGCTGACGCGCGGGGCCCGGCGCTCAGGCCATCGCCTACCTCCAGCTCGAAAAGAGCAGAGGCAGGGGAGGTGAGGCCGAGCGGGTGCCGGCACTCTCCCGGGCGGCACGGGCCACCTCCGGCAGCGCCCGACACACCGGCGGATTCAGCGTGACGAGGAGCACCCGTCCATGTGCTTCTCACCCGCGGGGGAGCCTGGTAAGAGGAGGAGCTTTGGGTGCGGCGGATCGGGGTGCCTTCGAGGATGAACTTGGCGCCACGGCCCCCGGGGAGTGTAAAAGGAGTGAGGGGACCTCCGTGGTGGTTGGGGTGATGCAATGACCGTCACAGGTGGAGAGGGCGGGGCTCGGAAGACGAGAATTTAGGCGATGGCCGGCGGCTCTGCTCCGGCCATGGACGAGGTTGGAGGGCGCAAGGAGGGGATTGGGTTGGTCCAGGGGATGCACGGGAGGGAGAGAGAGCCAAAGGAGTAGAGGGGGGGCTCGGGGTGGCCTTAAGTAGCCGACCCGCGGCTCACCGTGGACGCGGCGCACGGGTGGCCGTGGAAATGGCTCAGGCGGCAAGGGGAGAGCGAGGGGCTGTCTGCGGTGCTCGTGGGGGTGGAGTAGGGCGCCAGGAAGAGAGAGAGGGAGCGGGGCAAGCTCCGGGTGGACCCACGAGCTCGCACGACATTGGCTGGCTCGAGCGGCTCTGCGCACGCGCGGCATGGGCAAGACAGAGGGGAAAGAAGGGGGCCAGCGCGGTGGCGTATTGCAGACGTCGAGGCACCTCAACTAGCGCAGGTGGGAGGCTCGAGGTGGTCGGGGGATGCGGTGTCAACAGTCGAACGCCCTGCCAGGCGCTCCAGAGCGCGTTTTTAGCTGGCATCCGCGGCATTTCCACGCGCACCCGCGCATCCACTTGTGTCTAGAGACTGCAGGGGGAGTAAACAATGTGGAAAAGGCATCGGATGCCCTGGGGATCCACTAGAGGAGAGAGGGGGTTGAGAGAGAGTGGGAATGATGGTGTCCAGACAGGGAAAATGGGGTTATCACCCCCATATAATTGAGCTGAGGCCATGAAACTCTTTCCAGTGGTAGAGGGGTTCTAGGACATGTTGTGGTAAAGATTGTGGCTCAAGAAGATTAGTGGAAGGGGCTGAAACTTGGAATTTTATATTCTGTCAGAAGGTGTTTGATGGTGGTTTGAGATAGCTAGATTGCTCAAATTGCTTTGAAACTTAACAGGATGAAATGGCACATAGAAGTAGGGTGTTCCACCAAGTTTGAGCTCATTTGGGCAAAGTTGCCAATGTAACATTGGTAAACCCTAGAAATCAACAGAAATGGCTTTTTTCAAGATTTACTCATGCAAATCTATTCTCCTTGATGCACCACTTGGTGTAGTGTCAACATTTGAGGATTTGAACATGTCCACAAAAATTCAGATCAAAAGGACACACTTGGCAATGTAGAGTTGTTCAAATTTGGTTCTCAGCAGGAAGGGTTTAAGAACACTTTGATCATGATATCCTTCTCTCCAACTTGTGCCATTTGGTCTAGATGCATTGTTACACCATTTGAGCATCTGCACCAAGTTTGAGAGCATTTGGACATGTTTGGCAGTGCAAAGTTGTTTAAACTTGGAAAAGGACAGAAATGGTTTTGAGAGGGTTTTGTGGGGCTATACTGTTCTCCATGATATGAGACTCTTTAGGATCCTCAAGTAGGTCATTTTTGACATGCTAGAATTTTCCTATATTTAATGGAGAATATTTCCTTTGTAAACATTTCAAAAGCTTGAAATGTCCAGAAAGGGTATTTTAGGGGTTTGACCAATAATTTGAACATGACCATGTGTTCAAACTCTTGTATATGGAAAATATATGTCCACTGAGTTTCCCTGATTTTTCTCAAATATTTTTGAAGCTTTTAAATAATTTTAACCTATTAAAGAACATTTCTGAACTTAAGAAAAAGCCTTTAAATAAAATAGGAAAATAACTTTTAAAATTATATTTTTGTGGTTTATGGAAGTCCTATACCTAATAGGTTTCAAATATACCTTTTGAAAGATTTTTCATGCCCCAAATCAAGTACTTGAAGTGCAAATCTCAATTCATGGGTTTTTGGAAAACTAATTTTTGAAAATACTATTTGGCCAAATTATTTTTGTAAGAAATTATTTTTATGTCCTAAACACATGGCATGATCATTGGGCAAGGTTTTGGATCAAGGAGAAGGAGTATGAGAGTAGGAGGATTTATTTGATTTTTAGATCACTTGCAAACAGCAGACAAAGATCAAATCAAGCAAGGTCCAAAACACTCAAAAGTTTTTTTAAACCATACTTTATCATGATTATTAGCTTAAGTGTAGTGGCATGAAAATCAGGGTGTGATAGATAGTCTCTTCAAAACACTTGGCAATCTACTTTAGTAAATAGGACATTGAAACCGAAATCAACAAGTCTAGATACTGAAAGTAAATTGTACCCAAGAGATTCAACGAGCATGACATTTTGTATGGAGCTATCATGTGAGATGGCCGCCTTATGGAGGCCAACCACCTTACCCTTTGAGTTATCACCAAAAGTGACATACTTTCGAGGGCCGTCGTTTTTAGCAAGCTCACGAAACATATCTTTGTCTCCGGTCATATGATTAGTACATCCACTATCAAGGACCCATTCCTTTCCGCCAGCCATGTAGCCGCAAAGATTAGCCATAAGACCAAAGTGTCTCATCGCATCATCAAGATCATAGTCAGTATCATCATCCTCATCATAGTATCCCTGTTCAACATCGTCTTGTATTTGATCAACTCCTAGATAGGGTAATTCATTAGATAAATGATCATCACAATGTTCACCTTTATGAATTCTAATAGATTCGGATATGATATTGCTAATGATTCCAACATCTCCTTTGGCATGCATGAGATTGGTTAGCTCAAATAGACAATCACGAAACCTAGGATCACTGGAATTCATCTTACTCCTGGCTTATGGAGAATTTCATCTAAGTTTTGGAGAATTTCATCTAAGTTTTGCAAGGAATAGTTTGGAAATATTTCCGCAAGAAATTTACATATAGTGTCGGCACAATCAAGAGTAGGCAAACATCCAATCAAGTTTCTAGGCAAGCCTCTAATGATAAGATTGATAGTTCTAAGATTGCGAATCATGTCAAGATCCTCATCAAGGGTAGGATGCAAAGGATCAACATGAGGTGCACAAGGGGTAGTAATGTACTTGTTCAAATAATATTCATTGAAAATCTCAAGCATCTCATTTTTCCACTCACGAAAGAACTCTCCATCAAGAATAGGCACTCTACGTCTATGACTCCCCAACGTAGACTCATCCATCTTCCTCCAATGGTGATTAAACCAAAGCAATGGAGACCAAGGCTCTGATACCAATTGAAAGGATCAAGAAGAGGTGTCTAGAGGGGGGTGAATAGACTCTTAGTAATAAAAGTTGCAGTTTTTAATTTCTTCAGGTTGAAGTGGAGTTTTAGCACAATTTCAAACATTCACAATACATATCAAATAAGCATGACAGGAGTATATGAGCAGCGGAAATTAAAGCATGCAAGTTGCAAGAATGTAAAGGGATGGGATTGGAGTGTGCAAACGCAATTGGAGACATGGAGATTTTTTATCGGTGGTTATGATAGGTGGTGCTATCGTACATCCACGTTGATGGAGACTTCAACCCACGAAGGGTAACGGTTGCGCGAGTCCACGGAAGGCTCCACCCATGAAGGGTCCACGAAGAAGCAACCTTGTCTATCCCACCATGGCCATCGCCCATGATGGACTTGCCTCACTCGGGTAGATCTTCACGAAGTAGCCGATCTCCTTGCCCGTACAAACTCCTTGGTTCAACTCCACAATCTTGACGGAGGCTCCCAAGTGACACCTAACCAATCTAGGAGACACCACTCTCCAAAAGGTAATAGATGGTGTGTTGATGATGAACTCCTTGGTCTTGTGCTTCAAATGATAGTCTCCCCAACAGTCAACTCTCTCTCACAGGATTTGGATTTGGTGGAAAGATGATTTGAGTGGAAAGCAACTTGGGGAAGGATAGAGATCAAGATTTATGTGGTTGGAATGGAATATCTTTACCTCAACACAAGTGTAGGTGGTTCTCTCTAAGAAAATGTATGTTGGAAGTGTAGGCATGTTCTGATGGCTCTCTCCTCGAATGAAGAGTTGGTGGGGGGGGGGTATATATAGCCTCCACACAAAATCTAACCGTTACACACAAATCACCAAACTCGGTGGGCCAATTCATAGAATTCGGTCAGACCGATTTAGTTAAAAATGTGAAAGTTAGGATTTTTGGTGGGACCGATATGATCAACTCGGTGGGACCGATGTGCTAGGGTTAGGGTAAAGCCTCATCTCGGTTTGACCGATTACACAAACTCGATGGGACCGATTTGGGTAATAAGAAAAATAGAGATATCGCCAAGCAAACTCGGTGGGACCGATTGCATAATTTTGGTGAGACCAAAATTATTGCAATAGGCAACAGAGAGTTTGCAAACCCATCTCGGTGAGACCGAGATCCCATCGGTGCGACCGAATTGATTAGGGTTTCTGGCAGTGGCTATGTCAAGTGAACTCGGTGGCGCCGGATAGATCAAATCGGTGGGGCCGAGTTTGACTTTTGGTTTGGGACATATGCGGATGGGAGAAAGTGATTGAGGGCTTTGGAGCATATCACTGAGCACTTTGAGCAAGCAATCCATTAAGCAACATGCAAGTGCATCTAGTGCCCCTTAGTGATTTTTGTGTATTGAAGACTTATAGGTTAAGGGACTAATGTGTTTATTTGTGTACACAGGTCTATAAGTCTATGAGGAGTTTGATATTTACAGAGAAAGTCGGCCCCTAAAAATGAAGTTCTTCGACTGAAGACTTTGAATTTCTGAAGACTTTCTGAAGACTTTGAAAGTGAAGAAATTGGTGTGACCTTGAAGACTAGGTATCCATTCGAGGAACATGAAGCGTGAAGACTTTTGTTTTCGTAGTTTAATTTTCTCTTTCTTGAGTCATAGGAAACACCGTACTGTTAAAGGGGTCGAGGAAATACTAAGGAAAATTTCCAAGTGATGCTCAACTCAAAATTCTACACCTACCAATCCCTTTGAGTGAAGCATTGGAAATCTCATATAGTTCAGTCATATTCTTCAATGACAGAGACGAAGTTCTCCTGGTCTCTGAGGAATTTGTTCTGACTGATGAGTTAGGAATTCGCCAGTGTGGATTGCCTACACAGCGAGGAACATGATAGCCCTGAGGAATTTGATACTCAAAATTCCGAACATTGTTGTGCTATGCGCCAGCTGTTCCAATATATCTACCCACCTAACAGTCATATCATTGAAGGGCATTTATGTCTTATCATGCCGGGCTGCTCCCTAGGCTATAAATAGCCGCCCCCCTACAACCACTAGCTGGTTGGCTGCTCCGAGAGAAATTGTCACTTGTCATTTGAGAGCATCCCATCCTCCGAGGACATTGAGCGAAAATCATCAAGTGAGGAAAACCCAAACCCAAAAACCTACAAACCCAAGTGATTGAGCATCACTGAAGAGATTGATCTTGCGTAGACCCGACGCTTTTTACCTCTGAAGACTGTGCTTCTTCCAGATGGTTAGGTGTCATGGTCTAGAGCATCCAAGAGGAAATTGTGGATCACCGAGTAACTGAGTTTGTGAAGGTTTGGAAGTCACCTGAAGACTTACCACGAGTGATTGGGCGAGGTCTGTGTGACCTTAGCTCAAGGAGAATACGGTGAGGACTGTGTGTCCTCAGGTTTAAATACCTAGCCGTTCCAACCAGACGTACAACTGAGTCATCAGTTGGAACTGGTCTACCAAATCATTGTCCTCAACTCCTCCATTTCCTCATTACTGTGTTGTGTGCTTGTTCATATCTGTTTGAAGACTTTGACTGAAGACTTTCTCAATTTTCTCAGTTCAATTTCTTCAGTCTATTTGTCTTCATCTTGTGCTATCCTTTGTTTATGCTTTCTGTACTCTGTGTTTGTCTTCATCTCATCATGATGACCATGCTTGTGTTTTGTTACATTTACTTCTGAGTACTTATTCCGCTGCAAGTAGTTCTTCACTAAGGAATTTCCTCACCCGCAAATTCTTCAGTGAAGAATTCATAAAAATTGCCTATTCACCCCCTCTAGTCGATATAACGCACTTTCAATTGGTATCAGAGCAAGGTACTCCCTTGTTCTATGTGATTTTGGTTTAACCGCCTGGAGTTTTAGTTATGTCAACCACAAGAATGAAGATCGTGTCATGCCCCATCTTTGACGGTCACGAGTATCCCAAGTGGAAGGCCATGACGAAGAAGCGTCTCACGGCGATGAACAGTGAGCTATGGACCGTCACTGAGATTGGTTTTACCGATCTATGCAAGATGGCAGAAGCTGATGACATTCGCAAGTTCACCCTTCTCAACCTCACGGCGAAGGACGTCATCTACTCCTGTCTGTCTCAAAATCAGTTCAGGAACATCATGCATCTCGATCATGTGAAGCTTATCTGGGATCGTCTCTCTTAGGTCTATGAAGGTCATCGAACCCATCATGATCCTTGGTTTGAGGACTTCAAGGAATCTCTCAAAGTGATGATATTCGAACCAGAATCATCATCTTCTACACCATGCCTTATGGCAAAAGAAGCAAAGGTAACTAAATGCTACCTATTTGAATCCAGTGATGATGAATCTGGTGATGAATTTGGACCTAGCTATGTCAAACTTGCTTCCCTTACCACTAAACAAGAAAGAGCTTTGGAAAAAGTTAAATACATGCTAAATAAGAGCGATGATATGTTGGGTGAAGAAATGGATTAGTCGAAAGCTTTGGCTGAGAGTCTTCAGAGACTTCAGACTAGGTTTGACAACCTTCAAGGTCATCATAACACTCTCATATCTGATCATGAGAAGCTTTCTTATGAATTTCTTAAAAGAAAGCAAGATCTTGAAAATCTAAGAGTGGGTTATGAAGATCTTCAGAAGGAGCGCGATTCATTACTTGCTCAACAAATCAGCGCTTCTCAAGAAGAATTTGTTCCTCCATGTTTGAAATGCATTGAACGTGAATCTGCTAATTCTTCACCTGAATGTTCAAATGCTTCTAATGCTACAAATTCTTCAACTGTCTATGCTATCACTAATTCCTCATCTGAGGACATTGCTAGTATCACTGATGATGCATGGCTGAAGGAATTGTACATGACAAGCATGTACAAAAGCCTCAAAGGGCATCAGACTCTTTGTGATGTGCTTAAAAAGCAGATCCTCAACAGGAACCATAGGAAAGAGGGTATTTCCTTTGAGAGGAAACTCAATGCTGATGGTACATATTGGAAGCCTGAGCAGTACCCCAAAACCTCATGGGTTGCTGCAAAGGGACCTCCAGTTGATCCATCCAATTTATCTGGCTTTACATGGGAATCTCCTCATTCTTCTGATGATTCATTTGACTCCAACTATAAACTGTTCAAAAATCAGAATGGTGAAGTATTTGCTAGATATGTTGGCACTAATTGCAAGAACGGTTCCCCTATGAAGAAAATCTGGGTTCCCAAAAGGTGCCTTGAAAGTCATCAGGTGAATGTCCTCATGACACCACCTGTGAAGAATAGGAACCCTAGATCAAATTCTTCATGTGGATCAAATTCCTCAAAAGGATCAAAGTCCTCATATGGATATCATCATGCTAACACCTCTGTCTCGCAGGGAAGAGCTAAGGGCTATGAATATGAGCATTATTATTCTAATCATTGTGTTCATAAGTCCTCGAAGAATTTCTCTGCTTATTCATATGCTTATCCTAACCCCTCCTATGTGAAACGAAATGGACTGGCTTCCATGCCACCTTTGTCATATGGAGCTCGCAGAGTGATGAACTCTTTGCCACCCCTTCAGATGTGGGTGGTGAAGAAAAAGAACTAATCTCTTATGCAAGGTCAGGTCTCTAGACGTGCTTAAATGTCTGAAGAATTTGCTGGACACCTGAAATTACCTGAAAGGACGCGGGCTAATCATGAAGAAATGAACTCTCATTTCTCACGTCCTCATATTGGTTTATCTGTTCTATTACTTGAAGAAATTAATCTGATGAAACTGATGTCATATTCTTCACTGATGAAGTGTATGAGTTCGTAAGCTGCACTAATTCATCTGCAGGATGATCAACCCAAAGCCAATGAGTGGGTCCTCGATAGTGGATGTACAAATCACATGACTGGTGACAAGAATCTATTAATGGATGCTCCCTTATCTCCATCTCATCTGAAGCATATCATCTTTGCTGACAAAGGCAAAAGTCAGGTACCGGGTCTAGGTAAGGTTGCGATCTCAAAGGATCGACACATGGACAAAGTCATGCTTGTCGAGTCCTTAGGATACAACCTCATGTCTGTCTCAATGCTTTGTGATCTTGATATGGTTGTTGTCTTTGGCAAGTATCGCTGTGTTGTGATCATGGAAGCTGACCATTCCAAAGTCTTCAAAGGCTTTAGGAGAGGAGATCTGTATATTGTTGATTTCTCTACAGGACCACAACCAGCCGTATGCCTACTTGCAAAAGCTTTAGAAGGCTGGCTATGGCATCGACGACTTGGTCATGCAGGCATGAGGAATTTGCACACGCTTGCGAAGAAGAAGCATGTCATTGGCATTGAGAATGTCAAATTCCTCAAGGATCACTTATGCGGAGCCTGTGAAGCTGGAAAGATGACCAAGGCCAAACATCTAGCAAAGACAATCATGACTACCACTCGACCATTTGAATTGCTTCATATGGATCTCTTTGGTCCTAACCATTATTCTGCAGTTACAAATGATGCATCTCTATATGGCTTTGTTATTGTTGATGATTACTCTCATTACACATGGGTACATATTGTCACTTACAAACATGAGGTGCAGGAAGTCTTCAAACGATTTTCCTCGAGGGCTTCAACCAACTTTGGTGTGAAGATCAAGCACATCAGGAGTGACAATGGAACTGAGTTCAAGAATTCTGGTCTTGATGAGTATCTTGATGAACTTGGTATTACTCATGAGTTATCTGCTCCTTATACTCCTCAACAGAATGGTGTCGTGGAGCGCAAGAACATGACTCTTGTTGAGATGGCTTGCACTATGCTTGATGAGTACAAGACGCCTCGTCGTTTCTGGATTGAGGCAATTGATACTGCTTGCCACATCATCAACAGAGTATATCTTCACAAATTCTTCAAAAAAACTGCATACGAACTCCTCACTGACAAGAAACCCAATGTGAGTTATTTCAAATTCTTTAGTGCTAAATGTTGGATTAGAGATCCTCATCACAACTCTAAATTTGCACCGAAAGCACATGAGGGTTTTATGCTTGGTTACGGAAAGGACTCGCACACCTACAGAGTCTTCAACAACGTTCACCACAAAGTTGTTGAAACTGTAGATGTGCGGTTCGACGAAACTAGTGGCTCGCAAAGAGAGCACCTACGTTCTGTGATAGATGAACCAGCACCTGAGGAAACTATCAAGTTCAAGGCTACTGAGGATGTCATTCCGATCAAAGAATCTGCTGATGAATTCATTCCAGAACGTGAAGAACGTCGAGCTAATGCACCTGAAGAAAATGGTGCTGAAGAAAATGGTGCTGAAGAAAATGGAGCTGAAGAAAATGCTGATCAAATTCCTCGACGACAACCAGCTCATCCTTGCGTTGCAAACGAAGTGCAAATTGAGAAAATCATCGATGACATTGAAGCACCAGGTCCTCTCACACACTCAAGAGCTTCACATTTGTCTAAATTTTGTGGGAACTTTGATTTCGTCTCTATCACAGAGCCCACTAAGGTAGATGAAGCATTTCTGGAGCCTGAGTGGATTCAAGCCATGCAAGAAGAATTACATCAGTTCGAGCTCAACAACGTCTGGGAACTGGTCAAACATCCAGATCCTCGCAAGCACAATATCTTTGGCACAAAGTGGATCTACCTTAACAAGCAATATGAAAATGGCATTGTGGTGAGGAATAAGGCATGGCTTGTAGCTCAAGGCTACACACAGGTTAAAGGAATTGATTTCGATGAAAATTTTGCACCTGTTGCTAGACTTGAGGCTATTCGCATATTACTTTCTTATGCTAACCATCATGATATCACTCTATATCAAATGGATGTGAAAATTGCATTTCTCAATGGTAACCTTGAGGAAGAAGTATATGTTGCTCAACCCCCAGGTTTTGAAGACCCAAAGCATCCTGACAAAGTCTTCAAACACAATAAGGCCCTGTATGGCCTCAAGCAGGCCCCTCGTGTGTTGTATAATACTTTGAAGGAATTCCTCATGAAGAAAGGCTTCAAACTTGGTTCACTTGATCCTACCCTTTTCACTAAATCCTATGATGGTGAATTGTTTGTGTGCCAAATTTATGTTGATGATATTATGTTTGGCCGTACTGACCAACGTTACACTAACGAATTTGGTTATATGATGAGAGAGGAATATGAAATGTCTATTATGGGAGAATTGAAATTCTTCTTAGGTCTTCAAATTCGTCAACAGCGCAATGGCATATTCATATCTCAGGAGAAATACCTCAAGGACGTATTGAGGAAATTCGGCATGCAACATTACAAAGGCATCAAAATTCCTATGCCCACAAATGTCCATCTATGCATTGATGAAAATGGTATTGACTTCGATCAAAAGGTATACCGGTCCATGATTGGTTCTTTATTGTACTTATGTTCATCTAGGCCAGATATTATGCTTAGTGTTTGCATGTGTGCCCAATTTCAAGCTACACCGAAGGAACCACACCATAAGGCTGTGAAGCATATTCTTAGATATCTAGCTCACACACCAACACTTGGATTATGGTACCCCAAGGGCTCGGTTTTTTATCTCGTTTCATATTCAGACTCTGACTATGCTGGCGATCGTGTGGACCGCAAGTCAACATCTGGCACATGCCATTTCCACGGACGATCTTTGGTCTGTTGGTCCTCAAAGAAATAGAACTGCGTATCTCTGTCTACTGCTGAAGCTAAGTACATTGGTGCTGGTTCTTGCTGTGCTCAATTGCTATGGATGAAGCAAACTCTTAAGGACTATGGCGTCAACGTGAAGAATGTGCCTCTCTACTATGACAATGAGAGCGCCATCAAGATTGCACATAACCTAGTTCAGCACTCGAAGACAAAGCACATTCAGATTCGTCATCATTTTCTTCGTGATCATGTGTTGAGGGGCGACATTTCTATTGATCATGTGAAGACTGAAGAACAGCTAGCTGATATCTTCACAAAGCCCTTGGATGAGATTTAGCAGGTTGCGGTGTGAACTAAATATCTTAGAATCTTCGAATGTTCTTTGAAAAGGACACTCATCCTAACACTTATGCAAAGCTGGTGACTTAGATGTGCAACACATGAAGAAAAGTTTTTCTTCAATCAATGAAGAATAACACTCTTAAGTGTGAAGAAATTAACGAACAATTTCATTCTCGGAGCCCTACGACAATTGTACGCGGTGTCTGAAATCATCATTCTTATACGGTGGGTCACGCCACCACCAAAAGTTGAAAATCTTCAATTTGAGTTTCTCCTCGGTTTTGAAATTCCTCAGTTGTTCAATTTCTTCAACTCTGCATTGTCTTCACTGTTTCCGCTGTCGTTTTCTTCATTATATATATATATATATATATATATATATATATATATATATATATATATATATATATATATATATATATATATATATATATATATATATATAACACTATTCTGATCACAGGATCAGAATAACGATTGGATCACGTCACGCCTATATAGGGCCGATGAGACGTTCCCAAGATCGTAAACAGACCGAAAGCATAGCACAGACCAGCCCACCCTACACCTCTCGAACGGCCCATTATGTCGCTCCCGACCTTCTCTTCCCCCACCTCAACCAAACCCACTCGCCACAGCAGCCAGACTCCATCCCGCCGCCGCGGCCTGCCGGCTTTCCTCTCCCGCCGCTGCCAGCCTCACTCTGGCCGGCCTCCCTTCCCCTCCACGGCCGGCCTCCCTCCCGTGCCGCGGCCAGCCTCCCTCTGGCTGCCGCACCGCCTCCAGCCTGGATCCGGCCGCCGGGCCACCTCCTTCCCCCGGATCCGACCACGCGCCACCCCTGCCCCGCCGCCTCCGCCCCTGGGTCCGGCCTCCGGCCCGCCTCCTGCCCCTGGATCTGCCTGAGACCAATCCCACCGCCGCCTGCCTCCTCCCGGCACGAGGCCGCCCTCGCCTCCTCTGGGGCGAGGCCTCCTCCCGGTGTGAGGCCAGCGTCCCTCCCTCCGCTGCTGATCCACATCGGGTCCACTTGCCGCCGCCTCGGCTCCCCATCGCCTCCAACCGCCGCCGCCGTCGTGGAAGATGACCACCAACTACAGCCCGCAGCTCCTGGATCCCCTTGGCGGCGGCCGGCTCGATATCAGGCGAGGCGCGTGGCCCCTCCTTCTCTGCCTCCTTTCGCGAACCTCCACGCAACCGGCAAGTCTTCGTACATCCTTGACGCGCTTTGGTGCTTCAATCTGCTCAATGGCCTTGATCTTGTCGGGATTGGCTTCAATTCCCCGCTGAGACACGAAGAACGCGAGAAGCTTGCCGGAAGGGACTCCAAACACACACTTCTCGGGGTTGAGCTTTGAGGTTGATCTTGCGCAGATTTGCAAAGGTCTCATCTAAATCTTGAACTAGAGTTGCCCTGTCCTTGCTTTTGACCACTATGTCATCCATGTAGGCTTCTACATTTCTGTGCATTTGCGGCTCAAAAGCATCATGGACTACTCTTGCAAATGTTGAACCAGCATTCTTTAAACCGAAAGGCCTCCGTATGAAACAGTATGTGCCACATGGGGTGATGAATGCGGTTTTCTCCTCATCCTCTTCGCCATGAAGATCTGATGATATCCTCGAGTGCAGCGTCAAGAAATGAAAGCAAATCACATCCGCCGTGGAGTCAACAATCTGATTGATGCGCGGCAAGGGAAATGGGTCTTTGGGACAAGCTTTATTAACATCGGTAAAGTCGATACAAAGCCTCCATTTTCCGTTTGCCTTACGCACGACTACAGGATTGGCCAACCACGTAGGGTGGAGCACTCCTCTGACAAGGCCTGCTGCTTCCAATTTCTTGATCTCTTCTGCGATGAACTCTTGGCGCTCCACTGCTTGCTTTCTGACTTTCTGCTTGACGGGCCGCGCGTGAGGACAGACGGCAAGATGGTGCTCAATTACTTTCCTGGGAACACCGGGGATGTCAGACGGTTGCCATGCAAACACGTCGACATTCGCCCGCAGGAAAGCAACGAGCGCGCCTTCCTATTTAGGGTCGAGAGTGGCACTGATGGTGAAGGTACCACCAGTGCCGTCCTCCTTGGCGGGCACCCTCTTGGTCTTTGGTGGAGCTGCCATCGTCTTCTTACACTTGCCGGTGGAGCTCGATGGTGCGTCCTCGACGGTAGCGCAGCACTCCGAAGAGGTGCGCTTGCCGGAGTGGGCATCAGAGCTCTTGCCGGACTTGGTCTTCTTCTTCCCCCCGGGAGCTTCAGCGGCAAGTGTCTTGCTATCTGTTGCAGCAGCTGCTTCCCGGTAGATCTTGTCAGCGCAGATAAGAGCATCCTTCTTGTCGCCATGGACAGAAATGACACTTATCAGGCCTGGCATCTTGAGCAAGTGGTATGCATAATGAGAGGCTGCCATAAACTTGGCGAGTGCTGGACGGCCAAGTATTCCATTGTAAGGCAATGGAAAATCCGCAACATCAAAAGTGACCCTTTCAGTCCTGAAGTTTAACTCGCTGACAAACGTCACCGACAACGTGATCTTTCCCTTCGGCTTGCTCCTTCCCGGATTGATTCCTTGAAATGTGTCGGTCTCTTCGAGCTCGCTGTCAGGGATTTGGAGCTTCTGGAGTACCGCGGAGGAAATCAGGTTCAAACCAGCCCCGCCGTCAACTAGCATCTTGGTGACCTTGAGGTTGCGGATAGTTGGTGAAACCAACATCGGCAAGCACCCGACCGCGGTTATGCGATCAGGGTGGTCCTCAATATCAAAGATGATAGGCGTGCTGGAACATTTCAGAGGCTTGCGTGACTCGATGGATGGTTCTGCCGCATTGACTTCCCGCATCCACTGCTTGAGTTGGCGGTGTGAAGTATGCAGAGAAGCACCACCGTCAACGCACAGGACCTCTGTCGCTTTCTGGAACTCCTGCACGTCGGCCTCATCATCTTCCATGTCTTCATCGTCGTCGTCATCTTCATCCTTGTCGCGGCCGCGGGGAGGTCTATCTCCTTGTCGCTGCTTGGCCTTGCCGCGGCGTCCTCCCCGGCCGGGGCGTTTCTTGCTGGCTCCTCCAGCACCTTCTTGAGCCTTCTCCTTGTCGCGCGCTTCGTATTCATCCTTCGCTGCTCAACAAGCTGCTCGACCTTCTTGCAGCTCGGAGGTCATGGCCCTTGGTGCGGTGGATCTTGCGATCTTGCTTGTTGGGCCGTCCCGCTTGTCGGCGACCGCCACAACTGGCAGTTGGTGTCGCGGCAACCTCCTTGCCGGAGCTACCAACTTTGGCTTTCTTGGCGCCACCTCCGTTGCCGGACTGCTCGACAACCAGCACATCTCTGCCTTTCTTCTTTTGTTGCTCCGCTGGCTTTTCTTTCTTTGGAGCAGACCCCTCACCGTCCGATCCTGCTGCTTCCATATTCTCTCCGGGAGTCTCCTCCCTTCAAAGACGCTGCGACACTTGTCGGCAGAGCATATAGCTCATCGCGTCTTTGATCTTGTACATCGCCATCTCCTCCGCATCCTGCGGTTCCTCACGTTTCGATGAAACGCGCTGATTACCGCGGCGGGGTGGACATTTGGGATGTTGTGCTGTACACGGCTGAATCTCTGAATGAACTTGCGCGGGGCTCTCCTTCCTTACGGCGGCGAGATGAAGGTCGCTCTCTTGGCCATGAGGCTTGTGGCCGCCGTGAAGGCGCCGACAAACTGATGGCATAGATCCGCCAAGAGGATATGGAGTTGTCCGGCAAGTGCATGAGCCAAGATCGACATTGGGCTTGAGTACCAGCAAGTAGTTGGCGGAATCTTGTCGTCTCACCCCTAGCAGCTTGCACCGCAATGGTGTAGATCTTTGAGGAACTCCGACGGATCGTCTTGCCGTCGTACTTCTCTGGTACATCTGGCTTGAAATTCTTCTTGCTGGGCCACTGGACTTGCCGCAGCTCACGAGTGAACGCAGGGCAACCTACCGCGCATGCATATCGACAGAGGGCCCAGCGCGCTGGTCTGATTGACGTCGCGCTTCTCTTCGGCGCTCGATGCGGGTTCGAGCGTCTTCTTGCTGTCGTTCGTGAAGAACTTGGCGTTGATCGCGACGAGCTCGCGGATCTGATGACGCGGTGGAGTCGCTGTCAAGGTGGATCCGGCGAGTCGGCGATCTTGGCCTTCGGGGTGGAGAGTGCATGGTGGTTGCACCCCCACAGGTTTCGTCGCCACCGGCTCGTGCCTTGTCGCCTTGCCGCGGCTGCGATGTAGTTGGTTGCCTCGGAGTGTCGCCGTTGGCAAAGCCGATGAGACTCTGGATGGTGGCCCTCCATTCATCGACCTTGTCGGCTGTTGGAGGATAATCTAGGAGCAGTTGAGCTCTTGCCAAAGCTTCTGCTGGAGTGGTGGGTGGCAGTGGCGAACGGCGCGAGGAGCGGGATATGCTCAGACTTCTAACTATGTTAGAAGGAGCAGTATCCCGTCCAGGCGACCGTGCCTCGCTCGTGCTAGCATGTCGGCGTGCAAGCTGGTCTTGAGGGCCTCGGGATCCACCAGCTCGATCTTGATCCAACGAGCGTATGGTACTATGAATATCATGACGCTGTCGGTCCCGCGCCTCCTGAGATGGGCGCGATGCGTGTCTGACGCCGAGGTCTCGCTGCCTTGTCCTTGACTTGGCAGCATCATGGGCTCCTCGCCGACGCCCGTTCTTCCACCGGTGTCTACCCCACCACCCATTTGCTCCGGTGGTGGTGGGATCGAAGTGGACGGCTCCGCTGCTGCCGAAGCCTTCTTCTTCGGTGGCATGTTGATGAAGATGATGAAGATGTTTCTCGTGTGAACGCCGGATCAGGTTCACACAGCCTCGACGCCCCCTACCTGGCGCACCAAAGATGTCGGGGAAGCTGATCGGACCCACGAACACCTATGGGACCAGCGGACCGAGCCCCTTTCGGTTCGGTGGGGGCGGAGGTCGCCGAAGAGCAGATCGTCTGGCTAACACGAGCAGTTTACCCAGCTTCGGAGCTCTCCGGAGAGATAATACTCCTACTACTGCTTGTCTGACTATATTGTGTTCTTGCTAGGGAGCGCTGAGAGCTACAAGACCTAGCGTGAGTGTCTCTGGTTTCGAATGAACTGAACCCCTTCTACGTTGCCCATGGGCCTCCTTTTATATGCTCAAGGGGTCACCGACAGGTGGCAACGTAGACAAGGGCAAAAAGGGAAAATGAGTTGCGGTTGGTACAGCTACTTGTACAGTGTATCCTACCTAACCCTGACGGCAGGGGACAAAAGCATTAAATGCCCGTCTAAGTCGACTAAATAGTGCAGAAAGGGACCGTCAGGGGCGCCACCGTTCGCCACGATGGCCATCTTGTCAGCACCGCTTGCCACATCGCGCCCGCCCTTGCCCGACGACCTCTTGCCACGCGGCTTGGAAAGGTCCCATGGCGACACGTTGGTGGATGAGCTGGAGCGGAGGAACGGAGTGAGTGTCTGTCGCGGCAAGCACCTTGCCGCGGTTGTTGCCTTGTCGCGTCCGGAAGCTTGTCGCTCACGGGCCTTCCGGCAAGCTCCTCTTGCCGGGGTCTTGTCTTCTAAATGCCTTGGTTGGCCTTCCCGACAAGCTCCTCTTGCCGGGGTCTTGTCTCCTTGGCTTGAATACTTTGTTCTTGAATGGCTCTAATGGAGCCGCGGAGGACCTTGGCGTTCACCAAGCAAGCCTTGCCGCGGGGTGCTGCGACTGCCCCTGCAGGAGTTCGGGATACTAGGGTACCCCTACTCTAGTACACCGACACATTTTGCCAAAAATTTAACTTGGGTCATGATACTAGTGTCCATAGCTTTCCAACGGTATATCGCAAGCTCTATTTGGACACCTTTTAGCTGAAGTTCAACCTAGTACTCGAGGAAGGTCAGGCGCGTTACTCGGGAAGTTCATGTTGTGATCAGAATATTATTCGATCCGTGATCGAATAGTGTTTATATATATATATATATATATATATATATATATATATATATATATATATATATATATATATATATATATATGAGTTTATGTCCTCTACAACATTCACTTATTGCTATTTCCTCAAGTTGCTTTTTCTGCTAAGTGAATGTGATCGGGCCCTTCCCCCTCTATGCTATACTCAACCCAATCTATTAAAAAATTCTTCATGTGCGTTCTATTTGAAACTCGTTCAAAATCTTCACTGAGTCCTTGTCTGCTGAAGAATTAGTGAACGGAACTTTTATCTTATCTTATCTAAATTTTCGACTTTGCCGCTCAAACCGGTCCACATTCCACGATAGCACTTATCTATTCACCCATGATCTCACACAATCGCCACCTCTTAGTACGTGGGTGAGACATGTCAAGCGAATGAGAAGGGCTAGGGGCACGTTCGTCCAATTTCTTCGGGTGAACAGTTTTCACCGTGGCTATAAATACCCCTCCCCTTCCTCACTTCTCGTTTACTCCGCTTGACCTCACTCCAGCTCGAGCTTCTCAAACCCTAGCGCCACCGCTACTTCATCGTCGCCGGTGAGGAAGAGCTTCACTGCCTCGACCTCGTCGCCGTCGTACTCATGCCGGCTGCGGATTTCTTCACTCCGCCGCCGTCGTAGTTGTCTTCCTTTGCCGAGTTAGGGCGTGGAAGATCTGAACTAACGAACTTCACATCTGCACTTCCCAGTTAGTCGTGTTCTTCGTCCAGGGTAATTAAAAGTTACTTTTACTGCCCTCTTTGATTCAAATGATTTCTACAAAATCTTCAAAGGTGTTTTTCTTCAAATCCTCACACGCTAAAACACCTCACATGTCATCTGTTCTTGATTCGTTTCTCTAAGCAATATTTTTCTTCATGATTCCTCAATTGTGTGGATTTTTTTATCTGTACAACTCTGGAACCTAAGACAAAGAATGCTTAGTGAAATTCTTCAAGACTCATCTGGTCAAATTCCTCAAACTTGTTCTTTTTGCAAAATCTTCTGAGAAATCATATGACCTCTCCAAATTCCTCGCAACTATACTCTGTTCATAGGTACTCATGTCTGCTGCTGAATCACTAGGTTCTCATCAACTTAACTCATTTGCAGCGTTCCTCAAAGAAAAGTTGCACACATCTTCAGAAAATTCAGTTGCTCATATTCCTCAGCTGAAGAAAATGGCTGATGGAAAGAAGCCACAGAAAGGAGGAAAGAGGCCTGAGGTCAATACTGTGTTTGAAATCCCTGATGACATTTATCTTTGTAGTCGCACCCCCGAGGAGGACAAAAATCAGCGCAAGGTGCGCATTCAAAAGATTGAGAGGAGATGGGCAAGAGAGTGGAGGGACTACAGATATGTTACTTCCAAATACATGAAGAAATTCGCTATTACCCATCCATGCTCACGACCTCCATTGGCACCTGGGCAAGTAGCTGATCCCACCAGCCTCAAGCGCGGTGAGGACTATCCTGAAGAATGGGCCAAGCGCCAGGACAAATTGGCCAAACAAGCAAAAGAAGCAGTGAGGAAATTTAATGAAGACTCTGCTGCTGCTGCTGCTGCTGCTACCACTGCTGAGGCCTCTGCAAGCAAGACAAAGAAGGCCATGGCGAAGAAGCCTGCTCATAAGCCAAGTGCTTCACCCTCAATGCCCTCACGGCCAAGTTCCTCAGCAATGCCCTCACGGCCAGATTCTTCAAAGCCCTCACGGCCAATTCCTCAGACTGCTCCAGCTCCTCCGCCAAAGTTCTCAGCTGCTCCTTCCAAATCCTCAGCACTTGTGCATCTCGCCACGTGCCAAAGGACAACATGCATCTCTATTGCCTCAGGAGCTTCTGCTAGTTCCTCAGCTGCACCAATTTCTTCAACTTGCCCCTCTCTGCTGAAGATAAAGGCCACTGCTGGACGTGGCTCTCGCTCAAGTCCTCACAAGAAGCAGGTCGCCTTCCAAGTGCCGTCTGATGAAGACGAAGCTAATGATGAGGAACTTGCCAAAATCATTAGAGATAGGCAGCTCAAGGCCGCTAGAGCCAAAGGCACAAATGTACCTCTTCTTTTGGATCCCAAGTTGATCCTTGATTACATTGATCTCTGGCACAAGGACCCCAACACTCCTATGCCTGATTTCAAGCTGACTCCTGGCCAAAGTCATATGCTGACTGCCTTCATCCATGAAGAAAAATGGAAATTTGAAAAGGCCAGGCAGATCAAGAAAGCGCAGTACAAGAAGGAGCGCTTCCTGAAAAAAACATTGTCTTTATGACAACTGAAGAACTTGTCACTATTCAATCTGAGATCAAGACACTGAGTGATGAATTTGACGTATACCATGCTGACTGGCTTGGAGCCAAAGTCAGGTTTGTGAATTTGACTGAAAAGTTCACTTCCAGTGTTACAGCCCCAACGCAACAAGAAAATCCTCAGGCTGAAGCTTCTGCTCAGCCGACTGAAGAAAATACCAGCACCGCTGATGACATTCAGGCTGCTGAAGAAACTCAAAGTACCAGGGCTGATGACTGCATTCCAGCTGCTGAAGAAATTGCCAAGGCAACCACTAGTGTTGCGCCCAAACAAACTGAAGAAGTCAGGGCAACCGCATCAGTTGTGCCTGAAATATTTGAACCAAATTCCTCTGCTCCTCCTGCGCCTACACCAACTCTGATCCTCCCATCTGCAATAGATGTGAAGAAAACCAAGGCTGCAGAGCGTGCAGTAGTGAAGAAAAGGAAGGCATCAACTTTATCAGATTCTTCAGCTCCGAAGGAGATGAAGCCATTGACCAGCTCTTTTGCAAATCCTATTGATGCTATTCCAGTTTCATCCATGCCATCAAAGGACCTTGTTCCTTTTGATGAAGAATATGTGATTCCAAGTGAATCTGATGATGACATTCCTTCTGCTGCTTCGTCAGAGCAGTTGGATGAAGAAATTGAAGCGGATGCAATCCCTTCAACCCCACAACTCTCATCGCCCATGCCTCAGTTCACTGCTGAAGAGGCTGGCGTTGAAGAACAAGAAGAAGATGAAGATGTGGACATTGGGTGTACAACACGAGTGCTGAATGATGACTTTTGGGAAAGTCAACACCCCAACTCTCCTCTGTTCACACCACGTCAACAAATTCCTCATTCCCCTTTCAACACTGAAGTACAAATGGGATCTGAAGAACCTCGTGCAACTCCTTCTGTACATGAAGAGATTCCAGCCACTAGTGCTAAAGAAAATGTAAATGAAGAATTGAAGACCCATGCTGCCACTCAAGAAGAAGCTGAAATTCCTCAGCCTGTGGAACCTGAGATTGTGATTCCTGAGGTAGTAATACAATTGACTGATACTCCTCAGCCCAAGCCAAAGGATCCATTCTCGAAGAAATAAAAATTCAAGACTGATGACTTCTTCGGCGAGCACGTGTTCTTCACTGATTATAATCCTTATGACTCTGCACGTCTTCTTCGGCGAAGCGCTTCTGGACTGCTAGCTAGACCAACTTCTATTCTTCTCTGCTCTTCAACAAGGATAAAGTCTTCGACCACGAGCACATTCCTCATGTGGACATGGAATCCCTACCATGCTTCTCTCCTGTCCTCAGTGTGCTTCATGACGCAGGCCTCCTCAACTTTTGCTCTGACATTGTAGATTGGAATGAAGAGCTTATTCTTCAGTTCTACGCAACACTGCATGTCACAGGTGACGCTGACGATATCAATACTTGGGTTTGGACTGGATGACTGAAAACACTCATTATAAAGCACCAGCCTCTGAATTGCTTCATGCCCTGCCAATCAGTCATCCACCTGAAGGAGCTCGTTGCCTGTACTAAGAGCCTGAACTCACTGCCCATTATATGCAAGTTCTTATGAAGCCTCTGATGCCTGGTCAAGCCCCAAGGATCAAATTCCTCGCGAGGGAATTGCTCTATGTGCCAGAACTGTCTATCACATTCTAACGAAGACAATGAGTCCTATAAAGGGCCATGATTCGTCTGATGAAGAAGTCGTTGGCATCATGAAGAATCTGCTATTCAACATCATGCATGGCATCCCTATCAACTATCACGATTTCTTCATGAGGACTCTGGAAAATGTTGCACTCTCTCCATTTGAGTTGAAGCCTTATGCTCCTTGGATTATGAGATTCCTCAGAACAAGGTCTTCACTCAACTACAAGGTTGATTTTCAGAATCACCTCAGCTACTTGCCCCCAAATCGAAGTCCTCAAGCGGACATATTCCTCAGCTGAAGAAAAGGGCAAGGCACCAGCTATTATTGATGAGGGCATTCGTCCATTGGATGGTCAGTTTCGCAAAGCTGCATCTTATTCCACCAATGATGACTCTGCCACTCATGATTCTGCTGCCAACGCATCCAAGCCAAATCCTCAAGCCACAGCTCCAAGGGTGATGACTGACAGTGAGCTGCTTCTTAGTCTTCACCAGAAGGTGGATCGAAACCATAAATGGGTTAAGCGTCAGTTTGGTTCTATTCTTCACAACATGACAGCTACACATAATGTAGTGAAGACAAACCATTACTACCTCCATAAAGTCTTCGGTCGCACCTGGGCTATTCTGTCACATGTATATGGTGAAGAATATCTGAAGCAAATGGGTCTCAAGAAGGACTTTGACTGGTCTGCACCTCCACCGAAGAAATACAAGAAGGTCAAGGTTCCTTCCTTGGTGGCCAACTCCTGTTCCTCATCACGCGACACCGACGAATATGAAGACTTGGATGACACTGTGGCAGGCCCTACAACAACAAACGACCCCAACAATGCCGGCGTTCCTACATCAACATGATATTCTTCAGGGGCGTTAGTCCTCATTTTTTGATCCTTTTGGTCATTCAATGACAAAGGGGGAGAAATTTGAGTTAGTCTTCAAGCGGGTCTATCTTATATGGGTGTTTTTTCTTAAATTACAACTCTCGTTCTTTTGAAGACTTTGCTGGATCGAGTTGTAAACTTAAACTCTATGGTGGCCTGATACTTTTGCTGAGCTTTTCTGCATGCTTATTCCTCATTAATGTTTATGCACGCATGCTGAATTTCATCAGTCACCATATTTCTTCATGCATTTCAAATTCTTCATATATTATGTCAAATGCATGTATGAATTACAAGATATAGGGGGAGATCTCCATGATTCTACTCTTCAAGTGTGCATTGCTTCAAAAGCAAATTCCTCACTATGCACATCTTCAGGGGGAGTTCTTCTATATCTTGCAATCAAATTCCTCAATATCATTATTTACACTCCATATGTTTATCCCCGTTGAAAACTTAACCTATATTGTCATCAATGACCCAAAAGGGGGAGATTGTAAGTGCATCTAGTGCCCGTTAGTGATTTTGGTGTAGGGAGATGGTCATGATCTCGTACCTGAGGGGGAGCCCTAACATTGCCATTATTTGCATGTGGACGACCTGGTGGTTGCACGTAGTTCTGATTTTGATCAACTTCATCCTCGTAATCTCCCACATAATCATCCTCCTCCGCATCAGCAGCAGGAGCCACAGAAGTATCAACAGCAGCAGCAACAGTTTGGCCAAGCACAAGAGGGACACGGCTCGCTCGGCGGAGGGCTGTTTCGCGACGTGGAGGTAGTTGTTGTTGTTGTTGTTGCAGAGGTGCGTTAGGTGCAGCCAGTGGTGGTGGTGGAAGACGCGCGAGCAATTCATTAAACTTGTTATCGAGCTTTGTTTCGAACGTCTTCTCCATGCCATCTATCTTCTCCATGGCCTCTTCAAATCTGTTTAGCACATCTTGCACCTGTCCACTCATCATTTGCTGAAATTTATCATGCAATTCCTTATTCGTCATGTTCTCCCAGTAATTCTCGTCGGCTTGTGATCCTGGCATGGTTAGCAGCAATAGAAACACACAAAAATATGATCCTACAGACTACTAACAAGAGGTGGTGGTGGGTGTCACAAAACTGTCAAGCAAATCTCAAATTCTTACCAGTTCTTACCCAGCAGCAGGCGGTGATCGGCAACCGTTGTAGTCAAAACTCTCAAAGCTTGGATAGAGCGATTACCAGGGAGATTCAAACGCACGACGTAGATGTATGTGGAGCTGGGAAGGCTTATTATATGGTAGCAAAAAGGGTCAGCAATAATCAATTCAGAGATGCAAAGTTGAATAAACACTCAACGACGATACTGTGCTGGTCCTAGGCTAGACCGTTCTAGAGACGCGAGCCTAGAACACCAACAAAATCACGGCGCTGCACGTAAACAAGGGAGGAGCACACTCTGAAATTTTTTTCATTTTTTTCACTTTTTTTTGCACTTTTTTTCCTCTTTTTTTTTGCTCCGCAACAATTTTTTTTCGAAAAAGTCTACAAATGGCCTAAAAACTGCCTAGCCAGAATTTTCCAGACTTCGTTTTTTTTGAAACTGGAACTATTTTTCTACTGCGGGTAGCACGGAAGTTGGGGAGTCCTTCTCTGTCACGACTCGGAGTATGGCGTGATTTGGAAAACCAAAACAAAGTAACAAAATACTGGACTCGGAATAGGACTGGTGGCGGAGATGAAACTGGTGGAACTCGGACTGGTGGCGGAGATGAAACTGGTGGAACTCGGACTGGTGGTAGAGATGAATTTGGTGGAACTCGGACTGGTGGCGGATATATGTTGGCGTATATGGACTCGGATTGGCGGTGAATATGTGGTGGTGGTATATGGCAGCGGTGAAGAAGTTGGCGCGGTGGTGGTATATGGCAGCAGCGACGATGATGATGCGATGGTGATATATGGCAGCGGCGACGTGACAACCTGTGAACAGAACTCGAAACTCTAAAGGACTAAACGCTAATACCAGCAACTTGACACGATGATGCAACCGCAAATTCAACGAAGCAAATAGAGAAAAGATTATGCAAAGGCTTAGATTGGTTCAAATGGGATGAACTAACCCTAATTTTTTTTGGCTTTTTTGTGGACTACAGGTATGAAGAACATACTCGATCTAAACTATGAAAAACTGTAAAATCTCACCGAGCAACCTGGCTCTGATACCACTTGATAGAGGCGAGGGTGTCCCATCTTTCGATGAGATTATGGATATCGCTTTAGTGGAAATCGACTTTGACGATCCGACAACGAACGTGCGAGGACGTCGCGCCTTAGCAATCGCTAAACCAACTCCGAGAGGTTATCGACCACGCCGGAGCACGATCAACCTGATCACGAGGGTCTGTTTCCTGCGAGCAAACGAAGAACAAGTAAGAAACTGAGATTGCAATCTGGATATTGCGAATATAAGATGAAAGCTTTATTGATCAAGGTGGGGTTCTGTGACGCCTTTGTCTGGTCGTTGAACACAAACGAAGTATGTGAAGTTGCAGCTATGGCGAACTTTTAATCTAAACAAAACCCAAAGTCTAAACGGTGCCCTAAGGGCTGTATATATGGAGGAAGAGGGGGGGGGGGATTTCGTGGCCCTTTGGGAAGGGGTCCGAAACCAACCCTATCTCTTGTTTCCCCACACATACGGACTCTAAAAACAGCCTATACTTATGTATTTCGAAATTACATGGGCCTGGCCCAATAATAAGGTGATGCAGCACCTAGAATAGCCTCTGGACCAAATTTATGAAGTGGCATCTTGTATATTTCGTCCAAGGCTTCATTCACTCCTTATGGTGGCTTCAAAGTCCTGAAATCAGCACTTGTAACTCCGTTCTTGTTCCCCTTGTGCATGCCATCAACTCCATGCTTGTTCTTGCTCCAATGTTCATCCTTCTCCAAGCTAGGCCCTTCATTTGTAAGCAAAACAAATGTATCCAATTTAGGCAGCATCATATTCTCATGAACATAAGAATCATTACCAAGAAACGGAAGTACCTGGTAATTTAATTGGCGTGCGCGAGCTCTAGTAATTGGTCCATTATATGTAATAGTAGGGGCTATGGGTGTAACAATGGTATTCATGTCCTCATCACCTTGTACCCGTTCACTTCGCCCCCTTTTGCACTAAGACTATAAATAGACCTCCTCCTCCTCCTAGTTAGGGTTAGCAAAGGATTAGCTCATATTTGTGTGAGAGCTTTGCTCATCCACTTGGTTACCTTCTCCTCGGAGATCGCGCCTCCTCGGAGAAGATCCTTCCAAGAGGATTCAAGACCCCCTTCTAGGGTGGACCCAATCAAGACCTCCTCCCGGAGAAGACCGGTTACTCGTGTATCTTTCCTTTGTTGATTTTGAATCTTGTGCTACCATTTGTGTTCGGTGATCTAGCCCTTGTGTGATCGAGATTTGTCGGTTTAGTCTTCCTCTTGTGTGTTTGTTCTTGTGTTCTTCCGCTTGTTCGTTGTTTTCTCCTCGTAGGATCCCCTCCAAACGTGAAAGATCATCAACATAGGGTTCCGCCCTACATCATCTTGGTATCATGAGCCACGTTGATCACGTTTTTGGAGCCCCTACCCCGTGTTTTCTAGCTTGATTTTGTTGTTTTTTTTCCTAAATCCAAAAATTCCCCATCAAAAATAGCCCCAATTTTTTTTTGTAATTTGTTGGTGAGTTGAGATTTTGTTGGATTTGGTCCATGGATTTGAGTTGCCGTGTGTGGATCTAGCTTTTCCCACCGTCCTCACCCTTTTCCATCCATCAATCCGCTCAATTTTGACCTCACCATCTTCTTCCACCTCAAAATCGCCCAGGCCCAACTCGCCCCTGACCTCGCCGGACGAACGACGCTCTACGGACGTCCGGAGCCCCAGGAATGGCCAGACGACCGGAAAAACCCGGACGTCCGTGAAACTCTGACGAAACTGAAATTCTTCAGTTTAACCATCACCACCACCCCACCTTTCACCATATCTTCCAAAACCACATACACCACCATCCTCCCCAATACATCCTATGACGATTTTGCCACATTTTGGTCCTTGAGATTTTGAGTTGTGGTTCTCGTGTCCTATTGTGTTTCGGCTATCTAGGTACGGTTCGACTTCATCATCACCTCGACTCATCTTCGCAAGGGTCACAACATCGCCAAGGACGGTAACATCATCGACATCTTTGTCATAACTTGCAATTGCATTGATACCCACATGGCCTTACTTTTGCATAGCTTACCCATCGAGACTAGCCATTGAGTATTGCCGGCAACGTGACTTGTGCACATTAGTGATCATACTCCATAGAATACATACCATACCACCGTAGTGCATATCTTGGGATCCATTTGTGTGTCACAAAGTTGTCATAGCATACACAATTACTATCTTGGTTCGTGAAGTTTTGCATGAGAAAAGAGCTCAAAAGTGAAAGAGCCACCCAAGCTTTTAAGCAAAGAGGAAAGATAAACAAAGAGTTTATGAGCAAGAACCATAGCATCATACTACATTAAGATTGTCATATTGGATCATCTTGGATCATAGCACCGAAATACCATACATATAGCATACGTGGGATAGAGATAGTTGCATTTTTGCCTAGTAGGTTGTGCACAAGTTCCGTATCCGCCTATTGTGCAATCGTGCTAGCGTCTCTCTAGTATTGTGCAACAAGAGCATTTTCGTGGATTCCACATTTTGGCTCACTTTTGGTTTGCACAATCCCACTTATCTATTTGCGTGTGTGTTTCCGTGTACCATAATTTGCTTGGTCTACTTGTTGCATTTGCAAATTTGTGTACCTTTTCCAACATTATTGAAGCTCACTTACAATTGCATCAAATTTTGTGCCACCATCCTCACCAAGCTCCACCATAAGCTTTTATTTGTGTAGGTGTGAGAACCGACAAGGATTGGTACCAATAGTGCTATTTCATTGTCCGCATTTGAGTGAACTTGATTCATCATCAACATCGGTCAAAGGTACATTGGTATAAGTTCTTCTCCTTCTACCACTCACATATTTTTGCTTGAAATGATGGATAGGCCAAGTACTTCTACCAACCCACTCTTCCTCGAGAAAGACGACGACATGTCCTCATTCGTCACCAAGAGCCACCTCTTTGGTGCACAACGAGCGTTGCACTAAGAGCAACAAGCAATGAGCGACCGCATCGACAACCTCGCCACCGACTTGCGACTCTCCGAGCAACGTACAAGAGACTACTTTGACAATAAGTTCGACGCTCACAAGCAAGAAAATGATGCAAGAATGGACGAGATCCGCACCTTGATGAGGAAAAGACATCATTCCACTTGATGAGGAAAATGATGCAAGAATGGACGAGATCCGCACCTTGATGAGGAAAAGACGGAGCCGCTCGAGTCGACACTCTGATGACACCTTCTACGACTCAAGTACACCGTCATCGAACACTCTTCCACGAGCTGCGCGTCAAGACAATCATGCATCTCACAACCCGCTACATGACAAGCATTCACAAGAGCAAGTCGATGAGCAAGTCCCTCGTCCTCAATCAAACCAAGCCGCTTTTGCCCAAGGTCAAGAACGACAACGATTACGGCGCCAAGAGGAAGAACGAGCGCGTCTACACCAAGATGAACAAGACGCCGAGGCTCATCGTCTTCAACAACAACAACGAGAAGCGCAACCTCTTGAGACATCGCCAACCGCAATCGCGAATGGCGCAATCAAGAGGAAGCCCTTAGAGAAGAAATCTAAGAGAAGAACTACCAACCACGGGTGCAACGTCAAGTTCCTCAAGCCCCTCCACAAGCTCGTCAAGTTCCACCTCAACCTCAAGTTCAACAAGAGCAAGTTGATCATGGTCTTCCTCCACGCCAAGAGCAACATGAAGATGATCGCAATCCTCGTCAAGGGCGTCATCAACACCATCGCCAACAACACAATGAAGAGCAACGATATGGAAAGCTCAAATTCACCATGCCCAAGTTCAATGGAAGCAATGACCCCGAAGAATACCTCTGATGGGCATTGAAGGTCGACAAAATCTTTCGTTTGCACAACTATGAGGAAGAGAAGAAAATCGCTATGGCATCAATTGAGTATGTGCTCATATGGTGGGAACAAATCCTTGAGAGGCGACAAGCAAGAGGTGAACATACAATCACCACTTGGACTCAAATGAAAGATGTCATGAGAGCATGTTTTGTGCCAACCTACTACAACTGCGACCTCTTCAAGAAACTCCAACTCCTCAAGCAAGGAACAAAGAGTGTTGAATAATACTACAAGGAAATGGAGATAGCCATGATTCGAGCCAATGTGAAGGAAGATGATGAGCAACCTATGGCATGTTTCTTGAATGGACTCAATCACCCCATCAAGAAGATCGCCGACTTCCAACCATACTCCACCCTCATTGAGCTCATGCATCAAGCTACAAAGGCGGAACGTCAAGTGCAAGATGACTTCGCCAAGTACTCATCCAAGACCTACGGCTTCTCCAACAACCAATCTTCAACAACTCCTCCAACATCTACATCAACCGAACCCTCTACAAGCAATTACGACAAGTCGAATTACAAGAAAAATTCGACAAGTTCAACTTGTCCTCTTCCTACTACAAGCAACTTCAAGCCACGTGCTTCACCATCTAGTCCGATCGATGAGACCATCAAGACAAGCTCCTTCAAGTGTTTCACTTGCGGCGGCCGAGGCCACAAGTCCTATGAATGCACCAACAAGCGCAACATTATCCTCAAAGACGATGGAACCTATGACTCATTGAGTGATGAGGAGATGGAAGCTCTTGAGCAAGTGGCCATGCACCGGCGAGTGAGCGAAGATGAAGATGATCAAGTCTTTTATGATGAGGATTCGAGCCCCGCTCTCGTTGTCTCCAAGGTCTTGACTCTTCAACATCAACAAGAAGATGACCAAAGATGCCACATCTTCCACACAAAGGCTGGCATCAACGGAAGGTCCGTCAAGGTCATCATCGATGGAGGAAGTTGTCACAACTTGGCAAGTGAAGAACTATGCTCCAAGCTTCAATTGGTCAAGAGGAAGCACCCGAATCCCTACAAGATTCAATGGCTAAGTGACTCCGGCACTGTACGAGATTAGCATACGGTCCAAGTCTCCTTCAAAATTGATGCATATGAGGACACTTTGGAATGTGACGTGGTCCCAATGACGGTTTGCCACCTCCTTCTTGGTCGACCATGGCAATTCGACCGTGGTGTCTTCCACAACGGGCGCACTAATCAATATAGCTTCAAAATGGAAGGGAAGGAATATGTGCTATGACCTATGCCTCCTAGTCAAGTGATAGCCGACAAGCAAGCCACCCATCATAGAGACAAGAGTGAGAAAGTGATCAACCAAAAAGTGAGTGAGAGCCACAAGCCAAACCTGAGCGCCTCTTCGCCTAGAGAGAAAAACCTCATCCTATTTGCCACAAAAAGTGAGATGAGAGAAGTGTGTGAGAACCCATCTAGTGTGATGCACTTTGTCCTTGTGTGCAAGGATGGAGAGCCAACAACTAACACCTCTCATGAACTACCTTTAGTGTTTAAATCTCTTTTGCAGGAATTCCAAGATGTTTTCCCCGATGAGCTACCTCTGGGTCTACCTCCTCTGCGATGCATTGAGCATCGAATCGACCTCATCCACGGAGCGCCTCTACCAAACAAAGCTCCATACCGAGTCAATCCCGAAGAAACCAAGGAGATTCAACGGCAAGTACAACAACTCATCGACAATGGTCATGTACGTGAAAGCCTAAGCCCGTGTGCCGTTCCCGTTATACTTGTGCCTAAACCCGATGGAAGTTTCCGCTTGTGCTCCGATTGTAGACCTATAAATGCTATTACCGTTCGCTATAGGCATCATATTCCTCGCTTAGATGATATGCTTGATGAACTTAGTGGAGCCCACTTTTTCTCAAAAATTGATCTTAAAAGTGGCTATTATCAAATCCGCATACAAGAGGGTGATGAATGGAAAACTACTTTCAAAACCAAATTTGGTTTATATGAGTGGTTAGTGATGCCTATGGGTCTATCGGAGGCTCCTGTACTTTCGCAAGGCCTTATGCATCATGTGCTTCGTCCTTACATTGGAGTCTTTGTTGTGGTTTACTTGACGATATTCTTGTGTTTAGCAAAACCATGAAAGAGCATCTTGATCATGTTAGGGCTGTTTTGCAAACCCTTCGCAAGGAAAGTCTTTATGCAAACATGGAAAAATGCACATTTGGTGTTGACAAAGTGGTTTTCTTGGGTTTTGTAGTATCCTCAAAGGGTGTCCATGTTGATGAATCGAAGATTGAAGCAATTAAAACTTGGCCCCAACCCACCGATTTGCAACAAGTGCGTAGCTTTCTTGGTATTGCGGGTTTTTATCGTCGCTTTGTGAAAGATTTTAGCACAATTGCCGCTCCTTTGCATGCTTTGAGTAAGAAGAATACTCCTTTTGTTTGTGGAACTTTACAATCCACCGCTTTTGATGAGCTCAATTCTTTGCTCACTCATGCTCCGATTCTTGCTTTGCCTAATTTTGACAAAACTTTTGAGGTCCATTGTGATGCAAGTGGTACCGGAATTGGCGGAGTTTTTGTAACACCCCAATTTTTCTGGCCAAGTTTTTGATATTAAAATTTTTGCCAGGAGTTTTAAATTTTATTTCCGTGGATTTTCAGAACTCTTCTTTATTGTTAAGGAGTTTTATCTTTTTCCCAAGTGGAGCTTTCCAAAAATATTTTGGACTTCCTTGCCATCTCATTAAAACAATTTCTGAATCAGTAGAATTGTTTATTAAATTATTTCACCCTGAGCTATAATCATTAAAATGGCTTGTTTTAAATTGTTTTGAGCTCTGTTTATACTGCAACCAGTTGATAACTTTAACTAATATTCCAACCAAAATTTGGAGATGTCAAGTGATGCCCCTAGATCACTTTTGTGTAATAATAAAACTATTTCATTGCTTATTTTGAGTGTTACACCTGTTTTAATCTGGTCCAGTGGGCAATTTTGCACTACGACCCAATTATTTTTTTCCCTAGAGCCTCCACCAAAATTATGGGATGTCAGTGGTAGCATGCCATTCAACTTTATGCAAAAACAAAGTGTTGTTCTTTGAAAGATTGAGTGAACCATCATCATCTTCATTCGGTGCCATTTGGTGATTTGTCTGCAACCATCTCCTAACTTGCTTCTTTAGCTATAATTCCTTCTCCTACTTATAGTCCTCCTTGCCAAACCCTTAAGTCCAGAAGAGTGGACCCCTTTGGTAGATTTCTTGTTCATGAAATAGTGCAATTTACTTTCTGCCCAGAACCGAAGTTTTGCAAAACTTGCACTAGCAAGTTTCTCCTTTTTGCAAACCAACTTCACCACCCTCTTATCCATCCAAAGAGACACTGACCTGGAGAATTTGGCCACTCCAAGTACTACCTAGGTGTCATTGGCATTTTGTCAAACACCCTGAGTGCATGACCAGATTTGGCATGATTTCAAGTTTACATTGTGAACTTGAGCCCCTTACCTACCCAGCATGTCCTAAGGTTTTGCCCTAGCCCATAACCCCTTTCTGCTAACTCTCTTGTAGTTTGGAACTGTCTAGGCTGCCCTGGCTTTTCGTCGAGCATGTCCCGGGCGTGCTCTGGGCGCGCCCAGAGCGTGCGTTTGGCATGCACGTGCGCCCGAGTCGCCGTGTCCCACCCCGCACTCAAATCTGGCCCGTGTCCGGCCCCAGCCAGCACGCCGTGTCCGCTTTCACCGCCACACCTCCCCGACCAACCTGGCACCCCACAGCGCCACCGTCAGGTCGGCCGTGGCGGCTAGCTGCCGGCCGCTAGCAGGCCCCGACCGTGTCGGCGCCGCTAAAGCCACCCCGGCTCGCCACCTACCCCTGTGAACAGCGCAATCTCATCCCCTCGCTCGTCTGCTAGCTCCCGTCGTCGCCACGTCCCCCTGCTGCTACAGAACGTCGGTTCACCGTCGTCCTTATCGCCGGCCGCCTCGCACCAACCTAGCCACACTATATAAGGAGACCCCAAGCACAATCCCGCACGCAGGTAGCCTCTCACCATCCCACTCGTGCCCCCTTAGCCGCCAATTAGAGGGGAGCAGGTCTTCTTCTTCCTCTCCGGCAACTACAGCCGCCGCCACTGCCCAGGCCCTGACGGCGCCTCCAGAGCCTCCCCCTCTCCACTCTCTTCACCAGAAGCCTTCTCTCCATCCCGTGATCACATCCCCCTACTCCATTTCGATCGGGAACCACCGCGGCACCAAAATCACTTTGTCCCCGAAGCTTCCTCCGCCGCGAAGCTCGCCGCCGGCAGCTCACGCCGTCCTCGCCGACCCAGCGACCACCGGTAGGACTGCCCCGGTCTTGCGGGTCCATCCCGACCATCTGGAGCCCGCGAGGAGCCACAAAACGCCGGCGACGATCGCCGGAGTCCCCGCCTGTTCGGCCGGAGGGAGAAGAGGGAAGGAGACTGGTCAAACCTGACCAGTGGGGCCCCCTGGACCCACTGTCAGTGACCCAGGTGCAATCCACGTGGATTAAGTGGAAACGTATTTCCGAAAGGCGCCTTCGACATGTATGTATATTCGAAACGTTTTCTTTTCTGCTTTTATTTAAATAACAGATTTTTGACCAAACTTTGACTGTCTATAACTTTTTAAATACAACTCCAAATGAATTGATTCTTTTTCCTACCTCTCTCCAATATTGTCTAGTTTATTTTAAGATTTATTTGAAAAAATGTCAAAACAACTTTTGTGCTGTTTTTATTTTGTGTATTAATTCATATATATTCTTTTAAATAGGATTTTTTTTGAAGATTTCAAGATGGTTTGGATGCACCCTTCTTTCCCTTGACCTGAAGGCAAGCATTCTGAACCCTGGCGTAAATTTTTGTGTATGTTGCATAGCACGGTGGCAACACCACCCGACATAAACATGCGTCATTTTATGTGAGGATGTGATCCTATTTATGGGTGCATATTAATGAGTTTATGCTATTGAAGCTGACATGATTTGTGATGGAAATCGCCGTCATACGTCTTTCATGCATACCGGGAGGAAAGCCGGGAAGGCCCCCTGTCTTGGGTAGACACGGTCTTGCCCCTAGTCCTCCGTCGAGACGGACGTGTCCGGTATGGCATGAGGGGGTATGTCGTGTGGTGTTTCTATCTTCTATTTGAAGTATATGCATTGTTATACTAATCTTGCAGGGAACATTAAAACCTCCTGAGTCGACCGTAGATCGAGTCTTGTGCCAGTAACCCCCATACTCGCTTCGTACTACCACTCGTCTCTACATTAAGTAGGGTACGGTTTAGTAAGTTGTCAACCCCTTTCCTAGCACACACCGTACAGAGAGGCCATGGTGGAAGATACCGGAGGCCTCCGGTAGTCATGCCACCAAGTCCGGGAGCATTGGTGTTTTCGGTTGTAGCCGAAAGGGGGTAGCTCCCCAGTTTGCGGGCGGTATAAATTTTGTGATCCCATGCTACGTCGAGGTTCTAGCCTCCCCACTTAGAGTTTTGCTTAACAGGTGTCGTGGGTGATTCCAGACACATGTGAGTTAAGCTGGTGTGTGCAAGTTGTTGGAAATATGCCCTAGAGGCAATAATAAAAGCATTATTATTATATTTCCTTGTTCATGATAATTGTCTTTTGTTCATGCTATAACTGTATTATCCGGAAATCGTAATACACGTGTGAATACATAGACTACAATACGTCCCTAGTAAGCCTCTAGTTGACTAGCTCGTTGGTCAACAGATAGTCATGGTTTCGACTATGGACATCGATGTCATTGATAACGGATCACGCCATTAGGAGAATGACGTGATGGACAAGACCCAATCCTAAGCATAGCACAAAGATCGTGTAGTTCGTTTTGCTAGAGCTTTTCCAATGTCAAGTATCTCTTCCTTCGACCATGAGATCGTGCAATTCCCGGATACCGTAGGAGTGCTTTGGGTGTATCAAACGTCACAACGTGAATCGGGTGACTATAAAGGTGCACTACAGGTATCTCCGAAAGTAACCATTGGGTTGACATGGATTGAGACTGGGATTTGTCACTCCGTATGACGGAGAGGTATCACTGGGCCCACTCGGTAATGCATCATCATAATGAGCTCAAAGTGATCAAGTGTCTGGTCACGGATCATGCATTGCGGTACGAGTAAAGTGACTTGCGATAACGAGACTAACGAGGTATTGGGATACCGACGATCGAAGTCTCGGGCAAGTAACATACCGTCGACAAAGGGAATATAATACGGGTTGCTTGAACCCTTGACATCGTGGTTCATCCGATGACAACATCGAGGAGCATGTGGGAACCAACATGGGTATCCAGATCCCGCTGTTGGTTATTGAATTGAGGTAGTCTCGGTCATGTTCAGATGTCTCCCGAACCCGTAGGGTCTACACACTTAAGGTTCGGTGACGCTTAGGGTTAATAGGAAGACAAGTATGTGATTACGAATGTTGTTTGAGTCCGGATGAGATCCCAGACGTCACGAGGAGTTCGGAATGGTCCGGAGGTAAAGATTTATATATGGAAAGTGGTTAAACGGACTCAGGAAGTTTGGTGGTATCTGGGTAAAGTACAGGGGCCACCGGGAGGGTTCCGGAGGTCCACGGGAGGGGCCACCTCTCCGGGGCCACATGGGCTAAGTGGGAGGGAGCCAGCCCCTGGTGGGCTGGGTGCGCCCCCACCCAGGCCCATGCGGCTAGGGTTTGGGAGGAGGAAACCCTAAGGGAGAAAGGCGCCCCGGCTTGGGGGGCAAGCCACCCTTTCCTCCCTCCCTTGGCCGCCGCCCCTAGGGTTTTCCCTAGAGGGCGGCCCCCTGACCCTCTCCTCCTATAAATAGAGGGGTGGGGGAGGCTGCCAACACAGTTGAAGGCGCAGCCCCTCCCCTCCCCAACACCTCTCTTTCTCCACGCAAGCTTGGCGAAGCCCTGCCGGAGAACTATCGTACCAGCTGCACCACGCCGTCGTGCTGCCATTGGAATTGTCTTCTTCAACCTCTCCTTCACTCTTGCTGGATCAAGACGGAGGAGACGCCATCGTCCCGTACGTGTGTTGAACACGGAGGTGCTGTCCTTTCAGCACTTAGGTCATCGGTGATCGGAATCACGTTGGGAACGTCTTCATCATCACCACTCCCTCGAACGCTTCCGTACTCGATCTACAAGTGGTATGTAGATGCAAACTCTCTCCCGTTACTCGTTGCATAGTAGAACTCATAGATGGATCTTGGTGAAACCGTAGGAAAAATTTTAATTTTCTGCAACGTTCCCCAACAGTGGCATCATGAGCTAGGTCTATGCGTAGTTCTCTTTGCACGAGTAGAACACAATTTTGTTGTGGGCGTGGATCTTGTCAACTTACTTGCCGTTACTAGTTGTTTCTTGCTTCCGCGGTATTGTGGGATGAAGCGGCCGGACCAACCTTACACGCATTTTACGTGAGACCGTTCCACCGACTAACATGCACTAGTTGCATAAGGTGGCTGGCGGTGTCTCTCTCCTACTTTAGTGGGAGCGGATTCAATGAACAGGGTCCTTATGAAGGGTAAATAGAAGTTGACAAGATCACGTTGTGGTTATTCGTAGGTAAGAAAACGTTCTTGCTAGAACCCAATTGCAGCCACGTAAAAGATGCAACAACAATTAGAGGACGCCTAACTTGTTTTTGCAGCAATTGTCATGTGACGGATATAGCCAAGTTGTGATGAATGATGATATATTGTGATGTATGAGATCATGTTCTTGTAATAGGAATCACGACTTGCATGTCGATGAGTATGACAACGGCAGGAGCCATAGGAGTTGTCTTTATTTTTGTATGACCTGCGTGTCATTGAAGAACGCCATGTAATTTACTTTACTTTATTGCTAAACGTTAGCCATAGAAGTAGAAGTAGTCGTTGGCATGACAACTTCTTGGAGGCACGATGATGGAGATCATGATGATGGAGATCATGGTGTCATGCCGGTGACAGGATGATCATGGAGCCCCGAAGATGAAGATCAAAGGAGCTATATGATATTGGCCATATCATGTCACTACTTTATAATTGCATGTGATGTTTATTATGATTATGCATCTTGTTTACTTAGAACGACGGTAGTAAATAAGATGATCCCTTAGAACAATTTCAAGAAGTGTTCTCCCTAACGTGCACCGTTGCTACAGTTCGTCGCTTCTAAGCACCACGTGTTAATCGGGTGTGATGGATTCTTACGTTCACATACAACGGGTGTAAGCAAGATTTACACACGCGAAACACTTAGGGTTAACTTGACGAGCCTAAGCATGTGAAGACATGGCCTCGAACACGGAGACCGAAAGGTCGAACACGAGTCGTATGGAAGATACGATCAACATGAGAATGTTCACCGACGCAAACTAGTCCGTCTCACGTGTTGATCGGACACGGCCTAGTTGACTCGGATCGTAACACTTAGATGACTAGAGGGATGTCTAATCTAAGTGGGAGTTCATTAATAATTTGATTAGATGAACTTAATTATCATGAACTTAGTCTAAAACTTTTGAATTATATGTCTTGTAGATCAAATGGCCAACGCCATGTCAACTTGAACTTCAACGCGTTCCTAGAGAAAACCAAGCTGAAAGATGACGGCAGCAACTATACGGACTGGGTCCGAACCCGAGGATCATCCTCATAGCTGCCAGAAACAATACGCCCTAGAAGGACCGCTAGGTGAAGCTCCGTCCCTGCAGAACCAAGACATTATGAATGCTTGGCAGTCTCGTCTCGATGATTACTCCCTCGTTCAGGCGGCATGCTTTACAGCTTAGAACCGGGCTCCAAAAGCGTTTTGAGCACCACGGAGCATATGAGATGTTCGAGGAGCTGAAACTTGTTTTCCAAGCTCACGCCCGGTCGAGAGATATGACATCTCCGACAAGTTCTATAGTTGTAAGATGGAGGAAAACAGTTACGTCGGTGAGCACATTCTCAAGATGTCAGGTTGTACAACCGTATGACCCACTGAATATTAACCTCCCCGATGAGGCGGTCATTGATGAATCCTCCGATCGCTCCCACCAAGCTACAAGAGCTTTGTGATGAATTACAACATGCGAGGGATGGTAAAGACCATTCCTGAAGTGTTCTCTATGCTGAAGTCAGCCGAGGTTGAAATCAAGAAAGAACATCAAGTGTTGATGGTCAATAAGACCACTAAGTTCAAGAAGGGCAAGGGTAAGAAAAACTTCAAGAAGGACGGCAAGGAGATTGCCGCGCCTGTAAGCAAGTTGCCGGAAGAAGTCAAAGAATGGACCCAAGCACGAGGCTGAGTGCTTTTATTGCAAGGGAAGGGTCACCGAAGCGGAACTGCCCCAAGTACTTAGCGGATAAGAAGGCCGCAACACCAAAGGTATATTTGATATACATGTAATTGATGTGTACCTTACCAAGAATCGTAGTAACTCCCGGTATTTGATACGGTGCCGTTGCTCATATTTGTAACTCACAGCAGGAGCTGCGGAATAAGCGGAGGCTGGCGAAGGGACGAGGTGACGATGCGCGTCGGGAATGGTTCAGAGTCGATGTGATCGCCGTCGCACGCTACCTCTTCATTTACCTACGGATTAGTTATGAACCTTAATAATTGTTATTCGTGCCAAGTTTGAGCATGAATATTGTATCCGGATCTCGTTTAATGCGAGATGGCTACTCATTTAAATCCGAGAATAATGGTTGTTCTATTTATATGAGAGATATGTTTTATGGTCATGCTCCGATGGTCAATGGTTTATTCTTAATGAATCTCGGCGTAGTATTACACATGTTCATAGCGTGAATACCAAAAGATGTAAAGTTGATAACGATAGTCCCACATACTTGTGGCATCGCCGCCTTTGGTCACATTGGTGTCAAGCGCATGAAGAAGCTCCATGCCGATGGACTTTGGAGTCTCTTGATTATGAATCATTTGACACATGCGAACCATGCCTCATGGGCAAGATGACCAAGACTCCATTCTCTGGAACAATGGAGCGAGCAACCAAGTTGTTGGAAATCATACATACTTGATGTGTGCGGTCCAATGAGCGTTGAGGCTCATGGAGGATATCGTTATGTTCTCACTCTCACAGATGACTTGAGTAGATATGGGTATGTCTACTTGATGAAACACAAGTCCGAGACCTTTGAAAAGTTCAAGGAATTTCAGAATGAAGTAGAGAATCAACGTGACCGAAAGATAAAATTCTTACGATCAGATCGTGGAGGAGAATATTTAAGTCACGAATTTGGTACACACTTAAGAAAATGTGGAATCGTTTCACAACTAACGCCGCTGGAACACCTCAACAGAACGGTGTGTCCGAACGTCGAATCGCACTCTATTGGATATGGTGCGATCTATGATGTCTCTTACCGATTTACCGCTATCATTTTGGGGATACGCCTAGAGACAGCTACATTCACTTTAAATAGGGCACCGTCTAAATCCGCTGAGACGACACCGTATGAATTATGGTTTGGGAAGAAACCTAAGCTGTCGTTTCTAAAAGTTTGGGGATGCGATGCTTATGTCAAGAAACTTCAACCTGAAAAGCTCGAACCCAAGTCGGAAAATGCGTCTTCATAGGATACCCCGAGGAAACCTTTGGGTATACCTTCTACCTTAGATCCGAAGGCAAGATCTTTGTTGCTGTGAACGGAATCTTTCGGAAAAGAGTTTCTCTCGAAAGAAGTAAGTGGGAGGAAAGTAGAACTCGATGAAGTACTACCTCTTGAACAGGAAAGTAGTGCAACTCAGAAAATGTTCTGTGATGCCTACACCAACCGAAGAGGAAATTCATGATGATGATCAAGGTACTTCGGATCAAGTTGCTCTTGAACTTCAGAGGTCCACTAGGACACGCCCGCACTGCAGTGGTACGGCAACCCTGTCCTGGAAATCATGTTGTTAGACAACGGTGAACCTTCGAACTATGAAGAAGCAATGGCGGGCCCAGATTCCAACAAATGGCTAGAAGCCATGAAATCCGAGATAGAATCCATGTATGAAAACAAAGTGTGGACTTTGATTGACTTGCCCGATGATCGGCGAGCGATAGAAAACAAATGGATCTTTAAGAAGAAGACGGACGCGGATGGTAATGTCACCATCTATAAAGCTCGACTTGTCGCTAAGGGTTATCGGCAAGTTCAAGGGATTGACTACGATGAGACTTTCTCTCCCGTAGCGAAGCTTAAGTCCGTCCGAATCATGTTAGCAATTGCCGCATACTATGATTATGAGATATGGCAGATGGACGCCAAAACAGCGTCCTTAACGGCTACCTTAAGGAAGAGCTGTATATGATACAACCGAAGGTTTTGTCGATCCTAAGAATGCTAACAAAGTATGCAAGCTCCAGCGATCCATTTATGGGCTGGTGCAAGCATCTCGAGTTGGAACATTCGCTTTGATGAGATGATCAAAGCGTTTAGTTTATCTTGAGACTTATGGAGAAGCCTGCGTTTACAAGAAAGTGAGTGGGAGCTCAGTAGCATTTCTCATATTATATGTAGATGACATACTTTGATGGGAAATGATATAGAATTCTTGGACAGCATTAAGGCCTACTTGAATAAGTGTTTTTCAATGAAGGACCTTGGAGAAGCTGCTTATATATTAGGCATCAAGATCTATAGAGATAGATCGAGACGCCTCATAGGTCTTTCACAAAGCACATACCTTGATAAGATTTTGAAGAAGTTCAAAATGGATCAGTCCAAGAAGGGTTCTTGCTCAGATTGCAAGGTGTGAGATTGAGCTCAGCTCAATGCCCGACCACGGCAAAAGATAAAGAAGAGATGAGTGTCATCCCTATGCCTCAGCCATAGGATCTATTACGTATGCCATCTTGTGTACTGACCTGATGTAAACCTTGCCGTAAGTTTGGTAGGAAGGTACCAAAGTAATCCCGCAAGGAACACTGGACAGCGGTCAAGAATATCCTGAAGTACCGAAAAGGACAAAGGACATGTTTTCGTTTATGGAGGTGACGAAGAGCTCGTCAGAATAAAGTTACGCCGACGCTTAGCTTCGACACAGATCTGATGACTCTAAGTCACAAACCGGATACGTGTATATGTTGAATGGAGGAGCAGAGCTGGTGCAGCTGCAAGCGAGCGTCGTGGCGGGATCTACATGTGAAGCGGAGTACATGGCAGCCTCGGAGGCAGCGCATGAAGCAATTTGGGTGAAGGAGTTCATCACCGACCTAGGAGTCATACCCAATGCGTCGGGCCGATCAAACTCTTCTGTGACAACACTGGAGCTATTGCCCTTGCCAAGGAGCCCAGGTTTCACAAGAAGACCAGGCACATCAAGCGTCGCTCAACTCCATCCGTGAAAATGTTCAGGATGGAGACATAGAAATTTGTAAAGTGCATACGGATCTGAATGTCGCAGATCCGTTGACTAAACCTCTTCATGGGCAAAACATGATCAACACGTAACTCTATGGGTGTTCGATTCATCACAATGTAAACTAGATTATTGACTCTAGTGCAAGTGGGAGACTGTTGGAAATATGCCCTAGAGGCAATAATAAAAGCATTATTATTATATTTCCTTGTTCATGATAATTGTCTTTTGTTCATGCTATAAGCTGTATTATCCGGAAATCGTAATACACGTGTGAATACATAGACTACAATACGTCCCTAGTAAGCCTCTAGTTGACTAGCTCGTTGGTCAACAGATAGTCATGGTTTTCGACTATGGACATCGATGTCATTGATAACGGGATCACGTCATTAGGAGAATGACGTGATGGACAAGACCCAATCCTAAGCATAGCACAAAGATCGTAGTTCGTTTTGCTAGAGCTTTTCCAATGTCAAGTATCTCTTCCTTCGACCATGAGATCGTGCAATTCCCGGATACCGTAGGAGTGCTTTGGGTGTATCAAACGTCACAACGAATCGGGTGACTATAAAGGTGCACTACAGGTATCTCCGAAAGTAACCATTGGGTTGACACGGATTGAGGCGGGATTTGTCACTCCGTATGACGGAGAGGTATCACCGGGCCCACTCGGTAATGCATCATCATAATGAGCTCAAAGTGATCAAGTGTCTGGTCACGGGATCATGCATTGCGGTACGAGTAAAGTGACTTGCCGTAACGAGACTAACGAGGTATTGGGATACCGACGATCGAGTCTCGGGCAAGTAACATACCGTCGACAAAGGGAATAGAATACGGGTTGCTTGAACCCTTGACATCGTGGTTCATCCGATGACAACATCGAGGAGCATGTGGGAACCAACATGGGTATCCAGATCCCGCTGTTGGTTATTGACTTGAGGTAGTCTCGGTCATGTTCAGATGTCTCCGAACCCGTAGGGTCTACACTTAAGGTTCGGTGACGCTAGGGTTAATAGGAAGACAAGTATGTGATTACCGAATGTTGTTCGAGTCCGGATGAGATCCCGGACGTCACGAGGAGTTCGGAATGGTCCGGAGGTAAATATTTATATATGGAAAGTGGTTAAACGGACTCGGGAAGTTTGGTGGTATACGGTAAAATGCGGGGCCACCGGGAGGGTTCGGAGGTCCACGGGAGGCCACCTCTCCGGGGGCCACATGGGCTAAGTGGGAGGGAGCCAGCCCCTGGTGGGCTGGGTGCGCCCCACCTAGGCCCATGCGGCTAGGGTTTGGGAGGAGGAAACCCTAAGGGAAAGGGGCGCCGGCTTGGGGGGCAAGCCACCCTTTCCTCCCTCCTTGGCCGCCCCCCCCTAGGGTTTTCCCTAGAGGGCCGGCCCCCCTTGACCCTCTCCTCCTATAAATAGAGGGGTGGGGGGGAGGGCTGCCAACACAGTTGAAGGCGCAGCCCCTCCCCTCCCCAACACCTCTCTTTCTCCACGCAAGCTTGGCGAAGCCCTGCCGGAGAACTACCGTACCAGCTGCACCACGCCGTCGTGCTGCCATTGGAATTGTCTTCTTCAACCTCTCCTTCACTCTTGCTGGATCAAGACGGAGGAGACGCCATCGTCCCGTACGTGTGTTGAACACGGAGGTGCTGTCCTTTCAGCACTTAGGTCATCGGTGATCGGAATCACGTTGGGAACGTCTTCATCATCACCACTCCCTCGAACGCTTCCGTACTCGATCTACAAGTGGTATGTAGATGCAAACTCTCTCCCGTTACTCGTTGCTTAGTAGAACTCATAGATGGATCTTGGTGAAACCGTAGGAAAAAATTTTAATTTTCTGCAACGTTCCCCAACACAAGTTAGGTGTGTTTTCAACAAAAAGACCATAGACGGAATTAGTCCCGATGGACTAAAGGAATCCGTTACTCGTGGGTAAAGAGTACACCCTCTGCAGAGATTAAAAATATTCAAATAGCCGTGTCCATGGTTAAGGATTACAGTCTGGGATCGGTCAAGTGTCGGTCTTAGTGTCGGTCTTCGGAGGTGAAACTGTTAACTGGAATAACAACTCGTGACTTGTGACACTTATGATTGATTTTATTATTGTTGACTAACCCATGATATTATTGGCATTATCGAATATCCCTGGGATGGTTCTACCTCCTGGATATTCACTGTGTTTATTCATGAGCCCTTTATGTGGTGTCGCTCAGACGCCCGACTGTGGCATTTCTTTTAAAGCCCTTTATGTGGTGTCGCTCAGACGCACGACTGTGGCATTTCTTTTAAAGCCCTTTATGTGGTGTCGCTCAGACGCCTCGATCGTGGCATTTATTTTAAAGCCCTTTATGTGGTGTCGCTCGACGCCCCGACCGTGGCATTTCTTTTAAAGCCCTTTATGTGGTGTCGCTCAGACGCCCGACTGTGGCATTTCTTTTAAAGCTCTTTTTGCGGTGTCGCTTAGACGCCCGACTGTGGCATTTCTTTTAAATCCCTTTATGCGGTGTCGCTCAGACGCCCGATTGTGGCATTACTTTTGAAGTCCTTTTTGTTATTTATTTCATAATCCTAATACTATCATATTATTGCGTATTCATAATTAAAATGCTTGCATGCATCAGAGTTCATTTATCTTTGTGACCGACGTCATGAGCATAAGATATTTTCAGCGTATTATTGTCACATTATACCCGTGTTCAAAATGTTTGCGAGTACATTCAAAGTACTCACTGGCTTGTCCCTGGCTATTGTCTTGGCCAGATTTCTTGCTTGGAGAGGAGCGTTGCGATGACAGCCCCGGGACCTAGACAATGGTGATAGCAGTCCCGCGAAGATAGGAGTTAACCTGGTCAGCTGTTCCTGTGGGAAATGGAGTCCCATAGACGAGGATATGTCATAACCCGCTTCCGCCGTCAACCTTTAGAAATCCTTTGTTGTACTCACAAGCCAGAATGGTCTTGTACTGCATATAATTGTATTTTGCTTGGAATTTCTGTATCAAGTTGGTGCCTTATCAGCTAACAGTTATCCTGGGGCTGGTAAGCACAAGGGCCATTTTTCTGGGATAATCACCCGGAAAAATCGGTCGCCACAGACTTGGTATCAGAGCCAGGCTGACCATTGGCTAATCCTATCTTAGCCAGGTCGCGAAACTTAGGCTAACAACCCACCGAGCCATAATCAAAACCCCAGCCAAGCTTCCCATGCAAGATAGCCACACAGTGACCCGACGCTTTTGGCAGTCGGTGCCCAACCTATCAACCTAGCCCGTCTATCGCACACCAGTGACCAGCACCCAAGATGTCTCATTCGCGAGCATGGGAAGGAAGACTCCGTCCCCTTTTTCTCTAAAAAGGGACACGCTCGCCTCAACCCAGCCCAGCACAACCGCTACCCCAAAACCAAGCCACAATGCCTGGTCCCGTAGCGCACCATGAGACTACAGCAACCAACCTTGGAGGTTTTGTGACCATACTCGCAAACCTTACCGATCGTGCCTATCGTTAGAGGAGCCACCGAATATGTTTTGTACCAAGGACCCATTAGTGGTGAGAGCCGCCAATTCTGGGCCACTGTACATATCTACGGTAGGGGTCTGCACCGAGCGCCCTACAGTTCACCTGAAGAACAACTTCCCTTGAGCCACAAGCCATCCAACTAGCTGCTCGAGAGGCTATAGTTCATCTCGTGCACTGTCGCCGAGTCAATCGTCGCTCGCTCCACTACTACCCCAGCGTGAAGGGTATGGTAGACCACCCCAAGTTGCCAACGGAGATCACGAGACGGACCCTGATTGCTGCATCTAGTGCGCTATGTAAGTGCACTAGAGGACCTATTCGATCAAATCACCATTGATCTGATCGCAGCTCGTGGAGAGCTGGTTGCCGAGCCCCAGCGAGAGAGGAGATCGAGCCCAACGCCGACAACCCACCGTGTTGTTTGGACAACCGATCGAGACCCCGAGGTCAGCCCCACCATCGCCAAGGTGCTTTGATGACCCCGAAGTGCTTCGCCTCCCAGGAGCACACTCCAACGGGTTGTAGTCAACAATCCCGCGATGGTCATCATCACTACCCCGAGCCTGCAGCCCTCAGCCCTCTCCAAAGAAATTCCGACGGTGAGAACTGTGGAGAAGCCTCGACATCCACAAGGGACGCCCGCTTGGATGTAAACGAAGTAGACTAAGTCACTCGAGTGGTGGCGTGTCCCAGTGTACCATCGCTTTGTAATCCTGTGATCCCTTAAAATTACGCAGCCTGGCATCGTGCATCTGTTTTATATAGTAGTCTTGCATGGATGTATTATCATGCAGTGTGATTTCTCTATCCTTGGCACAACTACCAAAAACCGCCCCGACAACCCCCATAGTGATACGTCACTTTAGTAAGATGTGTGTATCTGTGGTTGACCCCGAGCAGAGCCGGCCAATTCTTTACTTTTTACCCCGGTAAAGGACCCAGCCCCGGTGCTATAAAAGGGCCACCGAGTGACCTTGCCAAGCACCCCTCACCTTGTGCACCATTCCCACAACCATTTCTTGCCATGCCGAGCCCTAGTATATATCTGAGGACTCCAGATGCTACCCCAGGTAGTTTTGTCAAGATATTGTGGGATTTTACCCGCAATACCATGGGCGCTACCCAGCCACCCCAGTACGAGCTGTTCAAATCGAGGATCACCCCTTCCACCTCGAGATATTGGGCAGCCGTGCACATCCCGCTCGTAAACCCAAACCAAGACCCCACAGAAGTCTCCATAGTTGGGAAATCTATGCCAACCCCGCACATGGCCGTAGAAGCTGCTGCGTATGAACCACTTGCTCGCCTTCGATTCGCGGTACCCTATGCCAGCGAACGAGGGTATTATTATTTTCCGAGCCGTGCAGCACCCGTGGAGTAACATCTTTTCCGTGGACGATTGAGAGAGACCCAGTCTTGGCCAACCTTGTCCAAGACGTCATCGCCAAGAACGTTTGACCCAACATGTGATGGGTTATCTGCAAAGCCTCATGGATTTAAACCCTCGATCACCATTGGCAGATCATCGAGGCCCGACCAGAGAGGCACATTCATCGTTGGTCCATCCACTCCCTCCGATAGAAGAAGAGTGTATCCCCGTACCAGAAACGTTTTCTCAGGACCCCATCCAGTTACCGTTTTCAATTTAGATGCACCGCCGTATTTATTGTCGCAATTTTTATTTATGTGTTGTAACTTACGCTTAGTACTCCGAGTTTCGCAGCGAGTATATCATTAATGTAAGCAGCTCTGTCGCGGTTTGACTCTAGTGTATTACGGTTTTGTCTCGCGAGAAATCCTGGAGTGAGATTTCTTTTCCCTGAGTTGCCGCATCGTATTTTTTTCTCACGGCATAGATTATTTATTCCACGCCGCCCCACGGCAGCAGACTCACAACCGCTCGGACACATTTGGAGTATTTGTTTTTCCCAAACAGCTCTTAGCAAATCTCGAGGACAAGATTTTTCTTAAGGGGGGTAGTAGTTGTAACACCCCAATTTTTCTGGCCAAGTTTTTGATATTAAAATTTTTGCCAGGAGTTTTAAATTTTATTTCTGTTGATTTTCAGAACACTTCTTTTATTGTTAAGGAGTTTTATCTTTTTCCCAAGTGGAGCTTTCCAAAAATATTTTGGACTTCCTTGCCATCTCATTAAAACAATTTCTTAATCAGTAGAATTGTTTATTAAATTATTTCACCCTGAGCTATAATCATTAAAATGGCTTGTTTTAAATTGTTTTGAGCTCTGTTTATACTGCAACCAGTTGACAACTTTAACTAATATTCCAACCAAAATTTGGAGATGTCAAGTGATGCCCCTAGATCACTTTTGTGTAATAATAAAACTATTTCATTGCTTATTTTGAGTGTTACACCTGTTTTTCAAATCTGGTCCAGTGGGCAATTTTGCACTACGACCCAATTAAATTTTTCCCTAGAGCCTCCACCAAAATTATGGGATGTTAGTGGTAGCTGCCATTCAACTTTATGCAAAAACAAAGTGTTGTTCTTTGGAAAGATTGAGTGAACCATCATCATCTTCATTCTGGTGCCATTTGGTGATTTGTACTGCAACCATCTCCTAACAAGCTTCTTTAGCTATAATTCCTTATCCTACTTATAGTCCTCCTTGCCAAACCCTTAAGTCCAGAAGAGTGGACCCCTTTGGTAGATTTCTTGTTCATGAAACAGTGCCATTTACTTTCTGCCCAGAACTGAAGTTTTGCAAAACTTGCACTAGCAAGTTTCTCCTTTTTGCAAACCAACTTCACCACCCTCTTATCCATCCAAAGAGACACTGACCTGGAGAATTTGGCCACTCCAAGTACTACCTAGGTGTCTTTGGCATTTTGTCAAACACCCTGAGTGCATGACCAGATTTGGCATGATTTCAAGTTTACATTGTGAACTTGAGCCCCTGACCTACCCAGCATGTCCTAAGGTTTTGCCCTAGCCCATAACCCCTTTCTGCTAACTCTCTTGTAGTTTGGAACTCTCTAGGCTGCCCTGGCTTTTCGTCGAGCATGTCCCGGGCGTGCTCTGGCGCGCAGAAGGCGCGTTGGCACGACGCGTGCTCCCAGTCGCCGCGGCCCCACCTCAAGACTCAACCGCCCGTGTCCGACCCCAGCCAGCATGCCGTGTCCACTTGCACCGCCACACCTCCCCGACCAACCTGGCACCCCACAGCGCCACCGTCAGGTCGGCCGTGGCGGCTAGCTACCGGCTGCTAGCAGGCCCCGACCGTGTCAGCGCCGCCAAAGCCACCCCGGCTCGCCACCTACCCCTATGAACAGCGCAATCTCATCCCCTCACTCGTCGGCTAGCTCCCGTCGTCGCGTCCCGTCGTCGCGACGTCCCCCTGCTGCTACAGAACGTCAGTTCGCCATCGTCCTTATCGCCGGCAGCCTCGGACCAACCTAGCCACACTATATAAGGAGACCCCGAGCTCAATCCCGCACGCAGGTAGCCTCTCACCATCCCACTCGTGCCCCCTTAGCCGCCAACTGGAGGGGAGCAGGTCGTCTTCTTCCTCTCCGGCAACTACAGCCGCCGCCACTGCCTAGGCCCTGACGGCGGCTCCAGAGCCTCCCCCTCTCCACTCTCTTCACCAGAAGCCTTCTCTCCATCCCGTGATCACATCCCCCTACTCCATTTCGATCGGGAACCACCGCGGCACCAAAATCACTTTGTCCCCGAAGCTTCCTCCGCCGCGAAGCTCGCCGCCGGCAGCTCACGCCGTCCCCGCCGACCCAGCGACCACCGGTAGGACCGCCCGGTCTTATGGGTCCATCCCGACCATCTCGAGCCCGCGAGGAGCCGCCAACGCCGCGACGATCGCGAGTCCCCGCCTGCTCGGCCGAGGGAGAAGAGGAAGGAGACTGGTCAAACCTGACCAGTGGGGCCCCTCGACCCACTGTCGGTGACCCAGCGCAATCCACGTGGATTAAGTGGAAACGATTTCAAAGGCGCCTTCGACGTGTATGCATATTCAAACGCTTTTTCGCTTTTATTTAAATAACAGATTTTGACCAAACTTTGACTGTCTATAACTTTTAAATACAACTCCAAATGAATTGATTCTTTTCCTACCTCTCTCAAATATTGTCTAGTTTATTTTAAGATTTATTTGAAAAAATTTCAAAACAACTTTTGTGCTGTTTTTATTTTGTGTGTTAATTCATATATATATTCTTTTAAATAGGATTTTTTTGAAGATTTCAAGATGGTTTGGATGCACCCTTCTTTCCCTTGACCTGAAGGCAAGCATTCTGAACCCTGGCGTAAATTTTTGTGTATGTTGCATAGCACGGTGGCAACACCACCCCGACATATACATGCGTCATTTTATGTGAGGATGTGATCCTATTTATGGGTGCATATTAATGAGTTTATGCTATTGAGCTGACATGATTTGTGATGGAAATCACCGTCATACGTCTTTCATGCATACTGGGAGGAAAGCCGGGAAGGCCCCCTGTCTTGGGTAGACACGGTCTTGCCCCTAGTCCTCCGTCGAGACGGACGTGTCCGGTATGGCATGAGGGGGTATGTCGTGTGGTGTTTCTATCTGATGTTTGAAGTATATGCATTGTTATACTAATCTTGCAGGAACATTACAAACTCTGAGTCGATCAGTAGATCGAGTCTTGTGCCAAGAACCCCATACTGCTTCCGTACTACCACTCGCCTCTACATTAAGTAGGGTACGGTTCAAGAAGTTGTCAACCCCTTTCCTAGCACACATCAGAAGAGAGGCCATGGTGGAAGATACCGGAGGCCTCCGGTAGTCATGCCACCAGGTCCGGGAGCATGGGTATTTTCGGTTGTAGCCGAAAGGGGGTAGCTCCCCAGTTTGCGCACGGTACAAAATTTGTGATCCCATGCTTAACAGGTGTCGTGGGTGATTCCAGACACATGTGAGTTAAGCTGGTGTGTGCAAGTTAGGTGTGTTTTCAACAAAAAGACCGTAGACGGAATTAGTCCCGATGGACTAAAGGAATCCGTTACTCGTGGGCAAAGAGTACACCCTCTCGCAGAGATTAAACCTATTCAATAGCCGTGTCCATGGTTAAGGATTACAGTCAGGGATCGGTCAAGTGTCGGTCTTAGTGTCGGTCTTCGGAGGTGAAATCGTTAATGGAATCACAACCCGTGACTTGTGACACTTATGATTGATTTTATTATTGTTGACTAACCCGTGATATTATTGGCATTATCGAATATCCCTGGGATGGTTCTACCTCCTGGATATTCACTGTGTTTATTCATGAGCCCTTTATGTGGTGTCGCCGACGCCTCGATCGTGGCATTTCTTTTAAAGCCCTTTATGTGGTGTCGCCGACGCCCGATCGTGGCATTTCTTTTAAAGCCCTTTATGTGGTGTCGCTCAGACGCCCGACTATGGCATTTCTTTTAAAGCCCTTTATGTGGTGTCGCTCAGACGCTCGACTGTGGCATTTCTTTTAAAGCCCTTTTTGCGGTGTCGCTTAGACACCCGACTGTGGCATTTCTTTTAAAGCCCTTTATGCGGTTTCGCTCAGACGCCCGACTGTGGCACTTCTTTTGAAGTCCTTTATGTTATTTATTTCATAATCCTAATACTATCATATTATTGCATATTCATAATTAACATGCTTGCACGCATCAGAGTTTATTTATCTTTGTGACCGACGTCATGAGCATAAGATATTTTCGGCATATTATTGTCACATTATACCCGTGTTCAAAATGTTTGCGAGTACATTCAAAGTACTCACTGGCTTGTCCCTGGCTATTGTCTTGGCCAGATTTCTTGCTTGGAGAGGAGCGTTGCGATGACAGCCCCGGGACCTAGACAATGGTGATAGCAGTCCCGCGAAGATAGGAGTTAACCTGGTCAGCTGTTCCTGTGGGAAATGGAGTCCCATAGACGAGGATATGTCATAACCCGCTTCCGCCATCCACCTTTAGAAATCCTTTGTTGTACTCACAGGCCAGAATGGTCTTGTACTGCAGATAATTGTATTTTGCTTGGAATTTCTGTATCAAGTTGGTGCCTTATCAGCTAACAGTTATCCTGGGGCTGGTAAGCACAAGGGCCATTTTTCTGGGATAATCACCCAGAAAAATCGGTCGCCACAGTTTTGATGCAAGAAAAACGAGCCATTGCTTATTTTAGTGGAAAACTATCCGGTGCTCAACTTAACTATCCCATTTATGACAAAGAATTGTATGCTTTAGTGCGTGTGCTACACGTTTGGGAACATTACCTTAGACCGCATGAGTTTGTCATCCATACCGATCATGAAACGCTTAAGTACCTAAAAGGTCAAACTAAGTTGAACAAGCGTCATGCCAAATGGAGTGAGTTTATTGAATCTTTTCCTTATGTGATCAAGTACATTAAGGGTAAAGAAAATGTAGTTGCCGATGCACTTTCACGCATATGCACGCTTGTCACTAAACTTGAGTTGAATGTTATTGGCTTTGAGCACATAAAAGAATTATATGCTAACGAACCATCTTTTGCTATTCCTTATGCTAAGTGTTTGACGCATACTTCTTGGGAACAATATTACATCAAGGATGCTTATCTTATGAGAGCTAACAAACTATGCATTCCCGAGTCTTCTCTTCGTTTGCTCCTTTTGCAAGAGGCTCATGGAGGCGGACTCATGGGACACTTTGGATGCGACAAGACATTCACCACGCTCTCCAAGAACTACTTTTGGCCCAAGATGTACCGCGACGTCTCACACTTCACCAACCGATGCTCTACATGTCGCAAAGCTAAGTCTAAAGCTCAATCTCATGGTCTTTACATGCCTCTTCCTATTCCTTATCAACCTTGGGAAGACATTAGCATGGATTTTGTACTTGGTTTGCCTAGAACTCAAAATGGAAAGGATACCGTGTTTGTTGTTGTGCATAGATTTTCTAAGATGGCACATTTCATTCCTTGCAACAAGATAGACGATGCTTCACACATTGCAAATCTCTTTTGTAGGGAAATCTTGCGACTCCATGGAGTACCAAAGACAATCGTCTCCGATCGTGACGTCAAGTTCTTGAGTTACTTTTGGAAGACCCTATGCGCCAAGCTCGGAATCAAGCTCTTGTTCTCATCCGCATACCATCCTCAAACCGACGGCCAAATAGAGGTGACGAACCGCACACTATCCAGTCTACTTCGTGTCTTGATCAAGAAGAACATCAAGGAGTGGGAAGCATGTCTACCCATCGCCGAGTACGTCTACAACCGTGCAAGACATTCGACTACCGGCAAGTCCCCCTTCGAGGTCATCTACGGCTTCAACCCGTTGTCCCCATTGGACATTCTACCTCTTCCTCTACAAGTGCGCACCAACATGGATGCGAGTGCACGGGCAAGCTACATCAAGAAGATGCATGAGGATACAAGACAAACCATCGAGCGCCAAGTACAAAGACTTGCGACCAAGCTCAACGTCAACAAGCAACCCATGGTCTTCAACATTGGTGATCTAGTGTGGCTACACCTTCACAAGGACCGCTTCCCCAAAGAACGCAAGTCCAAGCTTCTTCCTAGAGCCGATGGACCTTTCAAGGTGCTAGCACGCTGCAACGACAACGCCTACAAGATCGACCTACCTCGAGACAAGTACAATGTGAGCGACATATTCAACGTCAAGGACCTCGCACCATACCATGGAGATGAAGCTTTTGATCCAAAGTCGGATCTCTCTCAAGGGGGGGGGAGATGATGCGGAGCATTCCTCACTCATCCCCATGGATGCACCTACATCTTCCTCAACACCACGTGGACCCATGACTCGAGCCCGAGCTAAGGCTATCGAAGATAAGGTGAACTCGCTCCTCTCCGAACTCCCTCTTCCTACTCACGAGAACTGGCTACTACCTCATTCGGAAACCCTATGTGTAATCAGGTACATGGAGTTGAGCCAAGGAACAACTACCTGCAAGAGCCAAGACGACGAGGACCCCAAGCATGTTGAAGAAGAAGAAGAAAAGCTGCTGAAGCTACAGGCATCGGACGTCCGACCAAGTCCGGATGTCCGACGACTCCCCAGGCCACGGACGACCGACGCCACGGACGACCGGACGACCCGTACCAGAACCGAATCTACGGACGTCCGACGATTCACGGACGTCCGGGCCTTCCCGAAGCCCCGGACAACCGACTCACAGCGACCAGAACCAAATCTACGGAAGACCGAAGCCTCCGGACAACCGACCGACCTGTACCCGAGCCGGATTTACGGACGTCCGTCAGCCTCCGGACGTCCGGACCGTCCAGAAGCCCCAGACGTCCGACGCCTTCCGGACGTCCGACACCTGTGTGACCGCGACCGCGGGCTGGAGCCCTTGTACCCGTTCACTTCGCCCCCTTTTGAACTAAGACTATAAATAGACCTCGTCCTCCTCCTAGTTAGGGTTAGCAAAGGATTAGCTCATATTTGTGTGAGAGCTTTGCTCATCCACTTGGTTACCTTCTCCTCGAAGATCGCGCCTCCTCGGAGAAGATCCTTCCAAGAGGATTCAAGACCCCCTTCTAGGGTGGACCCAATCAAGACCTCCTCCCGGAGAAGACCGGTTACTCGTGTATCTTTCCTTTGTTGATTTTGAATCTTATGCTACCTTATGTGTTCGGTGATCTAGCCCTTGTGTGATTGAGATTTGTCGGTTTAGTGTTCCTGTTGTGTGTTTGTCCTTGTGTTCTTCCGCTTGTTCGTCGTGTTCTCCTCGTAGTATCCCCTGCAAACGTGAAAGATCGTCAACATAGGGTTCCGCCCTACATCAATTTCATTGGGCGCCCACCAGAGCTCCTCGTCGGTGGCACGCTGGAGCTTATCGGCCCACCTCCACCCAGTGACGAGGTGCCCAGCGCCTATGACCTTCCTCGCAAAGTACCCGTCTTCATACACCTCCTCGGCACGGCGACACGCCCGCCCCCAAAGCTCCACCGCCTCCTTTTGCCAGGCGGCATCACAGGCTTCACAGGCCGCCTGGTACCTGGCTTCCTCCTCCGCCATCTCCTTCTTGAACACCACTCTCCTGGCTTTCTCAGCCGGCGGCAGCGACTTCCACAGACAAAGATTGTACTGGTCCCAAAACCATCCAAAGTTGGGGGGTCCGGCGCAACCTCGTCAGGCAGCGCGTAGGGGTCCTCGTCGCTGCTAATCGAGTGAGCGTCCTTGGGGGCAGCGACTACTCGTCAGCGCGTAGGCAGACCGGCGGCGCCATGGTAGAGATTTGAGAGAGAGAGAGAGAGAGAGAGAGAGAGAGAGAGGCGAGCGAGGGGAGGATGTAGATGAGAATGCAGGCGAGACGACATGAGCAAGGTAGTATTTATTGGTGGGTGGAATCTAGATTGATGAGGACAGTACACACGCCGGTCGCCGGAATTTATGAGTACTATAGTTTGAATTACACACGATTCTCACAGAAAAATCCGTGTGTGAACATAATAGCTGATGGTTTCCAATATAGAACCGTGTCTGATTAATGATCCCTGCCAATCACCTACCAAACCTCGAGCCACGAGATAGAGTGCCAATCGTGTGGGGGACGGTTGTCTTGCCAGATCTTTACATTTTCTTTTTTGAACACCAGATATTTACATCGTCTGACGTTTTAACTCGCACATAAGTACACAAAAATATGATTTTTCAAACCATTTTGGTTAGGCATTACATGTAGATGTAGTTCAAATTTGAATTACGGTCATTAAATGGTTAGAAAATCACTTAAGCGTCTTTAAAAGGTCAAATGACCCCTGAAATTTTCCAAATTTTCACATGACAGTTGTATTAGTGCACGTTAAACGTAGGAAAAAATTTGAAGGCCGTAAGAGGAAGCTATCTCCCGTCCGTCATCAAACATGCATTGTTCCCTCTCGGAACCACGAACCTTCTAGTGAGTTGCTCCAGTTTGTGAGGGGTGTGTGTCCAAACTTTTGTCAAACAGCCAATTTTTTTACCACATCATCTTGGTGGCATGACATTAAATCAAGCAAGGTTTCATGTTTTTTCGATCATTTTTTAAATTTTTGGAACTAAAATGCCATGGCATGCACCCCATGCATGTGCTCATTCCTTGAGACCAATATGTTTGAAAATTCCTTCTAATTTACTGCACATGGAATTAACTCGCACACAAGTACACAAAAATATGATTTTTCAAACCGTTATGGTTAGGCGTTGCATGTAGATGTAGTTCAATATTGAATTACGGTCATTAAATGGTTAGAAAATCACTTAAATGTCTTTAAAAGGTCAAATGACCCCTGAAATTTTCCAAATTTTCACATGAAAGTTGTATTAGTGCACGTTAAGCATACGAAAAAATTTGAAGGCCGTAAGTGGAAGCTATCTCCCGTTCGTCATCAAACATGCATTATTCCCTCTCGGAACCACGAACCTTCTAGCGAGTTGCTTCGGTTTGTGAGGGGTGTGTGTCCAAACGTTCGTCAAACATGCCAATTTATTTACCACATCATATTGGTGGCATGACATTAAATCAAGAAAGGTTTCATATTTTTCTGAGCATTTTTTTATTTTTTGGAATTAAAATGTCATGGCACTCCATGCATGTGCCCATGCCTTGAGACCAATATGCTTCAAAATTCATTCTAATTTACTGCAGATGGAATTAACTCGCACACAAGTACACAAAAATATGATTTTTCAAACCATTTTGGTTAGGCATTGCATGTAGATGTAGTTCAAGTTTGAATTACGGTCATTAAATGGTTAGAAAATCACTTAAGCGTCTTTAAAAGGTCAAATGACCCCTGAAAATTTCCAAATATTCACATGACAGTTGTATTAGTGCACGTTAAACGTAGGAAAAAAATTGAAGGCCGTAAGAGGAAGCTATCTCCCGTCCGTCATCAAACATGCATTGTTCCCTCTCGGAACCACGAACCTTCTTGTGAGTTGCTCCGGTTTGTGAGCGGTGTGTGTCCAAACTTTTGTCAAACAGGCCAATTTTTTTACCACATCATCTTGGTGGCATGACATTAAATCAAGCAAGGTTTATCCTTCTCGATCATTTTTTAATTTATTGGAACTAAAATGCCATGGCATGCACCCCATGCATGTGCTCATGCCTTGAGACCAATATGTTTGAAAATTCCTTCTAATTTACTGCACATGGAATTAACTCGCACACAAGTACACAAAAATATGATTTTTCAAACCGTTATGGTTAGGCGTTGCATGTAGATGTAGTTCAAATTTGAATTACAGTCATTAAATGGTTAGAAAATCACTTAAATGTCTTTAAAAGGTCAAATGATCCTTGAAAATTTTCAATTTTTCACATGGCAGTTGTATTAGTGCACGTTAAACATACGAAAAAATTTGAAGGCCGTAAGAGCAAGCTATCTCCCGTTCGTCATCAAACATGCACTGTTCCCTCTCGGAGCGACAAACCTTCTAGCGAGTTGCTTCGGTTTGTGAGGGGTGTGTGTCCAAACGTTCGTCAAACATGCCAATTTCTTTACCACATCATCTTGGTGGCATGACATTAAATCAAGCGAGGTTTCATGTTTTTCTGACCATCTTTTTATTTTTTGGAATTAAAATGCCATGGCACTCCATGCATGTGCCCATGCCTTGAGACCAATATGCTTGAAAATTCCTTCTAATTTACTGCACATGGAATTAACTCACACACAAGTACACAAAAATATGATTTTTCAAACCGTTATGGTTAGGCGTTGTATTTAGATGTAGTTCAAATCTGAATTACGGTCATTAAATGGTTAGAAAATCACTTAAATGTCTTTAAAATGTCAAATGACCCCTGAAATTTTCCAAATTTTGACATGACAGTTGTATTAGTGCATGTTAAACGTAGGAAAAAAAATTGATGGCCGTAACAGGAAGTTATCTTCGGTTCGTCATCAAACATGCATTGTTCCCTCTTGGAACCACGAACCTTCTAGCGAGTTGTGCTGGTTCGTGAGGAGTGTGTGTCCTAACTTTCGTAAAACATGCCAATTTATTTACCACATCATCTTGATGGCATGACATCAAATCAACCAAGGTTTCATATGTTTCTGGTCATTTTTTATTTTTTGGAATTAAAATGACATGGCACTCCATGCATGTGCCCATGCCTTGAGACCAATATGTTTTAAAAATCCTTTTAAGTTACTGCACAAGGAATTAACTTGCACACAAGTACACAAAAATATGACTTTTCAAACAGCTATGGTTAGGCGTTGCATGTAGATGTAGTTCAAATTTGAATTACGGTCGTTAAAAGGTTAGAAAATCAGTTAAATGTCTTTAAAAGGTCAAATGACCCCTAAAATTTTCCAAATTTTCACATGACAGTTGTATTAGTGCACGTTAAACGTAGGAAAAAATGTGAAGGCCGTAAGAGGAAGCTATCTCCCTGTTCGTCATTAAACATGCATTGTTCCCTCTCGGGACCACGAACCTTCTAGCTAGTTGCTCTGGTTTGTGAGGGGTGTGTGTCCAAACTTTCGTCAAACATGCCAATTTCTTTACCACATCATCTTGGTGGCATGACATTACATCAACCAAGGTTTCATGTGTTTCTGATCATTTTTTTATTATTTGGAATTAAAATGCCATGGCACTCCATGCATGTGCCCATGCCTTGAGACCAATATGTTTGAAAATTCCTTCTAATTTACTGCACATGGAATTAACTCGCTCACAAGTACGCAAAAATATGATTTTTTTAAACCGCTATGGTTAGGCGTTGCATGTAGATGTAGTTCAAATTTGAATTATGGTCATTAAATGGTTAGAAAATCACTTAAATGTCTTTAAAAGGTCAAACGACCCTTGGAATTTTCCAAATGCACATGACAGTTGTATTAGTGAACGTTAAACGTAGGAAAAAATTTGAAGGCCGTAAGAGGAAGCTATCTCCCATTCATCATCAAACATGCATTGTTCCCTCTTGGAACCATGAACCTTCTAACGAGTTGCTCCGGTTTGTGAGGGGCGTGTGTCCAAACGTTCGTCAAACATGCCAATTTCTTTATCACATCATCTTGTGGGATGACATTACATCAACCAAGGTTTCATGTGTTTCTGATCAGTTTTTTCTTTTTTGGAAATAAAATGCCATGTCACTCCATGCATACGTATGCATGTCACTGGTGCATGTTGGTCCTAAACAAACGGTTTTTACCCCTTTCCGCGACGGCATTTGGAACCGTCGCCAAGTGAGTGTGGGCGATAGGTGGCTCCTTCCCACATGACCCAAAAACCATCGGGGATAGGGAGCCTTGATGCATACAGTTGTCCCTATATAACCGTTTACGGTATCTCGAATATCCCAAACGCCTCATCCTTGCTACTCGTTTGTGCTCGCATTGCCATCGTAGTCGGAGTTTTATGGTTTTGCCTAAAACCAGGCAGATTCTAGGCACGGGAGCTTTCTAAGCAGATTCTAGGCAGATTCCAGGCACGGGAGATTTACGATGTCTGGCACATCACAAACAGTTCATGATTATAAACTGTTTACGGTAGGTGGACAATCACACACATTTAGTTTTCCCGCACCGTATGTGATAGTGTCTGACATCACACACGCTTTGCGAACGGCAACTGTGTGCATGCTTGCACACTTATCCTCTCTGTGAACCATCTCAGATTATGGTGTATATTGCAAACGTTTGTGTTTTACCAACCGTGTGTGCCGTAATGACCTGCAGAACGTAATGGCCGGCCGCCAAGAATGTAGTTTGAGAGGTAATCTTGAGTAAACTGCTTCAGGATCCACTGCAAAAGAAAAAAGATTCAGATATTGTCATCTAACACAACTCATTACGGACAGTAAAAAGAAGGCTACAGGGTTCTTACTTACCATCCTGCAGTTCACTGTTGTCTTGCATAAAGTGTAAACAAATAGTTCGATTGACATCTTTTGACCCATTTTAGTAACAATCTTTATCAGTTTCCTCACTTGTTGTTGGTTCATGAATATCTCATTGCCCCATAAGCGGAAAGGGTCAAAGTGTGGATCTTTGGCAATGATATATGTACCTAAAAGCACCAAGTTAATATTAGAAGCTAAAAAACAATTGGAAAATGATGTAGTACAACACTCCATACATCCCATTATATAAGATTTTATTACATGTATATCTAGACATCATTAGAACATTAAGGTAACACTCTTCCTTGTTGCTATGTAGCCTGGGATTGCATATTTAGTCATTCAGTACAATGCATGTTGCTAAACAACAACTGAAAAATGAAGAGGCATGTTAACTACAATATCCTTAACAGCAACCAAATATCGTAATTCATAGTGATATTGTTGAAACTGTTATTGATGAAATTGAACTACACAGCAAATAGTTGCACATATAGAGCATCACATTGTGAAGAATTGAAATAAACAAGTCATAAGGACATCTCTAGGCAATCCTTAAATAGTTAAAGGACTAAAACAGTTAGTGGATATATATATACTCCAACAATTTTTGGCCTTTTATAGTCGATCCCCTAAACATAAGGTTGTAAACTTCAACTTGATCAAATTCAAAGCAGGTTCAACCGAAAGTAGCATGGATTCAAACATAGACATAGATAGTTTTGCCTAACCGAACATAAAACATAAATTTAAACTAAGCTAAACTACTTTCGGTCGAAGTAGAGGCCGAGCCAATCCTTCCTCGTCATGTACGGTGTGCCGCGAGCCGGGTCCGGGCCAGTACTGTCGTCGGGGTCGTTGGGGAAGGCACTGCTCCACTCGTCGATGTCGATGTCCTTGTCCTCGGCGCTATCGTCGCTGCCGCCTTCGAGCTCGTCATCAGAGGAGAGCGCGATAACCTCGCCGCCCTCCACGCCGCCGTCCTCGCCGCCTTCGACCTTTTCATCAGAGGAGAGCGCGATAACCTCGCCGCCCTCCGCGCCGGCAAAGATCGCCCGCTCCACCTCCACGAGCTTCGAGTGCTGCCGACGGAGCTCTTGAATGTAGGCCTCGTCGGTGGCCTCGGCCTCGAGACGCTCCCACACCTCACGGTCCTCCCGCGCCATAACCGAGCTCACCACCCCTGGCTCCGGCAGAACGAGGTGGACCGGACGTGTGTCGAAGGGGAAATTGAGCCTAGCTGCCACGCCTTGTAGCGGACCTGCCAGCGTTCGTACTCCATGGCTGCGAGCTCGGTCGTGTGGAAGCTACCGAGCCACTAGTGGGTGTGGGTCTCTCGATCTGTAATCTCGGCGACCCACGTCCCCCACCCCCGCTGCCGGACCCCGAGGTAGGACTTCGTCGGCTATCGGGTCTGAGGGAGGACGGGAAAGTCCTCGAACCGGCGTAGGGGCACGGCGACGGTGGATCGGGCCCGCGGGGGATGACGGGGACATCTCGGCGGCCACCTCGCCAGCGTCGGGCAAAAAGGCCGCGATAAACCTCTTTTTGGCCATTGGCTCCTCGAGCTCCCCAGCACACAATGGTGGCGACCTACCAATGGTTTTGAGGGTTGTGTGTGTGTCTGTGTGAGCAGAGGTTTTGGAGTGTGTGTGTGGAGGGAGGGGGAGCAAGGTTGTGTTTGAGGAAATGCTGCGGCAACTGAAATTTTTACTAGGCGGGAGTAACAAGGCGGGGCTACTAAAAATTTGGATCAAGGGCGAGCATAAATTTTTGAGATTGCGAGGGATGCACAGGCGGGAGTAAAATGTCGGGGCTACTGAAAATTTGAATCAAGGGACTGAAGCAGAGCGGGAGTCACAGACATCGCACACAATCCGCACATACTAATCGTGTGCTATCAAACATTAAAACCTTCCAGGCGGTAGATATTTTGGAGATTGCGAGGGATGTAGAGGCGGGAGCTTTTGGGGAGTGAGCTTGTGTGCTTGACACGCCGGCTGTGGACTATAGCCGACGCACCTTCTCGCGTAAGCCATAGGCATACTATACACCGACGGTGCTCCAAGATATTTTGTATTGCATCTCACACGGTTGGTGATAATAAACTGTGTGTGATCTACTTGATTTGAATTACAAAATGGGGTCACAGTGGCAATGGACGCTGTTTGAATTGCTAGACATTTTAACCGCAGTGAACATGCAACTATATGTGTGTCGTAAAAGAATTGGAATTATTCAGGGTTCGTTTGGACATTTCATACAATAAACTGGTTTTCTAGCCATTTCACGTGCACAATTCAAAATTAAACTACATGCACATGCTCTGGTGCATAAAAAATGGTGGAAAAAATCAAATATTTGTCCTTCAGTGCATGCTTAGGTCCCATGGAAGAAATGGGAATGGATTTTTCGGGGTTTTTTGGCCTTGTTTAAGATTAACTGGGTTTTCTAGGCATTTTATGTGCATAATTCAAATTTGAACTACAAGCACATGCTCCAATGCACCAAAGTTGGTTGAAAAATCACATGGGTGTCCTTGGGTGAATTTCTAAGTCACATGCAAGACATGGGAATGAATTTCAAACACCAGGGCACTATTGATAGCAGGCAAAACGTTGAGATAACTAGTTTTTAAATTCTAGTAAATCCAAAACTCGTCTGAAATTCATGAGACTTGGCATGCTATGATGGAGCGGCATCAACATGCCATGGTGAAAATTTTGTCCCATTTGGGGCAGGTTTGGGTATAAGCTTCTCACAAACCAGAGCTTCTCAGAACAAGCATGATGGTTTCGATACGGAACAAACCACCTTTGGGGACGGGACGATATCCGTTGCCTCTTATTACTTTCATAAAATTTCTAGTGTCAACATAGAACAACAGGAGTGTTGTGTTTAATCTTGGAATTTTTCGGGGTTCTTTTGGCCTTTTTATACATTACTGGGTTTTGTAGGCATTTTATGTGCATAATTAAAATTTGAACTACTAGCACATGCTCCAATGCACTAAAGTTGGTTGAAGAATCACATGTGTGTCCTTGGTTGAATTTCTAGGTCCCATGCAAGAGATTGGAATGAAATTCAAACACCAGGGTACTGTTGATTGCAGGCAAAACGTTGAGATGCCTGGTTTTTAAATTCTAGTAATTCCAAAAGTCGTCTGAAATTCTGGAAACTTGGCATGCTATCATGGAGCGGCATCAACATGCTGTGGTAAAAAGTTTGTCCCATTTGGGGCAGTTTTGAGTATATGCTTCTCACAAACCCAAGCTTCTCACGACAAGCATGATGGTTTCCATAGGGAACGTCCCTCCTATGGGGACTAAACGATATCCATTGCCTCTTATTTCTTTCAAATTTTTTCTCGTGTCAACATAGAAAAACAAGAGTGTTGTGTCAATTTTTGGGATTTTTCGAGATTCATTTGAACATTTTTATGCATTAACTGAGTTTTCAATGCATTTATGTGCATAATTCAAATTTGAACTACATGCACATGCTCTAGTGCATATAAATTGGTTGAAAAATCAAATAATTGTCCTTGGGTGCATTCTTAGGTCCCATGCAAGAAATGGGAATGAATTTCAAACACCAGGGCACAGTTGATTGCCGGCAAAACATTGAGATGCCTGGTTTTTAAATTCTAGTAAATCCAAAACTCGTCTGAAATTCATGAAACTTGGCATGCTATCATGGAGCAGCATAAACATTCCGTGGTGAAAGTTTTGTCCCATTTGGGACAGGTTTGGGTATATGCTTCTCACAAACCAGAGCTTCTCACAACAAGCATGATGGTTTCGATAGGGAACGTCCCACCTTTGGGGACAAAAAGATTGCCTCTTATTGCTCTCAATTTTTTTTCTCGTGTCAACATAGAACAACAGGAGTGTTCTGTCAATTTTTTGGATTTTTCGGGGTTCGTTTGGACGTTTTTATGCATTAACTGAGTTTTCAATGCATTTATGTGCAGAACTCAAATTTGGACTACATGCACATGCTCCAGTGCATATAAATTGGTTGAAAAATCAAATATGTGTCCTTGGGTGCATGCTTAGGTCCCATGCAAGAAATGGGAATGAATTTCAAACACCAGGGCACCGTTGATTGCCAGCAAAACATTGAGATGCCTGGTTTTTAAATTCTAGTAAATCCAAAAATCGTCTGAAATTCATGGAACTTGGCATGCTATCATGGAGCGGAATAAACATGTCGTGGTAAAAAATTGTCCCATTTGGTGCAGGTTTGGGTATATGCTTCTCACAAACCAGAGCTTCTCACAACAAGCCTGATGGTTTCGGTAGGGAACATACGTCCCACCTTTGGGGACGAAATGACATCCATTGCCTCTTATTGCTTTCAAAATATTTCTCGTGTCAACATAGAACAGCAGGAGTGTTGTGTCAATTTTTGGGATTTTTCGGGGTTCGTTTGGACATTTTTATGCATTAACTGAGTTTTCTAGGCATATTATGTGCATAATTCAAAATTGAACTACATGCGCATGCTCCAATGCACCAAAGTTGGTTCAAAAATCACATGTGTGTCCTAGGGTGAATTTCTAGGTCCCATGGAAGAGATTGGAATGAAATTCAAACACTAGGGCACTCTTTATTGCCGGCAAAACATTGAGATGCCTGGTTTTTAAATTCTAGTAAATAGAAAACTCGTTTGAAATTCATGAAACCTGGCATGCTATCATGGAATGGCACCCAACATGCTGTGGCATTTTTCGTGTCCATTTTGAGAGAAGGCACACTCGAATAATGACTGCCAACAAAGGTATTTTGAAAAATAGCTGCCACTTTAATATCTCAAACGTTTGTAGAATTCAAACCGTGTGTGTTCTTTTAACCATTCACATGAAGCCACGTGTCTTGGTTTTAATGGTTGTAGGAGGTGCCGTGCGGACAGCTGCTTGACCTTGACTGAACGAGAGGCATGCGAGCGCAGTCCGGTGCGCAGGCTGGCCGAGAGGCGTGCAAGCTGTCATCCAATGCACAGGCTCACCGGGAAGCATGCGAGCTGTATGCTGTTCAGGCTCACTAGGAAGCGAGCCTTTTGACTTCCATGGCCGCCCACCTTCCTCTCCATTAATGGCGCCCAAGCCGCTGTTTAATACGGGCGGCCTTACTGTTCGCCTCCCATTCCCCTCCCTCCCGCAGCCGCAAACCTCCACCAATGCCATGTCGTAGAACGATCATCTGCCACTAGTCTTCAAGTTTGGTGAAGTTGACTCCGAGCCGGAGGAGATATAAAATATGGAGGAATGGGGCCTCATGGACATGGCCCAGAACGAGCTGGCCGCGGCGGTTGCTGCCCCCACTCCCGTCCCCGCTCCCATCCCCACGCCCACACCAGCGACCATCCCCGTAGCATTGACGGCCTGGTCGCCGAGCACTATCGCAGAGCTGGAAGCCACGGGCGTCAGCGAGGTTTCCGCGGACCAGCGTGAGTGTTCATGCCAGCACCAGCGCCCGTGCCCGTGCGCGCCCCTCCACCCACCGTGGCACAGGCCCCCATGCGTTTGGCTGCACCCGCCGCGCCTGTGCCCGTGCCTGTGTGCGCGCCCCCCTTAGCGGCATGGGACGCTGCCGTTGACCGCTACCTCTCAGCGGCGCCAGTTGCCGTCCTCCCGTGCCCCGTCCGTCGATCACGCAACGACATTATGTTTGATTTACATGTGAAGAACATTTTGTGCTGCCTTGAAGACTTCAACAACACCGTCCCGGAGGACGACAACGACAACGACGTCACGGCACACCGCCTCCGCCGCCGCCGGAAATAGTTTTTTGGGGGTCTAATATTGTATCTCGAATTCTCGATCATACGAATATCAATTCGCAGAGTGACTGAATGAAAGATATGCTTTGAACGAACTTGCATTATTCTCTCTTGATGTACAGACTTATCAAACGATTTTCTTTTGAAAAATATGTCAATGGTTTTTAAATATAAAACACTCATTGCAAACGTTTTAGTTAGAACACCCGGATGCAAACCGACAGCTTCCCCAGGAAGCCAAGGAAAATGTGTCGAGCAGGATTTCTGCATCCCTTCAACGCAAACGGTTCTTTTGCATGATCCGTGTGCAACCACATACAAACAATTGGGTAAGATTAGCATATCTGTCATTTTGGGTATGTTGCCATTTATCATACTGGAAAGATTGAATTTGTTTATCTAGTAACATTGCCATTTGTCAACCTTGTAACACTGCGATTAGTCACTAGCACTGTTAATATGGACACCACTAGCACTATCTAATTTTTGCAACTAAAATCACTAGCACTATTCATATGGACACCACTAGTAGGCGTGAGTTGATGGACGCATATGCAAATGTACCATTGATTACACGTTGGACTATAGATCATTTCCAACAAAACATTCTAGTAAAGTTTTTCTCACACAACAAATAACAGAGCGACGAAATGAACTTCAGCTCAACCACTCGTCGGTATTGGAAACGCTTGCTTTGAACCAGAAGTGATTCTCTGGGAAGGGCCAGCTACTGTCAATCTCGAGACCAACGCAGGACTGGTCATCCAGGCTGATGCGGCCTATGTCAGGACCCATATTGGGACGGGAGGGAAGCATAGCAATATCCGAGGTATAGATACAATTGCTTCTCATAAATGGTAGTAACGTTGTGTCAACAGCAGCTGGATCGCCTTCCACCATCATTGGATAGTTTTGACGAAGGAAGAGCGAGTTTCCTCCAAGACTTTCAATACTGAACCAGGGAGAAGGTGTTGGCGCTAGTACACTAGTATCCATCCCGAATACCCTGCAAGGTCCGGAGAGTGCGACCATGCGAAACAACACCTGCTTCCTTAGTAACATCAGCAGTGCCTTGTATACAGACAAGAAGAGGTGATCCATCGGAATAAGTTTCCAGGCACCACTGAGTATATGGGTCCAGCTCGTCCTCATGCCCGTGATTATCAGCATCGTCATCTCCCCCTTGGTTAGAAAATTTTAAAATTATAGGTTGTGGAATGTTCGCAGGACCTTGGAAACACAAGAAGGTTAATTAATTAGTAAAGGGAAACTAGCTACCCCGCATGCATGTGGATAAAACAATTATAATTACAGTGGAAGACAAACGTACCGAAAGCATGATGATTCCATGCAAAAACAGTGCCACGAGTGGTGGCAGCAAACACAAGACCCTCGTATTGAATTGCATCGCAGTACTCATCCGTGTACAGAAATTGATTTTTGAGAAATATCCATCGAGGCGTGGAAGTAAGGAAGGCAACAAGCTTGTCGAAGATGGCAATAACCTCATAGTTTGAGTAATCCCAATAGCGGCTGGGAACTCAACAAATTGCTATCTTCCGTAGAAGACAGTCACCATGATCGTATTTGAACTCACGTAGAATACCGGTGTACTCCACCTCTGGGTAGTCGTCTGAGATTTTTGGAAGTGGAACCCGGTGACGAGTGTACACATTCACAAGTTCCCACTCGCAGTTGTACCCAATGTAAACAACCCAATCTCCATTTGCATCTGCCCAAGCCTTGCCCTCAAGCGATGGCATCTTAACATCATACGTATCATTATCAAGCGGCATCAACTTGCACAAGGAGAGGCTTCCCTCGTCCCCGCGCCAGTCGGCAGGGTCACGACAAAGAAGATAGGGGAGATCAAACCGCTCCTGGACCCTTGGGTTCCTTGTAATGATGTTATTAGTTGAGTTGAGAATGGTCTTGAACGAACCTGCCATGCTAGCTGAGGTGATGACATCGCACCGATCACTGAGTTCACCCACTGCGTCATCATTCAGATCATGGCAATAATAACGGGGTCGCTTCCGGCCTATTCCCTCCATGGAGAAGATGATCGAACAATGGCAGGAGGAAGGGTGAAGGCGAATGGAGGAGGGAGGAAGAGCGTGCGACAGTAGTTCCAAATCGAGAGGGAAAGGTGAAGAGGCGGTGGACGGTTGCCATGGTACACGAAGAGGCGCCTGGGAAGCGAACGGTTGCCACAGAGGTCGCACACTGACGACAAGGGCCAAGTGAACCGCATGCGTATATCGCACACACCTTGATCTGGTTGACCGTTTCCTTTGTGTTGCCTAATCACAAACAATTCATCCGAGTGAAACGTATGCTGTATATCACACGCACCTTCACCTGGCTAACCGTTTCTTTTGTGTTGCCTAATCACAAACAGTTCATCCGAGTGAACCTTATGTTGTGTATCGCACACGCCTTCATCTGGCTGCCCATTTCTTTTGTTCCTCCTCATCGCAAATAGTTAATTGAACCGAACCGTATGCCCTTCATCGCACACGCAAACTAAAACCTGAACCGTGTTTGATGCATCCGACATCGCAAACGTTTCAAACATTTCTGAAGCTTTTCATACAACACCGTTTGCGATTATGGCATCGCACACAGTTTCTCGAAGGGTCTCTGATCGTAGTGTCACGTTAGCAGCATCCTGCAGTAGTGTGTGTCCATGTCGTGAGACCAATATGTTAGAAAATTCCTTCTAATTTACTGCACAGGGAATTAACTCGCACACAAGTACACATATATGATTTTTCAAACATTTTTGGTTTGGCATTGCACGTAGATGTAGTTCAAATTTGAATTACGGTCATTGAATGGTTAGAAAATCACTTAAATATCTTTAAAAGGTCAAATGACCCCTAGAATTTTCCAAAATTTCACATTACAGTTCTAGTAGTGCACGTTAGACGTAGAAACAATTTGAAGGCCGTAAGAGGAAGCTATCTTCCGCTCATCATCAAACATGCATTGTTCCCTCTCGGAATCACAAACCTTCTAGCGAGTTGCTCCGGTTTGTGAGGGGTGTGTGTCCAAACTTTCGTCAAACATGCCAATTTCTTTACCACATCATCTTGGTGGCATGACATTACATCAACCAAGGTTTCATGTGTTTCTAAATTTTTTGGAATTAAAATGCCATGTCACTCCATGCATACGTATGCATGCATGTGTCCATTTCGTGAGACAAATATGTTTGAAAATTCCTTCTTGTTTACTGCACATGGAATTAACTCGCACACAAGGACACAAATATATTTTTTCAAAGTGTTTTGGTTAGGCGTTGCATGTAGATGTAGTTAAAATTTGAATTATGGTCATTAAATGGCTAGAAAATCACTTAAATGTATTTAAAAGGTCAAATGACCCCTAGAATTTTCAAAAATTTCACATTATAGTTGTAGTAGTGCATGTTAGACGTAGAAAAAAAATTGAAGGCGGTAAGAGGAAGCTATCTCCCGTTGGTCATCAAACATGCATTGTTCCCTCTAAGAACCACGAGCCTTCTAGTGAGTTGCTTCAGTTTGTGAGGGGTGTGTGTCCAAACTTTCGTCAAACATGCCAATTTTTTACCACATCATCTTGGTCGCATGACATTATATCAGCCAAGGTTTCATGTGTTTTTGATTTTTTTTTATTTTTTGGAATTAAAATGCCATGTCACTCCAAGCTTAATTGTGTCATAGCCGTTAGACCAATATGTTTGAAAATTCCTTCCAATTTACTGCACATGGAATTAAATCACACACAAGTACACGAAATATGAGTTTTCAAACCGTTATGGTTAGCTGCTGCATGTACATGTAGTTCAAATTTCAATTACGGTCATTAAATGGCTAGAAAATCACTTATATGTCTTAAAAGGTAAAATGACCCCTGAAAATTTCCAAAATTTGACATGACAGTTGTATTAGTACTACAGAATTTCTCGTTCATTTAAAACACCATCCGTTTGCACTTTATTCCAAATTCGTCTTTCATAGCTAACAAAATATATCTAGAACATCACACACAGTTGTGTTCTAGGAACCGTTTGCGATGAAAATATCTGGGTCTATTTAAGTCTACCTCCTTAAGCTTCGCCGGCTCATCTGCTTTAGTGCCGGCAACCCCTGAATCCACGAATCCCAATCCCCATTCCCGCACCCCCTTCTTGCAAAGATGGCTCCGTGGAAACACTTCGTGAAGGCCCGTACGATGGCCGCGTCCCCCCCCCCCTCGAGCGCCGCCACCTGCTCCTAGAGCACGACCGCCTACGCCGAGAGTCCCGCCGCATCCGCATTGAGCGCAGCCGCTTCCGCTGAGAGGGCGTCTGCGGCAGCCGACAAGGCAGCTACAGCAGCCGAGATGGATGCAGCTGCTTCTGCGACGGCGACTGCAAATGCCGAGAGTGCTCGAGCTGCCGTCTGTGCCGCTGATGTCGCCCTATCCTGGGTCGAGGCCATCCATGCCAAGAACGAGGATGTACACGCCAAAAATTCCAGGCCACCTCGGACTCCAACATGCAAGCCACGTCTGAAAAGGCGGCAGTGGGCATGGAGTACCTGTTTCCTCAGGAGGTCGCTGAGCGGGATCTGGAGATGCAGGGGGCGGCGTAGATCGAGGAGCGCTGGGAGGAGGAGTTGCATGTGGCCGAGGTTGAGGTAGAGAAGAGTCTGTCCGTCGAGGAATCGGCGGTGGAGTACCAACGCGAGCTCTGGCGCAGCCACTACTACGAGTACTACGACCTTGAGAGCGGCGCCGAGGACGAGGACGAGGACGCGGTCGACTTCAGCAGGGGGGACGCACAGTCCACCAACGGCGGCATGCCGCCAGGACAAGTCATCGATGTCTCATCTCACACCGGCGATGCATAGGACGGCGCGGCGGCGGATTTGTTAAAATTATGCATACTTAGGCTTTGTTTTTAATGCTGGTCTTTTGTTAGAGCAATGTTTAGGTCAACTGGCTCTATTTAATTACTAAAATTGCTCGATTCAGTAAGTGTGGCCAGTCTGATATACTCTCTTTCATGTGCCCAAATTAGCAAGCGATGGTAAATTATGCAATGACGTACCCGGGGAAATTTCTACAAAAATTTGAATTATCAAACTCATCCCATGCGCGTAAAGCAGCAGAATCGTTTGTGATGCACACAATCTTTCAAAGTGAATGATCCGGCGGCACCGCACGCAAAGTTTCCCTCCACACTTCCAAAATTTTGGCCTATCGCCAAAATATCTACCCCCACCCCCCTTCCCCCCTTCCCCACCCCCTTTTCTCCCCGACCACAAGTCACATTTCCCCTGTTTCCTCCTTCCTTCCTTCCTTGCTAAGCTATAGCCGCTTCCTCGCTCTCGTCATCTCGCATCCTACCGTCGGGGTTGCCATGGTCTTCTTCAAAGACCTCTCCAACAGTTCCTCCTCCGGCGACTACTCCTTCACCACCCGAGTATGCCTCTCTTCTCTCTCTCTCGCTATGACTTGGAATGAAGGATTTTTACCCGGTGGTCGATTTGAGTCATTTCTTCGTCTTGTAGCTCCCTAGTACCATCAGTGGAAATGAATGGAGCGGGGTGGCTGAAGATCTATCTGCTCGTTGTCACCATCAAGCTCCATGCGTGAAGCTAGTTGTGTTTGATTCTGTGGACAGTGGGAGGAAGTTTCTGGCATGTGCAGAGAAGGTTAGACCCTCTTTCATTGTTACAAATAATTTGTTAGATGTGATTCAAACACTATCACGATCCCAACCCATTCATACCACACCTTCAACCAAACGCATCCTAAGACAATGTCACAGTTTGTACCTAGTATCTTAAATTGTTGCCATCTCATCAGCGGTGCCATTATAAAATTATTTGGCACCGCTTCAGCAGTTTGTGCAGTCAACTTTGGTCCACACATCCGAGCAGCCAAGCAGTAAAATACTAAATCTTTATGGCACGGCGAATCAAGGCCGAGCAACCACGTGCTCGAGTCCGAGTCCCCGATTGCTTTTTGCAGATCGCTCGCCAAAGGCAGGCACCGTGCGAGATGTAGCAACAGTTGTCTTTACCCTAGTTTTGGCATACATAGTGGATGACCTTAGTGCTATTAGTTCTATTTTACTAAATTTGTGCATGTACACACCTGTTAGTATCAATTTGCTGTCATCCAAACACCGTCGCTATGCTGTTGCAGTTATATTTACCTTCCTCATAAAATATTCAATTTGTTATTTATTGTACATGAGTAAGAACTTGTAGCATCGTTGTAGTTAATTATAGCTTCTGATGTTCCAGAATTGTGTTGTTGTCTTAGAACCTATTATTTCATTTGCACATAGATCTTTTTGAGAAGATATTTCATAATTAACATGTTTCTTAAGTTTTTCAAAATAAGCATTGGTGATTTCCTATGTTGCTATAAACCCATTTTCCCTACAATTGTTACTGATCTAGTTTTAAATATTATATGATGAAATGAAGTGTCTTACTTGGAGTGGGTTGATCAAGAGTGCCCACAGTCTTTGAAGATTTGCCTAGCGAAGCTCTGGAGCATGTATGAGGAAGAGAACACACGTAGGCTTAGAGAAAGTCTTGTCAACGCTGAAGCATATTTGAAGATGCGGGATAAAAAGTTGAAGGTGGAGAATGAGCTCAGATTTTTTAAATCAGACTTTGCTAAGATGGTGTTGGCGAAGGAAGAGGCACTTTCCCAGTTGGCCCGTGTAAAACAGGTTCTTACTGAACTGAAAGCAGAGGTGTATAAGACGAGCCTGGATGATCTCGATTAGGGAAATGAATATATTGTTCTTATGAAGTTGAACTAGCTATATGTTGTACCGTGCTTTTTTCATGTAGCTACCGTACTATGATGTTATAATATATTTATGTGCCTCGTATGAAATAGGCAAACAGTTGTTCGATATGAAATGTGAATTTGCGTAATACTGGAATTATTAATTTTAAACTAATAAACCTGCTAAATGTGTCATGGACCTTTTCAAACGGTTCTAGCAGTAAAAGTGCTTCCGATGGATAGCCCAATGCCACACAGTTTTCTTCATCAAATCGTGTGTGATATAGTTGATAAAAGCAAACAGTTAACCAAGGCAGACCGTGTGTGATAGTTACACCTTTCACACACGATCCTACACATAAAACTGTGTGGGATGTACGTCCAAACGGAAACGTTTCCCTGGATTAACTATGTGGCATGTACATAAGAACGGAAACGTATTCCTTGGATTGACTGTGTGTGACATACATACAAACTGAAATGTTTTTCTAGGATTCACCGTGTGGGATGTACATACCTACGGAAATGATTTTATCGGATTACCGTGTAGGATGTACATACCTACAGAAATGATTGGGTTTCGATGCCTCGCCCGATCGCACACGGCCCCCCACTGGTCCTGGAGGGCCTATCCCCGATGATTTCGGGTCGTGGGAAAGACACCCTATCGCACACACTCACTTGGTGACGGTTCCAAATGCCGTCGTGGAAAGGGGTTAAAAACCGTTTGTTTAGGACCGACGCGCACGAGTGATGGCAAACAAAATTAGATTCTACTCCGTATGATTTTGTAATATATGAGCACAGGAAATGCAGGTACTCCTCCAGAACACCACCACATGTGGTCCTATCTAGATAATAGTTGACTGAAAATAAATAGGCCAGTCGTTATTTTTATGAACCGTCCGATCTATAAGGAATGGGCAGATGGCCTTCATCTACCTCCCGCCAGTCACTGTTGACGATCTTTCTCGAACCACCAGCGACCACCGGCCCAGACCTCTGCCTCTGCCGCCTCGCCCTCCCCTCGACCTCATACCTCCGCCGTGCTTGGCAGCGCCCCCAAGGCATCCCTTTAATCCCGGACGACCTCCAGATCGGGCGCCAGCAGCTCTAGGCCCCACACGCCCCTAAGATAAACACCGAGGCGCTGCTTCCCTAGCGTAATAGGCAGACTAGCGCCCGTTACGCCGGAGAATGCTTCCGTTAAATGCGAATCAACTGACCAGGAATTGAAATCCAGGGAGGCGACGAACCTCTAACTAAGGTGAAATAGTATATGTGGAGAAACCTTGTGCATCGGGAGTTACTAGGAACATCTAGTATCAAGAAGAAGCGGTCAACTAGTGTCTTCTGTGGGATGAATACCATGCAAGCAGACACGTAAGATTTGCACGAATAAGGGAAGAGGAGTAACATTTCCGGTTGTCAGTGTGGTGTCCTCCATATGTCGCGGCGATCTTCTTCTTTTTGCTGGGGGAACCGATGTTTTGGAGGAGGGTGCATCCCCGGACGAACCCATGGCCAAATTGTTGACTGTGTTGCCATGGCCGTATGTCGGCGGAGGGGAAGCAGATCTGAGGCAGCGAAGGACGGCGTAGCAGGAACTACTCCGGTGCGGTGGACAGTGGCAAAGTTGGAGCGGCAGCGGTGAAGCGCAGGACGGCGTGGTTGAACTGGCTCGGGTACGGACGGCTCGGCCTCGGCTTCAACTACTAGCCGTGGAGGGCGTTGTGGTTGAGGTTGCGATGGATGACGACGTTGGGGTATCGGCTCCGGCGTGATGGAGGAGGGCGGCGGTTGACGGGTGGGATGGGGTGGCGGATGGAGGACGCCGGGGTTTCGCGGCTAGTGGAGAGGTGGTTTTGGCGCCCACGGAGTACGAATGGGGAATCGGACGGGGGAGGGGGGTGGGGGAGCTAAGGGAGAACCATGTTTCGGTCTGGGACGCGCTTGTTTTTGGCTTTTTTGAATAGATGGGATGCACTTGTTTGAAATTTGGAGAAAGTACAAACTCCCCCCTCTTAAATTTCGGACCTACTGCGGGTCAGGGGTAGGATGGTAATCCCAGGTGCTCTTTCACAAGCACTCTTCCTCTCACAAGCATACACACGCACAATCCCCATCGACCCTTTCTATATACATAGACCTGCCTACGTGTCTCTTGTATGCATATTATCTTTAGGCCTGTCTCTCACGCGTTGTCTCACACCTCTCTTCCTAATTGACGAGTATGATTCTAGCAGAGCATTCTGTAGGATGCCCCTTAAAGTTAGGTTGGATGAATAGTAATATCAGAGATAAGGGGTTACCTTAGTCCGAGGATCTCCTAGTCGGCTTTGTCAGTGGACACAGAGTCCTTCACGATTCTGCTATCTTTGTCTTGTACGACTAGTCATCCATGGGTCTCGCTAAATGCGTCACGGGCCGACCAATGTGGTGCAGGACGGAACCGAACCAAGGGCCTCACCTCGACCCACCGGACCACACGCGGTGACACACCCTCTACCCCCAGGTCTCGTTATCTTCTCACACCCACACATACCAACACAGACACCACACAAAAAAAATCTCCTCATGCCTCTATCCCCTCCCCCCTTGCATATACACACTCAAGGGAATATCTCGCCATGACATCATATTCATCTCACTCTCTATATCTCTCTCATTTCTCGTGCTATCTCTCCCATGCCCCCCTCCCGTTGCCGGCCCCTCTATCCTTGCCTCTCTCGAATATGTAATACACACACATACCTCTCTAGGCCCTACCAAATACATCAACTACACATTCACACATGTTACATCACGTACCCCATTGATCTAAAAAGCCCTCTCTTCAGGTTTGTTTCGCACACAACATTCCTTTTGAATAAAGTGTGGCCACAAAATTATTTTAGAATTTCTACATATATACAACATTACAATGTTATATAGAGGAGTATGAACGTTCATTTGCATTGCATGGTGCCCACAATGATATTTATTCTGCACTGTGATTTTTTATATTTTTATACTATATATAAAGTTAGTCATAATAAAGAGAAACGAAGAGCATCTCTCTCTCCATCGCATACACCCCTCTACGCCCCTTTCACGTACGCACACAAACTATCTCCAGGTCCACTAAAAGTAAGCCCCCAGCACATTCACGCATGTTTCATATTTCTCTCGCGATATATACAGTGACGATCATTGTATTTGAAGCGAAAGCACGATACATACATTGGACTTCAGAATCCACTCATTACGGTCACCATTTACGTTTTGTAGTCATTATACAGTCACGGGCTCACTGTACAGCTCTGTATTTGCTCAAGACACAACTAGTTGACCAGTTAAATGCTCCACGTGGCACCTCTAGTGTTGCATCACATTATCTCACTACCATTGGGCCCACCCGTCGGCTTGTATCTACTCTACACTCTTATAAAAAATAGAGTTGGTGATGATGGTGTGCCTGCTATCCTGCAATATAGGCCGTCCGATTTATATCTGACGGATGGGAAGGAAACTATGGCAATTTTGCAAAAAGGTACCCACACACCTCTCCACATTTGCAAATAAGGCCTTCCCTTGTTCATCCTTTTCTCTCACAAGATAAACTAGTCATAAAAATGGACCTTGATGTTACGTGCAACGCACGGGCATCTTGCTAGTATGAATGAAAACAAACGAGAAAAAAATATTGGACGGTGGTTCGAAGTTATGACAGCAGGCTGATACGTCTCCGTCATTATCTATAATTTTTTATTGTTCCATGACAATATTATTCAACTTTCATATACTTTTTGGCAACTTTTTATATTATTTTTGTGACTAACATATTGATCCAGTGCCCAGTGCGAGTTCCTGTGTGTTGCATGTTTTCGGTTTCGCTGAATATCCATATCAAACGGAGTCCAAACGGGATAAAAACGGATGGAGCTTATTTTTGGAAAATATGGAAAATCTGGAAGGAAAATCAACGCAAACCGGTGTCCGAGGTGGGCACGAGGTAGGGTGGCGCCCCCCATAGGGGCATGCCCCCTACCCTCGTGAGCCCACCGTAAGGCGGTTGACGCTCTTCTTTTGCCGCAAGAAAGCTAATATTCGGAAAAAAATCACGGCGAAGGTTTCAGGCCAATCAGAGTTACGGATCTCCATATATACACGAAACGGTGAAACAGAGCCAGAACAGAACGCAGAAACAGAGAGAGACAGAGAGATAGATCCAATCTCGGAGGGGCTCTCGCCCCTCCTGCGCCATGGGAGCCAAGGACCAGAGGGGAAACCCTTCCCCCATCTAGGGAGGAGGTCAAGGAAGAAGAAGAAGAAGTGGGGCCCTCTCCCCCTTGCTTCCGGTGGCGCCGGAGCACTGCCGGGGGCCATCATCATCACCGCAATCTTCACCAACACCACCGTCATCTTCACCAACATCTCCATCACCTTCCCCCCTCTATCTACAGCGGTCCACTCTCCCGCAACCCGCTGTACCCTCTACTTGAACATGGTGCTTTATGCTTCATATTATTTTCCGATGATGTGTTGCCATCCTATGATGTCTGAGTAGATTTTTGCTGTCCTATCGGTGATTGATGAATTGCTATGATTGGTTTGAATTGCATGTTTTATTATTGGTGTTGTCCTATTGTGCCCTCCGTGTCGTGCAAGCGTGTAATATGTTTATGATTTGCTTACGGTGGGTGGTGTGAGTGACAGAAGCACAGACCCGAGTAAGTAGGTTGTTTGCGTGTGGGATATAGGGGACTTGATACTTCAATGCTATGGTTGGGTTTACCTTAATGAATCTTTAGTAGTTGCGGATGCTTGCTAGAGTTCCAATCATAAGTGCATATGATCCAAGTAGAGAAAGTATGTTAGCTTATGCCTCTCCCTCAAATAGAATTGCAATAGTGATTACCGGTCTAGTAACATAGTCAATTGCTTAGGGACAATTCCACAACTCCTACCACCACTTTTCCACACTCGTTATATTACTTTACTGCTTCTTTGTCTAAACATCCCCTAGTTTATGTTTACGTTCTCTTTATTTTCTTGCTAACCTTTTCGAAAACACCTACAAAGTAATTCTAGTTTCATACTTTTTCTAGGTAAAGTAAACGTCAAGCATGCGTAGAGTTGTATCGGTGGTCGATAGAACTTGAGGGAATATTTGTTCTACCTTTAGCTCCCCGTTGGGTTCGACACTCTTACTTATCGAAAACTGTTGCGATCCCCTATACTTGTGGGTTATCAAGACCTTTTTCCGCGCCGCTGTCGGGAGTCATAGCCTGGGTGAATATTCTCGTGTGTGCTTGTTTGCTTTATCACTAAGTAATTTTTATTTGCTGTTCTAAGTTGTTCTCTATCTTTAGTCATGGATATGGAACACGAAATACAAAGAAAATTAGGTGTACTTGCTGCTCATGGAGATGGGGAACCTCCTAAAACCCTCAATGCTGGTTATGTGAAAGATAGTATGTACTACTTTAATAATCCTGAGAAAACCCCATTCAATTATGTAATGGGAGTAACGTTAGATCAACGTGAATACTTTAGGGATTATCGCTTGACACAAAAAGGGAAACTATTATATCAAATTCATATATTGAAGTGGTATGCTTGGCAACTATGCATGAGTTATGATCATACTTGTTGCTCTAGGATGAAGGCTCCACACCTTCCCTTTTCATGCAAATTTAATGATAATAAAACCTTAGCTTCTTATGCTAATGGTATATATGATTACAATGATGTGGAACGAATAGAAGAATTTGTTGCTTTTATGGGTGCTTATGAAATTGAATCTATGTGTAAAGAGTTTGAAGATTTTGATGATGCTGTTTATAGATCTGAAAATTTAGCTATCCTCAAATATTGCTATGAGAATTATGAATACAATTCCGATATTAATGCACTTATTGAGAAAGTCTCCGCTGTCCAAGAAGAGACTAATATTTTGCAGGAATCTATGGAAGAAGAAATTGATGAAACTGTGAGCTCATTGGATGAAAACAATGAGGAGGAGAACGAAGAAGAAAAGGAGGAAGAGCGGATTAGCTACCCATGCCCACCTTCTAATGAGAGTAACTCTTCAACTCATACATTGTTTAATTCCCCTTCGTGCTTAACGAAGGATGATTGCTATGATGACTATTATGATCCCGTTGATTCTCTTGAAATATCCCTTTTTGATGATTCTTGCTATGCTTGTGGCCAAGATGCCAATATGAATTATGCTTATGGAGATTAACTTGCTATAGTTCCTTATGTTAAACATGAAATTGTTGCTATTGCACCCACGCATGATAGTCCTATTATCTTTTTGAATTCTCCCGAATATACTATATCGGAGAAGTTTTCCCTTATTAAGGAGTATATTGATGGGTTGCCTTTCACCGTTGCACATGATGATTTTGATAGATATAATATGCATGTGCTTGCTGCTCCTACTTGCAATTATTATGAGAGAGGAACTATATCTCCACCTCTCTATGTTTCCCATACGAAAAAATTGCAAGAAACTGTTTATATTATGCATTGGCCTTTACTAGGTGTGCATGACTTGTTCTTTTATGACATGCCGATGTATAGGAAGAGAGTTACACTTCGATGTTGCATGATATATGTTACTTTGTGCTCACTACTAAATTACAAATCATTGCTAATTAAAATTGGCTTTAATATACCTTGGGATCCGGGTGGATTCACTACTTGAGCACTATATGACTAGCTTAATGGCTTTAAAGAAAGCGCTGCCAGGGAGACAACCCGGAAGTTTTAGAGAGTCATTTATTTCTGTTGAGTGCTTTCATATAGTTTAAAAACAACAAAAATAAAGAGGGGAACCCAAAACTTTTCAAAAAGAGAAGTGAAAGTGAGAGAGACGAGCATTGTGAAAGTGGGGGACGTCCTTGAACTTTGTTCATGCCCATGGGAACTTTGTGAATCTTAATTACAGAAACTTTTCAAAAAAAATAATTATCCCCTTGTACAATTCCATTGTATTATAAAAATAATGTGCCAAGGTTTGCCTTTAGGATGTTTACAATACTTGTTGGTTTGTACGGTGCAGGATAGAAACTTTGGCTGTAGTGCGCGAATTTTAATGTTTTACTGGAATGTCAAATGGTTCTGATTCTTTTTGCAATGTCTTTCTGTACAAATTTTTTATTTTTCATAATTTCGGCAGAATTGTTCAAGTACCAGAAGTATTGTGAATGTTCAGATTGCTACAGACTGTTCTGTTTTAGACAGATTCTGTTTTTGATGCATAGTTTGCTTGTTTTGGTGAAACTATCAATTTATATCAGTGGACTAAGCCATGAAAAAGTTATATTACAGTAGAAAAAAAGAAAAAAGAAAATATGAATTGGTTTTCAACATTACTTAGAGTAGTGATTTGCTTTATTATACTAACGGATCTTACCGAGTTTTCTGTTGAAGTTTTGTGTGGATGAAGTGTTCGATGATCGAGAAGGTCTCGATGTGAGAAGAAGGAAGAGAGGCAAGAGCTCAAGCTTGGGGATGCCCGAGGCACCCCAAGTAAATATTCAAGGATACTCAAGTGTCTAAGCTTGGGGATGCTGGGAAGGCATCCCCTCTTTCTTCATCAAATATCGGTATGTTTTCGGATTCGTTTCGTTCATGCGATATGTGCAAGTCTTGGAGCGTCTTTTGCAATAAGTTTTTATTTTTATTTTATGCACCATGCGGGTATGATATGGTCCTTTGTTGATTTATAGAATACTCATTGCACTTTACTTATATCTTTTGAGTATGGCTTTATAGAATGCTTCATGTGCTTCACTTATATCATTTGAAGTTTGGATTGCCTGTTTCTCTTTACATAGACAACCGCCATTTGTAGAATGCTCTTTTGCTTCACTTATATGCTCTTTTGCTTCACTTATATTTGTTAGAGCACGGGCATATCTTTTGTAGAAAGAATTAAACTCTCTTGCTTCACTTATATCTATTTAGAGAGATGACAGGAACTGGTCATTCACATGGTTAGTCATAAAACCCTACATAAAACTTGTAGATCGCTGAATATGATATGTTTGATTCCTTGCAATAGTTTTGCGATATAAAGGTGGTGATATTAGAGTCGTTCTAGTTGAGTAATCGTGAAATTGAGAAATACTTGTGTTGAGGTTTGCAAGTCCCGTAGCATGCACGTATGGTGAACCGTTATGTAACGAAGTCGAAGCATGAGATGTTTATTGATTGCCTTCCTTATGAGTGGTGGTCGGGGACGAGCGATGGTATTTTCCTACCAATCTATCCCCCTAGGAGCATGCGTGTAGTACTTTGTTTCGATGACTAATAGATTTTTGCATTAAGTATGTGAGTTCCTTTATGACTAATGTTGAGTCCATGGATTATACGCACTCTCACCCTTCCATCATTGCTAGCCTCTCCGGTACCGTGCATTGCCCTTTCTCACCTCGAGAGTTGGTGCAAACTTCGCCGGTGCATCCAAACCCCGTGATATGATACGCTCTGTCACATATAAGCCTCATTATATCTTCCTCAAAACAGCCACCATACCTACCTATCATGGCATTTCCATAGCCATTCCGAGATATATTGCCATGCAACTTCCATCATCATCATATACATGACTTGAGCATTCATTGTCATATTGCTTTGCATGATCGTAAGATAGCTAGCATGATGTTTTCATGGCTTGTCCATTTTTTGATGTCATTGCTACGCTAGATCATTGCACATCCCGGTACACCGCCGAAGGCATTCATATAGAGTCATATCTTTGTTCTAGATATCGAATTGTAATATTGAGTTGTAACTAAATAAAAGTGTGATGATCATCATTATTAGAGCATTACCCCAGTGAGGAAAGGATGATGGAGACTATGATTCCCCCATTCGGGATGAGACTCCGGACTTTACAAAAAAATAAAAGAGGCCAAAGAAGCCCAAATAAAAAAAGAGGCAAAAGAAGCCCACCAAAAAAAATGAGAGAAAAAGAGAGAAGGGACAATGTTACTATCCTTTTACCACACTTGTGCTTCAAAGTAGCACCATGTTCTTCATAGAGAGAGTATCATATGCTTTCACTTTCATATACTAGTGGGAATTTTCATTATAGAACTTGGCTTGTATATTCCGATGATGGGCTTCCTCAAATGCCCGAGGTCTTCATGAGCAAGAAAGTTGGATGCACACCCACCTAGTTTCCAGTTTGAGCTTTCATACAGTTATAGCTCTTAGTGCATCCGTTGCATGGCAATCCCTACTCCTCACATTGATATCTATTGATGGGCATCTCCATAGCCCGTTGATACGCCTAGTTGATGTGATACTTTCTCCTTTTTTGTCTTCTCCACATAACCCCCATCATCATATTCTATTCCACCTATAGTGCTATGTCCATGGCTCACGCTCATGTATTGCATGAAAGTTGAAAAGGTTTGAGAACGTCAAAAGTATGAAACAATTGCTTGGCTTGTCATCGGGGTTGTGCATGATGTGAATATTTTGTGTGGTGAAGATGGAGCATAGCCAGACTATATGATTTTGTAGGGATGAGCTTTCTTTGGCTATGTTATTTCAATAAGACATAATTGCTTGGTTGGTATGCTTGAAGTATTATTATTTTTATGTCGAAGGATAGACTATTGCTTTGAATCACTCGTGTCTTAATATTCATGCCATGATTAGACATATGATCAAGATTATGCTAGGTAGCATTCCACATCAAAAATTACCTTTTTTATCATTTCCCTACTCGAGGACGAGCAGGAATTAAGCTTGGGGATGCTGATACATCTCCGTCGTATCTATAATTTTTGATTGTTCCATGCCAATATTATTCAACTTTCATATACTTTTGGCAACTTTTTATATTATTTTGGGACTAACATATTGATCCAGTGCCCAAATGCGCCTCACTCATTGCATGTTTTTGGTTTCGTAGAATATCCATATCAAACGGAGTCCAAACGGGATAAAAACGGACGGAGCTTATTTTTGGAAAATATGGAAAATCTGGAAGGAAAATCAACGCAAACCGGTGTCCGAGGTGGGCACGAGGTAGGGGGGCGCCCCCCCTAGGGCGCGCCCCCTACCCTTGTGCGTAAGGCGGTTGACACTCTTCTTTTGCCACAAGAAAGCTAATATTCAGAAAAAAATCACGGCGAAGGTTGCAGGCCAATCGGAGTTACGGATCTCCATATATACACGAAACGGTGAAACAGAGCCAGAACAGAACGCAGAAACAAAGAGATACAGAGAGATAGATCCAATCTCGGAGGGGCTCTCGCCCCTCCCGCGCCATGGGAGCCAAGGACCAGAGGGGAAACCCTTCTCCCATCTAGGGAGGAGGTCAAGGAAGAAGAAGAAGAAGGGGGCCCTCTCCCCCTTGCTTCCGGTGGCGCCGGAGCGCTGCCGGGGGCCATCATCATCACCGCAATCTTCACCGACACCACCGTCATCTTCACCAACATCTCCATCACCTTCCCCCCTCTATCTACAGCGGTCCACTCTCCTGCAACCCGCTATACCCTCTACTTGAACATGGTGCTTTATGCTTCATATTATTTTCCGATGATGTGTTGCCATCCTATGATGTCTGAGTAGATTTTTGTTGTCCTATCGGTGATTGATGAATTGCTATGATTGGTTTGAGTTGCATGTTTTATTATTGGTGTTGTCCTATTGTGCCCTCCGTGTCGCGCAAGCATGAGGGATTCCCGCTGTAGGGTTTGCAATATGTTTATGATTTGCTTATGGTGGGTGTCGTGAGTGACAGAAGCACAGACCCGAGTAAGTAGGTTGTTTGCATATGGGATAAAGGGGACTTGATACTTTAATGCTATGGTTGGGTTTTACCTTAATGAATCTTTAGTAGTTGCGGATGCTTGCTAGAGTTCCAATCATAAGTGCATATGATCCAAGTAGAGAAAGTATGTTAGCTTATGCCTCTCCCTCAAATAGAATTGCAATAGTGATTACCGGTCTAGTAACATAGTCAATTGCTTAGGGACAATTCCACAACTCCTACCACCACTTTTCCACACTCGTTATATTTACTTTATTGCTTCTTTATCTAAACAACCCCTAGTTTATGTTTACGCTCTCTTTATTTTCTTGCTAGCCTTTCCGAAAACACCTACAAAGTACTTCTAGTTTCATACTTGTTCTAGGTAAAGTAAACGTCAAGCGTGCGTAGAGTTGTATTGGTGGTCGATAGAACTTGAGGAACTATTTGTTCTACCTTTAGCTCCTCGTTAGGTTTGACACTCTTACTTCTCGAAAACTGTTGTGATCCCCTATACTTGTGGGTTATCACGGGCACAACGGACAAGGTGGCCTTGAATTGGTATGCTGAGCTGTCTGTTTTAACACACATGAGCTGGTGTGGTGATTATATACACACACACACGCATGCACACGAACTACATGCATGCAACACTCACACGAACACATGCAGCCACGCATGCACACAACACTCACACGTACACACGGAGCCACGCACGCATGCAACACTCTGATGACCCACAAGTATAGGGGATCTATCGTAGTCCTTTCGGTAAGTAAGAGTGTCGAACCCAACGAGGAGCAGAAAGAAATGATAAGCGGTTTTCAACAAGGTATTCTCTACAAGAACTGAAATAAGTGGTAACAGATAGTTTTGTGATAAGATAAATTGTAACGAGCAACAAGTAACAAAAGTATATAAAGTGCATCAAGGTGGCCCAATCCTTTTTGTAGCAAAGGACAAGCCTGGACAAACTCCTATACAAGGAAAAGCGCTCTCGAGGACACATGGGAATATCGTCAAGCTAGTTTTCATCACGTACATATGATTCGCGTTCGGTAATTTGATAATTTGATATGTGGGTGGACCGGTGCTTGGGTGTTGTTCTTACTTCAACAAGCATCCCACTTATGATTAACCTCTATTGCAAGCATCCGCAACTACAACAAAAGTATTAAGGTAAACCTAACCATGGCATGAAACATGTGGATCCAAATCAGCCCCTTATGAAGCAACGCATAAACTAGGGTTTAAGCTTCTGTCACTCTAGCAACCCATCATCTACTTATTACTTCCCAATGCGTTCCTCTAGGCCCAAATAATGGTGAAGTGTTATGTAGTCGACGTTCACATAACACCACTAGAGGCTAGACAACATACATCTCATTAAAATATCGAACGAATACCAAATTCACATGACTACTAATAGCAAGACTTCTCCCATGTCCTCAGGAACAAACGTAACTACTCACAAAGCATATTCATGTTCATAATTAGAGGGGTATTAATATGCATAAAGGATCTGAACATATGATCTTCCACCAAATAAACCAACTAGCATCAACTACAAGGAGTAATCAACACTACTAGCAACCTACTAGTACCAATCCCGGACTTGGAGACAAGAATTGGATACAAGAGATGAACTAGGGTTTTGAGATGAGATGGTGCTGGTGAAGATGTTGATGGAGATTGCCCTCTCCCGATAAGAGGAGCGTTGGTGATGACGATGGCGATGATTTCCCCCTCCCGGAGGGAAGTATCCCCGGCAGAACAGCTCTCTGCCGGAGCCCTAGATTGGTTCCGCCAAGGTTCCGCCTCATGGCGGCGGAGTTTCGTCCCGAAAGGTTGCTTATGATTTTTTCCTCATCGAAAGACCTCATACAGCAGAAGATGGCCATCAGAGAGCCAGCAGGGGGCCCATGAGGTCGGGGGCGCGCCCTGGGGGTAGGGCGCTCCCCCCACCCTCGTGGACAGGTGGGCCCCCTCTGGTGAACTTCTTCCGCTAGATATTTTTTATTATTTCCAAAAATGACTTTTGTGGAGTTTCAGGACTTTTGGAGTTGTGCAGAATAGGTCTCTAATATTTGCTCTTTTTTCAGCCTAGAATTCCAACTGTCGGCATTCTCCCACCTTATGTAAACCTTGTAAAATAAGAGAGAATAGGCATAAGTATTGTGACATAACCTGTAATAACAGCCCATAATGCAATAAATATCGATATAAAAGCATGATGCAAAATGGACGTATCAACTCCCCCAAGCTTAGACCTCGCCTGTCCTCAAGCGAAAGCCGATAACGATAAATATGTCCCCATGTTTAGAGGCAGAGGTGTCGATAAAAATAAAATACGGACATGAAGGCATCATGATTATTCTCATAACATCAACATATATAGATATTGTCATATGATTACTTATGCTCAAGTAATAATCTATTCACAATGCAGAGTACGAATCATAAACTTTATTTAGAACCAACAAACTATAATCTCAGTCATTGAAGCAATTGCAATTTATCATAACATCAGAAGGAGTCTATGTTAGAGCTTAATAGCAAGTCCACATACTCAACTATCATTTAGTCTTTCATAATTGCTAATACTCACGCGATACTTGTGGTTATGGAGTTTTAATCGGACACATAGAAAGATAGGGGCTTATAGTTTCCCCTCCCAACCTTTTACCTCAAGGGTAATGTCAACAATAATAAATCATGCTCCCCTACATCTAATTAGATATATCTATCAGGATCTTTCCAACATATTGTGCTTGCCAAAGGATAAAATGAAAAAGGAAAGGTGAAGCTCACCATGACTCTTTCATAAGGTAGAAGATGATAATAAAAGATAGGCCCTTCGCAGAGGGAAGCAGAGGTTGTCATGCGCTTTTATGGTTGGATGCATCAAATCTTAATGCGAAAGAACGTCACTTTATATTGCCACTTGTGATATGAACCTTTATTATGCAGTCCGTCGCTTTTATTTCTTCCACATCACAAGATTGTATAAAGCTTATTTCTCCCACACCAATCAATCATACATATTTAGAGCAATTTTTATTGCTTTGCACCGATGACAACTTACTTGAAGGATCTTACTCAATCCATAGGTAGATATGGTGGACTCTCATGGCAAAACTGGTTTAAGGGTTTTTGGAAGCACAAGTAGTATCTCTACTTGGTGCTGAGAATTTAGCTAGCATGAGGGGGAAAGGAAAGCTCAACATGTTGGATGATCCATGACAACATACTTTATCTCAGATATAAGAAAACATAATTCATTACGTTGTCTTCCTTGTCCAACATCAACTCTTTAGCATGACATATTTTAATGAGTGCTCCCAATCATAAAAGATGTCAATAATGGTATATTTATGTGTGAAACCTCTCTTTCCTTATTACTTCCTATTAATTGCAACGATGACTAAAGCTATGTTTGTCAACTCCCAACAACTTTTAATCATCATACTCTTTCTATGCGAAGTCATTACTCTCAATAAGATCAATATGAACTCTTTGTTTCTATTTATTCTTTTTATTGTTTTCTTTTATTCACTCAAGATCATGGCAAAATAAGCAAGCCCTTGACTCAACACTAATCTTTATTATATAGCTCACGGACTCGATTACATAGAGAGATCATAAAGCAAAACTCAAAACTAGAACATGCCATAAACTTTATTCTACTAGATCAAGATACTACTAATAGGATCGAACTAAGAAAAACGGTAAAGGTAGGAGATGTGATTGTGATACGATACCTGGGCACCTCCCCCAAGCTTGGCAGTTGCCAAGGGGAGAGCCCATACCCATGTGATTATGTCTCCTTCTTTCGTAATGGTGTAATATTCTTGGCGATGATGCCCCTCAGGATACGATTCTCCTCCTCGGGCTTATTGACTTGCTGCTTGAGGTCCATTATTTCCTTACGAAGCTTTCCTATAACGGCTAAGGCTCCTTGTACCCAAGGGTGTTGCATAGTTGCGGGAGAACAAGTGACACTCCTCTTCATATTTTCATAAGAAAGAAATCTAACATTGGAAGGGATAACCGAGTTTGGAATAGCTGAGCTCTATAGTTCCCCCATCATGAACCCAGCTCGGAAGTGAGAAGTGACTTCTTGATCCTCCATGGCATCTACCCTCATCAAGTTAGCCTCCATCTCTTCCTCTGTTGCTGGCCCAAAGTGGTCAGCGTCGCTGTTTGCCCTTGGTTCCGATGCAGGATGAGACACCCGGCTCTCCCCGACTGACTCTTGAGAAGACATCTTGCTCTAATCTGCAGCGACAACAGCTCGAAACAAGAATAGAGGAAATTTGCGTGATACGGTGGCCAAAACCTTCGGAAGAATATATAATGAATTTTTACCGAGCAAAATACGTATCGTACAAGAAAGCGGAGTCCAGAAGGCACACGAAGTGCCCACGAGGTAGGGGGCGCACCCAGGGGGTAGGGAGCGTCCTCCACCCTCGTGGGGCCCTCGTGTCCTTCTCGGACTGCTACTTATTTTTCTATTTTTATAAATATTCCAAAACAGAGAAATATTGCCTTAAAAACTGTTTTGGAGTCGGTTTACTTACCGTACCACATACCTATTCCTTTTCGGAGTCTGAAACATTCTGGAAAGTGTCCCTTATGTATTCCTCCGGGGTTACAGTTTCAATAACATTGGTTTCAACATTTATGGGATTAGCTGAGATATAATGTTTAATTCTTTGACCGTTAACCACCTTCGGATTCGTGCCTTCAAAGTTGTTGATTTCTATGGCACCGGAACGATAGACCTCCTCGATAACGTAGGGGCCTTCCCATTTAGAGAGAAGTTTTCTGGCAAAAAATCTTAAACGAGAGTTGTATAGCAATACATAATCACCTACGTTAAACTCACGCTTTTGTATCCTTTGTCATGCCATCTTTTAACTTTTTCTTTAAACAACTTGGCATTTTCAAAAGCTTGGGTTCTCCATTCAACAAGTGAGCTAATATCAAATAACCTCTTTTCACCGGCAAGTTTGAAATCATAGTTGAGCTCTTTAATAGCCCAATATGCCTTATGTTCTAGTTCGAGAGGTAAATGACATGCTTTTCCATAAACCATTTTATACGGAGACATACCCATAGGATTTTTATATGTAGTTCTATAGGCCCATAGTGCATCATCAAGTTTCTTGGACCAATTCTTTCTAGACCTATTGACCGTCTTTTGCAAAATTAATTTGAGCTCTCTATTACTCAATTCTACTTGTCCACTGGACTGTGGGTGATAAGGAGATGCAATTCTATGATTAACATCATATTTAGCAAGCATTTTACGGAAAGCACCATGAATAAAATGTGAACCACCATCAGTCATTAAATATCTAGGGACTCCAAACCTCAGAAAAAGTAACTTCTTTAAGCATTTTAATAGAAGTGTTATGATCAGCACTACTAGTTGGAATAGCTTCTACCCACTTAGTAACGTAATCAACAGCAACTAAAATATGTGTATAACCATTAGAGGCAGGAAAAAGTCCCATATAATCAAAGCCCCAAACATCAAAGGGTTCAATAACAAGTGAATAATTCATAGGCATTTCTTGACGTCTACTATTATTACCAATTATTTGACATTCATCACAAGATAAGACAAACTTACAGGCATCCTTGAAGAGAGTAGGCCAATAAAAACCGGATTGCAACACCTTATGTGCAGTTCTGTCTCCAGCGTGGTGTCCTCCATAAGCTTCGGAATGACACTTGCGTAGGATCTGTTCCTGTTCATGCTCAGGTACACAACGTCTAATAACACCATCTACTCCTTTATAAAGATGTGGGTCATCCCAAAAGTAATGTCTCAAATCATAGAAAAACTTTTTCTTTTGCTGGTATGTGAAACTAGGCGGTATGAATTTAGCAACAATGTAATTAGCATAATCAGCATACCATGGAGTACTATGAGAAGTATTTATGACATTTAATTGCTCATCAGGAAAGCTATCATCAATAGGTAGTGGGTCATCAAGAACATTTTCTAACCTAGACAAGTTGTCTGCAACGGGGTTCTCAGCTCCCTTTCTATCAACAATATGCAGATCAAATTCTTGTAGCAAGAGAGCCCATCTAATAAGTCTAGGTTTAGCATCTTTCTTTTCCATCAGGTATTTAATAGCAGCATGATCAGTGTGGATAGTTACTTTAGAATCAACAATATAAGGTCTGAACTTATCACAAGCAAATACAACTACTAAGAATTCCTTTTCAGTAGTAGCATAATTTCTTTGAGCATTGTCTAAAGTTTTACTAGCATAATGGATAAAATTTAATTTCTTATCAACTCTTTGCCCTAGAACAGCACCTACAGCATAATCAATAGCATCACAAATAATTTCAAAGGGTAAATTCCAATCAGGTGGCTGAACAATAGGTGCAGAGATCAATGCTTTCTTAAGTATTTCCAATGCTTCTACACAATCATCATCAAAGACAAATGGTATATCTTTTTGTAATAAATTAGTTAGAGGCCGAGAAATTTTTGAGAAGTCCTTAATGAACCTCCTATAAAATCCGGCGTGACCAAGGAAACTTCTTATACCTTTGATTTCCTTGGGACATGGCATGTTTTCAATAGCATCAACCTTGGCTTTATCAACTTCAATACCTCTTTCAGAAACTTTATGCCCCAAGACAATACCTTCATTAACCATAAAGTGGCACTTTTCCTAATTCAAGACAAGATTAGTTTCTTCACATCTCTGCAAAACTCGGTCAAGATTGCTCAAGCAATCATCAAAAGAGGATCCATAAATGGAAAAGTCGTCCATGAAAACCCCACAAATCTTTTCACAAAAGTCAGAGAATATAGCCATCATGCATCATTGAAAGGTAGTAGGTGCATTACATAAACCAAAAGGCATACGTCTATACGCAAAAGTACCAAAAGGGCATGTAAAAGTAGTCTTTGATTGATCTTTAGCCGACACAGGTATTTGAGAGAAACCAGAATAACCATCTAGAAAGCAATAGTGTGTATGTTTGCATAATCTTTCTAGCATTTGATCAATAAAAGGTAAGGGGTAATGATCTTTCTTAGTAGCCTTATTTAATTTGCGGAAATCAATTACCATCCTATAACCTGTAATAATTCTTTGTGGAATCAATTCATCTTTATCATTAGGAACAACAGAACACCTCCCTTCTTAGGGATACAATGAACAGGACTTACCCACTAACTATCAGCAACGGGATAAATTATACCTGCCTCCAAAAGCTTTAGTATTTCTTTTCTTACCACTTCTTTCATCTTAGGATTCAGACGTCGTTGATGATCACGAACTGGTTGGCGTCTTCTTCCAAATCTATTTTATGTTGACATAGAGTGGGACTAATGCCCTTAAGATCATCAAGAGTATACCCAATAGCAGTACGGTGCTTCTTCAGAGTTTTCAATAATCTTTCTTCTTCATGCTCTGAAAGGTTAGCACTAATAATAGGATATATCTTCTTTTCATCAAGATAAGCATATTTAAGATTATCAGGCAACGGTTTAAGCTCAAACACGGGATCACCCTTGTGTGGAGGAGGATCCCTAGGATTTCAACAGCAAATTGTGTTTCGAATAGGTTCTGCTTAAAGAATACTTCATCTATTTCCTTCTTTCATTCATAAACATATCATTTTCATGGTCTAGCAAATATTGTTCTGAAGGATCACTAGGAGGTACGGCAATAGAAGCAAGACCAATAATTTCATCCTTACTAGGTAATTCTTCTTCATGATGTTGTTTACTAAATTTAGAGAAATTAAAATCATGAGACATATCACTCAAACCAATAATAACAACATTCTTTTCTCAGTCTATTCTAGCATTAACAATATTCAAGAAGGGTCTACCAAATATAATGGGACAAAAGCTATCTTGTGGGGAACCAAGAACAAGAAAATCAGTAGGATATTTAGTTTTCCCACATAAGACTTCAACATCTCTAACAATTCCCATTGCTGATATAGTATCTCTATTGGCAAGTTTAATTGTGACATCAATATCTTCTAATTCAGCAGGTGCAATTTCATGCTTAATTTCTTCATATAAGGTAATAGGTATAACATTAGCACTAGCACCCATATCACATAAGCCATGATAACAATGATCTCCTATTTTAACAGAAATAACAGGCACGCCTACCACGGTTCTATGTTTATCTTTAGCACAGGATTTGACAATTCTAGCGGTTCCACCGCAGAAATGAATAACATGCCCATCAATATTATCAACCAAGAGATCTTTAACAATAGCAATATTAGGTTCAACTTTAACTTGCTCAGGAGGTGTATAAGTTCTAATATTGCTTTTACGTACCACGGTTGAAGCTTTAGCATGATCCTTTATTCTAAGAGGGAAAGGTGGTTTCTCAACATAAGAAGTAGGAACAACAGGATCATTATAAGTGACAATCTTTTCTTCAACTTTAGTAGGTGCAGCTACTTTTACTTCTATGGGAGGATGATATTTAAACCACTTCTCCTTGGGGAGATCAACATAAGTAGCAAAAGATTCACAGAAAGAAGCTACTATCTCAGAGTCAAGTCCATATTTAGTGCTAAATTTACGGAAAACATCGGTATCCATAAAAGACTTAACACAATCAAACTTAGGTGTCATACCTGACTCCTTACCTTCATCGAGATCCCAATCTTCAGAGTTGCATTTAATTCTATCCAATAAATTCCATTTGAATTCAATAGTCTTCATCATAAAAGAGCCAGCACAAGAAGTATCGAGCATGATGCGATTGTTTTCAGAAAGTCGGGCATAAATTGTTTGAAGAATTATTAATCTTGAGAGCTCATGATTGGGGCATGAATATAACATTGATTTAAGCCTCCCCCAAGCTTGAGCGATGCTTTCTCCTTCCGAGGCAAAAAAATATATATATAATTGCGATCACGATGAACAAGATGCATAGGATAATACTTCTGATGAAATTCCAAATTCATTCTTTTATAGTTCCATGATCCCGTATCATCACATAGCCTATACCATGTCGATGCATCCCCCTTCAAAGATAAAGGGAAGACCTTCTTCTTAAAAACATCATCGGGTATACCTGCAAGCTTAAATAATCCACAAACTTCATCCACAAAGAGTAGATGTTCATCAGGATGCTTTGTTCCATCTCCTGTAAAAGGGTTATCAAGCAATTTTTCTAACGTACCTGAAGGAACTTCAAAGGGAATAATTTCATTTGCAATAGGTTAAGTAGGTTGAGGAGAAATTCTTTGCTCTACTGGTCGGGATGAAGATACCCCGAACAAGCCCCTCAGAGGATTACTTTCCATAGTAACAAGTGACAATCAATTTCAGCACACTATATAAAATTTTCCTTACCAAATTCCACCTACCAAAGGCGCTTCACTCCCCGGCAACGGCGCCAGAAAAGAGTCTTGATGACCCACAAGTATAGGGGGTCTATTGTAGTCCTTTTGATAAGTAAGAGTGTCGAACCCAACGAGGAGCAGAAGGAAATGATAAGCGGTTTTCAGCAAGGTATTCTCTGCAAGTACTAAAGTAAGTGGTAACAGATAGTTTTGTGATAAGATAAATTGTAACGAGCAACAAGTAACAAAAGTAAATAAAGTGCAGCAAGGTGGCCCAATCCTTTTTGTAGCAAAGGACAAGCCTGTACAAACTCTTATATAAGGAAAAGCGCTCTCGAGGACACATGGGAATATCATCAAGCTAGTTTTCTTCACGTTCATATGATTCGCGTTCGGTACTTTGATAATTTGATATGTGGGTGGACCGGTGCTTGGGTGCTGTTCTTACTTGAACAAGCATCCGACTTATGATTAACCTCTATTGCTAGCATCCGCAACTACAACAAAAGTATTAAGGTAAACCTAACCATAGCATGAAACATGTGGATCGAAATCAGCCCCTTACGAAGCAACGCATAAACTAGGGTTTAAGCTTCTGTCACTCTAGCAACCCATCATCTACTTATTACTTCCCAATGCCTTCCTCTAGGCAGAAATAATGGTGAAGTGTTATGTAGTCGACGTTCACATAACACCACTAGAGGCTAGACAACATACATCTCATCAAAATATCGAACGAATACCAAATTCACATGACTACTAATAGCAAGACTTCTCCCATGTCCTCAGGACCAAACGTAACTACTGACAAAGCATATTCATGTTCATAATCAGAGGGGTATTAATATGCATAAAGGATCTAAACATATGATTTTCCACCAAATAAACCAACTAGCATCAACTACAAGGAGTAATCAACACTACTAGCAACCTACTAGTACCAATCCCGTACTTGGAGACAAGAATTGGATACGAGAGATGAACTAGGGTTTTGAGATGAGATGGTGCTGGTGAAGATGTTGATGGAGATTACCCTCTCCCGATGAGAGAAGCGTTGGTGATGACGACGGCGATGATTTCCCCCTCCCGGAGGGAAGTATCCCCGGCAGAACAGCTCTGCCGGAACCCTAGATTGGTTCCGCCAAGGTTCGGCCTCGTGGCGGCGGAGTTTCGTCCCGAACGGTTGCTTATGATTTTTTTTCCTCATTAAAAGACCTCATATAGCAGAAGATGGCCATTAGAGAGCCAGCATGGGGCCCATGAGGTCGGGGGCCGAGCCAGCATGCTACATATGCTTCGACCCCCCAGGGCGCGCCCCCACCCTCGTCGACAGGTGGGCCCCCCTTTGGTGAACTTCTTCCGCTGGATATTTTTTATTATTTCCAAAAATGACTTTCGTGGAGTTTCAGGACTTTTGGAGTTGTGCAGAATAGGTCTCTAATATTTGCTCCTTTTTCAGCCCAGAATTCCAGCTGTCGGCATTCTCCCTCCTTATGTAAACCTTGTAAAATAAGAGAGAATAGGCATAAGTATTGTGACATAACATGTAATAACAGCCCATAATGCAATAAATATCGATATAAAAGCATGATGCAAAATGGACGTATCACACTCACACGCACACACACACACGCATGCACACACCACACGACCAACACACACTCTCACGCTCAAGTGCTCAACCTACACGTGCATGCGCACACATTAGTCCCTGACTGGCACATACACAACCAGGTGATTCCCTCGCACGGGTTAGAGTCTTCACTACAAAAAAAAAAGACACACCCGTGACATTTTTGGCCGAACGAAATTTTTTCTGCCATACTTATGACACTTCTATGACGATAATTGTGACAAAACCCGGTATCATCGTAGATGTGGTGGGGTCCTACTTCTATGAAAAAAAATCATGACAGAAAATGGGCTTTTCGTTCTGGGCGGGCCGGAGACGCAGTTGCATGACATTCTTTGGGCCGTCCATGACGGAAAAAACCATGGTAGAAGCGAGGGCGAGGAAAATATCGTGGACTTCTTGCCATCGTGGCTGGTCGGGGTCGAGCGATGCGCTGCTTTCTCGTGACGACGCTGCGTGTGTGTGAGGCGTTGGGCTCTAACTGAACCCTAGCGAGGCGTTGGGCTGTAACTGAACCCGAGTGATTGCACTGCAGGCTACGCGTTACTGAACCCGAGCGATCGATCGATCCCTTGCTGTTAACTGAACCCGATCCAGCGATTCCTTTGCTACTGCTGCCAACTGAAGCCGATCGATGCTGCCTCAGGATGAACAGTGAGCATTATTGGCGGGTTTGGATGAACAGTTCCCGGTGGGGGTTGGATGAATAGGAACCCGTGGTAGTAGAGGCGGTTGCCATTGGATGAACAATACCCTGATCAATCAAGCCGGTGGATGAACAGGACCCCGTGGAGGGCTGGATGAACAGGACCCCGTGGAGGGCTGGTTGAATAGTAGCCGGTGGAGGGCTGGTTGAGCAGTTGTCGGTGGAGGGCTGGATGAATAGTAGCCCGTGGAGGGTGGTTGAACAGGACCCCGTGGAGAGGGCTAGTTGAACAGTAGCCGGTGGAGGCTGGACGAACAGGAGCCCGTGGATGAACAGTCACAGGTGGAGGCTGGAGGAGGTCGACGGTGGATGAACAGTAGCCCGTGGAGGCTGGAGGAGGTCCATGGTGGAGATGAACAATATCTCGTGGAGTCCCATTTTGCGGTACGCCACACCCCTCCCGATGAACAGGACCCCCATTTCGACCGTAGCGCTCCAACACAAGTCAATTTCCTCTGTTTTGCGGTATGCCACACCCCTCCCGATCAACCGGACCCCGTTTCAACCGTAGGAGGTCCGTTTCCTTCGTTTTGCAGTACACCAAACCCCTCCCAATGAACAGGATCCCGTTTCTGCTTTGGCCAGTCTTCCGCTTTGGCCAGTCGAACACAAGGCAGTTTCCTCCGTTCTGCGGTACGCCGGGCCTCGTTTCCATTGGCCGTTCCATCCAAGTCAGTTGGCTCCCGATGAACTGCACGCATTCCATTGCCTCCCCATGAACACGACACATTCTGTTGCCTCCCCATGAATACGACGACGATGTAGTTTCTCCTTTCCGACCCAGTCACAGCCATGTACATGAGCCCTGGCCATACGTGTGTGCGAGTAGGCATTCGATACCCCGCCCATATGTATGTACGTGGACGTATTTACTTTCTTGCACCCTGGCCATTGTATGTAAGTGTACATGCTACGTGCACGCCTCTAGTACCACACGTGCGTGCCTCTACTACCACATGTGCCCTTCCTTACACGGCCACGGTTCATCGCCGCAGCCTGCAGACAGACCGATCGACCAGTATGTACGTACACGTTTGCAACCAGAATGACAATGCTGCATATGCTTCGACCGGGACTGTCAGGCACTTCCTTGCGTGCGAAAATGTAGCTGGTGGGTCACAGCAGTCAGGGGGCGATTTTTTTTTGTAATATGGATGCACTTCCTTGCGTGCGAAGATGTAGCTGGTGGGTCCCAGCAGTCAGGGGTGAATCTTTTTTTTACTCATAATATGGACGCACTTCCTTGCGTGCGAAGATGTAGCTGGTGGGTCCCAACAGTCAGGGGGGAAAGGTTTTTTTCGTGAAATATGGTGGCCCGTCCGGCGGGTCCCTGCTGTCAGGTGGAGGAATAATTATTTTCTGCGTAATAAGGAGGCACTTCCTTGCTACGGCTGTGGACCCAGCTGTCAACCTCTCCACGTACAGTACTCTCCCGATGGAAGTCGGTCGTTGACCACATTGACCACGCCGTGCCGAGAGCACCAAGGCGGTGGACGACGGCGAGGCCTAGGAAGGGGACGACGCGGAGCCAGCGAAGACGCGAAAGTGGATGCCCACGTAGAGAGGAGTACGAGGGTTCACTGGTTCGGCTGTGGTGTGAGGATGTCTGTCGGATTACGGGTTCCGGCAAACCCTTGAGGTTCGAACACTGGGGTCCGCATGAAGATCTCTCTCTCCCTTGCTCGCTCGCGCAACGATCACAAGGCCTAGCTCGACGAACCCAAAGAACAAGAAACACGAGAGTTTATACTAGTTTGGGCCACAGATGTGGTGTAATAGCCTACTCTAGTGTGGTGTGGTGGATTGCCTCTTGGGCTGAGGATGAACAGTTAGAAAGGGAAGAACAGCCTCCTGAGGAGAGGTGTTCTTGTGCTTGGTGAGTTTGTGTGTGTGTGGATGGAATCGATCTGAATGGCCTCCGATCCCTCTCTATGGTGGTGGCGAGTCCTATTTATAGAGGCCCTAGTCCTCTCCCCAAATTTTAGGCAGGAAGGGATCCCACAACGGCCAAATTCGAAGGGAGACAACTAGTACAAGTTATCCTGACTAAAGGTGGTCTTCACCTGCCAAAGGTTCTGGTGGTGACGCCGTCTTGGGCTCCACGGTGACCTCCGTCCTGCCGTCCTGCTGGTCTTGGTCCTGTTGCACCGATATGGAAACCTTTGCCTGATGCCTCGGGACACCTCGCCTGCGCTCGCCTCTTTAGCACCAAAGAGGAGATGAGGACACTTCTCGTGCTGGCGCCCGCCTGGCTCCGGTTGTCATGGCTTTCTTCATGGGAACCTCGCGAGGTGCCCCTTGCCTTGATCTCTCCGCCCCTCACGAGCTAGCCTGGTGGGGCCGCCACTAAGGAGGTCTTGCGTCGTCCGCCTCGCGAGGCTTGGCCCCTCGCGACGGTCTTGAGTGTTTGCTGGTGAAGATGGGCCGTACAGGGCCGATAGTGGAGCCATGCAGTGGGCCGCAGGCAAGCAATTCTGGGGACCCCCGTTCCCAGGACGCCGACAGTAGCCCACGGGCCCAAGGCGCGCTCGGACTTGGCTTCAAAGCGAAGCAAAGGGGCGAGTGCGGAGCACCGCGGGCCCCGAACAGCCTGCGGCCTCGGTTGACATGTGGCGATTGATTGGACATGGGCGTCTCTGCTTCCCCACACTGCCTCGGCAACTGCCCGACTTGACGAGTTCCTCCTGCATGCAGAGAAAAATCATCATTACCTGTGATCGTGGGGATCGCCGGTTGGCCTTCTCCCGCTATAAATGAGGAGGGGGCGGAGCCCCCATCGCTCATCTCTTCTTGCCCCACTCGCTTCTTCTCCCTTGCTTCATTGCTAGCAGCGACATCCATGGCACCGATATTGAGGTTCTCGGCCGCAGAGAAGGGAAAACCCCCCCGCGACGAGACCGGACCACTTCCGTCGAAGAAGAGGCCGGAGGTGTCGAGGCCTTGGTGCGAGCGGCCTCCTCCCGGGTACCCGCTGCCTCTGTACGCCCAAGCCGAGAGCTTCAGAGGGAGAGGCGGCGAGCGGCACCGCCCACCCCTTGGCCGTGGTCGCCGAGCTGTGGTGACGCACGCCATCGCCCCAGGAGCCCATGCCACGGACTCCTCGCGCGAACTTGTGATGTGGGCGGTGATGCCTTCGCGCACTTGGATTCGCTTTCCGTAGTTTTTCTCTGTCGAGATGCCGGCGAGGGGCCCCCACGAGCTTTGGCTGCAGCACGCCGACTGCAACGCCCCGGCGACTGGAGCGGAGGTTGAAGCCATCTCCCCAGGCAAGATCTTCATGACCCATGGCTTGGGCGAGGTTGCTCGAGTCTGTCGTGCGAAAGACGCCCTCACGATCCACTGTGAATATGATGGCGCCTCCACCATGTTCTTCAAGGTCTTCGACGAGGAAGGCCGCCGCCTGGAGTGTTGTCCAGGAGGTGGTTGTCGTGATGGCGCTGCCCATGCCGAGCCTGCCGTTGGCTTCACCAGCAGCTCCTCGAGCAGTAGCGGCGGCGCTTGGTAGTCCAGCGACTCTCCTAAGCCCTGCGAGATCCCGGAGACGAGCGACGACAGCTACATGCCCCCGAGCTCTCGCCGTGCCCGGAGCAAGGCCGCAGTGTCCAGCCGCTGCCATCGCTGATCTGGATGGGGCTGGCGTCGGCCTCTCATGGCCCACTGTTGATGATGGCATCGGCCGTGCTGGCGCGTGTAGATAGGGCCCTTAGAAAATCCCTTCTTTTGTTCCCTGCGAGGAATCGAGATGGACCCCATGGGGGCATGTAAAGGGTCTACGACGTCTTTTGTTGATATTATCCTTATTATGAAAATTTGCAAACGCATGTCCTATTTCGGCTCGGTCTCCCCTTTCCATCCCCGCGGCAGCTTGGTGCTCCACGCAGACAGGTCCCGGTCCCCAGGCAGGCTACAGTAGTCGCTGGTATGCCAAGTCGCGATGCCGTGGTCAAGGCCAGGAGGTGAGCGGCCCGAGTTCCAGTAAGAGCTCTTGAGGCGCCATGCTCAAGAGGTCCCCTTTAGCGCGCAAGTAGCCACCGAGAGGTAGGAAAGGGAGGCGACGTTGCCGCAACAAGGCTGCAACAAGTGAGAATCCTATGCCGTAGCGCTTGGTCGACTCGGGCGTGAAACTTATCTTGGCAGTCCAGAGTTAGTTCCTTGTGCTGCACCATACTCGGGCGTCGACTGTTGTAGGGTAGCTAGGTTAGGCCAATGCGAGCCTCCCCCTCTTCTCCACGCTCTTCTATGTGCTCTGCGTCCTCAGGTCCCGGCCCTCGAGCGAGCTTAGCCACCGCTGGTATGCCAGGTCGCGATGCCATGGTCAAGGCCAGGGGGTGAGCGCTGGAGAGCCAGTTAGTGCTCCTGAGTCACGATGCTCAAGGCCCCCCTTTTAACATGCAAGCGAATTGCATGGGAGAAAAGGGAGCCCGCGGTACCGCCTGCCGTCGTCCTTAGGAGGTTCCTGCAGGTTAGCATGAGGTGGGACACAGAATGCCACTATGATTGCCGGTCTTCCGCTGGTCGCTCCACAAGAAGGTGAAGGCACTGAGGGCCTGGTGAGGTGACGTGCGCGGGGTGTGCCATGAGTCAGAGCTCGACCGCTCAGATTTGTCGGCGCTGCAGGGACGGACCCGAGCACAAGCGTCGTGCCAGCGTGAGTAGCTCCTGTTGCAGGATGAGCACGGGGCAGACGGGCGATGCGGGCGGTCACGATGGGTGACAATCAAGCAGGTGATAACCATAGATAGATTATGCATGAAAAGTGAACTAGCTTAGGTAAATGCAAGAATGATACAAGCCACTAGGTCGGACCCGAGCGGCCTGGGGATGATGCGGCCCAAGGGGCGCCCCCAGCAGAGTAAGCTAAAGACATAAAAGGATACATGCCGCAGGGACAGGCCCACGCGCCCTGGGAATGATGCAGCCCGGGGGCGCTCCCAGCTAAATATACTTGGAAAATGTCACCTGGTTCCATTGTCAAAGAGATGTTGGGGTAGCTGACGGTGTGTGGCGAAGGGGTTGTTCCTCATGAGCCACCGGAGCCCTGAGCCTCGGGAGGCTCCGGGGGTCCAGGTGGTTCCTTGAGGACCGTCTCCATCTCCGCCAGGACCGCGTGATGCCTGGCCTCCTGGGTCGCGAGGACGCTCCACAGGCTGCGCTGGAAGGCGGCCGCCGTGCTTGGCAAGCTAAATGGCATGCGAACATAGTTGTGAGGTGGGCCCTCGCAACGTCCCACGCGCGAAGGCCAGAAGCGCTCCTGAGAGGCGGCCCTGTTTAGCCCTGGGATGTCGACGCAGACGCGCAGCCCGCCATCCTCGCCTGGATGGGGAGCTGCGCTAGGTGGGCGGCGATTGCCGCGCATGGCTCTTGCATCCTGTAGCTCCTGAGTGGTCTTGGCGATGAACTCCTGAGTGCCAGTCACTCCTCGCCCGGTGTCCTCAAGTGGGAAACGTGCCGCAAAGCAAGCCTCCACGTGGTACCCGAGCACCTCCCTCGTGACGTGGGCTAGGTCTGAGGCCCTCCAGAAGAGAGCCCCCGAGCCTTTTCCGAGGAGGCCTTCCTATGCGAGGGAGGGAGGCGCCCCAGGCGTGGGCGCTGATCCTGATGTGGCACCGCTAGAGGCGCCGCTCCCCTAAGGCCCTGTGCGGAGTAGTTGCTTCTTCTTCTTGGGGATGGCCTCAGGAGGGCACTGCGCACCATTGTTGTCGGGGTCTTCGATTGCTGTGGCTTGGAAGGCGCGCTCGAGGGAGCACACCACATCTCTTTCTTCACAGGGGACTGTGATGATCCCGCCGCTTCCTGGCATCTTGAGGACGTTGTAGCCGTGGTGAGTTACCGCCATGAACTTGGCTAGGGTCGGATACCCGAGGATGGCATTGTAAAGCAGACAAATGTGAGCAACATCAAAGTCGATGAGCTCAGTGTGGTAGTTGTCGCGCTGCCCGAAAGTAACAGGATGGCAGACCTGCCCTATCGGTGTGGTTGAGCCGTCAGTTACTCCTGAGAAGGGCTTGGTGGGCTGAAGCTAATCATATGGAACTTGAAGGCTGTCGAACGTCTCGACGGACAGGACGTTAAGCCCTGCACCACCGCCAATGAGGGTCTTGGTGACTTGTACGTTGCTGATGATGGGTGAGCAGAGCATCGGGAGGGCGCCAGCAGTGGCCGCGCACTTGAGCTGGTCCGCCGAGCTGAAAGTGATGGCGCACTTGGACCACTTGAGCGGGTGTGTGGCCTCAAGTCTGGGAAGGGCTGCGTTCACCTCGCGAGCAAACTGCTTGAAGATACGCTGAGATGCTGGGGCCTGAGCCCCGCCCAAGATGCACGCGATAGCACGCGGTTCCTGGAAGCCCCCAGCCCCCTCGTCCTGATGGTGGTCGTCATTCCTTCTTGGTGGTGGCGGCAGCGGAGGAAGACCAGCATTGCCCTGAGGGCAGTCCTCGCGAGGCTGATCCCTCTAGGCGCACTCACGAGGCTAGTCCTGCCAGCGGTCCTCGCGAGGCCGGGCACGCCACTCCTGGCGGGGGCCACGATCGTCCCAGCGTCCTCCGCCTCATCCTCCTCCTCGGCTGTAGCCCCGGTCATTGTGCTCGGGGCATCGACCGAAGCATCCATCTCGAATGGCCCTAAGCTCTTGACAATCGCTGGTGTTGTGGCTGTGTACGTTGTGGAAGGCGCAGAACAGTCGGCTGCTCTTGGACGACCCGGGATGGCCCCGGCTGCGCTACGTATCCGGCTCCGCCGCGAGCACGGCCACTCCCTTGCGCTTCACGTCTTTCGCCTTGGCTTTCTTCTCCTCGGGGTCGGTAGCAGGGAGCTCGAGGAGGGAAAGGTGCCCTTCCTCGGCTCTTGCGCACTTGGTTGCCATATTGAACAACTCCAGAGCCGTGCATAGCTCCTCGAGGATAGCGAGGTCCTCCTTCATGTTGATGTCGCGAACACCATCGGAAAACACCGAAATGATGGCCTCATCTGTCACCTTGGGGATCTTGAGATGAACGCTGTTGAAGCACTGGATGTACTTTTGTAGGGTCTCTCCCAGCTGCTGCTTGATGCGGCGCAGGTCACCCGCGGCCGGAGGGCGGTCGCAAGTGCCCTAGAAGTTGGCGAAGAAGTGGTCGCGCATCTCATCCCAGGAGGAGATCGAGCCCGGGGGCAGGTTCAGGAGCCACGAGCGAGCACCATCCTTGAGAGCCATGGGGAACCAGTTCGCCGTGACTTTCTCATCACTGTTGGCCGCCTCGATGCTCAGCTCATAGAGCTGCAGGAACTCCGCAGGGTTGGGGGTGCCGTCGTAGCGAGGAGGCAGGTCTGGCTTGAACTTGCTCGGCCAGACGATGCTTCGCAGCTCCGGAGTGAAGGCCCGACAGCCCGCTGTGGCCACCGAGGCCCTTTGCTGATGCGGAGCCTGCCCATGGGGCCCCCGCGCCGCCATCGCAGGCGGCACGTGGTCTTCTCGCGGTGGCGCTGGGAGGGCGGGAGCATTCTCATGCGGCCGGGGGACTTCTTGGCAGCTTCCTTCTTCTCGCGCGGGCGCCCAACGCGGTGGGTCACGTCGGGGGGCCGCGCTCCTTGGCGCCAGAGCGCCGTCTTTGTGTGGAGGTGGTGGAGGTGCTCCGTGACCTACATCACTTGCAGCTGGTGGAGGGCGAGGCAGCGAGAGGGAGGGCGCGGGGGAGCCCCCAGCGGCGCTGACGAGCTCGGCGATGAGCTCCAACTATTCCTCCTAGAGGTCGTTGACCGGGCGGTAGCATAGGAGCTCGTGTGCCATGAGCAGTGCGGCCTGCGCATCCGTGGGAGCGCGACGAGCGTGAGACGATGAGCCGGCTGGGGTTAGCGATGGAGTGGCGGTGCGGCCATCCCGCCACACAGAGGGGTGCAGCGATGAAGCTTGCTGCTCGTTCCCAGCCGGGCTGCTGGCTGCGTTGGCAGCAGGCGATGGAGAACAGCGGGGAGATCGGCCAATGGGCGCCGTCTGGGCGACGCGGGCGGCAAGGGCGGCCTGACGCTCAGCGCGGGCTCGGCGAGCGTCAGCCATGGATGCGGTGGAGCGGTGGAGTGTGGATTCAGAAGAAAGGCTTCAGCGCACCCCTACCTGGCGCGCCAAATGTCGAATTACGGGTTTCAGCAAACCCTTGAGGTTTGAACACTGGGGTGCGCACAAAGATCTCTCTCTCCCTTGCTCGCTCTTGCAATGATCGCAAGGCCTAGCTCAATGAACTCAAAGAACAAGAGACACGAGAGTTTATACTGGTTCGGGCCACCGATGTGGTGTAATAATCTACTCCAGTGTGGTGTGGTGGATTGCCTCTTGGGCTGAGGATGAACAGTTACAAAGGTAAGAACAGCCTCCTAAGGACAGGTGTTTTTGTGCTTGGTGAGTTTGTGCGTGTGTGGATGGAATCGATCTGAATGGCCTCCGATCCCTCTCTATGGGGGTGGCTAATCCTATTTATAGAGGCCCTGGTCCTCTCCCCAAATGTTATGCGGGAAGGGATCCCACAACGGCCAAATTCGAAGGGAGACAACTAGTACAAGTTATCCTGACTAAAGGTGGTCCTCGCCTGCCAAAGGCTTTTGTGGTGACGCCGTCTTGGACTCCACGGTGACCTCCGTCCTGCTATCCTGCTAGTCTTCGTCTTGTTGCACCGATATGGAAACCTTTGCCTGATGCCTCATGACTCCTCACCTGTGCTCTCCTCTTTAGCACCAAAGAGGAAACGAGGACACTGCGCGCTGGCGCCCTCCTGGCTCCGGTCGTCATGGCTTTCGTCACGGGAACCTCGCGAGGTGCCCCTTGCCTTGATCTCTCCGCCCCTCGCGAGCCAGCCTGGTGAGGCCGCCCCGAGGAGGTCTTGCGTCGTCCGCCTCGCGAGGCTTGGCCCCTCGCGAGGGTCTTGAGTGTTCGCTGGTGAAGATGGGCCGTATAGGGGACCCCCGTTCTTAGGACACCGACAATGTCGTCGCCGCAGGGCCTGGCCAGCGGTGGGAGTGTTAGGGGGAGATGAGGCCTCCACGGCAGCACAGCCGGCCATAGGAGGCAGGAGCAGGCGGCACGATCGGCGCTGCTTTGGGCGGCAGAAGCAAGAAGACCAGAGGTTGAAGAATCACAACAGCCGTTGGATGGACATCGTATGGTCACTGCAGCTATAATCATTTATATTGACTAAGTTGACAAAGCCCTTGGTACGCGTCAACTTAGTAGGCCCACAGGTCAGCCTCCGAAAGGTGCGCCCGGATGTCGGGGAGGAATCATTTTGGGCGTAATTTGAAGCTAGAATATCCGAGATTGAAGAAGAAGCATGACATCCGTTGGATGGACATCCAACGGACACTGCTGCTAGAACCGTGAGTTGACTATAAGTTGACAAAGGCTTGCATACGCGTGAACTTAGTAGGCCCACAAGTGTGTGGCAGAGAACTTATATCCCATTTGCGATTTGTAAGAATGCACAGCCCATTTTTGAATTCTAATGGAATTTACTACATCCCATTTATAGTTTGTTAAAAGTACAGACCATTTTCTAGCTAGGACAACGATTAATAATTTCAACCAACCGTTCATAACAGAATTCAATAAAATTTCCCACATTTTGATGGGGTCTGAAATATTTTTATCCCGAAATTTCTAGTCAGATTAAATACAATTTCAATATAAATTTGTATTACGTAAAAATCCAAAGAAACATTGGGCGCGCAACAATTAATGAAATTAAAATTTTAAAAATCCAGAAATATTATTTTATAAAGTAATTATGTGTTTGGTGCATTTTTTTATAGTTACTGCCCAGTTTTTATGATTACATCCCATTTATTATTTATTAAAGCCCATTTTCTTGTTAAGCCTAATGCATTCCTCCTAGCAAAGATTTGCAGCCTAGCAGGGCAGAGAATAACAAGTTGACCTTGCCTGGGTATTCCTTTAAAAAGTATAGCTTGGCTAGCCATTTTCAGCTTGAAAAAAAATTAATATCTGGGCTGGATATCTGGGCTGGGCTAGATGGGCCACAACCCTCCAAGTTAATACCCTGCTCTCCTCTGAACAACAATGAAAACATCGCTCAAGAAAAACTATGAAGTGCTCACAACTCAAAAAGACAAATACTGCTCGAGCTGCTTGGTCCCAGCTGTCAGCCGCTCCTTGTGCAATTCTCTGGTCTATTGAGTACATAGGTTGACAATGGTGTGGGAGCATGATGTCAGGAAACCAGGAGGAAGGAAAAAATATTACAGTTGTATATAATAAGGAGGCACGTGCGTACATGCGGCTATGGCCCTGGTGGGTCCCCACTGTCATCCTCTCCAAGTAAAGTCATCTCCTCATTCCTCATGTCGTTGACCATGTTGACAACGCGAGACGGCGGCGCCACCGCGAGCGCAACAACTCGAAGGACGATGGAGAGGGCCTCGCGGGTCCTACGGATGGTCTGATACAGCGCCCGCTGCTCATTCGGGAAGCCAGGATCATAGGGCCACATGTCCGCAATGGCATTTTCATTCGCTTGTTCAACGGTGCTTGTTGAGGAGATGGAGGTTGCAGCACAGGTCCTCCTGCGCTGGTAGCTCTTCCGCCATTAGGGCATCAAAGTGGGCCGCACCTGCTCTATGGTGAAAACGGCATGAACCGGCTTGGACAATGGCGCCGGCTCCTGGTCAGAAGCTACGTCCATCATCTGATTGTTGTCCCTCAGCTCGGCAAACTCGCTGGCGAGCCAGCATGTCCCGGCTGGTGGACCGACCCGCTGCCAAGCACGAGTCTGACTGCCCTGGCCCACCCAGACCGCCTCCCTCGCCCGCGCACATTTTCCGCCCGAAACGGTCAGCGCCGCCCACCCCGCTTCCCGGTGCAAACGATTGCTCCGCCTTCAAGCGACACAAGTGTCGTTCGTCCGTCCGTCTGCCGCCCACATTAATGATAAGCGGTTGCCGAGGCGGCTACTTTGGCGCCACACGTCCGTCCCCCCGCCGCCCACCATTGCTATATAAACATCTGCGCCGGCCATAGCCGCAGTCATCCGCCTCCGTTCCCTTTCTCCTGTCCACACCACTACCCCACCATGGCTTCCACGCGCTCCAGCACTCTTCGGGACAGGTGGACGATGGACCACAAGGAGATGGCAGCCATTGCTGCCGACTGGTTGGCTGGTAGGTAGCCGGAGGACGACGACGTCCCAATGGAGAACATGGTAGTCGACGATCCGGCGCCAACCCCCTCCTTAGCGCCATCCTCGCTGGTGCATTGCACCATGACCATCGGCGAGGCTCGTGCCCAATACATGGACACGGTGAGGCACAAGCGTCAGGAGCAGTTCCAGGAGGCGCAGGCCGACGCCGCCTACAAACACCATGTCCTCCTGGAGCACCTGCAGGTGGAGGAGCATATCGCCGCGGAGCGGGCAGAGCAGGAGGCGCTGCTAGACCCGTACCGCTCCGCCCATGAGGGCCGCCTCGAGCACTGGCGGTACCGCATGCGGGTGGCTAAGGCTACGACCGCCTACAAAGAGGGCGATGAAGCGGGCGAGGCGCTGTTTGGCGAGACCGAGGACGAGGCAGAGGACAATGTTGGCTCCGACGAGTCCCCGCTCCGCTAGCGACGACGAGGCCCTGCTTCGCCGAGGCCCCACGGCGCCAACAACGAGGCAGTGGACACCGCCAGCTCCATCGAGGCCCCGCGGCGCCAACAATGAGGCAGAAGACACCGCCGGCTCCGCCGAGGCCCCGCCCCGCCAACAACGAGGCAGAGGACATCGTCAGCTCAGCCGAGGCCCAACCCTACTGGCAACGAGGGGGAGGATTTCCCCCGCTCCACTGAGGCGCTGCCCCGCCGGCAACAAGACAGAGGACATCGCCGACTCTGTCGAGGCCCCGCCCCGCTGCCAACGAGGCCACGCCACACAGAAAACAAGGAAGAGTAGAACACGGTAGGTCGCTACCGCTCGGGTCCAAGTAAGGCCACCGCTGCTACCCTCCGGTTGAAGCCAAGCTTGGCGGGTTGACCATTGACGGCCGATTAGCTTCTTGGCAGCGACGTGGAGTCGGAGAGCTATGTTGGAGAAGGACGCTGCTTCAGTTACTTAACTGCAGGTGCAGTTGGGTCACTGGCATGTGAGCCCAAGAGGCATCTGGCCCACATGTAAGTGACGCAACTGCACCTGTTGTTATGTCACTAAAGCTCAGTCCGCTGGAGAAGAAGCTTTTGTTCGGCTCAGCCAGACACGGGTGCTACGTTTAATTAATTATACCTCTAGTGCACCCCTTTTTAGTTGAAGAATGTATGAAATGTAATGAAATCCGGCATGTTTATATGAAATCCGGCAGTGTATGAATGAATTTAGTTCGATTTGTTTGAATTCTTGTATCATTGGCATTGGATGAACATGCAAAACAATATGTACTAGCATTATTCCTAGGGTGATCACCTCATTTGCAGCAGTTTCACATGTACTCCCTCCGATCCTTTTTAGTCTGCATATAAGTTTTGACTGAAGTCAAAGTATCTCTACTTTGACCAATCTTATAGAAAAAAGTATCAACATTCACAATGTAAAATCAACTGACTTTAAATAAATCTAATATGTGAAGTAAAAAAGGAATAGAGGGAGTACAAAATTTAGCATTCCTGTTCATTGCAATCAACACACAGGCCTGGCAATTCATAGGGAACAGTCAAAGCAATCGATGATTATGCATCTCAGCGATTAACATGTCAGAGCCAATATTTACTTCACAACTAAAGAATAAAGAAAAATCGATAGATGCTACTAACAGCAAAGGGCGTCCCATTCGAAAATATCAAATGCATGTCTTCTTGCTAACATCAATGAGCAAAATTTGACAAGGTTGTCCCATTCCAAAATGTCAAATGCATGTTGTTTTGCATACATCAATGAGCAAGCTTTGACAAGGTTTTCCCATTCCAAAATATCAAATGCCTACGATTGTGGAATGGGCAGGGTTTGCCATCAGTTCAGACATTGACATGGCACCTCGTGCTAAATTAACCAGCTATTGTTTTTGTGCAGTTCCACCAAAATCAACAAAATTCGTGCGTAGCTTGTATGGTTTCACCTTTGTATGTTGCAACGCCTTGAACATATCAACACCTCCTTTCTTGTGGTGGAAATGAATGATTCGAGAATATTCGATGTATTCGTGAAATCAAGCTGAGCACCCCTGTTTGCATAAATACAAAATAGTGATTAGTATAAAGCAAACTGTACTATGAATTGACAGTTTAAACAGTCAACCTACATGATCCATGCAGAGCACACATTTAAAAAAATGGAACTCACCGGAAGGAATCATAAAACAACATTGTGCTAGCCATCACAGCAACAAAGATGGAGATCCATGATTCCTTCTGAGCTGAAGTTAGTTTGTTCTTGTGGGCAATAATGTAACCATCCTTCAACTTCTCCCTTCTTAAGAAGAGAGGCTTGGCTTCTTTATCCGGGCATAATCGGAACTAGGCACTTCACGTACTCCATATTCTTCTTAAGAGGAGCATGATCCTGTTGTGCAAAGACAAGAGGACAACTAAATGCTAGAATCCCTATTTGCTCAAAAAAAGGAAAGGAAATATTTAAAACAACACAGATGAAGCACTTCTGAAGGACAATACCACTTTCTCATGACAGTATCTAAACAGTAGCACAATACCAATAGAGATGAGAAAGCTCAATCATATGGATGAAATCCGTGGGTGAGTACCAACCTTTGTCAGGAGGCTTATTGTGTAGAGCATACAGATCAAGCACTTCTCCGGAACCATCTGTTGTTATCTATTGTGGTTGCCATGCTTACTATATACTCCTCGATTAGTTTAATGTTTCCAACATCTTCTTGTGCAGTTCCACTAAAATATATGGTATCTTCAAAGAAGATCCCTGTTTGCACAAGTAGAGATAATTACATATTACAATAAGAGTGGCATCAAATCAGTGGCAAAACAACTGTTCGTTCCAGCCATAACAATAAATTAAGATGCAGAACTATATCATTACTTGTGTCAGCACAGTTCCAGTGCTTCATTACAGCACCGGGAGTTGATTTTGGTTTTTCTTCCACTTGTTCTTCCCGTTCATCACTTGGTTCAATAACAGACAAGCTTCGCCTTCAATGTAAGATTTGGCATGTCAATTAGGGAGCACAAGTATAGCACTAAACAACGATGTTAATTTTCAGATGAAAGTGGCAAAATACAGGCCAACAGTTGTGAAATATCCTTATCTTACCTCAATGGGATATTACGGTGCACATACAGATTGGAAGTCTTGTCTCCATTTGTGTAGTTCCCTAAAACCAAGCAACATTAGCGTACAAGTAGCACAACATATGAATGCACACTGCACAATCATGTGAAAGAAGGCTAGTACTGACCTCTCATGACGCAGAATTCAAACAACTCACAAGAAGAAGATCTGAACCAAATTTGCCAACATGGACAGGAAGTAACATCTCCTCTTGTGTAGTTCCACTAAGATCAAGCAATCAAGAAACATTGTCGGTGTGACATTTTGGTTGAACTGGACAAAACAATCTTAAAACAAAAGTGTTTTGCGCAGTGCAACAAAAGGTCACAATAGCAACAAGGTGAAGTAGATAACCCTGTTTACACAAAGGTGCAAAGGAAACAACTAGTGGTCAATAATGGTGGATGACAAAGAAGCCAACAAAAATAAGAATCTATCTTATCTAAATGGGAAACAAAGCAAGATAGTAGCATTTCTCAAACGGTGGCATTGATTAATATTAATAGAGAATTATATTAACAATAAAATCCATTAAACATGTAATTTGCTTTTAACTATGGCATTGCATCAATTTTCCAGCGGCATTATTAGAGGGTGTTTGTTTATAAGGATATTTTGGTGTATGGACTAAAAAAAGTCTGTGTCAGTCCCATCTAAACCAAACAAGAGGGACTTTTAGGGACTAAAGAAAGAAGACCCCGAGGGAGAGTCTTTTTGGGACATTTTCCAACAGCTGCCCCTGCCCCGCATCGCAGCTTGTCTCTACTAGTTCATTACTAGGGGTAACATGGTCTTTTAGCATGTCATTTAATAACCTCTAGTCCATGTTTAGTCCCTGGAACCAAGCAGGTAGGGACTAGGGAGTTCTTAACCAAACAGGGCCTTAGATTAACAACAGCTAAAGAGTTGCACGGGACAGTGGACGCACCAGCAGCATGTGCATCTACCGACGTATGAAGGAGTTATGCACAGTCTGTTGCAACAAAGAACAAAAACAACCAAGGAGCATATTTGTGTTGGTCCCAGTTTTGTTATCGTTAGACAACTTTCCCTATGTGAGCGCAGCAAATCTAGTCCCGCTCAAACTCTACAGCCTTGTTCCCCAAAACAGAAGATCAGTACGTTACAGTTGTGCGTACTACGTTTGTCATTGTTTCCCCTTTTCGACCAATGTAGGTGCTGGATAGCCAGTCTATACTAGTACTTTCCCCACCTTCCTTTCCTCTTTGAACCACGTCCTAGATTCATGCTATACAACTTTCCCCACTACTTTCCTGTTTGATCCAACACCTAGATTCGAGTGTAGAAGCGGAAAAAGCCCACATGCAGCTAGAGCAATGCATGTGGAATAAGTAAATTATACCTTAAGGTTCTTGGGGTGGGGTTCGGTGGGCGACCGGAGGCCATTCGTCCTACACTAGGTACGGCGGCGAGGAAGAAGGGGTTGGAGGCCCTCCCGCGCCAATGCTGGGTGAAAGAGAACAACTGCGCCGGTAGTGGATTCCCTTCCTCGTCGACGGCGACAGCGTTAAGCCTCCTTCCCTTCCTGGCGGAAGGATCCTAACGGCTCTTTGAACAGCAGTGAGGGGAGAGAGAGAGGCCAACAAAGTCTTATTTAGATCTGAAGAGGTTGAGAGAGTGTGAAGAGAGCAACTACAAGCACTGAGGCTCCAGCGTGTATATATATATATACTGGAGAGAGAGTGTGAAGAGTGAAAACCCTAGAAAACAAGCACCGAGGTTGCAGCATATACGTGATGAGGTGACTATACGATCACTACGAGATCGTATAGCTCCGTATCCATCCATTTTGACCAGTCAAAGAATCCTCCTGGCACCGCCCCAGATCACTTTCTCTCTCTGTCATGCGGGGCCTACCTGTCATTGGGTGGAAGAAAGAAGTCGAACAAAAACAAAATTCTTCTCAAGTGTAGTTATCGAACCCGAGACCTCAAGTTTGATGGGCGAATAGGCTAACCAGCTACAGCACCCCCACGTTATGTTTAACGAGAGGAAAATAACAATTACTATATTCCTGCATTCGTGTGACAAGCATGCCATGTTTTTTTTGCGTGGGAGTCATTGGGATTTAAATCATAATCGTGTCATGTGGCTTTGGTGGTAAGGTCTTTTGGGATTTAAAGCAGTGTTGGTAGTACATAAATAATGCAGCCTTAGTCACCTTACTTTTCTCCATGTAGTACGTTGGGTCCCACCAGTCAGAGGGTGAAACAAACAAATTAATAAGAAATATTAAAAGCGCCAGCAGTGTATCTTACCTCACACATCTCGCTACTGCTCGTGAACACTGTCCAATTAATCCCTTTGTTTGCTCACGTACTATTTTAAGTGAATCTGTATTATAACATGCACACAATTTTGGGCACTTGTATTTGACCTAAGTCAGTGTGCCATCATATATCGTACTACTCCCTCCATCTAGGTGTAATAAGTCACGTTAGAACGTGCAGCAGGACCAAGGTGCAAGCAGATTTTTTTTCCAAAATGAGGTGCAAGCAGATTGGAGGAGAAGGAGAAACTTGATAGGTCCTTCCTCCAATCAAAGCCCTAATTTCTGTCTCTAAACGCAACAATTAGTCACAACAACTAAGAGATGCTGTTTTAGCTACCATGTAGGGCCACGTATTAACTCGCATGCATCAATGCGCAGTTGTGCTCCATGCATTGGGTTTCCGGGGGAGATAACAAGGCAGAGTAAGGAGCGTTTGGTTACATTGCTAGGCTGGTCATAGTGGTGAGTAACTTGGACTAGTGACATGCATATGTTACTAGTCTATGTTACTACTTCCATAGTAGGTAGTAACATATGGACGGTAACATGCAAGACTTCATTAATTGAGATATAGACTCATTTTAATTCGTGTGTGTGTGTGTGTGTGTGTGTGTGTGTGTGTGTGTGTGTGTGTGTGTGTGTGTGTGTGTGTGTGTGTGTGTGTGTGTGTGTGTGTGTGTGTGTGTGTGTGTGTTTAACAGCATGTGTGTGTTAGAGAGAGCGACACATTGACCTATTCCTACAAAGAGATGGTGTGTAGTGTACGATTTAGCCGTGAGAGTCGGTGCATCCTCTCATTTCCGGGCGTCCGGTCGGGACAGGCGGGACAGCTGCCATGCCCGCTCCTGACCACCCTGACCCACCCAAAGCCCTTCCATCGCCCACGCTCGCTTCCTGCCCAAAACGGTCAGTGCCGCTCCAAAGAATCGGTGCCGCATTCATGCCCGGTCAGAGCGGACGCAACCTCTCACAGGCGCCTTCGTTGAAGGGAGAAGCGGATTCAAGAGTGATGGTTGCTTCGTCTGTCCAACTTACTACTGGGTCTATGTGATTTGACGGCTCATCGGTCATTATTACTGAGATGGTAGGACTGCTGGATGTCCCACGCTTTCGGCGAAAGGAGGTACTACTAGATTACAATTTTCTCCATTCTCAGCGGAGGAGTGCGAGAGCAGTGAAAACACACAGGCACAGTGATTACATGGCCCACCTCACACTATCACCATATTTTCTGGACACCATGCGACACCTAACTCTTTACATAGTACTAGTATAGTACGTACTGTAATTTATAAGCGAGATAAATTTGTACAATGCTATGAAGCTTCCAGCTTCTGTTTCATGTATCTTGCGTCCAAGGTTGCCCGTTGCAACATTTCATCAAATACAAAGGAGACTAACATGCATGCTATTGCATCTCAATGATTGACAGATCATAGCCAATATGTACTCCCACCATTCCAAAATAAGTGTCTCAACTTTACGCAAACTTTAGTACAAAGTTGTACTACTACTAAAGTTGACACTTATTTTGGAACAGAGACAGCTAAAGAAAAAAATGATCCATGCAGTCCCTAGCCCTTGAAGCGTAAACCCTAACCAGGATTTAATTTGCTGGCAACGTTGGAGCTTCCGAAGAAATGAAGTTTGCAACCCTTTGACCATCGGATCATTTTGTGCAGTTTCACCAAAATCGAGATGAGCATCCCTGTGGCAAAGAAATTCAAGAAGCGTGATTAGAATAAGATTACCGGGACTAGTTGATGAGGCATTAACTCATCACAAATACAGTACGTAGAAGCCAGTAGAGGTATGTGCGGGGCAAAGAAGTAGAGAAATATTCACATGGAGTGATGTGGGCAGCTGGAGCAGTGGTGCAAGCCGGCTGCAAAGGGAGTTGTACCTGAGGGATGTCGGGACGTAGCTCAACCTAGAGAAGGGCGGCGGGAGGAGGCAACTGCCCATGTTGCGGCAGTGAGCAATGGACGAAGGCAACCTCGCCGGCTTTGTGAGAGAGAATGGCGGGGACCCGTGATCGGGACGTGCCGACAGTGGGTTTTCGCCGGCAGCGACGGCGACCGCATCTACACTAAGCATCCACCCCTTCCCCCGGCGGACTTGATCCGCCGGGATGTTAGAGATGTGGCCATAGCAGTTTTTCACGAGAGAGTGTGAAGACTGAAGAGAGAAACCCCGGCAAGCAACCGTGTAGGCTCGTCCTGCCTATGTATATAGTGGAGCGGTTTCCTTTTCTCTCTATATGAACCTATTTATATTGCATACGTGCCACTGAAGAAAAAAACTTTATTTATAAATGACGTATCACCTACTACTCGTTATCCTATAAACCTTGAGCTTGGCATCTCCAAAATATTAACCTTGCGATTGGCTCTTCGCCTCTTCGGGAAGTCGAGCAATAATGGTACTGCAGTATATATCGTTCTGGCTATATATTCCAAACATGGGTGAATGAATTGCTGCACGTCCACCACGTGGGCGAGGGTCGAGGGGCGAGGGAGAGTGCGTATTGTTACGTCCTTTTCAATATGGACTACATACGTAGCAAAATGAGTGAATCTACACTCTAAAATACGTCTATATACATCAGTGTTTGGAGTATGTACTAGTAGTTCATATTGAAATCTACTAAAGGACATATATTCCAAACAATATGATAATCTCTCTAACCAAGGTAGGGACAAGGAGTAAACGGAGGGAGTAGTATAATTTTCTCCTCGTCCTGCGAGCCATCGCGCGCGTGGGCAAGGAAGCGGGCGTAAGGCGTACTAGTAAGAAAGCTTCACCTCATCCTGCGAGCCACCGCGCCCGTGGGCGGGGGAGACGGCATAATAAGCAAGCTTCTCCTCATTCTGCGAGTTGATGGGACACATCAAAAGTACTCCAGTGTATAGAGCCTTGCCTCTAAGGTAGGCCCCACATGGTTTGCCTCTTTTTTAACATAACGCGTCAAGTCGTAATTTGTTTGTTCACCCGTGGTAGATGATCCTCCATCAAGTGGACAACCAGTACATGTGTCAAATTATCACGTGGGCTGCCCTTTCATACAGAAATGAGCTCCACCGTGTACCTGCGCGGGTGTGGTTGGGAAAGAGACGGTAGTACGTGCGCCGTCCGTGCACCTCTTCTCTTCGTGCACATCCCCCACCTACGTGGGTGTGTGGAGAGATACAAACCTAGACAGATGGCATGTGCGTTCGTGAGTGTTTTTTTGTTTTGGGGGGGTGGTGATTTTGTGAATGTACTTGTGGGAATATGTGTCGATGACATCTCAAACAAAATTTTGCATGCAATGTGTGTGAAATAGAGGCATATCCATATCATATAGAGAGGGCCAAAGGGGGCGATCCATGAGAAGAGATGGAGGGGTCATAGATATTGATGGAGTCAAAGAGAGGATCAAGCGGGTGGATGCGAGATGGATGAAGAGAGCCATCGAAATTGTGTGTGTGCAAGTCAAAGATATAGGGCGACTGACCTACCAGAACGTCAGAGGGCACATGGCAAGTTTGTGTGTGGTAGGGAGATATGACTAGATCGCTCAATGTATCGGTGTGTGTGGGGGGGGGGGGGGTGGGGGCGAGGGGGGAGGCAGAGGCCTAACTAAAGAGGTAGAACAACTCGTATATGTGTTGGGAAGGAGAGACCCAGCTATGTCTTGAGGGAGATGGGTCGACATCCATACATAACTAAAGGACAGGAAATAGGTTGGCATAGAGAGAGAGAGAGAGAGAGAGAGAGAGATAGGAGAGAGGGAGGGGGAGGTGTAGAGTGCTGGATGGGTGATGGAGTTGCTTTCTCGAAGATGGTGGGAGAGGCCTACTAGACAAACTGAGGGTAGAACTGCAATATTATCAATAAGAGTGGGGATGTGTTTCTGTGTGTGCCTATGCGTGATAGATCTATCGGGATGCATGCATGGATGATGAAGGGGACCCATGTGTTTGCTAAGCAAACCTAACTAGATCGGTAGATCAATTGTTGCTTGTCGGAGGAAGGGAGAGACATAACTAATGAGGTAGATCGATCGACGCGTGGGGAAAACGAGTTATAAGGACCTTGCTAGCTATATGTATAGCGGGATATCGATCGGTGTACATCCATTTGTTAGAGGCAAATAAGGCCCAGCAAGACGGATAGAGAGAGAGAATGGAGCTAGGAGGTGGTGCGAGAGGCCGAGCTACTAGCTAGATAGGGGGAGGAGTGTGCAGTTGTGAGATCGATGAAAAGAGGGGCGAGAGTTTACACATGTGTGGGACCGTATGAGAGACACGAGGCATGGGCACAGAAAGGAGGAGATGGAAGTTGCATGTGTACGTATGTTGTAGGCAGACGCTTGAGAGGTTTATCGATCGGTGTGTGTTGGAAAGGAGTTGTGGAGACTGTGGGAGAACGACCTAAAGAAAAAAAATGAATGTGCGCGATGGATAGAATGTTGAGGGAGGGGGAGGGCGAGGAGGGCGTGTGCATGCATGAGAGAAAGTTAGTGCTAGCTACAAAGGTTAGAGGATTGTGTGGGTGTAAGAGACTTACAAAGATCATAATTTGATACGAAAGTGGATTCATATATTTGAATAGGAGATCATAGTGTTATAAACATATGCATGCATGAATATAGCGGTGACACGCATGCTGTGGTTTTGCACATGTTATACCATAATGTGATAATGCATGGCGTTTGCAACTCACAGCTAAATGTCGAACAATCTAAACCATACTATATATCGAACAATCTCACATTTTATTTGAATTTCTGATAATGTGTGGCATTTGCAGCTTACAACTAAATATCGAACAATCTAAACAATACTATATATTGAACAATCTCACATTTTATTTGAATTTGTGGTAATGTGTGGTGTTTGCAACTCACATCTAAATACTTGTAGGCGTAGGGGGCGGGGCACCATACATTTTGTGATAAACATATGAGACATGGTTTAGATTATGAAGATCTAGCTAGAGCTTGAAATGTGCTGTGATTTGAAATCAACATAAAGTGGATTAAAAAAATCAAGTTCGAGTTCATATAGTACACATAGTTCATATCTAACTCGAGAGTAATCATGTGGCGTGCTGTGAATATAATACACAAATGATGGTTTAACTTGACAATAATGATGATTGTAGATCTTTTTAAAATAGAGAAACGAATTCAAATGGTTTGACTTCACAACAATCATTATTGTAGATCTTATTCAAATAGAGAAACAAATTCAAATTTAGTTCATATTGAAGCGGTAGTATATACGTTTGGAATGCACTAAAACGTTCATTTGAGTAGCAGGTTGCATGCATTATACACGTAGCGAAATATTTTAATTGAACATAACATGAATTCAAAGTTTTGAATGACATTTGTAGTGCGAATTGATTTGGTACGGTACATGGGACTAGACTCTCTTGTGTGCAATGAATTGATTTCTTTTTGTTTTTTCGTCGACGGAAGTGCGAATTGATTTGGTACAGTACACGTTGGGCTTGTCCGGAAATTTCAACCCGCGCCTTGTTACCCCGAAATATTTAAGATATGTCTTTGTCTCGTTGTGCTCCGACAACTCCCTCCATCTCAACCAACGCCTTGCTATTCCAAAATTACAACGCGCGCGAAAACTCCCACCTCCTGTGAAATCCCGACACGTGAAATGCCCGTGATACCCCTGAACCAAAAGAACCGCCTAGCTCAAATCGGTGGGGGTAATTTTGTAACTTACCCCACATTTCGGACAAGCACGTCCCTAAGCCATGGTTCCCCACTCCCATCCCATCCGCCCACCCATTAGTAAACCAAGGGCGCGAAAACCCGTGAAGCCCCACACCCTCCTCCATCTGCCACCCAGCCGGAGCCTCTTCCCCGATGACGTCATCCAATGCAGCACCTCGACGTCCCTCATCCATCGTACTGGATGAGGATCCGTCATCGATCTCGTCGTCCTGCCGGTTCAGCCACCCTATCCTCCAGCTCTAAGGAGCTGCACCGACGTTCCCCTCGTCTTTCACGCCACCTCCATTCCCACACCGCCGTCTTCACCTACACCACGGGAAGAGCATCATCATCACCGTTTCCTCGAATGAAGCTGAGGCCTAATCGGCGCCACCAAAGAGGTTATACACTAATCGCCGCATTTTCTTCTTGATTCGATCTCACGGTGCTGCCGGCGCTCGGTCCCGAGCCTCAACGGCGCGGCTCCATCCGCGGCGGTGTCGCCGGGCACTTCCTCCACGGCGTTGCTCCCTGGGCGGCAACGTCCACATCAGTAGGAGTTGCTACTGCTTTAGCTCTCGCTCGCGCTGCTGCTCTGCTCTTGATCTCAGTCCCCCGCTTGGTCTGCTCTTGCTATTGCACTTGCTCTTGCCCGCGCTACTGCTCTCGCTCTTGCTCTTGCTTGCGATGCTGCTCCGATTTAGCTACACTTCAGTCGACTGAATCGACTTTTGGGTCAGTTAATTTTCAGGGGGTGGGGTGGATCACCGGAGTTAAGGAAGAACCAGCCGCAGCGGGGAGGGGTGCTCGCCGGAGAGGTACCCCACTATCTATCTTAGGGTTCAGGGTGGGGGCGGTGGTCGCCCGCGGTGGTGGGGCGGTGGCGTGGGGATCGCCAGAGAAAAAGCTCAGCACGGGGGGGGGGGGGCTAGAGGGATGGGCGGGCGGCGGACGGCGGCGGTTTGGTCGGTGGTGGCTGGCAGCTCAGGGGGGTGGAGGTTGAATTTGAACTGCAGGCCCTTGATTTCGTATCCAACGGCTGGAAAATTGACTGACCAGAGATGAAAAATTCAGTCGACCGGCTCTCGCTCGCTGTCGTGGTTTTGTCACGGCAGATGTCCTCATGAAAGGACTTAGTCGTGGAGCCATCGCTACGGGTTAGCTTAAAGGGGTTAAAGCGGTCACAAGGATGCAAGAGAGTTTATACTAGTTCGGCCCCTTCGATGAAGGTAAAAGCCTATGTCTAGTTGTGATGGAATTGATGGGGGGTTCCGATGACTAGGGAGCAAACAAGCTTTGCCTAAGTCTCGAGTTGTTGTCTGTTCTCCTGAATTGCCGCCGGGTCGTCCCCTTATATACATGGGTGACGCCCGTCGGTTTACAGAGTCCCGAGACCGGCTCATAGACGTGTCCGGTTCAGTCTCTAATATTTCTAACTTACAACACAAGTTACCTACTAATGCCGGTTTACGGCTACAACCCTTAAACTAGTTTTGGGCCTTGGGCCCTTATTGAATATCCTCACAGGCTTCAAGCATACTTGACTACTGATGAAGTTAACCCGGCCTCTCCTGGCCGGTTTACGCCCAGTAGTAATATCCCCAACATTAGGCCTCAGATTGATTTGAACAGGTTCATATCAATCCGTAGTAAAAAGCTTCATTCTTCAGCAACTTCTTGGTTGAACCGCCGTGACGTCATCTTCTCAGATTGTGGTGAACCGGCTTGACGTCATCTGTCATAAAGGATTATATCTAACATCTTTTGTTTAATAGACTTGCGACAATCGAGGCGAAAACTCCGTTTCCAAAGCGGCTCCTTGATTCTCGCGCCTGACACATGTCCTTTGCCTTTATAAATAGACCGAAGGGTCATTTCCTTTTTCCTCTTCGTGCCCCTATGCTTCGTCTTCCTCGGGCTGCCCAGCTTCGGAGCTCCGCCGCCGCCGTCAACCTCTGCACCAGCCTTGGCCACTGCATCACCCTGAACATACCAGATCATTGCGGCGACCTTCCGCTTCTTCCTCTGCTCCAGTAAATCTTCTATCCTTTCACCGTAGATCTGTTCTTAGGGTTTCCATGTTCTTCGGTGTTCATCGCTTATTTCTTGCTCGTATGATAACTGACAGTTAAATCTATGGATCCTTGTTCTGCATAGCAGTATTTTGTTAGCATCCACTGTTACCTGCGCATCTCAAGGTCTTAGATCTCCCCGCGCCTTTGCTCGTTGATTCAGTGCCGCTCCATTTTATACCTTGAATATTTATTTCTTTTCTGAATATACTCTAGATCCAAAGCTGTAACAAGTTTTCGTGAAACCTTTTTTCGCACATCCACACTTGTTTCATCCATGTTTCAGACCAGGCGGTTTAACTTTAGAAAAAATGACAACTCAGCATATACCATTAGTCCCCTTGTTGAACCGCCAAGGTTTTTCTGGTTTATGTATTGTCACCTTGCAGAACTCCGGTTTGTAGACAAAATCTTTCGGTTTAACAATGAACATCAATCTATAACCTTCCAACATGTTCTTGAACCGGTATTACTGTATTGCAGATTGCATCATGGCCAAGAAAGTATATGAGTGCAACTGGGTCCCTTCTCGAGTGACTGAAACCCAGCTGGAGAACTTAGTTCGCACCGGCGCTTTAGGCCAGAAAGATGTCATTCACTGGAGGGTCCCTGGTCCGGAAAGTTCTCCAGAACCCAAGGATGGAGAAGTTGTCGTTTTTGCTGACCACCTAGCCCGGGGTTTCAGTCCGCCCGGTTCAAAGTTTTATCGAGATGTTTTGGCCAACTTCCAACTGCATCCACAACATATTGGCCCCAACTCCATAACCAATATCTGTCATTTTCAAGTGCTCTCTGAGGTGTTCTTTCAGGAGGAGCCCTCAGTTGAACTGTTCAGATATTGCTTTCATCTAAACCGCGGCACTGAATTTTCTGACGGTCCCAACACCAGTTGGGTGGTGTGGCGATTCAAAAGCGGAAAGAGGTTACTTACCCTCACGCCAAACTGCATAGCCATCCCAAAGAGTGGAACTCAACATGGTTTTATTGCAAAGATACCTCTCCTGAAGGAGAAAATCCTTTACCGGGTTACCGTCTGGAACGGCTAAGCAATACAAACCCTCTCCCTCACAGACTGACTGCTAGGGAAAGAAGCAAATATGCCCCCCAACTATCCAAACTCCGTGCCTTCAAGGCCAACGGGTTGACAGAAGTTGATCTTGCTCGATCCTGGATATCTTGGAGTATCTGCCTCGATCCAGCGCCCGGTTTGATGTGCAAATACACGAAGACGAAAAGACCCTCTCCGCATATCGAGATCCAAGCGATGACGATGAAGTTCTTGAAGCTGTTAAGAGGATGTTGAGCGAATCGGAAGTCGCTATGACAAACCGGCTGGCTCCCTTTTACGCCATTAACAAACCGCCAGCCGTAAGACTCGTATCTTATTCCTTTATACAATATGATTATATTCAAGTACTCTTTGTTGATGTTAACATCTTTCCAACAGGGTGATGATCCATTTTGGAGCAGGAAGACTCCACAAGAGAAACCGGTGGCAATAACCCGGCCCAAGACCAAAGTTGTGAAGAAACCAGCTTATAGAAAGAAAACCACTGCCTCCTCCGATCCACCAGCTGACGATGATGTGGGTAATCCGGACCTTGTGGTAGAACTTGACTCACTTGGTCTATTTTTTACACACCTTATTGATAATGATTGTTGCCAGGATGATGCTGAAGCTAGTCATGCTAATGTTGTAGAGGTAATCGCTCTTTCTTCCGATTCAAACCCTTTACCTTCAGTACAAATCTGTCGGGCAAACCGGAAAGTTAAATTTTCTCATCCTCTTGCTTACTTGGCGAAACTTTCATATGAAGACACAACAGCATTGTAACATCCCAAAATTCTAAATTTTGGAATGTTATAAACAAATAGATAGATTTGATTGATTGTTTGATTGATTGACTGAAAGTGAGTGAATTTGAAATTTTTTTGAAAATTAAATGAGAGGGAATAAAAGGACTTTCCCAAACTTTCATTTTTGCTTTTATGATCTTCGGGAATTCAAATTCTTTTCATCACAAAACCCTGGAGAGAAGATGACATGACTTCTTCCATTTATTTAAATGACAAGGGTGTTGAAAATATTTGAATTTCATTTGAGAATATTTCCAATTCTGAAACTTTATGCAACTCAATGATTTTCACGAGAGAAGATAAAATGACTTATTCAAATTATATGAAATATGAGTTGGGAGTTTCAAAGAATTAAATTCAAAGTTCTTTTGAATTTATTTTCAATTTGGAGTTATTTGGGTTTTATTCAAATTATTTTCTCCAAAAATAAAATATATGGAAAATAGGGTAAAATGATTCCCTACATCAGAAAATTGAGAGAAATTAATTTGAAGTCATTTTGTATTTTAAAATGATTTTTGTTGGATTTATTGGACCGAAGCACTCTTTGCTTTATTTGAATTTGTGTGAATTTCATTTAATGCTATAGAAATGTCCATGTTGTAGGAATTCTTTTTCTAAATTTTTTGATATATTATATGCATATATAATATTTTCATTTTATTTTGTTTTATTATTTTTTTCTCTCTCTGTTTGAAAAAAAAAACTTTCCTCGAACTGGGCAGGCCCAGCTCCCAGCCAGGCCACGGCACAGCTCCGCGCCGCCTTGCCCGTCGTCCCCGACCGGGACTCCTCCCGGAGTCCGGCGCCGCCGCGCTTGCCCCTCGCCCACGCCTCCCGAGGCCCTGGCCTTTAAAAGCCGAGGCCGGCTCTCCTCCCCCTCCCTCTCCCCGACGCCCGACTCCCCTCTCTCCCCTCACTTGCCGCCCGATCGCCGGATCTTTGCGGCCCCGGCGAGATCCACTGCTGCAGCTCGCCGCTCATGACCTCGACGACCGCCGCCGACACCACCTCGCGTCCGCCTCTCGCCGCCTCCCAGCGTCTTCGCCGTCCTCTGCGACCGCCGAGCGCGCGCTTCATCTCGCCGGAGTTCGCGCCGCCCTTGCGAGTTAACCACCGCCGCCGCCGGTTTAATCTACCGAACCAGTATAAACCTCCCCGGTCTGGTTTATTTTTCTTCCTCCGGTTTTTCTTTTAAAATCGGTTATATATATATATTTTTTAGTTAGATTAATTAGTGGACGTTCGTCCGTTAGTATTCGCTAGCGAACGATTCCGTTCTGTAGGGCTCTGTAGCGAACGTTCGTTCGATAATTTTTTTTCCTTCTTTTCTTTTTCTTTTTAGCTTTCCGCCAGGGACACGTTTGTGAATATTTTCTTCACAGAATAGCCCCTAGTTTTCAAACGTTAATAACTTTTCACTCGTTTATCCAAATTCAATGAAACCAACGCTCACGTGTTCGTTATGATCTTCTCTATCCAGTAATCCAACTCAAACATGTTTTTGAAAGTTTTAAAATTTGAATTAGATCAGTTTTGAATTTGAACTTCGTTTGTCATAACTTGAGTCTCGTAACTCCGATTTAGTTGATTCTTTTTGCAAATCGAAGCTCTTGACCTAAACTTTCTGATAAGGCCAAATTCATATAGTTTTGGTACTGTTAGAAATTGTTTTATGTTGCAAGAGTTATTTGCTTGGTTTTGATGTTTTACGAATCGTTTTCTTCGTTCTTTCCGATCTTTTGAGTGATTGCTTATGTGTGGTTACTATTGCTTGCTTACGATAGATTGACCGGAGTGTGACGAGTAGATCTATCAAGAGTTTTGAGTGCGAATCATCTTCATCAACTTTGCAGGCAAGTAACACTTTGATCATACTTTGTCATACCCAGTTTTTATGCATTAGATCAATCCTCAAACACTTGCATGATTAGGATCTAATTAAATTGTGGGATGGGAAGTAGATGAGGTAGTACCTATTACCTGTTTTACTTATGAAACCTTTGGGAGTTACTTCTACGTTTGCTTATTATGCCATGCTATGCTAGTAGACGTGGATTGGGTGAGTGATATCCATGAAAGATGTGAGATTGTTAAATTAATGGTTTATCTAAGGTGGCAACTCAAACACACATATGGGTGGATTGAGGCACCTGGTTTCCATCAGGACTTGCCTGTTTTTCTTCGGACCGCCACCCAGGCTCAAAGGGATCATGAGATTATTCAAACTAGTAACTTTCGTGTGCAGCCACAAGCCATTATGGGCTCTGGCATAGTTGATTAAGTCGTGCGAACTCTTATAGTGGTGGACTAGCAGATGTAGGGGATGTAGGTGTACCGGTCTACCCATCGTAAGGTGCCAGTGCTTTTGAAAGACTATGTCTCGGTCATCCGTTTCTCAAACACCCTGCAGTACGAGAAACCAAACGGAGGCGATCGAGTCTTGTGGGGAAAAGTGCACAAACCTCTGCAGAGTGTATAAACTAATCATGATTAGCCGTGTCCCCGGTTATGGACATCTTGAGTATCTAGTTCTTGGATTATCATGTTGATCTCATCACGTTACTTAATATAATTTGTTTGGGTTTTAATGAGTACTTTTAATTGGGATTGAGGATGCTGTCAACCATTCTCAATGTTTAACAACCACCATGATAGTTAAACAAGTTTATTTCTTTGCAAGAGGGAAAATTGGCTTTTATAAAACCTTATAACCATAGAGCTTTTCCACCAGCCATATATGCATGTAGTATAGGCTTATTCTTTAATTACTCTCTATGTGTTACATTGCCAGCATATTCCATGTGCTGACCCATTTTCGGGCTGCAACTTTTCATGTTGCAGACTTTTCGAACGATTTAGTAAGTGATACGTTAGGGTTACGATTTCCTATACTCAACTTTGCCGTTGGTGTTGATGGGAATCCACAACCTTATTGCTTCCGCTATATTTTTTTGGATTGAGGTAATAGTATTTACGATACTTTATACATGTGATTTACCTCTGTTATAAATCCTTCGAGTACCGTTTGTGTCAGCATACCGATCCAAGGATGACACGAAAGCACAGAGACTTGATCCATTCGGGTCGGGTGGCTACAAGCATGAAGCTCGTCGCGCAACCCGGCATAGCGGCCAAGTAGTCACCTCCCCCGGTTTACCGAACAGTCCGGTTCGGAAATGCCGTTCAGAGGTCTCTAGCTGTTTCGTCAATGCTTGTCCTAAAGCGGGCTGCTTTCGCCAACCTCTTAATCCATCTGACTCCGATTATCAGGTGACTTCTCATTCTTCCTCTGGCGAGTCGACAGGCACCCAGCTCCCACCGCTCAAGACAGTGCTTGGGTGAGCCACATTCCTGATAACGCTGTTTGGTATAGCACTTTCAATGTTCATTGGACTAATCCATCTTTTTCCTTTCAGAGCCAAGCCCAGGCCAAGCAAGAATGCTCGCTTGGATAAAGCGGCAGAAGACGAGGCTCCTGAACCGGCCCAAACACCAAACCCTGAGGAATATATCTAGGATGATATACTGACTGATCCACCTTTGCACGGTCATGATGTTGCTGTTGAAGAGGCGTATGTTGAAACCACCGGTCCTCCAAGTCAACCCACAAGTCCTGCTCAAACTGACAAGACAGCCAGTCCACCAAAACAGACGGATAAACCGGCGACCCCAGTGCGAACCGGCGAAGCCAAGGATGATGATGTTATGATTATTGGCTTTGGTCATTCCGAGCCAGGTAATCCTATCGCCTTGTCCAAGCATACTGCTAAGGATGAATTTACTGCCTTTGGTAAAGGTAAGTGGAGTGCCGATTTGGCAACTTGCGCCCCTTTGAATCCACAAGAGCTTCATTCTGGCTATTTGAACCGGTTATATACCAGCCGTGACTATGAAGCCGGTTTGGTGAACATGATGAAGGACAAATATGAGGTAATCTCCATAACTCTCAGCTTTATATTGCAAACTGTCAACTCTGATAGCCCCCAAGGGCCGGTTCAACTTAATATAGTTAAACCGGGACTTGAATAACATAAGAATTCCAGCATTACTTAATGATAGAGCAAATATGCATTAGCCGCCAAGTGCCAAGTTGAATACTTGTATTGAGCTTGGGACTTTATATATAAATTGTAAGATGAAAAGTAAATATGCATTAGCCCCCAAGTACCAAGGGCATAACTTGTTGTGGGGTTGGTACTTCAACTCTGCATCTTAATCCTTAACTGATTATCTGTATGTAGGCTGATGTGAACAAGAAAGATAGTCAAATTGCTGATCTTCAAGAAAACCTGAAATCCCAACAAGCTGAAACCTCCAAAGCAAAGGATGAATTAACCAGCGCTTTAAGCGTCATGGAAAAGCTTAAGGAGGACTTCAACAAGGAGCAGGCAGATTGGGCCACTGAAAAGGCCACTTTAACTCAGCAGGCGTAATATGTGAAGATGCCCTTAAGCGGTGGTGGATGGGCTGACCCAGTAAAGCGGCAAGTACATGCCATGACCGCTGCTGTCTTTGGTAAGCCCTTTTGACTTCGCCGTAATAAAGCCTTCTCATAAAATTGCGGTTTAATAATCCTTTGAATGATACAGGACACGTATTGGCCACTTGGGATCGACGATGCGGAAAAAGTTGAAAGCTTCTTATACATTGATAGAGCAACTCTATACCGGTGCGCAACGGATCATCAGCACCGCTTCTCACAACAACCCGGCCCCAACCTTGATCCAGGATACCCTAAAAAGGTTGTCAATGCTTCCTGCCTAGTTTGAAGAATTAAAGAAGTCTGCTGCTAGAACCGGCGCGATAAATGCCTTAATCCAGGCCAAAGCGTGGGTGCCCGATTTTGATCCTGTTGAAGCGGCCCAAGGTTTCCCAAGCTTGAAGGAAGATGGGACGAAATTCAATGAAGAAGATCTTAGAGCCATAAACCGGGAGGTGCGCCCTTTGGCCTGTCAGCTAGTTAAGGAGGCAAATCTGTCTCACTATCAGGCCCAGTATGATGGAGAAAATAAACGAGTGTCTGCACCGATTCCTGAAGCGGAGAACCTTATACCGCCAATCCGTAAGCATACTTACGCTCCTGATATCGAACCTTCCTTGCTGATCAATGATGAAGCCGTATTTCAAGAATTAATGGGAATCGACTGGACAACTGTTGATTTCCAGCCGCTGGGTAGGGAATCAGAAGTTGAAGCGCGTAGGATGACCCGCAACCATCAGGCCAAGCTGGCGATCAAGCATAAACCGGAGGCCGGTTTACATCCCCGCTGCATGCTGTTATGCCAAAAAACAATTATCTTATCTGGGCACTGTGTTGCCTTGTAATAGACTATCTGCCACACTTTATGTTGATATGCCTTCCTTCATATTTATTACAACTTATGTTTTCGTTGAATCATCAACTTTAAAGTGTTATCTACAGCCAAAAAATCTTAAACCGCCATTGTGGCTATACCACCAGACGGGTCATCATATCCATGTATATGAAACTAAAGATAATACTTTAGATTACACATATGATAAAATACGGGAATGTATGATACCTGCCATCAGAGGGCATGAAATTGGCCATGCCAATCTTGAAGCGGAGTTGTAAACAACCCGCTCTGCTGAAGGAGAAAACAGCTCCTGCATATATAAGGTCGGTCTACCAGGTAAACCGTTCCGGTTTAAGATGAACACCGGTGTTACTCCATAATAGGATGTTTATTAAAAATCAAACCGAGCAAAAGCGTCTCCGGATAAAAACAACCGTGTCCTGTCAATGGACAATCGAATCGGTTTAACAATTGTCAGTTTAAGAACACAACAAGAGAAAAAGACAAACAAATTGCAAGCAAAAGCAAAGACAAAATCTTTTGCAAAAAGAGGTTACTTGAACCGATCAATTGGCATTACCATGGCCGGACATGACCAAGTTCCCAATAGGCGTAGCTATGGTTCATGTCAGCCAGGCCCCCAAATGATGCAGTGGCATTATGCCGATCAAGAGGTGTAGCGATGGTTCGGGTTCGACCAAGCCCCCAAGTGATCCCGTGGCCTTAGGCCGACCAAGAGGCGTGACTGGTTCAGACGTGACCAACTCCCCAAGTGATCTCATGGCTTTCGTCTGTCAAAAGGTGTTGCATTGGTTCGGACACGACCAAGCCCCCAAGTGACATAATATAAAGCTTTGTTAAAAAGCTAACTCAAGGGGTAAACCGGAGACCACTTTAAGATAAAAAGTCCGTGTAACCACTCATGATGTAAAAATAACAGAGACCCCGATTTAGCTAAGGCTCCGGTTTATTGTATTGATCATAATATATACATTGTCATAATATGTACATAAGTAAAGCCTATGGCTTAAGTATAGTAGGGCCGAAGATGAGCTATGTTCCACGGCCTGTTGGTCTCCTCCTCTGATGTACGTGAGTCTTTATGCTCTCGAATACCAATCAGATAGTACGACCCGTTGTGCAGATTCTTGCTGACCACGAAAGGTCCTTCCCAAGGTGGGGATAGCTTGTGCATATCAGTTTGGTCTTGGATGAGTCGGAGCACCAAATCTCCTTCTTGAAAGGTTCTGGTTCTAACTCGGCGGCTGTGATAGCGACGAACATCCTGCTGGTAAATCGCCGAACGGGCAGCTGCAATGTCTCGCTCCTCATCCAAGAGGTCTAAAGTGTCTTGTCAAGCTACCTCGTTGTCCGCTTCAACATAAGCTGCTACACGAGGTGAGTCATGACGGATATCACTGGGGAGAACCGCCTCCGCTCCGTAGACCATGAAGAACGGCGTATATCCTGTCGATCTATTGGGTGTAGTGTTGATGCTCCACAACACCGATGGTAACTCCTCGACCCAACAACCCGGCGTCCGCTGCAACGGAACCATAAGCCGGGGCTTGATGCCTCGTAAGATCTCCTGGTTAGCTGTCTCTGCTTGGCCATTGGACTGTGGGTGAGCCACTGATGAAACATCAAGCCGGATGTGCTCACGCTCACAAAAATCCTTCATAGCACCCTTAGACAGATTGGTACCAGTATCAGTAATGATACTGTGTGGAAAGCCGAACCGGAAAATCACCTTTTTAATGAATTGAACCGACGTGGCTCCGCTTCTACCCACTTTGTAAATTTGTCAACCGCCACCAAAAGGTGGGTCTTCTTGTCCTTGGACCATTTGAAAGGCCCGACCATATCCAGCCCCCAAGTCACAAACGGCCAAGTAATTGGAATCATCCTCAATTCTTGAGCACATGAGCACGTCTTGAGAATTTCTGACATCCGTCACATCGTCTAACCAGGTCCTCCGCATCAGCATGAGCAGTCAACCAATAGAAACCGTGACGAAACGCCTTAGCCACCAGAGATTTTGAACCGGTGTGGTGACCACAATCTCCTTCGTGGATTTCACGCAAGATCTCACAACCTTCCTCTGGCGACACACAACGTTGAAAGTCCCCTGATACACTGCAATGATGCAACTCGCTATTGACAATAGTCATGGACTTGGATCGCCGGATTATCTGTCTGGCCAGCATCTCATCCTCTGGTAACTCGCCCCGGTTTAAGTACACAAGATAAGGAACCGTCCAATCCAGAATAACATGCAGAGCCGCCACCAACCGAACCTCCGGATCAGGAATAGCCAAATCCTCTTCGCCAGGGAGCTTGACCGACGGGTTGTGCAGGACATCCAAGAAAACATTAGGCGGGACCGCTTTACGCTGGGAGCCCAGCCGGCTTAAAGCGTCCGCCGCTTCGTTCTTCTATCTGTCCACATGATCCACCTGATATCCCTTGAAGTGGCCTGCAATGATATCCACCTCACGATGGTATGCTGCCATAAGCGGGTCCTTAGAATCCCAAGTGCCAGACACTTGCTGGGCTACCAGGTCCGAGTCACCGAAGCACTTAACTCGGCTGAGATTCATCTCCTTAGCCATCCGAAGACCATGAAGTAAAGCTTCGTACTCAGCTGCATTGTTAGTACAAGGGAACATTAGCGGAGAACGTAACATAACTTATCACCTCGTGGGGAAGTTAATACAACTCCAACCCCCGAGCCCTCCAATTGCCTAGACCCATCGAAATGAATGGTCCAGTAGGTGTGATCCGGCTTCTCTTCAGGCGCTTGCAGTTCTGTCCAATCATTGATGAAATCCACAAGTGCTTGAGACTTGATCACTGTCCGAGGCACGTATTTCAAACCGTGCGGCCCAAGCTCTATAGCCCACTTGGCAATCTGGCCAGTTGCCTCCCTATTTTGAATTATATCTCCCAAAGGAGCAGAGCTGACCACTGTGAGGGGATGTCCCTGGAAGTATTGCTTAAGCTTCCGGCTTGCCATGAAAACTCCATACACCAGCTTCTGCCAATGCGGGTATCTTTGCTTGGACTCAATAAGCACCTCGCTGATATAGTAAACCGGACGCTGAACCGGATATTCCTTGCCTGCCTCCTTGCGCTCTACCACAATAGCTACGCTGACTGCACGGGCATTAGCTGCCACATATAGTAGCAATGTTTCTTTGTCAATCGGAGCAGAAAGAATAGGCGGGTTGGCTAGCTGCCGCTTTAGGTCCTCCAACGCTTTATCAGCGGTCGGACTCCAGACAAAAGGATCCGCTTTTTTCAGCATCTGATACAAACGTATTGCCTTCTCACCTAGGCGACTGATAAACCGGCTCAACGCGGCAATCCGTCCTGCCAAACGCTGGACATCATTGATACATTTCGGTTTAGCCAGAGAGGTGATAGCTGTGATCTTCTCCGGATTAGCCTCAGTTCCCCTGTTGGACACCAGAAAACCCAATAACTTGCCTGCCGGTACACCAAAAACACACTTGGCCGGATTGAGCATCATCTTGTATGTCCGTAGGTTATCAAAGGTTTCCTTCAAATCATCAACCAGAGTCTCCTTCTCTCTTGACATAACCACAATATCATCCACATAAGCATGCACATTATGGACGATCTGCTTATGAAGGCAGTTCTGTACACACCTTTGATAAGTTGCCTGGGAACTCTTGAGGCCAAAGGGCATAGATACATAGCAGAAGGCTCCAAAAGGAGTTATGAACGCCGTCTTCTCCTGGTCCTTAACTGCCATCTTGATCTGATGATAACCAGAATATGCATCCAGAAAAATCTAACGCTCACAACCCGCCGTAGCATCAATAATCTGATCAATGCGGGGGAGGGCAAAAGGATCTGCTGGACAAGCCTTGTTAAGATCTGTGTAATCCACACACATGCGCCAGGTGCCGTTCTTCTTAAGGACCAGCACCGGATTAGCCAGCCATTCAGGATGGAACACTTCAACAATAAAGCCAGCCGCTAAGAGCCTCGCCACTTCCTCTCCAATAGCTTTGCTCCTTTCTTCGTTAAACCGGCGGAGAAACTGTTTGACCGGTTTGTACTTAGGATCAACATTAAGAGTGTGCTCAGCGAGTTCCCTCGGTACACCTTGCATGTCAAAAGGCTTCCATGCAAAAATGTCCCGGTTCTCACGGATGAACTCGATGAGCGCGCTTTCCTATTTCGGATCCAAGTTGGTACTGATACTAAACTGGTTGGACGAATCGCCAGGTACGAAGTCAACAAGCTTGGTCTCAGCCGCCGATTTGAACTTTAGAGCCGAATCATGTTCTGTGGTTGGCTTTTTCAACGGAGTCATGTCAGCCGGGTCAACATTATCCTTGTAATACTTCAGCTCTTCCGTGGCACAAACCGACTCTGCATAGGCCGCATCACCTTCTTCACACTCCAAGGCAATCTTGCGATTTCCATGAACGGTTATGGTCCCCTTGTGACCCGGCATCTTGAGCTGCATATAGATATAACAGGGTCGTGCCATAAACTTGGCATAAGCCGGCCGGCCAAACAAAGCATGGTACGGGCTCCGGATCTTAACCACCTCAAAAACAAATGTTTCCGACCTGGAATCATGATCATCTCCAAAAGCTACCTCCAGAGCTATCTTGCCAACAGGATATGCTGACTTGCCCGGTACCACACCATGGAACACCGTATTGGACGGTTTAAGATTCTTGTGTGTTAGCCCCATACGACGGAAGGTCTCATAATACAAGATATTAATGATGCTTCCTCCATCCATGAGCACCTTGGTGAACTTATAACCTCCCACCTGAAGTGCCACCACCAATGCTAGCTGACCCGGTTTGTCAACCCGGGGCGGGTGATCCTCTCTGCTCCATATGATTGGCTGCTCGGACCAGCGTAAACAACGAGGCACAGCCGGTTCAACAGAATTCACTGCTCGCTTATGAAGCTTCTGGTCCCGCTTACCCAAGCTAGTGGTGAATACATGATATTGCCCACTATTCAACTGTTTTGGATGGCTCTGATAACCCGACTACTGCTGCTGCTGGTTGTAACCACCCTGGCTATTCTGATTGTTTTGATTGTTATGTCCACCCTGATCTCCATTGAAACCTGAACCGGCGTTTCCTCCACCGTGACCCAGCCCATGGAATCCGGATCCTGAGCCACCACCTGATCCGTGATCATACCGAAAAGCATTAGAAATTTTGAACTCCTGCATAATATAACAATCCTTCCAAAGGTGGGTGGCTGGCGCCTCCTTCGTCCCGTGCTTCGGACAGGGCTGGTTTAATAGATAAGTCAGGCGGTCCGGATTGGGACTTGGAGCTCCACCACGATTCGGCGGTTTACCCTTCCGTCGCTGACCCCTGTCCTGTGCGCTGGTATTAGCCACAAAGTCCAAGTTACCATCCGCTTTACACTTGCCTCCGTTACCATGACCTGATGTGTTGTGCTGCTACCCATTGGAGTTGTCGTTCTTCTTTCCCTTCCCTGTCTTGTCATCATCAGACTCGGGATCCTTGGTACCATCCGAATCAGCATACTTCACTAACGCAGTCATGAGTGTTCCCATATCATTGCAATGGCGCTTCATTCTTCCCAATTTCAACTTCAGAGGTTTAAACCGGCAGTTGCTTTCCAAAGTTATAACCGTGGAATCGGCGTTAATACGGTCCGAGGAGTGCAAAATTTTCGAGACTCGGCGTACCCAGCGGGTTGTTGACTCTCCTTCCTCCTAGACACAGGTTGCTAAGTCCACTATCGACATGGGTTGTTTACATGTATCCTTGAAATTCTGGATAAACCGGGCTCACAACTGGGCCCATGAACTGATAGAATTGGCTGGTAAGCTCTTGAACCAAATACGGGTTGTCCCTTCAAGCATCATGGTAAAATACTTTGCACACGCTGCTTCATCTACATCAAGCATCTCCATGGCCATCTCATAGCTCTCTACCCATGCTTCCGGAGATAAATCGGCCGTGTAACTTGGTACTTTGCGCGGGCCCTTGAAATCCTTGGGTAGGCGCACATTGCGTAAAGCGGGGACAAGACAAGGCACTCCCAAAGAACTGGAAGTAACCCCTGGCTCAATTGTGGTGGTTGGATGAACCGGCGTAATTTCACGATCCTCAGGCTGTGCTGCTAACTCGGCGTCCCAGCACGCCCGGGCCCGGTCCACCACTTCCTGCGCATCACCTGCCGGGTTATGGCCACGGGGCGCTTCACGGTTCCGCGCATTACTGGATACGGCCGGTTCATCCATCTGCCTGCTGTAACTCCGGCTTGGATGGGGGGTGGAATGAATTCCGTCACGGCTATATGAATATGCTTCCTGCTGAACCAAAGCCGTTCGAAGTAGTTCCTTAACCCGGCGTGTCTCCATCGCTTGCAGAGAATCACCTTCAATCGGGATGGCCTCCAGCCGTGAAGCGGCGGCAATAAGATTGTCCATCGGATTGGAATAATGACCTGGAGGTGTCTGGACAGGCTGAGGCATGATGTTATTCTGTCGAGGCGGCTCCATCAGCGAGGTTGAACGGCGCACTGTCCTGTGTGCCTCCGCCGGTTTAACCACGGCGGGTTACTAGTCCCTCGCCCCGGGTCTTAAAGAGGTTTCTGCCATTGAAGACCGTCGGCAAGCGAGATCGATGCTTCCTTTTCTGGATTTCATGCGACGCGTTCTGGTCCAGCATAAGCTTATAGGCCTGCGCATCCAAAGCGGCCCGCTCCACGGCCATCCTGTTGTTCTCAGCTGCTAGGTCGGCCTTGGCCTGCGTGATCTGTTCCCTCACTTTTGCAATCTCCGCGTTGTGGGCGTCCTGATCCGCAGGGTTAGCCTCTGCCATGAGCACAACCAACGCATCAAACAGATCAGATAAAACTTGAGCCGGTGGGCGCACAGAGCCTCCTGCCCCGGCCGCCGCCGCCGCCGCTGATCCGAAAAACATTGCCACTGCAGTCGAAGAGTGGACCGCCGCCTGTGTACCGGCCATGAATATGCCGACCCGGTTGGGTAGATCAAAGGGGTCCGGAATACTATCACCATCGGAACAGCCCTCAATCCGGCTGTCTTGTAACTGGTACAATGACTCGGTTTCTCCGGTCGAGGAGTCGTCGCCGGAATAAACGACGGTCTCGCTACCAGATCCCGATCCTTCATCATATTCTCCTCCATGGATGACTCCCACGAAGGCACGCTTCATGGCCGGTTTACCCTGGGCAGATCTCGCACGCTGAGCCGTTTTGACGAGGTTGGTGCAGATGTCCGGCTCAGGGCCCGGTTCACCGATCTTGCCAATGAAGAAGTGTATGCCACCAAAGGGACCTGCACCAGACTCAATAGAGCCGCCTCGGGGCCCCGGCTGAATCGTCGATGTAGAGCTTGCGCGACGACTTTTGGTCATCCGCCGACGGTGTAACCCTTGAGTCCTTCAAGTTGCCCTCCAAGAACTTGAAACCATCGTGCGATAGCCCACGGTGGGCGCCAACTATCGTGGTTTTGTCACGACGAGATGTCCTCATGAAAGGACTTAGTCGTGGAGCCATCGCCACGGGTTAGCTTAAAGGGGTTAAAGCGGACACAAGGACGCAAGAGAGTTTATACTAGTTCGCCCCTTCGATGAAGGTAAAAGCCTACGCCTAGTTGTGATGGAATTGATGGGGTTTCGATGACTAGGAGCAAACAAGCTTCACCTAAGTCTCGAGTTGTTGTCTGTTCTCTGAATCGCGTCGGTCGTCCCCTTATATACATGGGTGACGCCTGTCGGTTTCTGAGTCTGAGACCGGCTCATAGACGTGTCCGGTTCGGTCTCTAATATTTCTAACTTACAACACAAGTTACCTACTAATGCCGGTTTACGGCTACAACCCTTAAACCGGTTTTGGGCCTTGGGCCCTTATTGAATATCCTCACGGGCTTCAAGCATACTTGACTACTGATGAAGTTAACCCGGCCTCTCCTGGCCGGTTTACGCCCAGTAGTAATATCCCCAACACACGCACTGCTGCTGCTACTGCTTTTCTGCTACTAGCTAGTGCGTTCGGTTTCGACAGTAAAATTCAGTTTCGACAGCAAAATTCAGTTTCGACAGTTAAGTTCAGTTTCGACAGTTAAATTCAGTTTCGACAGTTAAGTTCAGAGATGAGCGGCTGATGTATTTTACATCTAGCACTTTGTGGTTATGTATTTTACGTCATCTATTGGAGATGCTATTAGAATTACACTCAGGTTAACATTGTCTCTCTGTCTGCTTCATCACAGGCGTCGACAACTCACGGAGCTGCTCCAACAGCGAAACCCTCCATCACAATGGAGCAGTACCCCGGGCTCCATCTCAAGATGCCTAAGATCTTCTTCCCCTCCTCCGACAGCCAAGTCAGCCGGATCATCCTCACCGACCAACCCAATCATGCTGAGATCGACATGGCTTCACCAAAGAGGTTGTACACTTGTTGCATCTCTTTTTTACTCTACATGTTATATATATTGTCCACTGAGCACACGCAGTAACGTGAGATACGATTAGTTTCTCCTACTATATGACAAGTGTGAGGTACCAGGCAACTTAGCTATCCGTGATGGACTGTCTTGAATGCCATCATTATTTATCTCTGTGTGTTTGAGCTGTGCATTTGTCAATGGGCCTGGGAGTTGAGCTAGTAGGGCAGTGGCCTGGGTCCAAAGTAGTAGAAGTAGGCAAGTAGCACAAAAACTTTTTTTGAGTGTAGCTTTTCCTTGCTCAAGCCTGCCTACTAGAATCGCCAGTGCTTGAAAGGAAAAGTGAAGGAAAAACATTGGAATTGGAAATTTCCTATGGTACTACTATTCATGCATTTGGTTCAAAGGAATGGAGCAAAGGAAAACTATAGGATTTGTTCCTTTAGTGTCTCCTTGAAAGAAAAATCGTACGGATTTTAATTTCCACTTGTCCTCCTTTTCAAATTCCTATTCATGAAGCACAAGACTAAGATATAGTAGTGTAATAGCATTATAACCGTACATTTTCTTGTAGTTTGACTTAATCTCACCATGCTTCTTTGCATCGTGTGATCTTCCAATTCTTGTGAACCAAACACCCAGATTGGCAGAAATCCTTGTTTTTAAATTCCCTGCTTTGCACGTGCATTCCTATCCTATTGTTGTGTATTTCCTATCCCTGCGTTGTTATAATCCTCCAATTCAAACGAGCCCTTACAGAATTACTTCTCTTACAGATAGTTGTAAAAGAAAACCTTGTGTGGTTTGTCCCGTTCCTGCTGTGCCATCGTCCACCCAAGCTCAGCTGCTCCAACGACAGAAGGGTCCAGCACAGCATGGATCCGGCCTCCAGACTGTCTTTCGCCACCTAAGATCTTCTTCCCCGCTGCCGGCAGCCATGACAACTACATTACCATCATCAACCGAGCAGATGACCTCGAGGACTACATGGGTCCGCAAGAGAGGTCGCACTCTTTCGTGTCTGCTTACGTTATGCATCGCTTAATATTACATGCTACTTTATCGTCATGTTCACCGATTAGACTCTGAGTCAGCTCCAAACTAATGGTCAAACTTGAGTTTTTAAATGGTTGTGGGGTACATATCAGGGCCGCAATCAATAGTATCTATCTACTATCTGGTTAATCTCTGGTGTCTACTATGAGTTTCATGTTGGGTGGGAAACAAATAGTAAAGAAGGCACTATCTGTATTTTTTAACTGAAGCCATTATCTGCCTGCTATCATTGGTTTTGGGTCTATCCATAGGTTGCTACAATCACTCTGGATTTCTGCATGCACTCCTTACATATGTTTTATTCCTATGCATGTCAGTTATTGTGCACAATGGGACTGAACATGTAGAGCAAAACAGACGAGCCTTGCGTGGCAATAAAATTTCATGCAGACGTCGCTCCATGGTAGGGGCAAAGGCAGCCCCCCTCCACCCATTTCAAATTGTAATCAAGAGGAAGATATATGTTCTAAGGGGGGTTCAGAAGGAGAATCCCACTCCTATTTACCCCCTGAGATCTTCGCTCTAACTTGGCATGCTGATGTTGGTTATATCATGCATATGGTGCCTTGCATTGCTTACTTTATACATCAAATACGTCAACTGCTTAGTTTAGACATGCTTTGTGTGAATGCCATCTGTTTAGTTTATTCATCGTTTATGTGAATTATGCAACGCCATCTTGTTTAGCCAGGCATCATATATGTGAATTTTGCAATGCTATCCTGCTTAGCCAATCATCTTATATGTGACTTATATCAGGCCGTCCTTTTTTTCCGTTACGTATTACATTTTTCAATAATGTTAGTACATTCAACTACTCTTCGTGTGCATCAGCCATTTAGCACGGTGATGGAAAATTCTGGAGTGAAAACAAGGTCTTAAGAGCACCCTATGCTATCTGACAAAGCGCATATCTCGCTGGTTACGGATAGCTCCACAGAGGAGGATTCAGAGACAGATGACCAGTCCTCCCCCCCCCCTCGAGGTGTATGCTCTAACTTGGCAGGCTTATGTTGCTCATATCGTGTGTATGGTGTCTTGCATTGCTATGTCATTTGATTAGTTTAGACATGCTTTGTGTGAATGCCACCTGTTTAGTGTCTAATTACCATATATGTGAATTGTGCATTGCCATCTTGTTGCAAGACATTATATATGTGAATTATGCAATGCTATCTTTTTGCAAAGGCATTATATATGTGAGTTATGCAATGCCATGCTGTTGAGCCAATCATCATGTATGTGAATTATATCATGCTAGCATTTTTTTGTATTATGTGTTCCATTTGTCGACAACGTTTGTATGTTCAACTACTCTTCCTGTGCATCATCCATTTGAAGCGGTGATGGAAGTATCTGGAGTGAAAAAAAAGGTATTCAGAGCAGACAAATGCTACCTGCTAAAGCAGACATCTTGCTGGTACAAAGAGCTCCTCAGAGGAGGATTCAGAGACTGATGACTAGTCCTATTTCCCCCCTGAGGTCTATGCTCAAAACTTGACAGGGTTATATTACCCATGTCATGCATGTTGTCTTGGATTGCTTAGTTTTTACATCATATATGGATTTCCATCTTCTTACTTGCTTACTATATAAATCATACATTTGAATTATATCATGCCATCATGTTTACATACACACCATCTATCTGAATTATGGCATGGAACCCATTTAATAAAGACATCATATAGTTATATCATCTCATCATGTTTAGTGTTTACAGTCATCATATTTTGAATTATGTCATTCTATCCAGGAATTATATCATGCTATCATGTTTCCATAGGCGGCATGTATGTGAATTATGGCATTCCAACCTATTTAATAAACACATTATATAGTTATATCATGTCATCCTGTTTACATAGTCATCATATTTTGAACTATGTCTTTCCATTTTTTTTAGTTAGCCATCATAATTTGAAATTGTGTCATGCTATCCTGTTTAGTTAGCCATCATATATGTGAAATTGTGTCATGCTATCCTATTTGGTTAGATCACATAAATGTGAATTATTTCATTCCCTCTTTTATTCCCCACTATCCATTGCACATGTCTATCATACAATGTTTGTACATTCAGTTACTTGTCTTGTTTATCAGCCATTTGAATTGGAGAGGGTGATGGCAGTATCTAAGGGAGTAACAACACGGTCTTCAGAAAAGATAGTGCTACCAGTTGATGCAGATAGAACCACGGTGTAACATCCCAAATTTTCAATTTGGAATGTTATACATTAGGTCATCATGCATATCATATTTTCTCGCATTTTCCGATCCTAGAAAATTTCACCCAACTCAAGGACCCTCGGAGAGAGTTGGAGATTTCATTATTTTCATATTTGAGATTTCTCAAATTTTGAAAATAGGATCATTTGGATTTATTTATTTATCTTCAAAAGTTTTTCTGATATAAAAAGTTAAGAGAGGGAATAACATGACTTTCCCAACATTTAGGAAAAATGAAGATATTATAAATAAATCAAATTTTGGTTTTGAGGATTTATTTGCTTTAGGCAAAATGAGCATTTAAAAAAATATGCATATCTGCCCTGCTTTTAAAGTTCATTTTGTTGACTCATTTTAGGAGTCGGGAAAATTAATTTTATTAAATTTGGAATTCGTTTGATTTTATTTTCGTTTAGTTTTGTTTAAAAAAAAAACGCGCGCGCTTGCCCATCTCCCCCCTCCTCGCTGGAGGAGTCCGTCAGACGCCGCCTGGCCATGAGTTCGGCTCGGACCCGACCGCCGCCGCCTGGCTTGCCCCCTCCCCAAGGCACCCCCTCCCTCCTATATACCCCCCACCCCCTCTCTCTCATCCCGCCGCCCTCACCCGAGCCCCTTGCCGCCGAGCCGCCCGCCGCCGCATGGTCGCCCGAGCCGCTGTCGCCACCCGTCGCCGTCGCCCGACCTCACCGCCCCTCGCCCGACCCGCCGCCACCCACGGAGGCGGAGCCCATGGCGACCAGCGGAGGTAGCCGCCGCTACCCCGGTCCGTTTTTTTTTAGAAAACCCGATCCGGTTTTTCTCGCGTTGTTCGGTTTTTTTTTAAAACCTAGATGGTTTTATTATTTTTTTTTCGGTTTTCTTATTTAGTGAACGTTCACCGAACCGTTCGTTTTAATGAAAGTGTTCGTTGGATTAGTTCTGTTAACGAACGTCCGCTGTTTAATCTGTTCGTCGTTTTCTTTTAATCGGATTTAATCCGTTATTTTTCTGATTTCGATTTCCGATTCGATTTTCAAATCTGTTTATTTTCTCGCTCGTTTATCGGAATCAGGTGATTCAAGCACCTGGAGTTTCGTTACAAAACCGCCGTTCCGACTAACCTACTTACACAGAGTTTTGCTACTATAAAATTTTGACCTAGTTTCAGATTGCTAAACCGAGTCGTTCTCTCTCGAGTTTCGACTTTCGATGCTTTATTTGATTCGATTCTTTTGCAACCAGGGTTCTTAAGTTGAACTCTCTGGTTAGATCTTTTATTCGAGATTTCCCCGCGCATTAGATGAGTACTTATTGTAAGCTTGTTGTTTGTCTGCGTTAGATCACCCGGAGTGCGCCGCTTGTTACTTTGAATCTCTAGGTCTCGCGGATCATCAGCAAGGCAAGTAACACTTGATCATACCTTTTCTACTACCCAGTTTTTATGCATTAGATCAAACCCTCAAACACTTGCATGGTTAGGATCTAATTAAATTGTGGGATGGGAAGTAGATTGAGGTAGTTCCTATTACCTGTTTTACTTATGAAACCTTGGGAGTTACTTCTACGTTTGCTTGTTATGCCATGCTATGCTAGTAGACGTGGATTGGGTGAGTGAATATCCATGACAGATGTGAGATTGTTAATTAATGGTTTATCTAAGGTGGCAACCTAAACACACATCTGGGTGGATTGAGGCACCTGGTTTCTTTAGGACTTGCTGTATTTCTTTGGACCGCCACCGTGCTCTAAGGGATCATAAGATTATTCAAACTGAAACTTCCGTGTGCAGCCACAAGCCAATTATGGGCTCTGGCGTAGTTGACTAAGTTGTGCGAACTCTTACGGGTAGGCTAGCTGATGTAGGGGATGTAGGTTGGTACGGTCTACCCACATGTAAGGTGCTAGCGCTTACGAAGACTATGTCTCGGTCATCCGTTTCTCAAACACCATGTAGTCACGAGAACCAAGCGGAGGCGATCGAGTCTTGTGGGGAAAAGTCATAAACCTCTGCAGAGTGTATAAACTAATCATGATTAGCCGTGTCCCCGGTTATGGACGTTTTGAGTATCCGGTAATTGAATATCATGTGAATCTCAACATGTTACTTCTAATAAAAGTTATTGGGATTTTTGATGAGTACTTTTTAATTGGGATTGAGAATGCTGTCAACCATTCTCAATGTTTAACAACCACCATGATAGTTAAATAAAATTATTCCTTTGTTATAGGGAAAAACTAGCTTTATGCAAAAATGTAACCGTAGAGCTTTATGCATGTAGTATAGGCTTGTTGCTCCATTACTCTCTATGTGTTACATTGCCAGCATATTCCATGTGCTGACCCGTTTTTCGGGCTGCAACTTTTCATGTTGAGACTTTTCGATTTACAGTAAGGTGTTAGGTCGTGGTTCTATACTCGATGATGCCGCTGGAGTTGATGGACTCACTTATCTTCCAAGTCTTCCGCTGTTATTATTAGATGGCCTTAAGCCATATTATTATATTAAGTTCCCTTGTGGACAACGATGTAATAAGTGTGTGATTGCTACTCTGCTATAAATCCTTGAAATCTTGTGTGGTGTCGGCATTCGATCCAGGATGACAACGAGCACGAGACTTGATCCATTCGGTCTGGTCGCTCTGAGAGAATGGTATCGAGCACACGCCGATATGAGACACGACCACTAAGATAAAACCATAGATCACTACTCTCTTCCCATTTTCTAACTCCTCATCTTTTCTACTCTTAGGATGACGGACGCGAAGATCAAGTACATCCAACCAGATGAAGGCACACCTTTTGGATTTCACTTGAAGGAAGTTACCAAGTACCGAACATTGGACTACCCAGCTTCACGGAACTTTCAACGCCACTCTGCTGAAGAGGGCTGGAAGATTCAAGCTCACGTTCCAGAAGGACATTCGCCCCAATCACCAAGCCTATAGATAGTGTTTTCGATTGCACCAACTTGGAGTGCAGGAAAGAGCATGGCAGCTCACATCACCATGGGGCGCATTGGAGAAGTTTATCAAGAAGACCTCAAGGACACTATCTACCAGATTTATGGACGCCGAGATGACAAATGGGACATAGTCAGCACCAAGAAGGATAGATCCATTGCAGCTTTCATCCAGAGTTAAATCAGCACATTCGACGCCGGGAGAACCAAATGTGCAATGATATGTTGGAGTTGCGAGAATGCAAAGGAAGGATCATCGAACTGGAAGGAGAACTAAAGACTACACGCAAGGACTACATGGGCGAGATCGTAGCTCTAGTGAGACACAATAACGATCTTAAGTACGAGATCGAAGAACTCAAGAAGAAGTTGGCGCTCAGAATGAAGACCAGTATGTCGGTTGCCCAAGCGACTACATCAACATCGGCGACACCGATTTGGATCCAAGTGAACCCGACTTTGAAGGCGAAGTGGAGCGGACATCATGGAGTCTTCCACGGTTCAAATTAGTAGAAGTCCCCACATATTAGTAGTATTCCTCCATGTAAACATTTTATTACACGCACTTTGCGATAGTTAGATCGTTGTAAGCCCTTGTTTGATTGAATGAAGTGATTTGTGTGCTTTTGCTCATGTGCATTTGGGTAGTGATTCCCCTTAGACCTCAATCTATTCTAAATTCTCATCTTTTCTAAACCCATCAGATGCCTCCGAGGCGTGACCCGGGTTCGTTTTCCGCCAGAGATCACCCAATTGATCCAGCAGCAGAATACCCTGATTCAAACATTGGTGCAGAACCAGGGCAACAACAACAACAACAACAACAACAATAACAACCCACCGCCCCCACCACCTGCGGACCACTTGACTCGTTTCCTTAGACTGAATCCGCCGGTATATTCCAGTAGCACCGAGCCGATTGTAGCAGATGATTGGCTCCGCAAGATAGGAAGGGAGTTGACCACTGCAGGATGCACAGATGGTGAAAGAGTGAAGTTTGCAGCACATCAGCTTGAAGGACCCGCAGCAGCATGGTGGGAGAATTTTACAGCCACTTACCCGTGAGACACCGTCACATGGGATCGGTTTGACAAGCTTTTGCCTGCCCATGTTTCAGCAGGAGCTATGGCCATGAAGAAGCGTGAGTTTCGCAACTTACGCCAAGGAGGAAGGACTGTTGGCCAGTATGTGGATGACTTTAGTAAATTAGCACGTTATGCCCCAGATAACGTTGCTACAGATGTGGCTAAGCAGGAAAAGTTTCTAGAAGGACTGAATGATGAGTTCAGCATGCCGTTGATGGTAGCAAGTTTCAACAACTACCAGGAGTTGGTAGACCGAGCCCTCATGATTGAAGGAAAACAACCGGCAAATTGAGAACCGCAAGCGGAAGTATGGACAGGGAAGTATAACTCTGGAGCCCAGCAGAAGCCTCGTTATACCCTAAATCAGAATTCAGTTTCAGCATACCCATGGAGGAGGTAATTCGCACAACCATAATGGCACTAAGAATGGGAGCGGGAATGGAGGAAGCAATGGACAGAACCGCACCAACCCGTCAACACCATCCAAAGTAGACTGAGTCACATTACTTGCTTTAAGTGCCGCAAGATCGGGCATTATGCCAATGACTGTCGAGAAGGCGAATGGAAATGGCAATGGAAGCTCGGAAAGAAGCCCAACCCTTTCAACAGGGGCGGGTGAACCACATTGATGTGGAGGAGGTTGAAGATCAGCCCGATGCAGAATCGGTAAGTTTTTGGTTAAGTCATTTCTGCGGTTGTTCTTTTCGATCTTGGTGCATCGCATTCATACATATCAAGGGATTTGTGGATAAGTACAAGTTACCAACCCAAGCCCTTAGGTCACACATGCTAGTAACCTCACCGGAGCGAGAATACATGGCTAGTAAATGGTGTGATCGATTGCCATTAAGGATTGGACACTATGTTTTCCCCTCGGACACGATAGTTCGGAATCCCAAGGATTGGATGTGATATTAGGAATGGATTGGTTATCAAGGTATGGAGGAAACATAGATTGCACCACAAAGTCAATTTTGCTCACCACACCAGAAGGAAGAAGGATCAAGTATGTATCACGGCACGAGCCGAGGAGAGCACAAGTTAATTGCTTATCGAGAGTGGTGCGGGAAGAAGTACCGATGGTGAAGGATTTTCTGATGTATTTCGGAAGAGTTGCGGGAATGCCACGGATAGAGACATTGAGTTTTGATCGAGCTGTTGCCGTGAACAGGCCCGATATCGAAGCGACCGCATGAGGATGCCCGCATGGATTTGGCGAAATCAAGAAGCAGATTAAGGAACTATTGGATAAAGGTTTTATTCGCCCAAGTTCTTCACCTTGGGGATCACCCGTTTTGTTAGTGGAGAAGAAGGATGGATCATTAAGAATGGTTGTTGATTATCGTGGATTGAATGAAGTAACAATCAAGAACAAGTACCCACTACCTATGATAAATGATCTATTTGATCGTTTGCAAGGAGCTAAGGTGTTTTCAAGATCGATTCGATCGTGGTACCATCGATTGAAGATTCGGGAGCAAGACATACCCAAGACAGCATTTACCACGAGATATGGGTATGCGAGTATACCGTTATGTCATTTGGATGACTAACGCACCAGCCTATTTCATGAACCTGATGAACAAAGTGTTTATGGAGTTTTTGGATAAGTTAAATCGTGGTGTTCATTGATGACATTTTGATTTTCTCGAAGAATGAAGAGGAACACAAGGAACATTTATGATTGGTTTTGGAGAAGCTGTGGGAACACCGGTTGTATGCCAAGTTCAGCAAATGTGAGTTTTGGCTAAAGGAAGTTGGATTTCTCGGACATGTTATATCCGGAGAAGGAATAGCAGTTGACCCCACAAAGGTTGAGACCATAACCAAATGGGAAGCACCAACAACATTTGGAGAGATTCGGAGTTTCCTTGGACTCGCAGGATACTACCGAAGATTCATTGAGAATTTCTCAAGGATTGCCAAGCCTATGACAGAATTGTTGAAGAAGGATAACAAATTCATATGGACTGAGGACTGTGAGGCAAGTTTTCAGGAGTTGAAGAAAAGATTGGTTACCTCACCAGTTTTGATATTGCCAGATCAGACCAAGGATTATGAGGTGTATTGCGACGCTTCACGTCGAGGACTTGGAGCAGTGCTTAGGCAGGAAGGAAGAGTTGTTTCGTATGCTTCACGACAACTTAAGCCCCATGAGTTGAATTATGCCACACATGATTTGGAGTTAGCAGCCGTTGTGCATGCCTTGAAGACATGGAGACATTTTCTCATTGGTAATCATTGTGAAGTATATACGGATCACAAGAGTTTGAAGTACATCTTCACACGAATGAATTAAATCTCGAGAGAGGAGATGGTTAGAGCTTATCAAGGATTATGATATGAGATTGCATTATCACCCGGAAAGGCTAATGTCGTAGCGGACGCATTGAGCCGTAAGAGCCACGTCAATACCCTAATGATGGGAGGAATACCCTTTGAGTTAGCGAGGATCTTGAGAGCTACGTTTGGAAATAGTTCGAGAGGCTATGTAGCAGCATTGGAGATTCAGTCAACAGCGATGGACAAAATCGAGAAAAGCCCAAAAGGCAGATAAGGAAGTTGCCTCTATAAAGGAGAAAATGAGCAAAGGAAAAGCTAAAGGATTTCGTGAGGATGAGCACGATACCCTATGGTTTGAGGACCGTGTTTAAGTGCCCAATAACCCAGAGATCAGGAAGTTGATTTTACAAGAAGCTCATGATTCACCTTATTCGATTCACCAGAAATACCAAGATGTATTTGGATTTGAAAAATACTTTCGGTGGACGGAATGAAGAAGGATATTGCGGAGTATGTAGCAGTTTGCGATGTATGTCAGAAAGTAAAAGCAGAGAATCAGAAGCCAGCAGGATTGCTACAACCATTGCCGATACCCGAATGGAAGTGGGATAAACTACGCATGGATTTCATCACAGGTTTGCCAAAGACTCGTTCAGGATATGACTCGATTTGGGTTGTAGTCGACCGTTTAACAAAGGTAGCTCATTTCATACCAGTCAAGACTACCTATAGCAGTGCTAAGTTGGCAAAGATATACATGACCAGAATGTATGTTTACACGGAGTTCCGAGGAGCATCGTATCAGACAGAGGAACCCAATTTCCCTCAAAATTTTGGAACCAGTTGCACGAAACATTGGGAACTAGATTGGAATTGATACAGCTTTCCACCCACAGACCGATGGATGGTCGAGAGAGTCAATCAGATTTTGGAGGATATCTTTGAGAGCTTGTGCACTAGATTATGGATCTAGTTGGGATGATAATTTGCCGTATGCAGAATTTTCCTACAACAACAGTTACCAAACCAGCTTGAAGATGGCACCTTTTGAGGCTCTGTATGGAAGAAGGTGCAGGACACCGTTGTCATGGGACGAAACTGGAGATCGTCAGTTGTTTGGACCAGATTTGATTAAGGAGTCGGAACAGAAGGTTAAGTTGATTCGAGACAGGCTCAAGGTAGCCCAGTCCAGACAAAAGAGCTATGCCGATTCAAAGCGCAAAGCGATTGAGTATGGAGTTGGAGACAGAGTATATCTTAGAGTATCCCCGCTTCGAGGAGTTAAGCGTTTTGGAGTTAAAGGAAAGTTAGCCCCACGTTTCGTTGGACCATATAAGATTTTGCAACGCATGGGAGAAGTTGCTTATAAGTTGGAATTGCCAGAAGGACTGTCAGGAGTTCATGATGTATTCCACGTTTCTCAGTTGAAGAAATGTCACCCCGAGATAGCAGAGATACCGTTAAGAACACGGTGCCCTGGAAGCAATTCAGTTGAAGGATGATTTAACATATGAGGAAAAACCGGTTAAGATTCTCGATTATGCTAGCAGAGTTACCCGCAGCAAGGTTATCAAGTTTTGCAAAGTTCAGTGGAGCCACCACACTGAAGATGAAGCCACACAGGAAAGAGAGGAAGTTTTGTAGGACCACCTCACCTATTTTCTAGCCAACCCGAATCTCGAGGGCGAGATTCATCTTAAGAGGTAGGTTTGTAACATCCCAAATTTTCAATTTGGAATGTTATACATTAGGTCATCATGCATATCATATTTTCTCGCATTTTCCGATCCTAGAAAATTTCACGCAACTCAAGGACCCTCGGAGAGAGTTGGAATTTCATTATTTTCATATTTGAGATTTCTCAAATTTTGAAAATAGGATCATTTATTTATTTATTTATCTTCAAAACTTTTCCGATATAAAAAGTTAAGAGAGGGAATAATATGACTTTCCCAACATTTAGGAAAAATGAAGATATTATAAATAAATCAAATTTTGGTTTTGAGGATTTATTTGCTTTATGCAAAAATGAGCATTTTTAAAAAAAATATGCATATCTGCCCCGTTTTTAAAGTTCATTTTGTTCGACTCATTTTTAGGAGTCGGGGAAAATTAATTTTATTAAATTTGGAGTTCGTTTGATTTTATTTTCGTTTAGTTTTGTTTTAAAAAAACAACGCCGCCGCACTTTGGGCCAAGGGCCCGGCCGCCGCCGCCCGCCCATCTCCCCCCTCACCTCGGGAGGAGGAATCCCGCCGCCGCTGCCTGCCCATGAGTCCGGCTCGGACCATGACGCCGCCGGCTTGCCCCCTCCCCAAGGAACCCCCTCCTCCTATATAACCCCGCCACCCCCCCCTCTCCTCATCCCTTGCCTTGGAGCTTGCCGCCGCCCGCCGCCGTCGCCGCCCGTCGCCGTCGCCCGACCTCACCGCCCCTCGCCCGACCCCGCCGCCACCCCGCCGGAGGCCGGAGCCCCGCCGGCGACCCGCCGGAGGTAGCCGCCGCCACTACCCCCCGGTCCGGTTTTTAGAAAACCCGATCCGGTTTTTCTCGCGTTGTTCGTTTTTTTTTAAAAACCTAGATGGTTTTTTTTCGGTTTTCTTATTTAGTGAGCGTTCACGAACCGTTCGTTTTAATAAACGTGTTCGTTGGATTAGTTCTGTTATGAGCGTCCGCTGTTTAATCTGTTCGTCGTTTTCTTTTAATCGGATTTAATCCGTTATTTTTCGATTTCGATTTCGATTCGATTTTCAAATCTGTTTATTTTCTCGCTCGTTTATCGGAATCGGGTGATTCAAGCGCTGGAGTTTCGTTCTGAAACCGCCGTTCGACTAACCTACTTACACAGAGTTTTGCTACTGTAAAATTTTGACCTAGTTTCAGATTGCTAAACCGAGTCGTTCTCTCTCGAGTTTCGACTTTCGATGCTTTATTTGATTCGATTCTTTTGCAACGAGGGTTCTTAAGTTGAACTCTCTGGTTAGATCTTTTATTCGAGATTTCCCGTGCATTAGATGAGTACTTATTGTAAGCTTGTTTTTGTCTGCGTTAGATCACCCGGTCGCCGCTTGTTACTTGAATCTCTAGGTCTCGCGGATCATCGACAAGGCAAGTAACACTTGATCATACCTTTTCTACTACCCAGTTTTTATGCATTAGATCAAACCCTCAAACACTTGCATGGTTAGGATCTAATTAAATTGTGGGATGGGAAGTAGATTGAGGTAGTTCCTATTACCTGTTTTATTTTATGAAACCTTGGGAGTTACTTCTCGTTTGCTTGTTATGCCATGCTATGCTAGTAGGCGTGGATTGGGTGAGTGAATATCCATGACAGATGTGAGATTGTTAATTAATGGTTTATCTAAGGTGGCAACCTAAACACACATCTGGGTGGATTGAGGCACTGGTTTCTATCAGGACTTTACTGTATTTCTTGGACCGCCACCTGGGCTCTAAGGGATCATAAGATTATTCAAGCTGAAACTTCCGTGTGCAGCCACAAGCCAATTATGGGCTCTGGCGTAGTTGACTAATTTGTGCGAACTCTTACGGGTAGGCTAGCTGATGTAGGGGATGTAGGTTGGTACGGTCTACCCACATGTAAGGTGCTAAGCGCTTCGAAAGACTATGTCTCGGTCATCCGTTTCTCAAACACCATGTAGTCACGAGAACCAAGCGAGGCGATCGAGTCTTGTGGGGAAAAGTCATAAACCTCTGCAGAGTGTATAAACTAATCATGATTAGCCGTGTCCCGGTTATGGACGTTTGAGTATCCGTAATTGAATATCATGTGAATCTCAACATGTTACTTCTAATAAAAGTTATTGGGATTTTGATGAGTACTTTTTAATTGGGATTGAGAATCTTGTCAACCATTCTCAATGTTTAACAACCACCATGATAGTTAAATAAAATTATTCCTTTGTTATAGGGAAAACCTAGCTTTATGCAAAAATGTAATCGTAGAGCCTTACCACCAGCCATATATGCATGTAGTATAGGCTTGTTGCTTCATTACTCTCTATGTGTTACATCATGACATATTCCATGTCTTGACCGTTTTTGGGCTGCAACTTTTCATGTTGCGAGACTTTTCGAACGACAGTAAGGTGTTAGGTCGTGGTTCTATACTCGATGATGCATTTGGAGTTGATGGACTCACTTATCTTCCAAGCCTTCGCATTGTTATTATTAGATGGCCTTAAGCCATATTATTATATTAAGTTCCTTGTGGACAACGATGTAATAAGTGTGTGATTGCTACTCGCTATAAATCCTTGAAATCTTGTGTGGTGTCGGCACATTGATCCAGGATGACACTGAGCACAGAGACTTGATCCATTCGGGTCTGGTCGCTACACACGGTTGTACTTGCCCAAGAACCAGCCCCACCACACATAACCAAGAATCTCGCAGACTATGGCCCTACCCAGTTGGACAGAGAACCAGCTACACCCCTTCTAACCCCAACCCCAGCAGATAGTAACCCAGTTCTAGTTGACACAGCATCGTCTCCACCACAGAGCACCCAAACACGAGCAGTTAGTAAGGGAACTGCAGTGCCCAAAGCACGAGGACCACCACTCCGAATCCCAACTCAAAGCTTAAAGGAGAAGAAGAACTGTTCTCAGGTCAGGTTCTGTAGCTATGGTTCATACTCCTTTGCTCTTGCATCACTGTATTTACTCAGACCAACTATTTTCAAATTTGAAGGATGGAATTGAAACTCCAATGGTGCAACAGGTATGTTTTAAACCTGTTTCTTTAACTGGTTTTATGTTGTAACTTGCTCTATGTTGATTTCAGTTTCAATTGAATAAACAGTTATGTTCTCATGTCATGCACATTACAAGTGTTGTTATTGCTCCATAGTTTCCCACACTTATATTTGAAGGAAATATGCCCTAGAGGTAACAATAAAGTTGTTATTTATATTTCCTTATATCATGATAAATGTTTATTATTCATGCTAGAATTGTATTAACCGGAAACTTAGTACATGTGTGAATACATAAACAAACAGAGTGTCACTAGTATGCTCTACTTAACTAGCTCGTTGAATCAAAGATGGTTAAGCTTCCTAGCCATAGACATGAGTTGTCATTTGATTAATGGGATCACATCATGAGAGAATGATGTGATTGACTTGACCCATTCCGTTAGCTTAGCACTTGATCCTTTAGTACATTGCTATTGCTTTCTTCATGACTTATACATGTTCCTATGACTATGAGATTATGCAACTCCCGAATACCGGAGGAACACTTTGTGTGCTACCAAACGTCACAACATAACTGGGTGGTTATAAAGGTGCTCTACAGGTGTCACCGATGGTACTTTTTGAGTTGACATAGATCGAGATTAGGATTTGTCACTCTGATTGTCGGAGAGGTATCTCTGGGCCCTCTCGGTAATGCACATCACTATAAGCCTTGCAAGCAATGTGACTAATGAGTTAGTTGCGGGATGATGCATTATGGAATGAGTAAAGAGACTTGCCGATAACGAGATTGAACTAGGTATTGAGATACCGACGATCGAATCTCGGGCAAGTAACATACCAATGACAAAGGGAACAACGTATGTTGTTATGAGGTTTGACCAATAAAGATATTCGTAGAATATGTGGGAGCCAATATGAACATCCAGGTTACACTATTAGTTATTGACCAGAGACGTGTCACAGTCATGTCTACATAGTTCTCGAACCCATGGGGTCTGCACGCTTAACGTTCGGCGACGATCGGTATTATGAGTTTATGTGTTTTGATGTATCGAAGATAGTTCGGAGTCTCAGATGTGATCACGGACATGACGATGAGTCTCGAAATGATCGATACATAAAGATTGATATATTGGATGACTATATTCAGACACCGGATGAGTTCTGGGGGTCACCGGATAATTATCGGAGTGCCGGGGGATTATCGGAACCCCAGGGGAACTAATGGGCCAACATGGGCCTTTGGAGACAGAGAGGAGAGGGCCTATGGAGTCCGAATAGGACAAGGAGGAGGGGCGGCGACCCCTCTTTCCTTCCCTCTCTCCCTCTCCTTCCTTCCCCCTTCCTCCTCCTAGGTTGACTAGGAAAGGGGGAGTCCTACTCCTACTAGGAGGAGGACTCCTCCCCTCCCTTGGCACGCCCCTAGGGCCAACCGGCCTCCTCCTCCCCTCCTTTATATACGGGGGAGGGGGCACCCCATAGAGACACACAAGTTGATCATTGATCTCTTAGCTGTGTGCGGTGCTCCCCTCCACCATAATCCACCTCGGTCATATCGTTGCAATGCTTAGGCAAAGCCCTGCGCCGGTAGCTTCATCATCACCGTCATCATGTCGTCGGGTTGACGAAGCTCTTCCCCGACACTCTGTTGGATCGTGAGTTCGTGGGACGTCACTGAGTCGAAAATGTGCAGATCGCGGAGGTGCCATACGTTCAGTGCTAGGATCGGTCGATCGTGAAGACGTACGACTACATCAACCGCGTTGTCATAACTCTTCCGCTTACGGTCTATGAGGGTACGTAGACAACAATCTCCCCTCTCGTTGTTATGCATCACCATGATCTTGCGTGTGCGTAGGATTTTTTTTTTGAAATTACTACGCTCCCCAACAGTGGCATCCGAGACAGGTTTATGCGTAGATGTTATATGCACAAGTAGAACACAAGTGAGTTGCGGGAAATAATAGTCATATTGCTTACTAGCATGTCATACTTTGATTCAGCGGTATTGTTGGATGAAGCGGCCCGGACCGGCATTACGCGTACGCTTACGCGAGACTGGTTCTACCTACGTGCTTCGCACGCAGGTGGCCGGCTGGTGTCAGTTTCTCCAACTTTAGTTGAATCGTGTGTGGCTATGCCCGGTCCTTGTTGAAAGTTAAAACAACACATACTTGACGAAAAATCATTGTGGTTTAGATGCGTAGGTCAGGACGGTTCTTGCTCAGCCCGTAGCAGCCACGTAAAACTTGCAACAATAAAGTAGAGGACGTCTAACTTGTTTTTGCAGGGCATGTTGTGATGTGATATGGTCAAGACATAATGCTAAATTTTATTGTATGAAATGATCATGTTTTGTAACGAAGTTATCGGCAACTGGCAGGAGCCATATGGTTGTCGCTTTATTGTATGAAATGCAATCGCCATGTAATTGCTTTACATTATCAGTAAGCGGTAGCGATAGTCGTATAAGCAATAGTTGGCGAGACGGCAACGATGCTACGATGGAGATCAAGGTGTCGCGCCGGTGACGATGGTGATCATGACGGTGCTTTGGAGATGGAGATCAAAGGCACAAGATGATGATGGCCATATCATATCACTTATATTGATTGCATGTGATGTTTATCCTTTATGCATCTTATTTTGCTTAGTTCGACGGTAGCATTATAAGATGATCTCTCACTAAATTTCAAGGTACAAGTGTTCTCCTTGAGTATGCACCATTGTGAAAGTTCGTCGTGCCGAGACACCACGTGATGATCGGGTGTGATAAGTTCTACGTTCACATACAACGGGTGCAAGCCAGTTTTGCACACACAGAATACTCGGGTTAAACTTGACGAGCCTAACATATGCAGATATGGCCTCAGAACGAATGGTCGAGCGTGAATCATACAGTAGATATGATCAACATAGTGATGTTCACCATTGAAAACTACTCCATCTCACGTGATGATCGGACATGGTTTAGTTGATATGGATCACGTGATCACTTAAATGATTAGAGGGATATCTATCTAAGTGGGAGTTCTTATGTAATATGATTAACTGAACTTTAATTTATCATGAACTTAGTACCTGATAGTTTTTTGCATGTCTATGTTATTGTAGATAGATGGCCCGTGCTGTTGTTCCGTTGAATTTTAATGCGTTCCTAGAGAAAGCTAAGTTGAAAGATGATGGTAGCGACTACACGGACTGGGTCCGTAACTTGAGGATTATCCTCATTGCTGCACAGAATAATTACGTCCTGGAAGCGCCGCCAGATGTCAAACCCGCTGCAGGAGCAACGCCAGATGTTATGAACGTCTCGCAGAGCAAGGCTGATGACTACTCGATAGTTCAGTGTGCCATGCTTTACGGCTTAGAACCAGGACTTCAACAACGTTTTGAACGTCATGGAGCATATGAGATGTTCCAGGAGTTGAAGTTAATATTTCAAGCAAATGCCCGGATTGAGAGATATGAAGTCTCCAATAAGTTCTATAGATGTAAGATGGAGGAGAATAGTTCTGTCAATGAGCATATACTCAAAATGTCTGGGTATAACAATTACTAGATTCAACTCGGAGTTAATCTTCATGATGAGAGTGTCATTGACAGAATTCTTCAATCACTGCCACCAAGCTACAAGAGCTTCGTGATGAACTATAACATGCAAGGGATGGATAGGAGAATTCCCGAGCTCTTCACAATGCTAAAGGCTACGGAGGTAGAAATCAAGAAAGAGCATCAAGTGTTGATGGTTAACAAGACCACTAGTTTCAAGAAAAAGGGTAAAGGGAAGAAGGGGAACTTCAAGAAGAATGGCAAGCAAGTTGCTGCTCAAGTGAAGAAGCCCAAGTGCGGACCTAAGCACGAGGCCGAGTACTTCTCTGCAAAGGGATTTGGACATCGGAAGCGGAACTACCCCAAGTATTTGTGAATAAGAAGGATGGCAAGGTGAACAAAGGTATATGTGATATACATGTTATTGATGTGTACCTTACTAATGCTCGCATGATAGTACACAGGTATTTGATCTGGTTACATTGCTAATATTTGCAAATCGAAGCAGGGACTACGGATTAGCGAAGATTGGCTAAGGACGAGGTGACGATGTGCGTGGGAAATGGTTCCAAAGTCGATGTGATCGCAGTCGGCACGCTACCTTTACATCTACCTTCAGGATTAGTTTTAGACATGAATAATTGTTATTTGGTGCCAGCGTTAAGCATGAACATTATATCTGGATCTTGTTTGATGCGAGACGGTTATTCATTTAAATCAGAGAATAATGGTTGTTCTATTTATATGAGTAATATCTTTTATGGTCATGGACCCTTGTAGAGTGGTCTATTTCTATTGAATCTCGATAGTAGTGATACACATATTCATAATATTGAAACCAAAAGATGCAGAGTTGATAATGATAGTGCAAATTATTTGTGGCACTGCCGTTTGGGTCATATTGGTGTAAAGCGCATGAAGAAACTCCATTCTGATGGACTTTTGGAATCACTTGATTAGGAATCACTTGGTACTTGCGAACCATGCCTCATGGGCAAGATGACTAAAACTCTTTTCTCCGAAACAATGGAGCGAGCAATAGATTCGTTGGAAATCATACATACTGATGTATGTGGTCCGATGAATGTTGAGGCTCGCGGCGGGTATCGTTATTTTCTCACCTTCACATATGATTTGAGCAGATATGGGTATATCTACTTGATGAAACATAAGTCTGAAACATTTGAAAAGTTCAAAGAATTTCAGAGTGAAGTGGAAAATTATCATAACAAGAAAATAAAGTTTCTATGATCTGATCGTGGAGGAGAATATTTGAGTTACGAGTTTGGTCTTCATTTAAAACAATGCGGAATAGTTTCGCAACTCACGCCACCCGGAACACCACAGCGTAATGGTCTGTCCGAATGTCGTAATCGTACTTTATTAGATATGGTGCAATCTATGATGTCTCTTACTGATTTACCACTATCGTTTTGGGGTTATGCTTTAGAGACGGCTTCATTCACGTTAAATAGGGCACCATCTAAATTCGTTGAGACGACACCTTATGAACTGTGGTTTGGCAAGAAACCAAAGTCGTTTCTTAAAGTTTGGGGTTGTGATGCTTATGTGAAAAAGCTTCAACCTGATAAGCTCGAATCCAAATCGGAGAAATGTGTCATCATAGGATACCCAAAGGATACTGTTGGGTACACCTTCTATCACAGATCCGAAGGCAAAACATTCGTTGCTAAGAATGGATCCTTTCTAGAGAAGGAGTTTCTCTCGAAAGAAGTGAGTGGGAGGAAAGTAGAACTTGATAAGGTAATTGTACCTGCTCCCTTATTGGAAAGTAGTTCATCACAGAAATCTGTTCCTGTGACTCCTACACCAATTAGTGAGGAAGCTAATGATGATGATCATGTAACTTGCGATCAAGTAACTACCGAACCTCGTAGGTCAACCAGAGTAAGATCCGCACCAGAGTGGTATGGTAATCCTGTTCTGGAGGTCATGTTAGTTTACCATGATGAACCTACAAACTATGAGGAAGTGATGATGAGCCCAGATTATGCGAAATGGCTTGAGGCCATGAAATCTGAGATGGGATCCATGTATGAGAACAAAGTGTGGACTTTGGTTGACTTGCCCGATGATCTGCAAGCCATCCGAGAATAAATGGATCTTGGAGAAGAAGACTGACGCTGACGGTAATGTTACTGTCTACAAAGCTCGGCTTGTTGCGAAAGGTTTTCGACAAGTTCAAGGAGTTGACTACGATGAGACATTCTCATTAATAGTGATGCTTAAGTCCGTCCGAATTATTTTAGCAATTGCTGCATTTTATGATTATGAAATTTGGCAAATGGATGTAAAGACTGCATTCCTGAATGGATTTCTGGAAGAAGAGTTGTATATGATGCAACCTGAAGGTTTTATCGATCCAAAGGATGCTAACAAAGTGTGCAAGCTCCAGCGATCCATTTATGGACAGGTGCAAGCATCTCAGAGTTGGAATAAACATTTTGATAGTTTGATCAAAGCATATGGTTTTATACAGACTTTCGGAGAAGCTTGTATTTACAAGAAAGTGAGTAGGAGCTCTGTAGCATTTCTAATATTATATGTGGATGACATATTGTTGATTGGAAATTATATAGAATTTCTGGATAGCATAAAAGGATACTTGAATAAGAGTTTTTCAATGAAAGACCTCGGTGAAGCTATTTATATATTGGGCATTAAGATCTATAGAGATAGATCAAGATGCTTAATTGGACTTTCACAGAGCACATACCTTGACAAAGTTTTGAAGAAGTTCAAAATGGATCAAGCAAAGAAAGGGTTCTTGCCTGTGTTACAAGGTGTGAAGTTGAGTCAGACTCAATGCCCAACCACTGCAGAAGATAGAGAGAAAATGAAAGGTGTTCCCTGTGCTTCAGCCATAGGCTTTATCATGTATGCAATGCTGTGTAACAGACCTGACGTTTGCCTTGCTATTAGTTTAACAGGGAGGTACCAAAGTAATCGAGGAGTGGATCACTGGACAGCGGTCAAGAACATCCTGAAATACCTGAAAAGGACTAAGGATATGTTTCTCGTTTATGGAAGTGACAAAGACTCGTCGTAAATGGTTACATCTATGCAAGCTTTGACACTGATCCAGATGACTCTAAGTCACAAACCAGATACATATTTATATTGAACGGTGGAGCTGTTAGTTAGTGCAGTTCTAAGCAAAGCGTCGTGGCGGGATCTACATGTGAAGCGGAGTACATAGCTGCTTTGGAAGCAGCAAATGAAGGAGTCTGGATGAAGGATTTCATATCCGATCAAGGTGTCATACCTAGTGCATCGGGTCCAATGAAAATCTTTTGTGACAATACTGGTGCAATTGCCTTGGCAAAGGAATCCAGATTTCGCAAGATAACCAAGCACATCAAGAGACGCTTCAATTCCATTCGCGATCAAGTCAAGGAGGGAGACATAGAGATTTGCAAGATACATACGGATCTGAATGTTGCACACCCATTGACTAAGCCTCTCTCACGAGCAAAACATGATCAGCACCAAGACTCCATGGGTGATAGAATCATTGCCGTGTAATCTAGATTACAAACTCTAGTGCAAGTGGGAGACTGAAGGAAATATGCCCTAGAGCCAATAATAAAGTTGTTATTTATATTTCCTTATATCATGATAAATGTTTATTATTCATGCTAGAATTGTAGTAACCGGAAACTTAGTACATGTGTGAATACATAGACAAACAGAGTGTCACTATTATGCCTCTACTTGACTAGCTCATTGAATCAAAGATGGTTAAGTTTCCTAGCCATAGACACGAGTTGTCATTTGATTAACGGGATCACATCATTAGAGAATGATGTGATTGACTTGACCCATTACGTTAGCTTAGCACTTGATCGTTTAGTATATTGCAATTGCTTTCTTCATGACTTATACATGTTCCTATGACTATGAGATTATGCAACTCCCGAATACCGGACGAACACTTTGTGTGCTACCAAACGTCACAATGTAACTGGGTGAGTATAAAGGTGCTCTACAGGTGTCTCCGATGGTACTTGTTGAGTTGGCATAGATCGAGATTAGGATTTGTCACTCCGATTGTCGGAGAGGTATCTCTGGGCCCTCTCGGTAATGCACATCACTATAAGCCTTGCAAGCAATGTGACTAATGAGTTGGTTGCAGGATGATGCATTACGGAACGAGTAAAGAGACTTGCCAATAACAAGATTGAACTAGGTATTGAGATACCGACGATCGAATCTCGGGCAAGTAACATACCGATGACAAAGGGAACAACGTATGTTGTTATGCGTTTTGACCGATAAAGATCTTCGTAGAACATATGGGAGCCAATATGAACATCCAGGTTCCGCCATTGGTTATTGAACGGAGACGTGTTTCGGTCATGTCAACATAGTTCTCGAACCCGTAGGATCCGCACACTTAACGTTCGATGACGATCAGTATTATGAGTTTATGTGTTTTGATGTACCGAAGATAGTTCGGAGTCCCGGATGTGATCACGGACATGACGAGGAGTCTCGAAATGATCGAGACATAAAGATTGATATATTGGATGACTATATTCGGACACCGGATGAGTTCCGGTGGTCACCGGATAATTATCGGAGTGCAGGGGGGTTATCGGAACCCCCGGGAGAACTAATGGGCCAACATGGGCCTTGTGAGAGAGAGAGGAGAGGTCCTAGGGCTGCCCCCCTTGTAGAGTCTGAATTGGACAAGGAGGGGGGCGGCGCCCCCTCTTTCCCTCCCTCTCTTCCTCTCCTTCCTTCCCCCTTCCTCCTCCTAGTTGGACTAGGAAAGGGGGAGTCCTACTCCTACTAGGAGGAGGACTCCTCCCCTCCCTTGGCGCGCCCCTAGGGCTGGCCGGCCTCCTCCTCCCCTCCCTTATATATGGGGGAGGGGAACCCCATAGAGACACACAAGTTGATCATTGATCTCTTAGCCGTGTGTGGTTCCCCCCTCCACCATAGTCCACCTTGGTCATATCGTTGCAGTGCTTAGGCTAAGCCCTGCGCCGATAGCTTCATCATCACCATCATCATGCCGTCGTGCTGACGAAGCTCTTCCCTAACACTCTGCTGGATCATGAGTTCGTGGGACGTCACCGAGCCGAACGTGTGTAGATTGCGGAGGTGCCGTACTTTCGGTGCTAGGATCGGTCGATCGTGAAGACGTACGACTACATCAACCGCGTTGTCATAATGCTTCCGCTTACGGTATACGAGGGTACGTAGAAAACACTCTCCCCTCTCATTTCTATGCATCACCATGATCTTGCGTGCGCGTAGGACTTTTTTTGAAATTACTACGTTCCCCAACAATATTCTGTCTATTCTGCTTTGTCTTGAACAAATATTATTTGAACTGTGTCTCTATCTTGATTTGGCAACAAAAACTAGAATGATATAGACCATAAAGTGACCATGGTGCATAGATATATGTTTGTTTCATGTTGTTATCCTATGCACTTTACTACTGAACTGATTAACCAAAATGAGTTTCATATACAACATGGTAAACCTGTGATGTGTCTGCTTGTTTCTCTTTTACAATGCGGAAAAAATATTGGAGAACAGTACCTCGTTATGCAGTGGTAAATGATGTAATGCAGATAAGGTTCAAGATAGTGACACATCCATGTTGGTCTCCAAGAAAGCTGATAAAAACTACCTTGACGACAGTGAGATAACCCCAAAGTCCTGTCTTGATGTAGTGTTCGAGTTACTGGCCACTACTGCTGGCACAAGCTCTTCAAACTCGCTGCCTAAATCAGTTCATCTTCTTGAGTCTTAGTTTCAAGTTGAAAGACATCCATCAGATGTGCTACGATAGGAAGCTAAAGGACTGAGGAAGTCCCTGCAGAATTCAGATGCATACTTTCTGGTGCAATAGCAAGTGCTGGAGGATTTAAGCACCAAACAAGAGAAAGTTAATAAGCTTGCTCAGCATCTTGCCAGCATTATGGGTACCCAGGATATTGTTTCTTGAGATCTTCTGAAGTGGTTTCAGTTCTGGAATTGTTTTGCTGCGGCGTTTATTTGCACTGGTCGCCAACTTTGACAACCAGTGTATATGATATCCTGCTTTGTTCCCTATATTTGCACTGGTGGCGAACTTTGATGCCGAGTGGATGTGATATGTGTAATAGCCGTGATAGCCTAGCGTAAGTTTCTTGCTTATTTATTTCCTTGTTGTCTTGTTTATTTGTTTGCTTGTAGTTAGTGTTGTTCTTTTTCCGTGGTTTGCTAGTGGCCGCAATAACCTATTTTTTAAAACTAGGCCACAATAACCATGGGCTACATATTTACATTAGTTACCATGGGCCTCCTACGGGTCGTAGAAACAATGGGCCTTCTTAGGGCCGTACAAAGAATGGGCCTTCTAGGGGCTGTAGCAACAATGGGCCTTCTACGGGCCGTAGCATCAGTGGGCCTTCTACGTGTCGTATGATCGATAGGCCAAACATGGGCCAATAACAGACCACATAATGGGCCATAAACGTGCTATATTTGGAATCATCCATTCATAGGCCAACAATAACAGGCCGTCGTTAATCGGCCGTATTTCATGACGTTATGAAAACGGCCCAACAGAGTAACATGCCGCAAATGGACCAATTGTAACCGTGGGCTGAATTTGGCCCACAGACAGAAAAGGCCAATGACGGGCCGTAAGTAACCGAATGTTGGAAATGAGACCAAGAATAAATGGGCCCTGAGAAGGCCAAAAGATAACACGGGTTGGAAATGGCCCAATGGAATAATGCCATTAATGGGTATAAACGGGTACACTGTTCATGCGAGTCAGATTCACCACGGGTCGTTAATGGGCCAAGAGTTACAAATGGTCTCGTATGGGCCGAAAGACATCATGGGCCATACATGGGCCGGAAGTTACAACGGGCTGGAATCATATTGGAAGGCCCAAATGAAGCTACTGGGCTTAATTCGGATAGGCCGTAACGGGTCATGAGTTAGCGGGCCGTAAATGGGCTATATACGAATAGGCCGTTAACAGGCTTTCCGTGGGCCGGCCCATTACCTTTTGACCAAGTCAAACGGGCCGGCCTTTTCACCGAAATGGGCCTCTGTTGGGCCGTGCCACGTGTCGACATATCATAGGCACCTCCTGTCCAATGAATGGATGACATCTGTCCCAACGGTGAGCCAACACGTGTTTTCTCCGGCCAATGAGAATTTTACAGGTGGAAAATCCTCATTGGTCCGGGCTGTTAGCGGGTTAGCAGATCCAAAACTGGACCCGATAGCTTAACGGAATTCCATTACGGTGGATACCACGTGTCGGTCACCCTTGACGAAAGCACTTCCATGACGCGCGATTTATCGTCATGGAAGTGGACACTTTCGTGATGATAATTTTGGTAATGTCATGGAACACTTCTATGACAGCACAGGTATGACTATCTTGATTCTGTCATAAATTTGTCATGGATGTACATGCATGACAGAAAACGTGACCTACCGTGACAAACATGTATCATCACGGAACTGTCTTCTTTTTGTAGTGCTTATCGCGCGTGCGTAAATTTGTGTTTATCTGACCTTTTTCCTATGCGAACTGACAGGTGGGACCCACAAGGAACATGGTCAATTTAACTACTCAACATGGTGCCACACAGACTATTTGGCCGGTTAACAGAGTGCAGTCCGATGCTGAACGGTGTGCAAGTGACCGGATAATCACCGCAAAATATATATAGTGACTGTAATGAGCATATTCTGAAGTTCGGTGACCGTATTATGCTTTTCTCTCTGTAGGCCCTCCAAAACTACATGTCTACACGTTTTCTCATGCTACATCTAACAACTATGCAATACAGCACTAATGCTACACTCTAACAGAATAAATCATATGTGTTTTTAGTTATACTAGATATCATATTGTTACTTAATTATTCAGTTTGCATACATTAAAATTGCCTTTGAAATGTATGGCCAGTATCATCTACCGCGCGGGGAAACTCCCGCCCTTTCCTGTTTAATCAGGTTTGTGTCGATGGATCGTGCGAAACAGCAAAACTATTGTACTATAGTACTATATACAATACAAGTAACAGTTCACTGGGCCGCAGTGTTGTGTCCTCCTCCGTCGTCAGAGTGGACCACTCGCTTTCATAAATGTTCTAGTCCCTTTCGCCGACATGTCGAACATCAAGTTACCGGTCGATGTGCCATACCAAAATACAGTGCAGAGCAGCAGGGGTGAAGCACCCCAGTCATGGCGCCGGCGTAGTAATGAGCAATGAGGCGTCAAATCATAAAGCAGCACCTTTCCCACAGTTAAGTTGGAGGGACGAAGTAATAATGCTAAAAAAAGAAGTTCGAGGGACGAAGAAACCATCATTTCACTCATTGCTAAATCCACTTCTCCCTCATCTTCTTCAAGTTAACCATGTGTTGCTTCTGCCGTTATTCTGCCTCATGTGGGACACGGATCGGCTTGGTAAAGCACTGAGACGTGGGACCGCATGTTAGCAAACCGCCAGGCCAACGTCCTCTAAAAATAAGAAACCTCCCCCGCCATCCGCAAGGCAAAATCAACTACTTTTTACTAATCTTGATTCTATAATTTTTTAGATCAATATAATTGAGATTTGTATGGATAGCACACAGGAGCAAAACCAAGTGGTACGGTTAAGGGCATCCACAATGTGTATCCAAATGTGAAAATAGCTTTTGGCATCGATGGGGACTATTGTGGACGGTGTTGCCAAAGCCAAAAAGATGGAACCAAAGCTCCCTGATTGATTGATTGAAGGAATAGAAAAATGCAACGTCTCTCCTCTTTCTCCCGTGCTTGGACGCATGTACAGTATAGAGCACAGAGTCTACTCCCCTGTCCCTTCTATGACAAATCACAAAGCAGTGAGGCATCAAATCACAAAGCACGGATGAAGCAACCATCATTTCACTCTTCGCAGACTCCACTTCTCCATCGTCTTCTTCGAGAAACCACCTCACCGCACTAAGCTGGATGGACGACGCTATTGTGTATACTAGTAGTACTAGTACATTTACGGGTTCTTTGGTTCAATGGACTTCCTAGATGCAAATAAGGCGGTTGTCTCGGCTTGCAGGCGGCACTTGCGAATGAATTATCGTGGTCTCCCTCAATGGTGTTCTCCGTCGAACGCACTTCGCCAAACCACAACGTTCGAGATATCGTCAATGTCACCACAATGGGGAAGGAAGTCAAATAGTTACTACCTCCATTTTTTTGGTACACAAGGCCAGTATATCAAAATTACAATTTGCAAAAGGCTACTAACACTAATCGAGGCAAAATTGATGGGGTTTGCCTCGTACTAGCAACCAAGGACATTAATATACCCTTGCATGCATGCGGAATGAGAAGGTTGGTTTGCATGGCGCTGCATTAATCAAGCGATGATGGGTGAGATGGTTAGCTCTTTGGGCTTTGGAGAAAAAAATATGCATTAATTGACACGTCAAACGAGGATTTGTATCGATTAATTCCGCGAAGGAAAACCCCACCTTTCATTTTTAACACTAGTACTCCTAGTACGTACGTACTTGTATCCTCTTTAGGTCTAGGCCTTGCATTGCCATATTTCGCCACACATTTTTGCCAAGCTTGCCTAAAGTTTTCAAAATGAAAAGGAGGTACACTTGCGCACGGCTATCATGGTCACACCGCACCCTAACATAGTCGCTCCTGCACGCCGCGGTCGCACCGCACCCTCACACAGTCGCTCATGCACGCCACAAACCCAACCAAGGGAACACACCCTCACTGACACGTGCTACCACATGTGAACAAACCAAACTCAGCCATCCTACCGCTGACACATAATTTTCGTTCATACAGTATGTTTATCCAACCGCATGTTGGGGAGGATCCGTCGGCCGGTCACGGTGGTGCATTGGGGAAGAAGAAGAGGTGAGGAAGAAGGGTTAGGAGACGTAGGATATTCATCCAACCGCCTGAAATGGTAGACTGACCCAAATGATGAAAGTCAGGAGACTTCCATAACAATATATGTTTTTACACAGCAAAAGATCACTAAAAACAACAACATAAAGAAAAACTATCACTTCTCGTGAAACGAGACGACCTCGTTGTCTTTGGCTGCGAGCGCGAACCAGTCATAGCTGCCGACATGTGTCTCCGCACCGTGGTTGTCCTTGGCCTTCAGCTACTCGGTCACGCGGAGCATGCAGGCGCTCTGCACGGACGATAGCACCGCCAAGTTCAAGTCCAGGATGTCCGGTTCCGCCTCTAGGAGGGCCTCGATGGAAGCGGCATCCGCGCGCTCCACGTCGAGTTGAGCCTCCGCCTCCCGATTCAAGTTCAGGACGTCCGGTTCTGCCTGCAGGAGGGCCTCGATGGCAGCGGCATCCGTGTGCTCCGTGTCGAGTTGAGCCTCCGCCGCCCGGTTCAAGTCTAGGACGTCCGGTTCCGCCTGTAGGAGGGCCTCGATGGTAGTGGCATCCGCGCGCTCCACATCGAGTTGACCCTCCACTGCCCAGCTCAAGTCCAGGACGTCCGGTTCCGCCTGCAGGAAAGCCTCGATGGGAACGGCATGCGCACGCTCCGCGTCGAGTTGAGCCTCTGCCTCCCGGTCCTCCTTTAGTATCGCCAGGTTGAACCGCTGCTCCGCCTGCACCATGGGGGACACAGATGCCGGCATGAAGTCGACATCCATCATCTCATACCCATCTGGGGCCTTCTGCGCCACAACCTCCGCCATGAACATTGGATCGGCTTCCTCCTCCTCGTAGCTTGGCTCCAGAGAATTCGGGGATTGGTGATACGTCTACAACGTATCTATAATTTTGATTGTTCCATGCTATTATATTATCCATCTTGGATGTTTTATATGCATTTATATGCTATTTTATATGATTTTGGGGACTCACCTATTAACCTAGAGCCCAGTGTCAGTTTTTGTTTTTTCCTTGTTTTTGAGTGTTACAGAAAAGGAATACCAAACGGAGTTTAATTGACGTGCCACTTTTTGATGCTTTGTTATGGACCAAAAGAAGCCCCCAGTGTAAACTAGCTGGGCCAGAAGAGTCCTGAGCCATCCACGAGGGTGGAGGGCGTGCCCTACCCCCTGGGCGCACCCCCTGCCTCATGGATGACTCGGAGACCCGACTGACGTGAGACCGACACCAAAAATTCCTATAAATACAGAAACCCCAAAAAGAAACCTAGATTGGGAGTTCCGCCACCGCAAGCCTCTGTGGCCACCAAATACCAATCGGGACCTTGTTCCAGCACCCTGCCGGAGGGGGGAATCATCACCGGTAGCCATCTTCATCATCCCGGCGCTCTCCATGACGAGGAGGGAGTAGTTCACCCTCGGGGCTGAGGGTATGTACCAGTAGCTATGTGTTTGATCTCTCTCTCTCTCTCTCTCTCTCTCTCTCTCTCTCTCTCCTGTTCTTGATTTGGCACGATCTTGATGTATCGCGAGCTTTTCTATTATAGTTGGATCTTATGATGTTTCTCCCCCACTATCTCTTGTAATGGATTGAGTTTTCCCTTTGAAGTTATCTTATCGGATTGAGTCTTTAAGGATTTGACAACACTTGATGTATGTCTTGTGTGGGATACCCGTGGTGACAATGGGGTATTCTATTGATTCACTTCATGTATGTTTTGATGATCAACTTGCGGGTTCCGTGACCTTGGGAATCTATGCATAGGGGTTGGCACACGTTTTCGTCTTGACTCTCCGGTAGAAACTTTGGGGCACTCTTTGAAGTTCTTTGTGTTGGTTGAGTAGATGAATCCGAGATTGTGTGATGCATATCGTATAATTATACCCGCGGATACTTGTGGTGACATTGGAGTATCTAGGTGACATTAGGGTTTTGGTTGATTTGTGTCTTAAGGTGTTATTTTACTACGAACTCTAGGGCTGTTTGTGGCATTTATAGGAATAGCCCAATGGATTGATCGGCAAGAATAACTTTGAGGTGGTTTCGTACCCTACAATATTCTCTTCGTTTGTTCTCCACTATTAGTGAATTTGGAGTGACTCTTTGTTGCATGTTGAGGGATAGTTATATGATCTAATTATGTTATCCTTGTTGAGGGAACTTGCACTAGTGAAAGTATGAACCCTAGGCCTTGTTTCAACGCATTGCAATACCGTTTTCGCTCACTTTTATCATTAGTTACCTTGCTGTTTTTATATTTTCAGATTACAAAAACCTATATCTACCATCCATATTGCACTTGTATCACCATCTCTTTGCCGAACTAGTGCACCTATACAATTTACCATTGTATTGGGTGTGTTGGGGACATAAGAGACTCTTTGCTATTTGGTTGAAGGTTTGTTTGAGAGAGACCATCTTCATCCTACGCCTCCCACAGATTGATAAACCTTAGGTCATCCTCTTGAGGGAAATTTGCTACTGTCCTACAAACCTCTGCATTTGGAGGCCCAACAACGTCTACAAGAAGAAGGTTGTGTAGTATACATCAAGCTCTTTTCTGGCGCTGTTGCCGGGGAGGTTAGTGCTTGGAGGTATACCTTTATATCTTGCAAACGAATCTTTTTGTTTCTTGTTTTATCACTAGTTTAGTCTATATAAGAAAACTACAAAAAAATGGAATTGAGCTTGCCTCATATGCTTCATCTTTTTAATATCTTTCGTGAAAATGATGGAAAGGAAAATTGTGCTCAAGTGTTAGAAGAAGAATGCCTTAAAATGTTTGGCACTAAATATTTGAATGATGAGCATGATTGCAATGTTGTTAGTATGAATTCTTTGAATATCCATGATGCTAATGATATGCAAAGCCACAAGCTTGGGGATGCTATGTTTGATGAGATGATATTTTTATTCCCCCAAGTTTTGATGAGCAAATTTATTATGACGATAGCATGCCTCCTTCTAATGATGATTATGTTGATGAAAGTGGTTTCGGAGAGGTCATGACTTTATTTAGTGATGAATCCACTATTTCGGAAGAGGTTCCAATTGATTATGAGAACAAAGTTTCTATCTATGATGATTGTTGTGATGACATGTATGCTATAAAGAACAATGATAACCATTAAACTTGTCATCTTGATTTTAATTTTGAATTGGATTATGCCTCACATGATAGTTATTTTGTTGAGTTTGCCCCCACTACTATTCATGAGAAGAAATTTGCTTATGTGGAGAGTAATAAAAATTCTATGCTTGTAGATCATGAAAAGAATGCTTTATCTGATGGTTATATTGTTGAATTCATTCATGATGCTACTGAAAATTATTATGAGGGAGGAATATATGCTTGTAGGAATTGCAATAATATCAAGTTTCCTCTCTATGTGCTTAAAATCTTGAAGTTATGCTTGTTTTGCTTTCCTATGCTAGTTGATTCTTGTTCCCATAAATTGTTTGCTCACAAAATCCCTATGCATAGGAAGTGGGTTAGACATCAATTTGATAGTCATATTCTTCATGATGCTCTCTTTATGTTTCAATTCTTATCTTTTATGTGAGCATCATTGAAATCATCATGCCTAGCTAGGGTCGTTAAACGTTAGCGCTTGTTGGGAGGCAACCAAATTTTATTTTTGTTCTTTGACTTCTGCTCCTGTTTAGTAATAAATAATCTATGTACCCTCTGGTTAGATGTGGTTTTATGTTTTAGTTAGTGTTTTTGCCAAGTAGAACCTTTGGGAAGACTTGGGTGAAAGTTAATGCGATCTTGCTGTAAAAAAACAGAAACTTTGCACTCACGAGATTAGCTGTCATTTTTTACAGAAGAGTGATTTTATGTTGATTCTTTTTGAATATGATTAATAGACAAATTCCTCACGTCTACCAATTTATTTCAGAATTTTTGTAGTTACAGAAGTATTCGAGAGTTACAGATTACTACAGACTGTTCTGTTTTTGACAGAATATGTTTTCCATGTGTTGTTTGCTTACTTTGATGAATCTATGAGTAGTATCGGAGGGTATGAACCATAGAGAAGTTGGAATACAGTAAATATTACACCAATATGAATTTATAATGAGTTCACAACAGTACCAAAAGTTGTGATTTATTTTCTTATACTAACGGAGCCTACGAGTTTTCTGTTGAGTTTTGTGTTGTGAAGTTTTGGGTAAAGATACGAAGGACTATGGAATAAGGAGTGGCAAGAGCCTAATTAAGCTTGGGGATGCCCAAGGCACCCCAAGGTAATATTCAAGGACAACCAAGAGCCTAAGTTTGGGGATGCCCAAGGCACCCCAAGGTAATATTCAAGGACAACCAAGAGCCTAAGCTTGGGGATGCCCCGGAAGGCATCCCCTCTTTCGTATTCGTTCATCGGTAACCTTACTTGGAGCTATATTTTTATTCACCACATGATATGTGTTTTGCTTGGAGCATCATTTTATTTTCTTTTGTTTTGCTTGCTGTTTGAATAAAATACCAAGATCTAAAATTCTTAAATGTTAGAGAGTCTTCACATAGTTGCATAATTATTCGACTAGTCATTGATCTTCACTTATATATTTCAGAGTAGTTTGTCATTTGCTCTAGTGCTTCACTTATATATTTTTAGAGCACGATGGTGGTTTTAGTTTGAAGAAATTTCTGAACTCCCATGCTTCACTTATATTATTTTGAGAGTCTTAAACAACATGGTAATTTTCTTAGGTTATGAATTTAGTCCTAATATGATAGCATCCAAGAGGGATATAATAAAAACTTTCATATAAAGTGCATTGAATACTATGAGAAGTTTGATTCTTTATGATTGTTTTGAGATATGAAGATGGTGATGTTAGATTCATGCTAGTGGAGTAGTTGTGAATTTGGGAGATACTTGTGTTAAAGTTTGTGATTCCCGTAGCATGCACGTATGGTGAACCGTTATATGAAGAAGTTGGAGCATGAGGTATTTATTGATTGTCTTCCTTATGAGTGGAGGTCGGGATCGCGCGATGGTTAATCCTACCAACCCTTCCCCTAGGATCATGCGCGTAGTACTTTGTTTTGATGACTTGTAGATTTTTTGCAATAAGTATATGAGTTCTTTATGACAAATGTTGAGTCCATGGATTATACGCACTCTCATCCTTCCACCATTGCTAGCCTCTCTTGTGCTGTGCAACTTTCGCCGGTACCATACACCCACCATATACCTTCCTCAAGACAGCCACCATACCTACCTATTATGGCATTTCCATAGCCATTCCGAGATATATTGCCATGCAACTTTCCACCGTTTCGTTTATTATGAAACGCTTCATCATTGTCATATTGCTTTGCATGATCATTTAGTTGACATCGTATTTGTGGCAAAGCCACCTTTCATAATTCTTTCATACATGTCACTCTTGAGTCATTGCACATCCCGGTACACCGCCGGAGGCATTCATATAGAGTCATATTTTGTTCTAAGTATTGAGTTGTGATTCTTGAGTTGTAAGTAAATAGAAGTGTGATGATCATCATTATTAGAGCATTGTCCCAGTGAGGAAAGGATGATGGAGACTATGATTCCCCCACAAGTCAGGTTGAGACTCCGGACGAAAAAAAAGAGGCCAAAAAAAGAGAGGGCCCCAAAAAAATTATAAAACAAAAAAATGAGAGAAGGGGCAATGCTACTATCCTTTTACCACACTTGTTCTTCAAAGTAGCACCATGATCTTCATAATAGAGAGTCTCTTGTGTTGTCACTTTCATATACTAGTGGGAATTTTCCATCATAGAACTTGGCTTGTATATTCCAACGATGGGCTTCCTCAAATGCCCTAGGTATTCATGAGCAAGCAAGTTGGATGCACACCCACTTAGTTTCTTTTTGAGCTTTCATATACTTATAGCTCTAGTGCATCCGTTGCATGGCAATCCCTACTCACTCGCATTGATATCTATTGATGGGCATCTCCATAGCCCGTTGATACGCCTAGTTGATGTGAGACTATCTTCTCCTTTTGTCTTCTCCACAACCACCATTCGATTCCACGTATAGTGCTATGTCCATGGCTCACGCTCATGTATTGCGTGGAAGTTGAAAAAGTTTGAAAATACTAAAGTATGAAACAAATTGCTTGGCTGAAACCGGGGTTGTGCATGATTTAAATATTTTGTGTGATGAAGATAGAGCATAGCCCGACTATATGATTTTGTAGGGATAGCTTTCTTTGGCCATGTTATTTTGAGAAGACATGATTGCTTTGTTCGTGTGCCTGAAGTATTACTGTTTTTATGTCAATATTAAACTTTTGTTTTGAATCTTATGGATCTGTATATTCTTGCCACAATAGAGAAGATTACATTGATAAATATGTTAGGTAGCATTCCACATCAAAAATTCTGTTTTTATCATTTACCTACTCGTGGACGAGCAGGAATTAAGCTTGGGGATGCTTGATACGTCTCCAACGTATCTATAATTTTTATTGTTCCATGCTATTATATTATCCATCTTGGATGTTTTATATGCTATTTTATATGATTTTGGGACTAACCTATTAACCTAGAGCCCGATGCCGTTTTCTGTTTTTTCCTTGTTTTGAGTTCTCTGAAAAGGAATACCAAGCGGAGTCAATTGGCGTGCCGATTTTTGATGATTTTTATGGACCAAAAGAAGCCCCGGAGTAAAATAGTTGGGCGGAAGAGTCCCAAACCATCCACGAGGTGGAGGGCGCCTACCCCTGGGCGCCCCTGCCTCGTGGATGACTCGGAGACCCCGACGTGAGAACGGCGCCAAAATTCCGATAAATACATAAACCCCGAAAAGAAACCTAGATAGGGAGTTCGCGCCGCAAGCCTCTGTAGCCACCAAAACCAATGGGACCTGTTCAAGCACCTGCCGGGGGGAATCATCACCGGTGGCCATCTTCATCATCCCGGCGCTCTCCATGACGAGGAGGGAGTAGTTCACCCTCGGGGCTGAGGGTATGTACCAGTAGCTATGTGTTTGATCACTCTCTCTCGTGTTCTTGATTTGGCACGATCTTGATGTATCGCGAGCTTTGCTACTATAGTTGGATCTTATGATGTTTCTCCCCCTCTATCTCTGGTAATGGAATGAGTTTTCCCTTTGAAGTTATCTTATCGGATTGAGTCTCTAAGGATTTGAGAACACTTGATGTAAGTCTTGCGTGGGATACCAGTGGTGACAATGGGGTATTCTATTGATTCACTTGATGTACGTTTTGGTGATCAACTTGCGGGTTCCATGACCTTGGGAATCTATGCATAGGGGTTGGCATACGTTTTTGTCTTGACTCTCCGGTAGAAACTTTGGGGCACTCTTTGAAGTTCTTTGTGTTGGTTGAATAGATGAATCTGAGATTTTGTGATGCATATCGTATAATCATACCCGCGGATACTTGTGGTGACATTGGAGTATCTATGTGACATTGGGGTTTTGGTTGATTTGTGTCTTAAGGTGTTATTTACTACGAACTCTAGGGTTGTTTGTGACATTTATAGGAATAGCCCAATGGATTGATCGGAAAAAGTAACTTTGAGGTGGTTTCATACCCTACAATAATCTCTTCGTTTGTTCTCCGCTATTAGTGACTTTGGAGTGACTCTTTGTTGCATGTTGAGGGATAGCTATATGATCTAATTATGTTATCCTTGTTGAGAGAACTTGCACTAGTGATAGTATGAACCCTAGGCCTTGTTTCAACGCATTGCAATACCATTTTCGCTCACTTTTATCATTAGTTACCTTGCTGTTTTTATATTTTCAGATTACAAAATCCTATCTACCATCCATATTGCACTTGTATCACCATCTCTTTTCGCGTTCCGGTGACTGGCGTAGGCCGAGCAACGAAGGTTCTGGTGTGAATAGTGGTTCCGGTGACGACCGTTTTGACTGTACATCGCTCTTGTCGCGTTCGCGTTGCACCCCGGCACGCTGGACCCACCACATCATTCACCGAATAGAATGTGCTTCATCTTGCATTTTCGCTCGCTTGTGGGACCGCAGTTGAGAGCAAACCAATGTCCCTCCCCCGCCCGCGTCATTTATACTACCACTCCCTCTGTTTTATGCGTTGTAAATAAAAACAAAGGGAGTATACTATGGATGAGGATCCCCTAATGTGGCCGAACCCATTGAGTAACTAACATGCGGGGCCTAGCAAGCATGGGGTCCGCCAGTAAGTGACTGAAAGGGAAGGTAAGGCAGGGATACCTACGTTAGAAGATACACTTCCACTACTACTCCCTCCTTCCATCTACAGGGCGTAATGCGTTTTTTTTAGATTAACTTTGACCAAATGTTAGAGTAATAATATATGACATGCAACTTACACAAAGCATACAGTCAAATTCGTATGTGAAAAGAGCTTCCAATGATATAATTTTCACATTATACATCTCATGTACTATTAATCTTGTCAATAGTGAAAGGCGGTTTTGAAAAACGCATTATAGCATGGTTAATAATATAGCCAGCCGATGGCTATAAGGAACTGCCATGTCATCTATAGCCATCATCTATATGCACTCATACAATAGTGTTGGCTATAAGGTTGGCTATTTCCCGCAAAAAAAAGTATATAAGGTTGGCTATTGTATTAGTACTTTTTTCCATCTCCTCTTTATCTCTTTCTTCATATTTATTGTATCTACCTAGGAATGCGTATATAGCTATTCTCTTGCATGAGAGCTCACTCCCCTTACTTTTTCACATCTCTCTCCTCCACATAGGAAAAAGTGCCATGTAAGTTGGCTCTTAGAATGGCTATTAGGTTGGCTCTAAGCATTTAATATTTGCATGAGCAAGGTATATGATTGGAAGAGAGTTGCATGCATACCATTTTTTCTTGATCTATGTGTTATAGCCGGGCTGTAGAATAAGAGCCCGCTTCACTCTCTCTCCTCTCTTCTCACTCCTCCAAGTAGGATTTTAATGACATGACAGGTCTTATAGCCTGTTCACTAGGCCTTATTAGACTTGCTCTTAGGCCCTATATAAATGGAAGGAGGGAGTACTATGAGCACCGCATACTCTACTATAGATGTTGTCAGTACTCCACTAGTACTATTGGACAGGGAGCTTAAAAAAGTTACTATTGGACTGGCTATACGTGGTGAAATCCTAGTAGGAAGAGCATGCGCGAGAACAAGCACATTCACGTGGTTGAAAACAAATTGGAAACCATCTCTGTTTGAATACAAATCTAGGAGTACGTACGAATCTAACAATATTGATTGGGCGTTGTTGAATGTTGATACTTTTTTCTGTAAGTTCGATCAAAGTAGAGATATGACTACACATAAAACTTATATGTAAACTAGAAAGGATAGGAGGGAGTATATTGTACATTCAAAAGCGAAACGAACATTGAATACCCTTTATATATGATTTGCGGATGTTATGATCACCGGTTCAAAATTTTGAATCCGCCTTAGGTATCACACATGCACCCACTCATTTTCTCTCGATTTCATCTCGGGGTCCGGAGATAGATCCAAAGAGGACTAGGGTGGGTACAATACGTTTGTTTCACTTATGAACGCACAATATACTCCCTCTGATCCCCACAGACCCCCCCCCCCCCGCGAGTCATTTCTATCATAGAAACGGACCAAACCTTTATCTCCTTGCATGACACACAATTGATCTCTCAACATCAATCGATCTCGTCAAGATGTGTCGGGGCATGAACCGAATGGGATGTCAAAACTAAGACGGGAAGCGACACGTAGTGGAGGCAAAGTGAAACTTTAAACGAACCGTTTGTTTGTATGCATGTCGGACAAATTACAACATTGGAAATACAAGCATGGTCTAGGCCCACATGTGAATGATACTCGGCGGAATGTTCAAATGAGGCATGCGGCAGGATGGACTCGACCAGAGGGCGGCATGATCGATGGAGAAGAGGGTTGGAGAGGAATGAGAAATAAGCAACGCCGCATGATTATACTTGAACGGCTCAAATAAACAATAAGTTGTCTCGTTTTCCCTTCCGTCTTGGTCACGGAGTAAGATACTCCCTCTGTTTTTATTTTCTCTGCATATTAGGATTGACTGAAGTCAAACTTCATAAAATTTGACCAAATTTATAGAAAACTAGCAAGATGCCTGTGCGTTGCACGGAACATCAAGATCTTGTGTTAGAAAAGGATGAACGAGGGAAGGCCTTATCTGCAAATGTGGAGAGGAGTGCGGGTAAATTGTCATAGTTTCCTTCCTACCCGTTAGATATAGATCGGACGGCCTATATTGCAGGATGGCGGGCACACCATCATCACCAACTCTGCTTTTTATCTACACTAGCAAGATGAACGTGCGTTGCACGGAACATCAAGATGCATTTGTATGAGTAGTTTATCTTGTGGGAGAAAAGGATGAATGAGGGAAGGCCTTATTTGCAGATGTGTAGAGGGGTATGGGTATCTTTTTGCAAAATTGCCATAGTTTCCTTCCTATCCGAGATATAAATCGGACGGACTCTTATAAAAAACAGAGTTGGTGATGATGGTGTGCCTGCCATCCTGCAATATAGGCCGTCCGATTTATATCTGACGGATAGGAAGGAAACTATGGCAATTTTGTAAAAAGGTACCCACACACCTCTCCACATTTGCAAATAAGGCCTTCCCTCGTTCAACCTTTTCTCTCACAAGATAAACTAGTCATACAAATGCATCTTGATGTTACGTGCAATCCACGGGCATCTTGCTAGTAAGAGTAGAAATATGAAGATTTACGATAGCAAATATATATGATGTGAAAGTATATTCAATAACGAATGTAATGGTATTGATTTGTTATTGTATATTTTATTATTTATGTCTATAAACGTTGTCAAAGTTTAAAAGTTTGACTTTGAGCAAAGCTAAAATGTGGAGTAAATAAAAACAAAGGGAGTACGCAAGGACTAGTATAGTTACTAATGCCGGAACATGGTAAGTTGGACCCCTAAATGTGGGCACGGACCGGGCACACCTCAATTATTCTTTCAAACAGTCAGACGCCTACATTTAGCACACCATCCGGCTACTTAATCAAGTGTTACGCTTCACTACTTGAAAAGGAAAAGGGTGGTATCGTACCCAAAACCACAACACTTGGGGCTAGGGTAACAACTTGGTATTGTACCACATTTGAACCAGGGCACAAAAACCACCTGTTCTGCGCCTAATGCGCAACTCGGAGCACTGACGCTTGAATATGGCCGGGAAAACAGGGAAACTGACATGTGTGGCACACCTGTCGAGACGACGTGGCGCAGACTTGTCCAATGGAGGAGTTGTGTAACGCCCTCGATGCGGCTATATCTCCCACGTGTCGAAGCACGACTTAGAGGCACAACCGCATTGAAAGCAATGTCGCAAGTGAGGTAATCTTCACACAACCCATGTAATACATAAGGGAAAGAGATACATAGTTGGCTTACAGTCGCCACTTCACACAATACATAAATAAACATCCATCATCTAGATTACACTCAAGGTCCGACTACGGAACCAAAATAAAAGAAGACTACCCCAAATGCTACACAGATCCCCGATCGTCCCAACTAGGCTCCACTACTGATCAACAGGAAAAGACACATAGTAACAACCACGTTCCTCGTCGAACTCCCACTTGAGCTCGGTAGCGTCATCTGCACTAGCATCGTTGGCACCTGCAACTGTTTTGGTAGAATCTGTGAGTCACGGGGACTCAGCAATCTCACACCCGCGAGATCAAGACTATTTAGGCTTATAGGTAGGACAGAGTTGTGAGGTGGAGCTGCAGCAAGCGACTAGCATATATGGTGGCTACATTACAAAAAGAGCGAGAAGAGAAGCAAGGCACGGTCGTGAAGCTAGTAGCGATCAAGAAGTGGTCTGAAACTACTTCGTCAAACATAACTCCAACACCGTGTTCACTTCCGGACTCCGAGAAGAGACCATCACGTTACACACGCGTTGATGTATTTTAATTAAGGTCAACTTCGGGTTTTCTACAACCGGACATTAACAAATTCCCATCTGCCTCATAACCACGGGCACGGCTTTGAAAGATAATACCTGCAGGGTGTCCCAACAGCCCATTATAAGCTCTCACGGTCAGCGAAGGATATTCCTTCTACGGGAAGACCCGATCGATCCGGAATCGGTTTACAAGACATTTCGACAATGGTAAAACAAGACCAGCAAAGCCGCCCGATTGTGCCGACAAATCCCGATAGGAGCTGCACATATCTCGTTCTCGTGGCACATCCGGATGAGTAGTCCGTACAACTAAAACCAGGCCTCAAGTTTCCCCAAGGTGGCGCTGCAAAGGGCTCTAGTTTGGACCAACACTCGAGAGGAGCATTGGCCGGGGGGTTAAATAAAGATGACCCTCGAGCTCACGAAAACCCGGGGGAAAAGGCTTAGGTGGCAAATGGTAAAACCAAAGTTGGGCCTTGCTGGAGGAGTCTTATTCAAAGCGAACTGTCAAGGGGGTCCCATAAATCACCCAACCGTGTAAAGAACGCGAAATCAAGGAACATAACACCGGTATGATGGAAACTAGGGCGGCAAGAGTGGAACAAAACACCAGGCATAAGGCCGAGTCTTCCACCCTTTACCAAGTATATAGGTGCATTAATTAAATGAGAGATATTGTGATATCCCAAAATATCCATGTTCCAACAAGGAACAAACTTCAACTTCACCTGCAACTAGCAACGCTATAAGAGGGGTTGAGCAAAGCGGTAACATAGCCAATCAACGGTTTGCTAGGAAAAGATGGTTAGAGGTTTGACATGGCAATATGGGTGGCATGATATAGCAAGTGGTAGGTATCGCAGCATAGGCATAGCAAAAGAACGAGCATCTAGCAAGCAAAGATAGAAGTGATTTCGAGGGTATGGTCATCTTGCCTGCAAAGTTCTCAGAGTTGTCGAAAGCTTGATCCTCGTAAGCATTCTCAACAGGTTCCTCGTTCACGTACTCGTCTCCCGGCTCTACCCAAAGCAAGAACACAAGCAATGGAACCACAATAAATCACGGTGCAATGCACAAGCAACATGATGCAATACATGGCATGATATGCGAGATGTGATATGCAATGCGTATGCGTGCTCCGGAAGGAAAATGCTGCTGGAAAAGTGAGATGATTTCGGTTGAAATCGATATAAAGATCACCGGAATCGGATGCACAGTTTGCAAATGGCAAGCAAAACAAGAATGACACAATTCTGCCATTAACAACATGATACCACATAGCAAGCAACAAGAAATTAAGCTACTGCACCCAAACGTACTAACAAAGGATATGGCAGTGATCTACTCAAGATGCTTGACAAAAGATGAACACTGAGCTACGGCTAAATCACAAATTAACAGGTTCAAACAAGCATGGAAAAAGTGCAAAATATATCAGCTACACAGACTTAGTGAAAATACCAACATGCCAGAAATTAACAACAGGAAGCAATGTTTAGGGCAAGCAAACATCATGCTACAGGAACATATCGTAGAAACTTAAGGTATGTCATGATACTAATAAATGCATAGAATAGAAGTCCTTTACTGACAATGAGCCAAAAAGGATCAGAAGATATGATTGCAACCATGTAAACATAGCAAGTTTCGTTAACAGATTCAGGAAACAGAGCATGGCATTAACAGCATCATGAAGGCACCTTTGCGATCTCGATTCACTCATCACAAGTCATTGCATGACAAGATAAGCATAGCACAAGCAAGAATACATGTTTATCAAACTAAACATGGCAAGAAAAAGTTTATTGCATGCAAGGATCAACTACAACAACCTTGGCAAAATTGAATAACATGTAAACAATCTGCCAGGAAACATTTTATAGCAAACATAGAGCAAGAAAACGACATGCTAGACTACTCCATAATTGCAAAAAAGGGCATGGATGGATAGATCATAACCATATGTTCAAAACATCCTTACTGAAGTACCTCAAAGCAGGCATGGATCTCTCTGTAGCATCAAGTTTACATGGCATAAAAATAACAGCAGAACAGGGGCTGAAATCAGCAACATCACGAAGCCTAGTTTGCATGCTTGTGCAAGTCACCACAGAGATCACAAAAATACATGGCATACACCCCTGTAAAGATGGCATGACATATTACAAAACACATGTAAAGCTCAAGTTCATAGGGTGCACACATCAATCATGGAAAAAATGACAAAAGTGCATGTTCTGATAAGAATCTGAAACTAACATCACATAGCCCTCTTCTGACAGCATTGCGGGCATCAAGATGAGCTCAAATGAAAATGATGCAATGAGATGAAATGATGTACTCGTCGGATCTAACAAACCGGTATGCTATACGCCCAAAACGGAGGTACGAGTACAGAGTTATGGCATGATGAAAAAGCAACATATTATCTGCAGAAAAAGACTTAAGAGGAAAACCGGGGCTCGGGGAAAGTCAACCTTCCGCGATTTTAGATCTCAGATCCCGCGAGATCACAGGAGCTCGTCGCCGGAGCTCGAGAGGGGGAGGGCGCCGGCTGGAGGAGGGCGCGGGAGAGGGAGAGGCCGACCGGATCTGGGCGCGCCGGCCCGGGTCTGGAGGAGGAGGGCGCGGGCGGCGACGGAACGGGCGGCGGCTCTGCGGGCGGCTGCGGAGGACAGCGGTGGGCGGCCTGCTGAGTGCTGGCTCGGGACGGGCGGCGACAGGCTCGGGAGGGCCCTTGACAGACCTCATGGGCCCAGCGGGTCGGCGGCGATCTGGGGACCGGCCCAGGACACGTGGCGGCCGCTGATTGGCCGCGCGGTCGGCGGCGGACGTTGTCCGGCCGGACCGGACGTGTCCGACGGCGTGGAGAGGAGCGGGGCTAGGGTTAGGGGTGGATTTGATCCGGAATTTCGGGGGAGGAGGTGTTTTTATAGGTAGAAGGAGCTAGGAAGCTCCAAATGAGGTGCGGTTTTCGCCCACACGATTGCGATCGAACGGCGATGGACATGGAAGTGACTTAGATGGGTAATTGGGCTGTTTTGAAGGGGTGTTGGGCTGCAACTCACAAGAGGACTTCGCGGTTACCCGGTTAACCGTTGGAGTATCAAACGACCTCCAAATGGCACGAAACTTGACGGGTGGTCTACCGGTGGTGTACCAAGGCCACTTGGCAAGCCTCGGTCCATTCCGAGAACGTTCAACACCCGCTCATGAAAAGAGACAAGAGGGGTGCGCCGGTGCACGTGGGTGTGTCGGATTGCAAAACGGACAACGGGGAAAATGCTCGGATGCATGAGACGAACACGTATGCAAATGAGATGCACATGATGACATGATATGAGATGCATGACATGAACAAAATGCAAAACGAAAAACAAAACCCAACCACGGAGGGAATACCATAGCCCATAGCCGAAAATGGCAAGAGTTGGAGTTACAAATATGGAAAGTTACTTCTGGGGCGTTACAACACCCCACCACTATGAGAGGATCTCGTCCCGAGATCTAGGATGGCACCGGAGGGAAAAGAAAGAGGAAGATAAGAGGTAAAACTAAGTTGCTTTTTCGACAAACAAGTGAAATCATAAACCTTGAGATGTTGAGCAAAATGAAAGAAAGAAAACAACGAAGATGAGCAAAGTTGAAAACACTCCGTTAGAAAAGAGGAACAAGGGATATGACGAGAACCAAGAGGTTTAGTGGTAAGATAGATATTGAAACCACTCCGGTTAATACTAGATAGAGAAGGAATAAGATTGATATAATTTGGACAACACTCCGACTAAAAGAAGAAGGAAAACTTGATTAGATGAAAAGAACTTAAAGAGATGACACAACACTCCAGTTAAATGGATAAGCATGAAAAGAATATGATCTTGGCAAAACGAGATGATGGGTGAAGAGAGCAACATCACAATGCCTCCGGAAGAAAGAATAGAAGATAGATCATTGGAATAACAGAATGGAGTAGAGAATGCCAACTTCTGCCACAAATGAGCTTGGGAAGCACCCTTCCAAGAAGGTTATAACGGAGTTGTTGGAAAACCAACAACGAAAAGAATAAGCTTGTAGTGGACTTATGGAAACATCTCAACATTATGAGGTGACAAACGGCCACTAAAGGAAGCCATTGATTTGAGTGAGAGCACCAAGGCGATGAAAAACTTCTTTCACCAAGAGGATAGGAGAAAACTTGGATCATTGATAAGCACCATAATAGCAACATTCCTTAGGGAAGGCTTTAGGTGAAACATGACACAAGATAAATCCAACGAAGAGATTGGTGGATTTAAAATATCTCATTCTTGACAGCATGTGAAACATGAAACGCGAACTCAAATTTTCAAGAATGACATAACACCACCTCAAATGATAAGGTAGAACGAATTGCACTTTGGAATGCAGGAAGAAGAATATTTGAGCTCTTCCAACAAGAATCTTGAGAACGCGTCGAGAATGAATTAAATCCTTGATGAACCACCATGAAGAAACTCCAAGAAGAACTCCGGTAATAAAAGGATGATAGAAAGAAAGAGAAGTTGAAAACACAAGGTGAAGCCTTGCAGTGATAAGATGAAGCTTTGAAATGATATAACCGAGAAAAACTTGGAACTCCGGAAAGAAAGATGAACAAATGAAATCAAGAATTTTGATGAACCTCCGGAATAAGGAATTGAATTTACTCGATGAAACAAGAATAAGAATTACATTATGCTCATCCTTCACCAATTAAATTAATGACAAGCAATGGATTTGGCATTCTACTTATTCTCGTAGAAAGGATTAAGAGAGATATAGCGCAAACTTGAATAAGGTCTTCAGCGAACCACCAATAGGAATTGAAAAGAACGAATTAATTGATATGGTAATCAAGGAAAATAAATATTGAACGAACCACCGTAAGAATTGAAAATGAACGTAGCAAAGGCACAATTCACCGGGAAGAATTGGAAAACGAATGAAGACGCTTGAGAGAATTTAGATACAAGAGAATGAAGAGATCATGAACTGATTAGAGGATATTTGAACGATTCACCGGTAAGATTTGGAGAACGGTGGCTACACGCTGAGAATGAAGAATTATGACATGATGGCCTTCGGAGGAAAGAAATGGAAACAACTCATGAAATGCTCCGGATGGGTGAAAAGAATTCCCACAATCAAAAACAATTATGAGAGGATGGCATCAAACTTGAACTACGCATCTTTGGAAGAACGGGTAAGGATTTAAGAGGAACTCTTGTTCGGTCTTCACATGCTGAGAATGTCGAGGAGAAACACCACCAAATTGTTGAGAAACTCCGGAAGGATTAAAAGAGGAAACGTTGAGCCAGAGATGAAAAGAATTTGAAAGCGGCCTAGGAGAAGGCACGTGACTGATGAAAATTCATTCTTACGTCAAACTTTGAAAGGAATTTGAGAATAGTTCCGGGAAAATTAGAAGAGTCTGGTGATCCTGGAAAAAGACCTGTGGGTTAGGGCCCACTCGAAAGAAACATCGTTGAAGGATTTTAAAGAGAGGTTGCACCGGTTGAATTAAATGACTTGAATGAGATAATAATCTCCAAATAGCTTGAACAGATCTTGGAAGAAAAGACGAGCCTTCTGAGATATCTTCAGCACTCTAGGACAAATGAATAGCGAGAAGTGAATGATTAAGAGGTGCATCGGCATGAGAAATCATTAGAAACGAGGAAAGGAATATGATGAATATCGAAATCTTGAATTGGATCCACCGGAGAAGAAACAACAACGAAGGATGATGAACTTGAAACTGTTGAGCATCTTCATGGGAAATCACCGGATAAGAACATTGATTTGAAAAGAGTGAAGAGACTTCACATGAATAAATGGATACTTGATTAGGGATATATGAGTCCTTGACGAAAAGGGTGGGAGGGCGGGGAAAACAAAGACAACTTGGGACGGATGAAGCAAGCACCGTTGCAAAGAACTGAGAATTGATCTCGCGAATGGGGAGAATGATGGGATCATCTTGAAGAGAAGCGCACCGGTGAGAAGAAATTGAGATGACAAACTCGATGATCAAGAAGGATTAGTATTCACATAGAAATATGAGAACACCATTTAGGAAAGGTATGGAATCAACACTTGACATTGAAGCAACTCGAATACTACAACTTAAAACAAAACAAAGGAGTGGCTTGCAGAATAAGCCGGAACAAATACATATGATAGAGATTTACCCAATCCCATATCATGCATCATCGGAAAGATATTCTAGGAGCTACTTGAATTCCCACCTATAAACTCCGAAACTTTACGGTTATGCAATCTGGTGTTGGGGATACAGGGACACAAAATATATCACCCAAACTAGCAATACCTAGATCCAATTGTATCCATCCGTCAACACATAACCAAGAAACCTTCGAAATCGTGTACCGACCTTGAAAAGCATCCGTTATATGAGTCATGGCAATACTCCCGAACTCGCCCTAATCTTTGGGTTATCGGGTTATCTCACCAACAACTGTACAAAAGAGATTTTCGATGTCGGCAAAGCTCGGTATTCGAATCTGGAACGATAAAATTGTGACGACAACACCTCGGAGCTGAACTCCCCGGGACACTGCCACAACCCCTATATGTCAGGAGGCACCAAGAACAATGTTCTCGTCACAAAACCATCGGAACGATTCCAAGATACCCGCGTGATCCTAAAAAAAATTATTAGTGAAATTTGAGGAGAGAAGAGTCAAAACTTCTACGTCAGGAGACCTCACTAGAGCGACGAAGGGACTGAGGAGTAAAAAGAATCCTACTCTCCGATATATAATCCTAAGACTCAAAACATTTTTGTTCTAGACTCAACAACGCCACAAACAATCAAGCGGGGGCTCCTAAGTCGGGATGGCTCGATTACCAACTTGTAACGCCCTCGATGCGGCTATATCTCCCACATGTCGAAGCACGACTTAGAGGCAAAACCGCATTGAAAGCAATGTCGCAAGTGAGGTAATCTTCACACAACCCATGTAATACATAAGGAAAGAGATACATAGTTGGCTTACGATGCCACTTCACACAATACATATATAAACATCCATCATCAGATTACACTCAAGGTCCGACTACGGAACCAAAATAAAAGAAGACTACCCCAAATGCTACGGATCCCCGATCGTCCCAAGCTGGCTCCACTCTCGATCAACAGGAAAAGACACATAGTAACGACCACGTTCCTCATCGAACTCCCACTTGAGCTTGGTTGCGTCATCTGCACTGGCATCGTTGGCACCTGCAACTGTTTTGGTAGAATCTGTGAGTCACGGGGACTCAGCAATCTCACACCCGCGAGATCAAGACTACTTAAGCTTATAGGTAGGACAGAGTTGTGAGGTGGAGCTGCAGCAAGCGACTAGCATATATGGTGGCTACATTCGCAAAAGAGAGCGAGAAGAGAAGCAAGGCACGGTCGCGAAGCTAGTAGCGATCAAGAAGTGATCCTGAAACTACTTACGTCAAACATAACTCCAACACCGTGTTCACTTCCCGGACTCCGCCGAGAAGAGACCATCATGGTTACACACGGTTGATGTATTTTAATTAAGGTCAACCGGGTTTTCTACAACCGGACATTAACAAATTCCCATCTGCCTCATAACCGCGGGCACGGCTTTGAAAGATAATACCTGCAGGGTGTCCCAACTTAGCCCATTATAAGCTCTCACGGTCAACGAAGGATATTCCTTCTACCGGGAAGACCCGATCGATCTTGGAATCCGGTTTACAAGACATTTCGACAATGGTAAAACAAGACCAGCAAAGCCGCCTGATTGTGCCGACAAATCCCGATAGGAGCTGCACATATCTCGTTCTCGTGGCACATCCGGATGAGCAGTCCGCATACAACTAAAACCAGGCCTCAAGTTTCCCCAAGGTGGCGCTGCAAAGGTCTCTAGTTTGGACCAACACTCAGAGGAGCATTGGCCCGGGGGGGTTAAATAAAGATGACCCTCGGGCTCGCGAAAACCCGGGGGAAAAGGCTTAGGTGGCAAATGGTAAAACCAAAGTTGGGCCTTCTTTGGAGGAGTCTTGTTCAAAGCGAACTGTCAAGGGGTCCCATAAATCACCCAACCGTAAGGAACGCGAAATCAAGGAACATAACACCGGTATGACGGAAACTAGGGCGGCAAGAGTGGAACAAAACACCAGGCATAAGGCCGAGTCTTCCACCCTTTACCAAGTATATAGGTGCATTAATTAAATGAGAGATATTGTGATATCCCAAAATATCCATGTTCCAACAAGGAACAAACTTCAACTTCACCTGCAACTAGAAACGCTATAAGAGGGGCTGAGCAAAGCGGTAACATAGCCAATCAACGGTTTGCTAGGAAAAGATGGTTAGAGGTTTGACATGGCAATATGGGTGGCATGATATAGCAAGTGGTAGGTATCGCAGCATAGGCATAGCAAAAGAAAGAGCATCTAGCAAGCAAAGATATAAGTGATTTCGAGGGTATGGTCATCTTGCCTGCAAAGTTCTCAGACTTGTCGAAAGCTTGATCCTCGTAAGCGTTCTCAACAGGTTCCTCGTTCACGTACTCGTCTCCCGGCTCTACCCAAAGCAAGAACACAAGCAATGGAACCACAATAAATCACGGTGCAATGCACAAGAAACATGATGCAATACATGGCATGATATGCGAGATGTGATATGCAATGCGTATGCGTGCTCCGGAAGGAAAATGATGAACAAGGCATCAACTTGGAAAACCAAGTATGCCGCTGGAAAAGTGAGATGATTTCGGTTGAAATCAATATAAAGATCACCGGAATCGAATGCACGGTTTGCAAATGGCAAGCAAAACAAGAATGACACAATTCTGCCATTAACAGCATGATACCACATAGCAAGCAACAAGAAATTAAGCTACTGCACCCAAACATACTAACAAAGCATATGGCAGTGATCTACTAAAGATGCTTGACAAAAGATGAACACTGAGCTACGGCTAAATCACAAATTAACAGGTTCAAACAAGCATGGCAAAATTGCAGAATATATCAGCTACACAGACTTGGTGAAAATACTTAACATGGCCGAAATTAACAACAGGAAGCAATGTTTAGGGCAAGCAAACATCACTCTACAGGAACATATCATAGAAACTTAAGGTATGGCATGATACTTTTAAATGCATAGAATAAAAGTCCTTTACTGACAATGAGCCAAAAAGGATCAGGAGATATGATTGCAACCATGTAAACATAGCAAGTTTCGTTAACAGATTCAGGAAACAGAGCATGGCATTAACAGCATCATGAAGGCACCTTTGCGAGCTCGATTCACTCATCACAAGTCATTGCGTGACAAGATAAGCATAGAACCAGCAATAATACATGTTTATCAAACTAAACATGGCAAGAACAAGTTTATAGCATGCAAGGATCAACTACAACAACCTTGGCAAAATTGAATAACATGTAAACATTCTGCCAGGAAACATTTTATAGCAAACGTAGAGCAAGAAAACGACATGCTAGACTACTCCATAATTACAAACAAGGGCATGGATGGATAGATCATAACCATATGTTCAAAACATCCTTACTGAAGTACCTCAAAACATGCATGGATCTCTCTGTAGCATCAAGTTTACATGGCATAAAAATAACAGCAGAAGAGGGGCTGAAATCAGCAACATCACGAAGCCTAGTTTGCATGCTTGTGCTAGTCACCACAGAAATCACAAAAATACATGGCATACACCCCTGTAAAGAAGTCATGGCATATTACAAAACACATGTAAATCTCAAGTTCATAGGGTGCACACATCAATCATGGAAAAAATGACAAAAGTGCATGTTCTGATAAGAATCTGAAACTAACATCACATAGCCCTATTCTAACAGCATTTCGGGCATCAAGATGAGCTGAAATGAAAATGATGCCATGAGATGAAATGATGTACTCGTCGGGTATATGCCCAAAACGGAGGTACGAGTACAGAGTTATGGCATGATGAAAAAGCAACATATTATCTGCAGAAAAAGACTAAGAGGAAAACCGGGGCTCGGGGAAAGTCAACCTTACGCGATTTTAGATCTCAGATCCCGCGAGATCACCGGAGCTCGTCGCCGGAGCTCGAGAGGGGGAGGGCGCTGGCCGGAGGAGGGCGCCGGATAGGGAGAGGCCGACCGGATCTGGGCGCCGCCTGGGTCCGGAGGAGGAGGGCGTGGCGGCGACGGAACGGGCGGCGGCTGCTGCTGGTGGCGGCGGAGGATGGCGGCTTGTGGCCGGGCGCGCTGAGTGCTGGCTCGGGACGGGCGGCGACAGGCTCGGGAGGGCCCCACACGGGCCTCATGGCCCATGATGTCAGCGGGCGATCTGGGACCGCCAGGACACGTGGCGGCGGGCTGATTGGCATGTGATCGTGGCGGCGGACATTGTCCGGCCGGACCGGACGTGTCCGACGGCGTGGAGAGGAGCGGGGCTAGGGTTAGGGGTGGATTTGATCCGGAATTTCGGGGGAGGAGGTGTTTTTATAGGTAGAAGGAGCTAGGAAGCTCCAAATGAGGTGCGGTTTTCGCCCACACGGTTGTGATCGAACGGCGATGGACATGGAAGTGACTTAGATGGGTAATTGGGCTGTTTTGAAGGGGTGTTGGGCTGCAACTCACAAGAGGACTTTGCGGTTACCCGGTTAACCGTTGGAGTATCAAACGACCTCCAAATGGCACGAAACTTGACAGGTGGTCTACCGGTGGTGTACCAAGGCCACTTGGCAAGCCTCGGTCCATTCCGAGAACGTTCAAAACCCGCTCACGAAAAGAGACAAGAGGGGTGCGCCGGTGCATGTGGGAGTGCCGGATTGCAAAACGGACAACGGGGAAAATGCTCGGATGCATGAGACGAACACGTATGCAAATGAGATGCACATGATGACATGATATGAGATGCATGACATGAACAAAATGCAAAACGAAAAACAAAACCCAACCACGGAGGGAATACCATAGCCCATAGCTGAAAATGGCAAGAGTTGGAGTTACAAATATGGAAAGTTACATCCGGGGCGTTACAAGCTGGCCCACGACCTCCTCACCACCGGAAACCGTTCATGTGGGTCGTGGGGGCCAGCAATGTGGCGCAGCTCCAGCACTGCCTCTGGACAGGGAGACCGCGGTGAGCAACACACTCATCATCACTGGACATGGTCGATTTCAGTGTGCTGAAGGTGGCGTTTGCACTATGGCACGACTAGCAGATCAACACCCAACTCGTCGAGGATGCACGGGGCGCCGAAGTGCGCACGTGCCGCGACGCATCCGTGGAGTGGTGTAGCATGGCCAACTGCATCCCCAGGACCTGAGACCATGCTGGGTCGTCTTGCTTTTTCAAAGACATGTGGGGTCACATGTGAGAAAAGGGCATCTCCGACGTTGCCACGACCACAGCTGACTACCCTGGCACACCAAAATCCCTCGTCCCTCGCGCCATCGCGTGGTGCGTTCCCAGCCGGCGCCAGCTGCCCACATTCATGTCGTCCGTCCGTATGCCATCGTTAAGAGGCTGGGTGCCCAAGGAACCAACTTTGGCGACTTAATGACGTGCCCGGACGCTTTAGCCTCACCGGAATGCGCTACTTAAAGCGGCAATGCCAAGCTAACCTCCACACCATAGTGCATCATCCTGCTACCTGGCACCACATCCGCCATGACCGCGAGCGCGAAAGCTCTACGGGAGAGCTTTGTCTTCGGGGATGAAGCTTGAGGTCACCGCCCTCGCTCAAGTCGCCGCTCGTGACGCAATAGCGGCGTAGCCGGACGCGGACGCGACCGCACAAGCGGTGGCCACGATGGTGGCCTACGACGGGAGCACCGTCAGCCACGCATACTACTTGCCGCCGTCCAACGTCCGGCACCGCCGAGGTCGGGGACTCCTTCGAGGATGAGTAGGGCATGGGAGGCGGCAGGGCATGGTGTGCCAACTGGCCGTCCGTCTCCCATGTTCTACTCTTCCTCGCCGGAGACCGCACCTTCATCTTGAACTCCACCCCCATACATGGAGGTCGTAGATGGAGGATGTCGGTCGCCGCAGTAGAATAGGTTTAGCGTCGGGTTTGTTTTATTTTTCTGTCCTACAAAAGTTAGAAATGTAATGAAAATCTGCCGTGTTTGCATTAATCTCGGCGGGTGTATATGAACTTTCACAACAATATAGTATATTGTAGGAGTACTAGCATGATGCCCGTGCGTTGCACGGAACATCAAGATCTTGTGGGAGAAAAGGATGAACGAGAGAAGGCCTTATCTGCAAATGTGGAGAGGAGTGCGGGTAAATTTTCATTTCCGTTAGATATAGATCGGACGACCTATATTGCAGGATGGCAGGCACACCTTCATCACCAACTCTGCTTTTTATAGAACTGAGACAAAGCTAACATGCGAAGTAAATAAAAACGTGGTGTCTACATACACAATTTACCTTAGGCACTCCAATAGTATGTCCACTACACATTCATGCATTTCACATCTTTCTACATCTACGGGAACCTACGAAAGGATTAACGTAAATTGCCCCTCTCTATCTCCTCCCTGATTTTAATGGTGGTGGGCCCCTCCCTCCCCCAATCTACAATCAACAGCTCACACATTTCACATTACGTTAATTACGTAGCTAGGATTATGTAGGTGTAGCATTACTCGTCCCAAAAAACCCAACTAAGCCAACCTCCCAGCATATCGCACGGGAAAAGACCCGGTCGTGCCATTTTAGTCGGGATTACTGGATTACTAGTAGTAGTATCGATGGATCGCGCGAAGCACCAAGTTTTTTAGGGGGTGAAGCACCAAGTTTTTTTAGGGGGCGAAGCACCTAGTTTAAAAGGAAAAAAGGCGGTACACTCACAGCACCCCTGTCGCGGTCGCATTGCACCCCACACACGTTCGGTCCTGCACACGGCTCACGCAAACGGAACACGCTCCGGCTTTCCTCTTTACTGACACGTGGGACTGCACTTGAAAAACCGACCATCGCCAAACTCCCCGTCCACCGCGAGATCCCCCACCCCACAAAAATTCCCCCAAATCACAAATTCAACCGCCCTTCGGCCAACTAGCCAATAATATTACCCAAACCCCTCCCCGCCCCTTCCACTCCATTCACTTTGCCAAAGCCGCCCTCCCCACCGTACCGATACGTTGGCACCCTGGTTCGTCGAGGGGACGCATGGCGATCCTCTCGCTCCCACAATACGCTCTCATAGACTGTCATCCTCTAGCCGCGCCACCACCGCTGGCGACGTTCTTGTGGAGGCGCACAGCGGTCAGCACCGCCACCGTTGGCGACGTTCGTGTGGAGACGCGTGGCGGTCAACTTCTCCCACGGTACGCTCATTCTAGACAAAGCCTCGTGCATGTCGGTGTAGTGCTGAATGTAAGCTGATAGACGCTGTTAATCTCACTGTTTGCCGAAGTATTTTACAGTCAATATGCTCTGCTTAAGAAGCTTCCTTGCCCTGTTCTGCACTCAATCTGCTTAGCTGAGATGGCATGCCAAGCCCAATTAGTTGCTAAAATATCTTGCCATATATTTATTGTGACGTAGATTGCCATGGTCTAGTAGCCAATCTGTTAGGTGAAATAGCTCTACACTGTTTTATACTTGATCTTTGTTGCCGCGATGGCCTTCGATAGTTCGATGGCTGTGTGCTCAGCCTCATTGACTGCTGAAACAGCCTGCCATAATTTAGCACTCAAATTTGTTTGCTGAATTAGCTTTAAATATATTTCATTACTTAGATCTGCTCGTCCAAATATCTTGCCATAGCTTTAGACATCGACCTAGATATTTTTTCTGGACTTCATAAAAAAGCATATATGTTTTTCCTGTAATATCTAGTAGAAGAACTAATTTGTATGTCTAACAGATGGACAGGACTCAGATAACTTCTGCTCGAAGATTCTCCGATGCATATGTCGAGGGGGTTGAAAACTTCATGAACTTTATTAGAGCTGAGTACGTGGTCCGAAATCAGATGTGCTCTGCCCGTGTAGCAGTTGTATGAATTCAGTTACAAGACCCCAGTCAACTGTGCAAAATCATCTACACTTGTATGGGATGTTGGTCACATATACTAGGTGGGTTCATCATGGTGAAGCTGTGAACGTCAATGTTACTGACTACGTGGAAGCAGCAGATCAGCATCTTGATCTGCCTGATGCTCAGGTGGAAGAGGGGGAGGAGGTGGTGGTGGCGGAGCCAGTGAGTTTGAACAACGTTAAAACAATGCTACGAAATGCTCGTGCATTTCATGAACTTTCACCTGCAGAAGAAAAATGGTGGGCCCGCATGTTGGAACAATGCAAAGTGGCTGTCACGCCAGGAAATAAGTTGTTAGTATTCTCAGCTATGGTCACTTTTCTTTAGGTGAAGACATCTGTGTCGGTGCCAAAACCGGCGGATCTCGGGTAGGGGGTCCCGAACTGTGCGTTTAAGGTCGATGGTAACAGGAGGCAGGGGACACGATGTTTACCCAGGTTCAGGCCCTCTCTCTGGAGGTAATACCCTACTTCATGCTTGATTGATCTTGATGAATATGAGTATTACAAGAGTTGATCTACCACGAGATCATAATGGCTAAAGCCTAAAAGTCTAGCCTGTATGACTATGATAATGAGTATATCCCCCCTCCAGACTAAGTCCTCCGGTTTATATAGACACCGGGAGGATCTAGGGTTACACAAGGTCAGTTACAAAGAAGGGAATCTACATGTTTGATCGCCAAGCTTGCCTTCCACGCCAGGGAGAGTCCTATCCGGACACGGGTGCAGTCTTAGGTCTTCATATCTTCGCAGCCCATCAGTCCGGCCCATGGCTAACAGGCCGGACGCCCGAGGACCCCTTAGTCCAGGACTCCCACACCCCGAACCAGTCTGAAATGACGACGTGTTCGGCGCATAGATTTTCTTCGACATTGCAAGGCGGGTTCCTCCATCGATGACTTCCAAGTAATGTATTCGGCTTTCCATTTAATGTCGTACCCCTCGGCTTCTGTGTATCAACAACTTCAGCTTCCACGCGTCGAGCGAATACGGGAGGTCAGGATGTTTTTGCACATAACACCTCGGCGACGCGAGGGATAGCGTCTATTTAAAGAGATTGGATCTCATATCCATTTGATATCTTGCGGAAAAAAATCCTCAAAGATTGCTAGGAAAGAACACTCCAACATGTCTAGCATTCGCAGCTCCTCCTCCCGTCCCCGTGGCCCAGAAAGAGGCAAGTGGGAGAGGTGCTCCGTATCCCACAGTCAGCTGGTGAAGCTGCAAACACAAGGGTTTCTCCCCCCTGCGGATCTGGTCCATGTTTGAGCAGGGTTAGCCTCCTTCAACGGCAAAACCCAGGCGGAGGAATTCCCCAATCCATTCAGGGGGAACGAGTGTGTTTCGTTCCCTATCTGCTAAGGGGCGTGGGATTTCCAATTCATCCATTCCTCCAAGAGCTTCTGGAATATTATGGCCTTCAGTTGCACAACTTTACCCCAGCCTCCATCCTGCACATTGCGGGTTATGTCGCTTTATGCGAACTATTCCTGGGTTGTGAGGCCCATTTTGAACTGTGGAGAAAGTTATTCTGCCTTGTCCCGCGTAACCACGAGGGATCAATATTTGAAGTGGGCGGAGCCGAAATATGGCGCGTTGCAGACACCGGATACCTATCCGGCACACCGAAGAAGGGGTATGAAGAGTGGCCATCCGAGTGGTTCTACATTGAAGACGTCCTACTTCCAGAACCAGTCCGAAGGGTCTTCCTGAGTTCACAAGTGTTCCTTTGAAGAAACGCCACAGCTGGTGCCCTCGGAGCCTCGAGGAGGAAGATAGTGCGGAAGTTCGCCAACTCTTGAGCAAGATAAGGATGCTCGCCCAGTCCGAATATACGATAGTCGAAGTAATGGCGACCTCCATAGTGCGGGGGGTCCAGCCACTCCAATACAGAGGATTTCCCATGTGGCACTACAATGGGGAAGATGACGCCTCCCTCTGCGACAGGAAGGGTCCAGACACCCCTGCCGCCCTGGCCAAAATATTGGTCGAACTGTTCAAAGGGGAGGAAGAGGAGTTCCTGCGCATGAAGCACAGGGAAGGGTATTCTAGGTACAGTCCTCCTAGCTGGGTAAGCCCCCAACTCCTCTGTTCTACTCATTCCACTACCTGAGCTACGTTCAATGAACATTAACCCGTCCATTTATAACAGCACTGGCGAAATATTTTCGAGGGGCTTTACAGCCCCGCCCCGCAGCCCGAGGGCCACAATCGGGACCTTGACCCCGGATTCGAAGAGGATCCAGATATATTCGTGGTGCTCGAGAATGGGGTGTTTTACCAAATGAGCTACGACGGCACAGAAGTAGCCATCATCGCCGATTATCCCGGTCTTCTCGCCACTTCACATGTAAGTAATCAGGAGGCACCTTGTCCAAAAGAGTTCTCTCATTCTATCTCACCCACCGCACCGTCCTGTGCTCAAAAGGGGAGGCGTTCGGCACGCCATGCTGCCCCGGGGGTATCTCCAAAGAGGGTGGTCCCTATGCCGGGCAAGCCTTCAAAGAGGAAGGCAAACAAAGATACGGCCGAGCCTTCATCAAAGAGGTATAGATTCGCAACACGTATACATGTGATCGCATCAAGCTGTGACTTTTATGTTCGCATACAGATCGGGAAGAGGGTTTGCGGACTATGTCAGGACTCCGCCGATCGACTCCCAACGCCCGGGATCCGGTCCAAGCCGAGGAGAGGGGGGTTGATAAGGGAGCGGCGCCGGCCTGTCCTTCGGCTGATGGCTCGGAAGATATGTCCGTCACCAACTCGGAAGTGGAAAGCGCCATGAATCATCGGCGCCGGAGGGCCGTTTTACGAGATCCTCGCTTCTCAAAAGAAGCGTTCAGTGCCTTCAGCTCAGCTGATGCGTACATCCGGGCTGCTCGGGATGCTCTTAACAGGGCCACGAAGCAGCATTTAAAAGATGTACAAGTAAGTTTAATTTCTCCGAATATGGTAACCATGTGCCAGTAGCCCCCGAGACTTGAAGCAGTTGGTACAGGTGATTTAAGGATCGCTGTATACCCAGGTTCTGACGGAGAAGAACAATCTGCTAGTCCAAGAGCTGGAAAAATGTCGGACACAGCTAACTACTGCAAGCACCGAACTAGAAGAGTCCAAGAAGGCGTTGACTGGTAATATTCCCCTCCATCGAGAAATAACAATGGTGTACCAGCTTGTGCTAATACTGTTCCTTATCCTAACAGGATCGTCCAACCAATTGTAAGTGAAGCTGAAAGCCGCTCAAACGGGCGAGAAAGAGTCGAAAAGGATACACGCCGCAGGCGAGCGTGTTCTAACCCGAGTCAGAGAGGAGAAAAACAAGCTCCAGGATCAAAACATCCAGCTGGGCGAGGAACTGAAAGATGTGCGGGCCCAGCTGGCCGACTCCATGAAGGAGAATAAAATGCTGTGTGGAGGCATATTCAGTATGTGGCTGAACTTAACTTATGATAGTTCGGAGACGCAAGGAACTGATAGATGTATGTTTGCAGGTATGCTGACGGGCCGTCTCGAAGATGAGACGTCCAGATTGTCGGGCAATCTGCTGCAAGGGCTGTCACAAATGCACGAGCAAGCCCGGTAGGCAATGTGGAGTGTTGCCAAGGCCTTATGGCCATCCGCCTACCCTCCAGGAAGCATGGAGGAGCTTTTAGAGCTATTCAGGGGAGCGCAACGGCGTATCTGATTATGGAAAATATCGGCTTGCCGGGAGGGTGCGCGAGAGGCCTGGGCCATGGTGAAGAAACGGTATACCAAGCTTGATCCAAATCGCATGGACCGGGTCAGACCTCTAGGGTCAGACGGAAAAGAAGTTCCCGTTAATCTGGTGTATGACCAAGTAGCAGTAGCTGCCAAGTATTCCCAACAGGATTGTAAGTTAGATAGCCTGTTGGATGGTATATAAGAGGAAGTTTATGAGTCCAAGTGACTGTGTACTTTCATGGCAGACCTTTTCGCTTCGACCTCTGGACCCGAAGGCGCGGAGTGTTTCCGAATACTAGTGCGGCCGCATAGACCGGGGTATGCATGGAAACCAGGCATAGGGGTCATAGTTTCTTGAACAGACAAGTTATATCCGGCTAGTTATGTTATATTACGTTAAGATTGTAAGAAATATCTTCCAGAGAGAATAGTTCCGTTAAGGGTTCCTTTCCCTGGGTGTGCATGCGTTAAAGTGCATGTCCGGACTGTGATTGAAAAATCACAGGATATTTAACTTCTGGGGGTTCACAATGGAGTGAATGCAAAAAACATCTCTAATTCATCGACCGAATATTCCCTTAAGAACGCTAGCTTTTGGCTTCACCTAGTCTGAGGTACACGTCCGGATGACCCGGCAGTAACAATCGCAGAGGTGCTTCCTTTATGCCCTAGCCGAACTAATAGGAACGTAGGGCATAAGCAAAGAGCCAGGCAACCCAGATTGGCCAAAACTTAAGTAATATCGATGCATATAATGGCGAAGAAGAGGTACGTATGGAAAAAGCGCATATGTGATGAGCTTGATGCTCGGGAAATAATAATAGCAAGCTTCTGATCAAGAAGCCCCCAGGTATAATGGAGGTACATTTTTAAAGATCTATGCGTCAGGCGTGCACGGTCTATCCGCATGGAAGATGTAAGGCTGAAGAGAAAAAGAAAAATAAAAAGAGAGAGAAAGAAGAAAAAAAGTATTATGGAAACAGCAGGGAGAAGGAGACGAACAAAGAGTTCGGCGCTTAGGCATAGAATCTTCGGAGTCTGGCCACGTTCCAGTGGTTCGGCTCGAGGCGATTGTCTGATGCATCACGCAGACAGTACGCTCCTCCGGTGAGAACTTCGTCAATGATGAAGGGACCCTCCCATTTGGGCTTGAGTTTTTCCTTTTTCTTCTCCGGCAAGCGTAGGACGAGTTCGCCAATGTTATAAGTCTTTCCCTATACTTCTCTGCTTTGATATCGGCAGTTTTGTTGTTGATAAAATGTGGAACGGGCTTTTGCAACATCGCGCTACTCCTCCAGGGTGTCTAGGCTGTCCTGCTGATCGAGCTCGGCCTCTCTCTCTTCATACATGCGCACCCGAGGTGAGTCATGTATAATGTCGCAGGGTAACACAGCCTCTGCGCTGTACACCATGAAAAAAGGTGTGTATCCGGTAGTGCGATTGGGCGTGGTCCGTAGCCCCTACGGATTTGAGCTCCTCAACCCAGTGTTTGTCTGACTCCTTCAAAGACTTTACCAGCCTGGGTTTGATGCCGCTCATAATAAGACCATTGGCCCGTTCAACTTGACCATTTGTTTGTGGGTGATAAACGGAGGCGTAATCGAGCTTAATGCCCAGATTGGCGCACCAATTTTTTACCTCATCGGCTGTGAAGTTGGAGCCGTTATCGGTGATGATGCTGTGTGGGACACCATAACGATGTACCACGCCAGATATAAAGTCTATTACTGGTCCAGCTTCGGCCGTTTTAACTGGTTTGGCCTCTATCCACTTGGTGAATTTGTCCACCATGACCAGCAGATATTTTTTCTTATGGCTTCCTCCTTTAAGGGGTCCGACCATATCAAGCCCCCAGACCGCGAAAGGCCAAATGATGGGGATTGTTTGTAGAGCGGTATGTGGCATATGGCTCTGGTTGGTGAAAAGCTGGCATAGGACGCAACGTTGGACAAGGTCCTGCGCATCTGCTCGGGCCGTCGGCCAATAAAAACATGTACGGAAGGCCTTGCTAACAAGGGCACGAGCTGTGGCGTGGTGGCCGCCGAGACCGGCATGTATTTCAGCCAAGATTTGTCGCCCCTCCTCCTCGGAGATACATCTTTGAAGGACTCCGGTAGCGCTTTTGTTGTAGAGCTCTCCTTCGTGAACCTTGTAGGCCTTCGAACGCCGGACAATGCGGCGGGCCTCGTTCTGATCTTCATGGAGTTCCTTCCTATTGAGGTAGGCCAAGAAGGTTCAGTCCATGGGGCAATTACTACCATATGAGATGGGCCGATGGTGTTACTTCGGTGGCTAAGCCCCATATGGTATCGGTGTGTTCGGAATCTGGGGTTGTGTTGGGGTTTGGACTTGTATTCCCGCTCTCCCCTTGCCACACCACGGATGGCTTGAAGAGCCTTTCCAGAAAGATGTTAGGTGGGACGGGGTCGCGCTTGGCGCTGATGCGAGCAAGGATGTCTGCCGCTTGATTACTTTCTCGAGCCACGTGATGGAACTCGAGCCCCTCGAACCGAGCCGACATTTTCAGGATGGCATTGCGATAAGCCGCCATCTTCGGATCTTTGGCGTCGAAATCTCCATTTATTTGAGATGTTGCTAGGTTTGAGTCCCCGCGCACCTCTAGGCGTTGTATGCCCATGGAGACGGCCATCCGAAGACCATGCAATAAAGCCTCGTATTCGGCTACGTTGTTGGAGTCTGTATATAGTATTTGGAGTACGTACTGAACTACATCTCCTATGGGGGACGTTAAAACGACGCCCGCTCCTAATCCTGCCAGCATTTTGGAGCCTTCGAAATACATAACCCAGTTTGAATAAGTGCCATACTCTTTAGGGAGTTCGGCCTCTGTCCATTCGGCGACGAAGTCTGCTAGTACTTGGGATTTAATGGCCCGATGCGGTTTGTATGTTATGTCGAATGGAAGGAGCTCGATGGCCCATTTGGCAATCCGGCCCATAGCATCGCGGTTGTTTATTCTATCATTGAGTGGTAATTTGGAAGCCACCGTGATAGAACACTCCTGGAAGTAGTGGCGTAGCTTCCGGGATGCCATGAAGACCGCGTATGCTATTTTTTGATAATGAGGGTATCGTGATTTGCATGGTGTGAGGACTGTGGATACATAGTATACCGGCTTATGAAGCGGGAATTTGTGTCCGTCCTGTTCTCGCTCGATGATGAGTACGGCGCTTACCACCTGGTGTGTTGCCGATATGTATAATAACATTGGTACGCCGACGTTTGGTGCGGCCAGGATTGGGTTACTCGCCAAAAGGGTTTTTATTTCTTCCAGTCCGACCGTTGCCGCGTCTGTCCACTCGAAGTGATCGGTGCACCATAGAAGACGATAGAGTGGCAATGCCTTCTCTCCCAATCGGGAGATGAAGCGGCTTAGCGCTGCCATGCAACCGGCGAGTTTTTGGACCTGTTTAAGGTCCGTTGGCGTAGTCAGTTGTGACAGAGCTTGGATTTTGGCTGGATTTGCTTCAATTCCTCTATTTGAAACGATGAAGCCCAGCAACTTTCCGGCGGGGACGCCGAAAACGCACTTCTCCGGATTAAGCTTGATGTCATATGCACGAAGGTTGTCGAATGTAAGACGTAGATCGTCTATGAGTGCTTCGACGTGTCTAGTTTTGACAACCACGTCGTCCACATATGCTTCAACTGTCTTGCCGATCTATTTCTCTAGGCATGTTTGGATCATGCGTTGATAGGTGGCGCCGGCGTTTTTGAGCCCGAAGGGCATGGTGTCGAAGCAGAAAGGCCCATATGGGGTAATGAATGCCGTTGCGGCTTGATCGGACTCCTTCATCTTAATCTGATGGTGTCCGGAGTACGCGTCGAGGAAACACGGTGAATCCTGTCCTGCGGTTGCATCAATGATCTAATTGCTATGAGGGAGGGGGAAGGGATCCTTAGGGCAAGCCTTGTTGAGGTCTTTGAAATCGACGCATAGGCACCAGGATTTATCCTTCTTTCGTAACATCACCAGGTTTGCTAGATAGTCTGGGTGTTTGATTTCTCTGGTGAATCCGGCTTCGAGTAACTTGGCTAGCTCTTCTCCCATAGCTTGTCGTTTGGGTTCGGAAAAATGCCGCAGTGTTTGTTTGACCGGTTTATATCCCTTTAAGATATTGAGGCTGTGTTCGGCTAGCTTGTGTGGGATTCCTGGCATGTCAGAAGGGTGCCAGGCGAATATGTCCCAGTTTTCATGCAAGAACTCTCGTAGCGCGGCATCGACCTTTTGATCGAGTTGTGCCCCGATAGACGATCTTGCTGGGGTCCGTTGGATGGACCTGGAATTTGACTATTTCCTCTGCCGGCTTGAAGGAGGTGGATTTGGGTCATTTGTCTAGAATCACATCGTCCCTGTCCATCATGGAGCGCAGTGCGGTTAACTCTTCGGCCGAGAGGGCTTCAGATAAGGCCTCGAGGGCGAGGGATGCGGTTTTATTTTCAGTGCGGAGTGCTATGTCCGGATCACTGGCGAGAGTGATTGTGCCGTTGGGCCCGGGCATCTTAAGCTTCATGTACCCGTAGTGAGGTATAGCTTGGAAGCGTTTAAATGCATCTTGCCCCAAGAGGGCGTGATATCCGCTATTGAAAGGGGCCACTTGGAAGGTGATCTCTTCGGACCGATAATTCTCTGGCGTGCCGAATACCACGTCAAGTGTGATTTTTCCCGCACACCGCGCCTCTCGACTAGGAATGATTCCTCGGAACGTCGTGCTGCTGTGCTTGATGCGACTCCTATCTATTTCCATTTTGTTGAGTGTGTCCTCATAAATGAGGTTTAGTCCGCTGCCGCCGTCCATGAGAACCTTGGTGAGCCGAAAGCCGTCCACAATTGGACTGAGGACCAAGGCGGCTGGTGCTCGGACTATCCTATATTTTCGTTCGTCACTGGCATTAAAAGTTATAGCCGTGTCGTTCCAGGGGTTTATTGCTGCTATTTGGCAGACTTCGGCAAGTTCGCGGAGTGCCCTTTTGCGCCTATTGTTTGAGGCAAACGTCTCGAAGATCGACAACACTTTGAGGTTGTCTTCTTTCGGGGGGTGTTGTTCTAGAGTATTATTGGTGAGGATATCCTCGCCGCTCTTGGCCACTTGCCGGAGTATCCAACATGCTCTAAGGCTATGGGTTGGTATGTTATCCGGCGTTGTGTGTATTTTGCATGGCCCATCGAGCCATCCTTCCAGAACGGTTCCACGCCCCATAGTGGGCTTGTATTTCTTTTCTATTTGACCGGGCGTGCCACGAGGGTGCGCCCTTTTGCCTGGACGAGGGGTTTAGTGGGGATCGATAATTCCCAGCGAGCCGCCTGAGTTTTCCAGGCGCTTTCCATTGTGTTGTACTTCTGTACGATAGTTGCCAAGTCAGCGAAGTGTGATATGCGACGGAGGTTGATGGCGTTGAGGATTCTCTCATTTGTGCAATTGGTGTGGAATGCTGAGATCGCGTCTTCGTCGCGGCAATCCTTATTCTTGCTTTTGACAAGAAGGAATCTGGCCCAGAAGTGATGGACCGTTTCCTGAGGCTGCTGTTGTATGCTCATGAGAGTGCTTATGTCCGGGTGGGTGGGTGGATTTAAATTCAAACCCTGACCCAATTTTAAATCCAGAGTTTGAAGATCTTTTGGATTTGACGGTTCGGGCATCTCGACCGATTCTCTAGGCTTGTCGCCCGACTCTATGTTCGGGGGGCAAGGCATGTCTTTCTCCTGGAGAGTACCTGGCTCTTCGAGATCGGCGATCCGAATATAGCTCGTCTTCAAGATAGAGGAAGGGTGGTCTTGCTCCTCGACTACCGCTACCTGGTGGGTGATCGGCGGAATTTTAATTTCTCTCTGGTCGGGTCCAAGCCCAATCCGATCGTAATCTGTAGCGACCCCTAAGGCGGAAATATGATCTAGGAGTTCGTTTAAAGACGATAACTCCGTCGGATCCATCTGGGTGGAGTATTCGGGATCCACGCGGAGGCGATTTTCGATGACCCGAGAGGTCATCGTCGGCCCAAGGGCCGAGCTGGCGGTCATAACGAAGCCGCTGAGCCGGAGGGTTTGGTCTGAGGCCAGGGCACCTCCGGAGGTGATATTTTCCTTGACAACAAGGCGAGCCATCGACCCTTTTTGACGACGTCGCAGTGGAACTCTCACTGAAAGCACCAATGTCGGTGTCAAAACCGGCGGATCTCGGGTAGGGGGTCCCGAACTGTGCGTCTAATGTCGATGGTAACAGGAGGCAGGGGACACGATGTTTACCCAGGTTTGTGCCGTCTCTCTAGAGGTAATACCCTACTTCCTGCTTGATTGATCTTGATGAATATGAGTATTACAAGAGTTGATCTACTGCGAGATCGTAATGGCTAAACCCTAAAAGTCTAGCCTGTATGACTATGGTAATGAGTATATCCCTCCTCCGGACTAAGTCCTCCGGTTTACATAGACACGGGGAGGATCTAGGGTTACACAAGGTCGGTTACAAAGAATGGAATCTACATGTTTGATCGCCAAGCTTGCCTTCCACGCCAGGGAGAGTCCTATCCGGACACGGGTGCAGTCTTCGGTCTTCGTATCTTCGCAGCCCATCAGTCCGGCCCATGGCTAACAGGTCGGATGCCCAAGGACCCCTTAGTCTAGGACTCCCTCAATCTGGGCGGATGGCCAACTAATCTTTCGGTGCGATGTTGGCTGCTTTCCACAAAGCTTTCCCAGATGCGTCTGAGCTGCCACACACCTACAGTAAAATGAAGAATTTCCTTCGTGTAGTTGGAATTGGATATGATATGATCCATGTTTGTAAGAATAATTGGGTTATGTTCTGGAAGGATTATGCCAACTTAAGTGAATGCCCGATATGCAAATCATCAAGATGGAAAGATGGCGATGCTATGAAGAGGATTCCTCATAATGTTCTGAGACATTTTCCAATTACACCAAGATTGCAAACGTTGTTTCATGATGCTGAAATAAGAGAGGATGTACTGTGGCATTCTAGGAACCAGGAGTACAGAGATCAGAATGTAATGAGCCATCCATCTCATGGTAGTGAGTGGAAAAGCTTCAATTAGAAACACAAAACTTTGCTACTGACCCGATAAACATTAGACTTGGCTTAGCTTCAGATGGATGTAACCTATTTGGCCACTAGAGCGCCACATATAACATGTGGCCAGTGCTTGTTATCCCTTACAACATGCCTCCAAATGTCTGCACCAAAGAATAAAAATACATGATGGCCTTGCTCATCCCAGTTCAAAGAAGTCCTGGAAAGGATTTTGATTTATTCATGGAGCCTCTTGTGCAGGAACTTCAAAAGCTATGGAGGGGTGTTCTCACTCGAGAGCTATATAGCAGCCCACCAGCTGATTTCTTTCTGCATGCTGTTATAATTTGGTGCATCCATGATTATCCGGCTTTCGGCACTATGTCGTATGCTTAACGACACATGGTTACAATGCATGTGTTCGTGACAGAATCCTGATCATACACAATACTTAGCAAAATCTGTTACATTGACACCGCCGTTTTTTGCCAAGGACAAGCCGCCCCACTTAAATAATCAAGACATGTGTTCAATGCAAAGCATGAAAACCATTATGCGCCAAAGAGGCTCACCGCTGATGAGTTTCAAGTGGAATTAGAGAAGGTCAGGCATATTACACCAGAAAACCATCCTGGTAATGGTAGCAGGAAAAGGAAGTGTGGCAGGGCAGAAGAGAAATTATTGTTTACCCGCAAGTCCACTTTGTGGCACTTGGAGTATTGGAAAGATTTGGACCTGCGGCATAATCTTGATGTGATGCACATCAAGAAAAATATATGTGAATGGATTGTCGGCACAATTCTTAATATTGAAGGCAAGACGAAAGATACCTTAAAATCTAGGATTGATTTGACACACCTGGGTATTAGAAAGGATTTGCAGGTGGAAGATGAAGGTAAACCACAGGATATGGCACCAGCTGTGTACGTCTTGGGCAAGGTAAAAATAAAAGAATTCTGCGAGGTCATGTCACGTGTGAGATTCCCACATGGATTTGCTTCCAGCCCTCATAGGAGAGTCAGTGCAGATGGAAACAAGGTACAAGGGTTGAAAACTCATGACTGCCACGTCCTACTTCAAAGGGTTTTACCTGTTATTCTTAGAGGATTGGGCCGCCCTGACTTATACATAGCAGTTGTAGAGTTGGGGAAAAAATCAGGGAACTTTGCAGTAGAAATATCAGGGTAGATGCTTTGGAGAGTCTTAGAGACAAGATACCAACTATACTATGCAACCTTGAGAAGATATATCCTCCAGCCTTCTTTGATGTGATGGTGCATTTGGCTGTTCATCTACCTGATGAGACACTACTTAGAGGTCCAGTACGGTATGGCTGGATGTACCCTATTGAAAGGCGGCTAGGCACTTTCAAGGGCTATGTTAGGAATAAAGCTAGACCTGAGGGTTCGATTGCATAGGCCTACATTGCTACAGAAGCATTGGCATTCTTCTCAAAATACATTGAAACAGCTGATCAGCTTAGCAAAGAGGTGGGTGAAGACAATCCCGGGCTCAATATTTTTGATTATTCTGTTCGAGTTACAGGGAAGAGTCGACAAGAGGACAAACTTAAAGATTTGGAAAAAATGGTTTGGTATGTGTTGAATAACTATCCTGAGATACTACCTTATATCAAGTCAGTGCTAAGTACTGCAGCTTATACATCATCGTCGCATCACGGGTTTCGGCACAACCCTTAAGGTTCGAACTCTAGGGTGCGCGTGAAGTTCTTTCCCTCCTACCGATCCGCGTCCTAATTAGCTAACATCTCAAGCACGAACTCGACGAACTCACAACACAAAAGACACAAGATTTTTAATGGTTCGGGCCACTGTTGTGGTGTAATACCCTACTCCAGTGTGGTGGTGGTGGATTGCCTCTTTGGCTGATGATGAACAGTACAAGGGGAAGAACAGCCTCCTGAAGTTGAGGTGTTCTTGTGCTTGGTGTTCTTGTGATTGAGAGGATGGAAGATCGAATCCCCCCTATCAGTTCGGGTCTCGGTCCGATCGATGCCCCCACTGTGGTGGCTAGTCCTACTTATATAGGCCCTGGTCCTCTTCCCAAATATTGAGCGGGAAGGGATCCCACAACGGCCAGATTTGAAGGGGAACATCTAGTACAGCTTATCCTGACAAAAGTGGTCTTCGCCTACAAAGGCTCTGGTGGTGACGCCGCCTTAGGCTCCATGGTGACCTCCAACTTGCCGTCCTGCTGGTCTTGGTCTCGTTGCACCGATATGGAAACCTTTGCTTGACGCCGGTATTATGCGCAGCGCCGCCTCCTCAAAGACCAAAGGGGAACAAGGACGCTGCTGCTGGCCGGGCGCCACCGGCGCCTCACCGATCTTGATCGTCATGGCTCACGTCATGAGAACCTCGCAAGGCTTGCCCGGCCTTGATCTCTCCGCTCCTCGCGAGGCAACCTGGTGGGCCGCTCCCGAGGAGTTCTTGTGTCATCTGCCTCGCGAGGCTTGGCCCCTCACGAGGGTCTTGGATGCCTTGTTGATGAAGATGGGCCGTACAGGCCTGCTAGCACAGCCACGCCATGGGCCGCAGTGCAAGTCCGGGACCCCATTCCTGCATCATCGACAGAGCCCCGGCCCTAGGGCGCTGGGTTGGCTTCGAGGCGGCCAAAGGTCAAGTATGGGCGCCGCTGGCCCCAAAGCCTCGCGGCCTCGGTCGATGCGTGGCGGTTGATTGGACGTGGGCGTCTCCGCTTCCCCACGCTGCCTCGACAACTGCCCGGCTTCACAAAAGGCTGGCGCACACAGTGCTTGCCATCATTGCTTCCCTTCGCCTTGCTCAGATCCCCTTTCTTGCGCCTTGCCTCCGAAATCCTCAGATCTGCTTCCATCTTCTTCTGCATCAGCGACTAATGGCGCTGCGCAAGGTCAAGCCTTCCGCATCGCCGGCTTGGTAGGAGCCAGCGCTCGACGTGCCAAACGTCTCAGGGAAGAGCCTCGCTGCCACGCGCTTGCTGACGGCGGGGGAGAGCAATGAGAGGGGGAAGACGGAGCTTCGACTTGCCTCTGACATGCCGGAGCCTGAGGGGAGCACGTTCTTCCCCTTCTTCACGAGCAGCATCCCCGCCGGGTTGGTCCCCCCCTTCTCTGACTTCTTCTATGAGGTCCTCGACCACTACGGGCTGCAGGTGCTGCATCTTCATCCCAACTACTACTGCGAGGTGTATCTGGGTGTGATGTCGTCCGTGGCTCTGTTGCGCCACTTCTTCTTCCTCCGTACCAACGAGAGTCATATCTCCGAATGTTCCAATATCATCGCGGCCGGCAAGGCCAACTCGATCTCGAACACCGGGAAGAAATCCGACAACCTCCGGGCCAAATGGGTCATGATGGACGCCAAGTGCATCCACCCACGCTTGGCATTGCCGACGGAGGCGCCCCAGTCTAACAAGGTGTGCCATCGTGCAAAGCTCACTGACGAGCGGATGTCGTCGGTGTTGGAGCAGATGAAGACCGACTTGAAACCGCGCAACGCGAAGGCGGCCAAATTGACTAGGGCTATGCTCCTGAGGGAATTCTTGACGCTGCGCGTTGCTCCACTTCAGGCGTGCGCGCGCCCTTTGTGGAGGCTTGGAGATGAAGAAGACAAGATTCGCCTGAGGCCGGAGGCCCTGCCTGACGATGACCTGACTATTGTCCTGTGCCTCTTGGTTGGGGACAACCAGTTGTACCCGCCGAGCGCCTTCGTTCCCTTGTTCCACCGCAAGGACTGGGAGCCGATCGTGGTGTAACGCCCTCGATGCGGCTATATCTCCCACGTGTCGAAGCACGACTTAGAGGCATAACCGCATTGAAAGCAATGTCGCAAGTGAGGTAATCTTCACACAACCCATGTAATACATAAGGAAAGAGATACATAGTTGGCTTACGAATGCCACTTCACACAATACATAAATAAACATCCATCATCCAGATTACACTCAAGGTCCGACTACGAACCAAAATAAAAGAAGACTACCCCAAATGTTGCACAGATCCCCGATCGTCCCAACTGGCTCCACTACGATCATCGGAAAAGACACATAGTAACGACCACGTTCCTCGTCGAACTCCCACTTGAGCTCGGTTGCGCCACCTGACCGCATCGCCGGCACTGCAACTGTTTTGGTAGAATCTGTGAGTCACGGGACTCAGCAATCTCACACCCACGAGATCAAGACTATTTAAGCTTAAAGGAAGGGCAGAGTTGTGAGGTGGAGCTGCAGCAAGCGACTAGCATATATGGTGGCTACATTCGCAAAAGAGAGCGAGAAGAGAAGCAAGGCACGGTCGTGAAGCTAGTAGCGATCAAGAAGTGATCCTGAACTACTTACGCCAAACATAACTCCAACATCGTGTTCACTTCCCGGACTCCACGAGAAGAGACCATCACGGTTACACACGCGTTGATGTATTTTAATCAAGGTCAACTTCGGTTTTCTACAACCGACATTAACAAATTCCCATCTGCCTCATAACCGCGGGCACGGCTTTCGAAAGATAATACCGCAGGGTGTCCCAACTTAGCCCATTATAAGCTCTCACGGTCAACGAAGGATATTCCTTCTACCGAAGACCCGATCAGTCTCAAATCCCGGACTACAAGACATTTCGACAGCAATAAAACAAGACCAGCAAAGCCGCCTGACAGCCGACAAATCCCGATAGGAGCTGCACATATCTCGCTCTCGTGGCACATCCGGATGAACACTACATACGGCAACCGAAGATACCCCAAGTTGCCTGTGGTGGCACCGCAAGTGGTTTAGTTTGGACCAACGCCGAGGAGCATTGGCCCGGGGTTAATAAAGATGACCCTCGGGCTCGCGAAACCCGGGGAAAAGGCTTAGGTGGCAAATGGTAAAACCAAAGTTGGGCCTTCTTTGGAGGAGTCTTATTCAAAGCGAACTGTCAAGGGGTCCCATAAATCACCCAACCGTAAGGCACGCCAAATCAAGGAACATAACACCGGTATGACGGAAACTAGGTTGGCAAGAGTGGAACATAACACTGCATAAGGCCGAGCCTTCCACCCTTTACCAAGTATATAGATGCATTAATTAAACAATAGATATTGTGATATCCCAACAAGTAAACATGTTCCAACAAGGAACAACATCTCCATGTTCCAACAAGGAACAAACTTCATCTTCACCGCAACTACCAATGCTATAAGAGGGCTGAGCAAAGCGGTAACATAGCCAATCAACGGTTTGCTAGGAAAGGATGGTTAGAGGTTTGACATGGCAATATGGGTGGCATGATATAGCAAGTGGTAGGTAACGAGCATAGGCATAGCAAAAGAGCGAGCATCTAGCAAGCAAAGATAGAAGTGATTTCGAGGGTATGGTCATCTTGCCTGCAAGGTTCTCAGAGTTGTCGAAAGCTTGATCCTCGTAAGCGTTTCTCAACAGGTTCCTCATACACGTACTCGCCTCCGGCTCTACCCAAAGCAAGAACACAAACAAAGGAACCACAATAAATCACGGTGCAATGCACAAGCAACATGATGCAAAACATGGCATGATATGCGAGATGTGAGATGCAATGCATATGCGTGCTCCGGAAGGAAAATGATGAACACGGCATCAACTTGGCAAACCAAGTATGCCGCTGAAAGATGAGATGATTTCGTTGAAATCGATATAAAGATCACCGAATCGGATGCACGGTTTGCAAATGAACAAGAAAATAAGAATGGCACAAATCTGCCATTAACAGCATGATGCCACTTAGCAAGCAACAAGAAATTAAGCTACTGCACCCAAACGTACCAACAAAGCATATGGCAGTGATCTACTCAAGATGCTTGACAAAAGATGAACACTGAGCTACGGCTAAATCACATCATAACAGGTACAAACAAGCATGGCAAAAGTGCAAAATATATCAGCTTCACAGACTTGGGAGAAAATACTGAACATGGCAGAATCAGCATCAGGAAGCAATGTTCAGAGCAAGCAAACAACATGCTACAGGAACTTATAATAGCAAAACAAGGCATTGCATGAATCTACTCAGAGCATAGAACAAAAGTCCCTTACTGACCATGAGCCAAAAAGGAACAGAAGATATGATGGCACCCACGTAAACATAGCAAGTTTCGTTAACAGATTCAGCAAACAGGGCATGACATTGACAGAATTAAGTAGGCATCTTCGCGAGCTCGATGCACTCACTACAGAGCATTTCATGATAAACTAAGCATACATCCATCAAGAAGACATGGCATAGAAGCTATAGATGGCAAGAACAACATCATAGCATACACGGATCAACTACCACAACCTTGGCAAAATTGAATAACATGTAAACAATCTGCCAGGAAACATTTTATAGCAAAAGTAGAGCTCGATTGACTCAAGCTATGGCACTCCATAATTGAAAACAAGGGCATGCATGGATAGAGCATAACCATATGTTCAAAACATCCTTACTGAAGTATCTCAAAATATGCATGGATCTCTCGGTAGCATCAAGTTTAAATGGCATAAAAATATCAGCAAAACAGGGGCTGAAATCAGCAACATCATGAAGCCTAGTTTGCATGCTTGTGCTAGTCACCACAGAGATCACAAAAATGCATGGCATACACCCCTGTAAATATGGCATGGCATATTACAAAACACATGTAGGACTCAAGTTCATAGGATGCACACATCAATCATGGCAAAAATGACAAAAGTACATGTTCTGATAAGAATCTGAAACTAACATCACATAGCCCTCTTCTAACAGCATTTCGGGCACCAAGATGAGCTCAAATGAAAATGATGCAATGATATGAAATGATGTACTCATCGAGACGAACATTTCGGTATGCTACACGCCCAAATCGGAGCCACGGGTGCAAAGTTATGGCATAATGAAAATGCAACAAAATAATCACAGGTAAATGACTTAGAGGAAAATACGGGGGAGAGGACAAGTCAACCGAGATCTGTTCCAGATCGGATCTGGCCGGATCGAGGTTCGTCGGAGATCGGGGCGCGGCTGCCGGAGTCGGATGGGGCCGGGGGATTTGCTGGCGGCGGCCGAGTCGGGAGGCCGGAGCGGAAGCCGCTGGACGGCGCGGGTCGCCGAGCGCGGGCGGCGCGACGGGCGCGGCCGACGGCGAAAGTGGCGGCGGGGAGACGCGGACGGGGGTGGCGGCGGTTGGCGCTGGCCGGTCAGCGCGGAGGCGGCGCGCGGGCCGCAGGGCAGGGGACGGGTCTCGCGTTCGGCGCGCCGGGCGGTGATGGGCGCGGCTCCGCCACGCGTGGCGCGCTGCTGTTCGTCCGATGGCGCGGGCGGACGTGTCCGGCCGTCCGGATCTCGTCCGGCGGCGCGAAGGGAGCGGGGAGACTAGGGTTTCGTCCGGATTTCGGGGAAGGGATCTATATTTATAGGTAGAAGGAGCTAGGAAGCTCCAAATGAGGTGTAGTTTTCGCCCACACGATCGTGATCGAACGGCGATGGACATGGAAGTGACTTAGATGGGTTATTGGGATGTTTTGGAGGGGTGTTGGGCTGCAACTTAAAAGAGGCCTTTGCGAGAGTGTGGTTAACCGTTGGAGTACCAAACGAGCTCCAAATGACCCGAAACTTGACAGGTGGTCTACCGGTGCTATACCAGGGCCACTTGACAAACCTCGGTTCATTCCGAGAACGTTTAGTACCCGCTCATGGAAAAATGTAAAAGGGGACGCCGGGGAACATAGGAGTGCCGGATTGCAAAACGGACAACGGGGAAAATGCTCGGAATCATGAGACGAACACGTATGCAAATGAGATGCACATGATGACATGATATGAGATGCATGACATGGACAAAATGCAAAACGAAAGACAAAAACCCAACCACGGAGGGAATATCATATCACAATGCCGAAAATGGCAAGAGTTGGAGTTACAAATATGGAAAGTTACATCCGGGGTGTTACACGTGGCCTCCAGGCCGACCTTTGACGCGCACGCGGGCTGGTGCCGCCAGCTCCCACCAGGGCCTCTGCCACGCCGAAGCCGGTGGAGCTGTCTTCTGACTTGTCCCGCGGGAAGGAGGAAGAGGAGGTGGACTCGGAGGAGACCCTCGAGGAGATGGGAGAAACCTCCCCCTTGAGCAAGGCCGACATCCTCCGCGCTCCGCCAGACGACACCGAGATCGACGCCCGCCAGGAGGAGGGGGAGCTGCCTGTCATCCCGACAAGGGGCAGATCATCGCTGGTCTCTCGAGATGCTGCCCTTGCCTTGACGCCACCCGGAGCTGCCTCCAGCCCTTCTGCTACACCGTCTTCTGCTCCCGGAGCCCGTGTGCCAACTTCTTAGGCTCCGAAGCTTTCGGGTTTCAGGCTCCCCAAGCGAAAGGTGGACTATGTCACGGTCGATTAGTAAGTGCTTCGAGCTTCGTCTTGTTCCTACTTGTACTTGCTATTTTCTGACGTTCACCTTTGGTTGATTAGGCCGATGCCTTCAGCGAAGAAAAGGAAGGAGGATGCAGCGGCCGTGCCTCCCTCTGCGAAGAAAGGAGACGACAGCACTCGCACCTCCCCAGCCCGGTTGCCCTCGCGAGGCCAAGAGGAACATCATCGAGAGGAGTCAGTCCCCGTGGCCCCGCTGGCTCCGGAAATGCTGGTTCTTGGCTCGGCTGATGAGGCCCTGAAGGCTTAGGAGCCCTTGGTCTCCTAGGCTCTGGTGACGACATCGATTCCTCCTTCTACTGCGCCACTACTCCCAGGTTCTTCCGCTTCCTCCGCCGCCTTGGAGCGCGTTCTTTTAGAGATGGCCCAGCTGCAGGAAGATCTCTTGGGCGTGGACCCGCGCCTGGTAGTCGGGCGCCTAGAGCTGGCCTCTGGCTGGCTTCACTCCGACTCGGCAGTTCGAGTGACACTGAACAAGGCTGCGGCGGCCTCCGAGGAGGAGAAGCGGGCCATCGCACAAGCTGCGGCCGATCATGAGGCGGCGCTGAAGGACGCCAAGGCCGCTCGTGACCGCTCCCAGGTGCTGGAGGACGAGCTGAAGAGTCTGCATGATGAGCAAGCAGAAGAAACCCGTGGCCTACAGGTGAAGGATGAGGAGATGAGGGCCCGGGAGGATGCCGTCAGGGACCGCGACGCCGAGCTGGCGGAGTTGGGGAAGGCGCAGGCCGCAGAGCGCGACCGGCTGAAGGAGCTGGAGCGGAAGGTGAAGGCGAAGGAGCTCGACCTTGACATCAAGGCGAAGGTCCTGGCCGAAGACTGTGAGGCCTTTGCGCTTCTCGAGAAGAGGTCTTGCGTGGCGCTGAAGGCGCTCTACAAGAAGGGCTTGGAGAGGCCACTGTCCACCGACGAGGATGGCCCCGCTAAGCTTCTTCCCTACTTGGTTGACACGCTTGAGGAGGTCATAGCCGGCATCGGCCCCATGGCAGAGGACGAGGCACGCGTCCTTTCCTCGGCCGTGCTTACGCGGGTCTTCAGCCACCTTTACCTTCGCGATCCCTCCGCCTGCCTTGACGAGCTACTGGAGCCTGTAGATGAGGAACGTTGTGCGGCTGCTGCCGCCGCCGTGAAGGACCAGGTGGAGGCCCTGCTGAAGAAGTTCCGTGGCTTCGCTCTTGCGCCTTTGGCCGATGGTGCAGGTGAAGGGGATGATACCAAGGAAGGGGTACCTCTTCTGGGTGATGGCGGTGTCCAGGGGTGACTTGCTTGCAGCTGCTTTCCTGTTTTTATCCCTGCAACATGTAGCATGCCTCGTTGAGGCGTTTTAAACTCATGCTTGGTGTTTGGGAGGACGATATGGCTTGTAATATTTGCTTTGAGATCTTGCGATTTTTCTTCCTATTTGCTTCGTGTTCTGCATCGGCAGAGCCCGGCCCCGCTCATACCTCAACCGCCATTGGGCCGACCGGAGACCAGGACGAACCAAGGAGTGAGGGGCTACGTGACCAGTTAGGCTCCTGAGTCGCGATGCTTAGGATTCCCCCTTGACGCGCAAACAACTTATAGGAAGAATACGCGGGGATAGGTTAATGTTCTACGTCGGCAGAGCCCGGCCCCGCGCATACCTCAAGCGCCGTTGGGCCGACCGGAGACCAGGACGGACAAAGGAGAGAGGGGCTACGTGACCAGTTAGGCTCCTGAGTCACGATGCTCAGGAGTCCCCCTTGACGTGCAAACAATCTCCATACCTTTGCCCTCGCCGAGGCCCGGCTCGGGAGGGGCGCGGGACGACCAGGTCCGGCAGACCTAGTCGGGTGGCGTACGCTTGGGCTTGACCCGAGCGCAGCCCCCGTGCCCAGCCCCCTCGCGTGGCTCTCCCGATGGGAGGCGTTGCGGTGAGGCCGGACACTGAGCTCTCGGACTCCCTGAGGTTGGTACGGCCGTGAGGCCGCCCTCAGTTGTTTATCAGCAATACGGAGCATAGTGCTTCCGCTTGTGCATGGGCATAGCCGCCTCGTCGTGTCGCGCCAGCGGAGCATAGTGCTTCCACTTCAGGCGTGGGGGGGCTCCCTCGCGGAGAGCCCTGGCGTAGAAGCAGCCCCGCCCTGACATGTGGCTTGCACGGCAGGGCTAGACGAGGTGTATCTGGGAACTCGCGAGCCAACGCGGGACTCACAAGGCCCTACCTCAAGGCGGGTTGTGCCTGGTCTTGGTTCTCGTTCACTGTGCTGGTCCTACGAGGTGGTCAGACAACCTGCGCCGAATGAATCTCCTGAGGTTATCCCGTGAGAGGGCCGAGCACCAATGGCCCTAGGAGGTGACGTGAACGGGGCCAGCCCGTCAGACAGAGCTCAACCGTTGGATTTATCGACGCTGCAGGGACGGGCCCTAGCACAGATGCCGTGCCTAGCCTACTAACGCGAAGGATCCTGAAGAAAGACGGTCGGCGCGCGGCTCCCATGATGGGTGACGATCGAGCAGGTAATAGGCATACAATAGGTTAAGCATGGGAGGTGAACTAGCTTAGGTAAATGCAGGGAAGATACACGCCACTGGGTCCGGCCCGAGCGGCTTGGGGATGATGCAGCCCGAGGGGCGCCCCCAGCAAGGTAAGCTGAAGACATAAGGAAAAGGATACATGCCAAAGGGACGGACCCACGCGCCCTGGGAATGATGCAGCCCGAGGGGTGCTCCCACCTAAACAAACTTCGAAAATGTCACCTGGTCCTGTCGATGAAGAGATGTCGGGGCAGCTGAAGGTACGCGGCGAAGGAGTTGCTCCTCATGAGCCACCGGGGCCCTGAGCCTCGTGAGGCTCTGGGGGTCCAGGCAGTTCCTTGAGGACCGTCTCCATCTCCATCAGCACTGCATGGTCCCTGGCCTGTTGAGCCGCCAGGATGCGCTGCAAGTTGCGCTGATAGGCGGACGACATGCTCGGCAGGCCAAAAGGCATGCGAACGTAGCTGTGCGGTGGACCCTCGCAGCGGCCCACGCGCCAAAGCCAGAAAGGCTCCTGAGATGCGGCCATGTTGATCCCTGGGACGTCGATGCAAACGCGCAGCCCAACATCCTCGCCTGGATGGGGAGCTGCGCCTGGTGAGTGGCGGTCGCTGCGCATGGCCCTTGCGTCCTGCAGTTCCTGAGTGGTCTTGGTGATGAATTCCCAAGTGGTGGGGGCTCCTCGCCCTATGTCCTCCTGAGGGAAACGTGCCGTGAAGCACGCCTCCATGTGGTGCCCGAGCGCCTCCCTCGTGATGCTGGCAAGGTCTGAGGCCCTCCAGAAGAGAGCCCCCAAGCCTTGCCCGAGAAGGGCGCCGAGTGCACCTTCCTACGCGATGGGGGAGGCGCCCCTGGCACGGGCGCTGATCCTGACCAGGTTCCAGTCGCGACGCCACCCTCCTGAGGTCCTACACGGCACAGCTGCTTCTTCTTCTTGGGGGTGGCCTCAGGAGGGCACTCGCCCTTGCTGTCGGGGTCGTCAATTGTTGTGGCTTGAAAGGCACGCTCGAGGGAGCACACTGCGTCTCTTTCTTCACATGGAACCGTGATGATTCCGCCGCTTCCCGGCATCTTGAGGACATTGTAGACGTGATGGGTCACCGCCATGAACTTGGCCAGGGCTGGATACCTGAGGATGGCATTGTATGTCAGACGGATGTGTGTGATGTCGAAGTCGATGAGCTCGGTGCGGTAGTTCTTGCATTCTCCGAAGGTGACAGGGAGGCGGACCTGCCCTATCGGTGTGGTGGAGCCGTCGGTCACTCCTGAGAAAGGCATGGTAGGCTGAAGCTGATCATATGGCACTTGGAGTTTGTCGAACGTGTGAACGGACAGGATCTTGAGCCCTGCACCGCCGTCCATGAGGGTTTTGGTGAGTTGCACATTGCTGATGACTGGGGAACAAAGCATCGGGAGCGCGCCAGCGGTGGCTGCGCACTTGGGCTGATCCGCCAAACTGAAGGTGATGGTGCACTGGGACCACCTGAGCGGGCGTGTGGTCTCAAGCTTGGGGAGGACTGCATTCACTTCACGAGCAAACTATTTGAAGATATGCTGCGAGGCTGGGGCCTGAGCTCCGCCTAAGATGCAGGTGATAGCACGCGGCTCCTGGAAGCCCCCAGCCACCTCGTCTTGATGGTGGTCGTCATTCCTTTTTGGTGGTGGCGGTAGTGGGTGAAGACCGGCGTTGCCCTGAGGGCGATCCTCACGAGGCTCGTCCCTCCAGGCGCCCTCGGGAGGCTGATCCTGCTAGCGGTTCTCACAAGGTCGTTCGCACCACTCCTGGCACGGGCCACGGTCGTCCCAGCGTCCGCCACCACGTCCTCCTCCCCAGCTGTAGCCCCGGTCGTTGCGCTCGGGGCGTCGACCGAAGCGTCCTCTCGAATGGCTCTGAGCTCTTGACAGTCACTGGTGTTGTGGGTATACAGGTTATGGAAGGCGTAGAACGGTCGGCTGCTCTTGGATGACTCAGGCTGGTCTCTGCCGTGCTTGGTGTCTAGTTCCGCTGCGAGCTCGGCTGCTCCCTTGCGCTTCACGTCCTTGGCCTTGGCTTTCTTCTCCTCCGGGTCCGCAGCCGGAGCTCGAGGAGGGAGAGGTGCCCTTCCTCAGCTCTTGCGCACTTGGTCGCCAGGTTGAACAGCTCCTGAGATGTGCACAACTCCTCATGGATAGCGAGCTCCTCCTTCATCTTGACGTCATGGACGCCATCAGAGAACGCAGAGATGATGGCCTCGTCCGTCACCTTGGGGATCTTGAGTCGAACGTTGTTGAAGCGCTGGATGTACTTCTGGACGGTCTCTCCTGGTTGTTGCTTGATGCGATGCAGGTCTCCCATGGCCGGTGGGCGGTCGCGACTGCCCTAGAAGTTGGCAACGAAGCGGTCGCGCATCTTGTCCCAGGAGGAGATCGAGCCTGGAGGCAGGTTCAGGAGCCACGAACGGGCGTCGTCTTTGAGCTCCATGGGGAACCAGTTCGCCATGACTTTCTCGTCGCCGTTGGACGCCTCGATGCTTAGCTCATAGAGCTGCAGGAACTCCGCGGGGTCGGGGGTGCCGTTGTAGCGAGGAGGCAGATCCAGCCTGAACTTGCCCGGCCAGGCGACACTACGCAGCTCGGGTGTGAAGGTGCGGCAGCTGGACGTGGTCGCCGGGGCCCATCTTGGAGGCAGAGCTTGGTCTTGACGCCCACATGCCGCCATAGCAAGCGCCGCGGGGCCCTGCCGGGGCACACGATCCTGGCGCGGCGGTGCGAGGAGTGGCGGAGCGTTCTCTTGCGGTCGGGGGACTTCTTGACAGCTTCTTTCTTCACGCGCGGGCGCCAGATGCGGTGGGTCGCATCGCTGTGGCGCGCGCCTTGGTGCCAGGGCGCCGTCTTGGAGCAGAGATAGTGGAGGTGCTCCATGAGCTACGTCGCCTGTAGCTGGCGGAGGGCGAGGCAGAGAAAGGGATGGCGCAGGGGAGCCCCCTGCGGCGCGGACAAGCTCGGCGATGCGGTCGAGCCAGTCCTCGTAGAGGTCATCTACCGGGCGGTAGTGCAGGAGCTCGTGCCCCATGAGGAGCGCGGCTCGTCCGTTCATGGGAGCGCGACGAGTGTGGGATGATGAACTAACGGGAGTCGGCAATGGAGTGGCGGTGCGGCCGTCCCGCCGCAACGAGGGGTGCCGCGAGGACGCTTGCTGCTTGTTCCCTGCCGGACCGGTGGCGGCGTAGGCGGTAGGCGACGGAGAATGACGAGGTGGCCCGCCGACGGGAGCCGTCTGAGCGACGCGGATGGCGAGGGCGGCCCGGCGCTCGGCGCGAGCACGGCAAGCGTCCGCCAGGGAGATGACGGAGCGAGGCGACATGGAGCGACGGAAGGGAAGCTTCGGCGCACCCCTACCTGGCGCGCCAAATGTCGGATGATGGGTTCTGGCAAAACCCTTAAGGTTAGAACTCTAGGGTGCGCGCGAAGTTCTTTCCCTCCTACAGATCCGCGTCCTAACTAGCAAAGATCTCAAGCACGAACTCGACGAACTCACAACACAAAAGACACAAGATTCATACTGGTTTGAGCCACCGTTGTGGTGTAATACCCTACTCCAGTGTGGTGGTGGTGGATTGCCTCTTGGGCTGATGATGAACAGTACAAGGAGAAGAACAACCTCCTGAGGTTGGGGTGTTCTTGTGCTTGGTGTGCTTGTGAGTGAGAGGATGTAAGATCGAATCCCCCCTATCAGTTCGGGTCTCAGTCCGATCGGTTCCCCCACTGTGGTGGCTAGTCCTACTTATATAGGCCCTGGTCCTCTTCCCAAATATTGAGCGGGAAGGGATCCCACAATGGCCAGATTTGAAGGGGAACATCTAGTACAGCTTATCCTCGACAAAGTGGTCTCGGCCGCAGGCTCTGGTGGTGACGCCGCCTTGGGCTCCATGGTGACCTCCGTCTTGCCGTCCTGCTGGTCTTGCTCTCGTTGCACCAATATGGAAACCTTTGCTTGACGCCTCGGTACTCTGCGCCTACGCTCGCTCCCTTAGCACCAAAGGGGAAACAAGGACACTGCGCGCGCTGGCGCCCGCCTAGCACCCGCCTGATCTTGATCGTCATAGCTCACGTCGCGAGAACCTCGCAAGGTTTGCCCAGCCTTGATCTCTCCACTCCTCGCGAGTCAACCTGGTAACGCCGCTCCCGAGGAGGTCTTGTGTCATCCGCCTCGCGAGGGTCTTTGATGCCTTGTTGATGAAGATGGGCGTACAGGCCTGCTAGCACAGCCACGCCATGGGCCGCAGGCAGGCAAGTCTGGGGACCCCCATTCCCAGAACGCCGACAATCATAATCTACTAAACTTGCAGCACATTCTTCTATATTTAGATGTTTGACGTAATCACTATGTTGTGCAGCATCTACAAAAAGGAGTTACTGCCGCAAAATCCAAGAAACATTGACAAACTGGTTATGGCAGGATTTGCTAAATGGTTCAAGAGCCATGTAATCTTTTGAATTCCACTGTCAGTTTTTTTAATATATTGAGTACATAAGATGGTCAGCTTGTCTATTTTCTAACCATAGGTTAAGAAGATGCGGGAGGATGGGCAGGCAGTTGATGATGCCCTTTACGCACTAGCAATGGGTCCTGATACGCGTTGTTGGAGATGTGCACTACAACACTAATTTGGGCATTTTTAGAATACTCGGCCCAGGGTTGAGGATTGTTGTTGAGACGCGACGGATGACTCTGTGTGATTTGCAGCAATGGCACCGCACCAATGGCAGCGGGTTGCGATGAGCAATCGGCTGCGGTGCGTGTGACGGCGGTGGTGTAATGAGACCTACAGGCGATGGTATGGGTGGCGACTTGGCGCATATCTGGTTGTTGCCTGCTGAAGAGCAGGTGGCGAGCAGCCAGCGGACATGGTTGTTGCGGCCGAGCTTCTGATGCTAGGCAGAGTAAGTGGAGAAGAGGAGAAGCGAACGTTGGATATGTCACTTTCATTACTTGCAGAGTAGCATAGCACCATATATAGTCATAGTCTAGGTTTGGATTCAACCAGCCATGTGAGCACGCCTCTTTTTTCTAAAACTCAACAACGTCTCTTTACCGTACACTAGCTTTTCTCGCATTCTTCTCAAGTCTTTGATTTTCTTTCTTTTTTTGCGAGGAAGGAAGGAGGACAAAAGTGAGAGTTCCTCGGACTCGAACCCAAGAACTCTTGGTTAAAAACCAAGGGTGCTAGTCACTTATGTGGCGAACGTTCCCTAGGGGGAGGATGACAGATGAACGCATTTTCCTCGCTGCTTTAGTTGCGAGGCAAGATCAAACGGTCGCAGTTTCGGGAATGTTATCAGGTGAACGAGCCCATTTTTTCTTTTCTTCCTATATATAAAAAAGTATGCTACTTGGTGTTAGCTTAGTCAACAAATGATTATGCCAACCTTTACCATTGGATTCACATTCAACTTCTGTCGTGTTTCTTTGGTCTCTTCTTCCTCCGGCCGCCAAAGCCAAACCAGCGCCGGCGGGACCGCCTGCTCCCGCCTCCCATGGCTGGTTGTGCTGCCGCGCAAGCATCATGGCCACATCGCACCCTAAAACTCTTTGCATCTTCCCCGGCTCCTATTTGTTCCCGTCCGAGGCCTCACCATCGTCCTCCGCATTGGTTCGCTCACCGCGGCGCCGCCCTCCGGTGTTGTCAACATGGTCAACAACCGAGAGGAATAAGGAGATGACTGTACCTGGTGAGGATGACAGTAGGGAACCAGCAGCGCACACAGTAATTTTGTTTTTTCAGGACGGAGAAGGGTATCAACTGGGTTGTTCAGGAGCTGTGGCCCGTCTAGCACATGACCAGCCTAGTAAGTTTTTTCCTTTCTGAAAATGGCTAGCCCAGCTATTTTGTTTTTTGCAGAATATCCAACGTAGGCCTACTTGCTTTTCTACGCCCTGCTGGGCCGGAAATCTTTCAAGACGAGGAGGGATGCATTTTGCCCAGCAAATGGGCTATAAGTAATATTAAATGGGTTGTAAAATGAAAAAATACAACAAACAGGCAATTAGTTCCAAAATACTTTTTTCTTTCGGATTTTGATATTTTAAATTTCATTGTTTTGTGCGGGTAAAATTTCATTGGATTTAAATTCAGGTATGTTTAGTTTTAAAATTAATTTGAATCCGGCTAGAAATTTTGGGTTGTATGCTGTTTGGGACAGATTTGGAGGCTGACTTGTGGGTCTACTAGGTTGACGTGTACGAAAGGCTTTGTCAACTTAGTCCACAAACGATTCTAGCAGCAGTGACCGTTGTATGTTAATCCAACGGCCGTGCTGCTTCTTCAATATCTGATCTTCTTGCTCCAACCGCCCAAACTAGCGCTAGTGGCACTGCCTGCTCCCGCCTCCCGTGGCCGCAGAGGCCGCACCACCCCACGCTACTCCATTCCTGGCCAGGCCATTCCTCTACTCACCCACACCTCATGTTATTTTCCGGCGACGGCAGCCGGACCAGTAAACCCTCTTACTCCCCACCGCGTGGGTAACCACTGCCGAGTCTTCCCCGGCTCCGTGTCGTTCCCTTCCTAGGCCTCGCCATCGTCCACCACCCTGGTGCTCTCAGCGCGTCGTGGTAAACGTGGTCGGTGAACGACATCCATCGGATGTGGACTGTACGTGGACAGGCTGACAGCTGGGTCCACGGCCGCACACAAGGAAATGCCTCCTTATTACGCGCAAAATAATGATTGCTCCACCTGACATCTGGGACCCACCAGAAGGGCCTCTGTATTTCATGAAAAAATGTTCCCCCCGCTGACAGGTTGGACCCACCAGCTATACCTTCGCACAAAAGGAAGTGCCTCCTTATTACGCACAAAAAAAATGAATACTCCCCCTGCTAGCTGGGACCCAGCATAGTGGGAGGCTGGCATGTGGGCCTACTAAGTTGATAGGGACAGAGGGCTTTGTTTACTTAGTCAATATGAACGATTCTAGATCCAGTGACCGTACGATGTCCATCCAACGGCCGTAGTGCTTCTTCGACATCTGGTCTTCTTGCTCTATCTGCCCAAAGCAGCGCCCGTTGTGCCGCCAGCTCCTGCCTCCCGTGGCTGGCTGTGCTGCCGTGGAGGCCTCACCCCCCCTACTACTCCCACCGCTGGCAAGGCCCTACGGCAACGGGTAGCCTCACACCACGCCGAATCCGTGAACTCGTATTCTCTCCACAGGCATCCATCGCCGCTGTTTTCCCGGCCCGCCGCCCCTTCCTTGGCCTCGCTGTCGTCCAATACTTTGGTGCTCTCGACGCTATGCGGGTCAATGTGGTCAACGCATCGACTTCCATCGGAAGAGTACTGCACGTGGAGTGGCTGACAGCTGGGTCCACGGCCGCAGCAAGGAAATGCCTCCTTATTATGTGGAAAATAATGATTCCTCCACCTGACAGCAGGGACCCACCGGACGGGCCACCATATTTCGTGAAAAAAAAACGTTTCCCCCTGACTGTTGGGACCCACTAGCTACATCTTCGCACGCAAGGAAGTGCCTAGCAGTCGGGTCCCACCTGGTCGAAGCATACGTAGCATCGTCATTCTAGTCGCGAACGTGTACGTACATACTGGTCGATGTAGAGGCGTGCTCATGTCGTAATAGAGGTGCGCATGTGTCGTAGTAGAGGCGCGCACGTAGCATGTACACATACGTACAACCAGGGTGCAAGAAAGTAAATACGGCCACATACGTACAAACGGGCAGGGTCTCGAACGCCTACTTGCGCATATGTACGACCAGGGCTCGTGTACATGGTTGGGTCAGAACGGATAAACTGCGTCATCGTCGTGTTCATGGGGAGCCAACTGGCTGGGTCGGAACGGAATGCGTCGGCGTGTTCATTGGGAGCCAACCAGCTTGGACGGAACAGCTGATGGAAACGAGGCCTGGCATACCATAGAACTGAGGAAACGGCCTTGTGTTCGACCGGCCACGATCGAAACAGGATCCTGTTCATCGGGAGGGGTCTGGTGTACTGCAAAACAGAGGAAACGGACTTCTCTTGGACCTCCTATGGTCGAAACGGGGTCCTGTTGATCATGAGGGGTGTGGCATACCGCAAAACAAAGGAAATGGACTTGTGTTGGAGCTCTACGGTCGAAACAGGGGTCCTGTTCATCGGGAGGGGTGTGGCGTACGGCAAAACGGGACTCCACGGGATATTATTCATCTCCACCGTCGACTGCCTCCACTGGCTTCTATTCATCCACCATCGACCTCCTCCAGCCTCCAGCTGGAACTGTTCATCCACGGGCTCCTGTTCATCTAGCCTCCACTGCACGCTCCTCAACCGGCTACTATTCAACCAGTCCTCTCCACGGGGTCCTGTTCGACCACCCCTCCACGGGCTACTGTCATCTAGCTCTCCACCAGCTACTATTCAACCAGCCCTCCACGGGGTCCTGTTCATCCAGCCCTCCACGGGGTCCTGTTCATCCACCCCTCCACGGGGTCCTGTTCATCCACCGCTCGACCGATCGGGGTCCTGCTCATCCATGGCAACACCACGGGTCCCGTTCATCCAACCCCCAACCGGAACTGTTCATCCAAACCCCAACAACGCCATCGTTCGTCAAGAGGCAGATCGATCGCTTCAGCTAGCGTAGTAGTGAAGGAATCACTGGATCATTAACGACAAGGGATCGATCGACGCCGGGTTCGAACACGAAGCTCGCAGCAATCGCCGGCTTCGCTTAGAGCTCAACGCCTTTGCACGCACGCCGCAGACACGCATAAGAGAAACACGCATCGCTCGGCCCCCGACCACCCACCATAACCGGGAACTCCCCCGATATTTTCCTCCCCCTCGCTTCTACCATGGTTTTTTCCATCAAGGACGGCCCAAAGAATGTCATGCAGCTGCGTCTCCAGCCCGCCCAGGCCGAAAAGCCCATTTTCTGTCATGATTTTTTGTCATAGAAGTAGGAGCCCACCACATCCATGATGATACCGGGTTTTGTCACAATTATCGTGATAGAAGTGTCATAAGCATGACATAAATTTTTTTGTTCGGCCCAAAATGTCACGGATGTGTCTTTTTTTGTAGTGCATTGACCTCTCGTGCCCATCGCTTGAGTTGGCGATGAGAGGTGTGCAAAGATGCACCTCCGTCAATGCATAGGGCGTCAGTGGCCTTCTGAAATTCATGCTCACTGGTTTCTTCTTCATTTCCTCCATCACTCACATCATCACATATTTCCTTCTCTTGGCCCCTGGCGGGTGAGGGAGTCCTGGATTAGGGGGTATCTGGACAGCTGGATTATATACATTGTCCGGACTATTGAAGCGTGAAGATACAAGACTCAAGACTTCGTCCCGTGTCCGGATGGAACTCCCCTTGGCGTGGAAGGCAAGCTTGGCAATCTGGATATTGTATTTCCTTCCTTGTAACCGACTCCGTGTAAACCCTAGCCCTCTCTGGTGTCTATATAAACCGGAGAGGTTGGTCCTTAGAAGGCCGATAACAATTACAATCATACCATCATAGGCTAGCTTCTAGGGTTTAGCCTCTACGATCTCGTGGTAGATCTACTCTTGTACTACCCATATATTCAATATTAATCAAGCAGGAAGTAGGGTTTTACCTCCATCGAGAGGGCCTGAACCTGGGTAAACATTGTGTCCCTTGCTTCCTGTTACCATCAGCCTAAGACGCACAGATCGGGACCCCCTACCCGAGATCCGCTGGTTTTGACACCGACATTGCTGCTTTCATTGAGAGTTCCTCTGTGTCGTTGCTGCAAGGCTCGATGGCTCGCCTCGCTGTCGTGGGACAACATTACAGAGGAGCTCCGCTATAGGCCAAACTCTCGGACTAGGCGGCTTCATTATGGCCGCCCCATCGGCGGTCGCTGCAGACGATGGCCTCTCGGGTCATCACGCATAAACTTCGTGATCAATTCGAACTCGCCAACAGATGGATCTGATAGAGCTCTCTTCTCTTAATGAGCTCTTGATCGCATCGCCGCTTTGGGAGTCGCGAACGATTATGACCGGATCGGGCTTAAACCCGACCAAAGGGACATTAAATCCTCGCCGACCACCCATGAGATAGCGGTAGCGGAGGAATCACACGAGGAGTATCCTCTATTTTGAGGACGAATTATGTCTCGGATCGCCGAGCTCCGGGAGCCGACACCCGCCTGAGGGAGGATATGACCCGGTCCCGGACTTAGAATCGGCACGGGGCCGAAAAATTGGGAAGGCCCCGGATCCCGAGCTGTCGAACCTCGGAAGCTCCATGCCCGGGTACTAGATCGGATCAGTAATCCGGATTCAGCTATAACCACCCACAGAGACTTAAATCGCCTCTCCATATCGGCAAGAGCCCTAGGAGACAGGCATCATTATCGGGCCAGATTCCTCCTTGCGCTAAACAAGGTCGAGGACTGCCACGAGGAGGACGAGTCTCACTCTTCGCGCAAAACTACATGGACAAAGGAATCCTTAGTGCTATAAGTCGCCATGACATAGTACGCTTATGACTTAGCAACCATAGTACATAAAGTCTATGCGATGGAAAGCGCCTGAAAACCCAAGCTGGATTTTGGGACAGTCCGCTCACCAAAACCTTTGTCCGAACTAAACAAAGCTTAACTCTCGTAAGTCGGCCGATCCAATCCCCAAGAAACCAAAGCCCACCCCACGCGGGAACCAGATTGGAAAAATGGCTCAATGGGCCATGTAACTCCACAAAGACGGGACACAACACCAACTCATAGCCTTAGGGCATGTTGGATACTCCGGCAGAAGTTGCAAAAGTGGCGAGGATCTTCTTACGTAACAACATCCCGCCAACGAGCACAATACGGTACTAACAATCTTGAGACTTTTGCCTCAAACAAGAGGGCGTAAGCGAGCCCATCGAAGCTCCGCAGAAATTTGCCATATGGCCAAAATAAACCCCTGGAACGAAACTGCTATAACTTTCAATGCTAGTGACGAACCTCGACTCCAGACTGTCCGGGCACCAGCCGCTTTGGTTCTTAGCCCAATCGTGGACTTTGCCGCTTCACTAAAGTGCTCATGGATGGCGGAAGTGGATTAAACTTGATCTATGAAGAGACACTCAGCAAGATGGAATTGACAAAGGCCGATTGAACAAAGCGGCACAACCTTCAATGGAATTATCCCTAGTCGGAAGCGCTGTGCAGGAAAAATCACACTCGACGTGGTATTCGACACCCAGGAGAATTATAGGTCCGAAGAAATCACATTCCAAGTGGCCCCTTTTAGCAGCGGATACCACGCCCTTCTAGGGCGGGACGGGTTTACAAGCTTTCAAGCTATACCCCATTACGGGTACATGAAGCTTAAAATGCCCGGACCCAATGGAATCATCACTCTAGCCAGTGATCCGGACGTCGCACTTCGCGCTGAAAACAAAACCGCAGCACTAGCCCTGGAGGCATTATCTAAGGCCCTAGCACCCGAAGAATTAACAACACTGTGGGCCACCATGGACAAGGACGTCGTGATACTCGACAAGCCTCCCAAGTCCACCTCATTTAAACCCGCAGACGAGATAGTAAAATTCCAAGTCCATCCAACGGACCCCATGAACACAGCTTCCGTCGGGACACAGCTGAGCCCCATGATGGACGCCGCACTGCGAGACTTCTTACACGAGAATTGGGACATCTTCGCCTGGCACCCATCGGACATGCCGGGCATCCCACGCAGATTGGCCGAACACAGCCTCAATATACTAAAAGGATACAAACCGGTCAAGCAGACTCGAAGACGGTTTTCAGAGCCCAAACGGCCGGCCATGGGGGAAGAGCTAGCCAAACTACTCGAGGCCGGATTCATCAAAGATATCAAGCATCCGGATTAGCTGGCAAACTTGGTAATGGTACCAAAGAAGGACAAATCCTGGCGCCTATGTGTCGACTTTAAAGACCTCAACAAGGCTTGCCCCAAGGATCCCTTTCCCCTCCCTCACATCGATCAAATCATTGATGCCACAGCAGGACACGACTTGCTGTGTTTCCTCGATGCATACTCTAGATACCATCAAATAAAGATGGCAGAGTCTGACTGAGGGAGTCCTGGACTAGGAGGTGTCCGGATAGCCGAACTATCATCTTTGGCCGGACTCCAAGACTATGAAGATACAAGATTGAAGACTTCGTCCCTTGTCCGGATAGGACTTTCCTTGGCATGGAAAGCAAGCTTGGCGATACAGATATGTAGATCTCCTACCATTGTAACCGACTCGGTGTAACCCTAACCCTATTCGGTGTCTATATAAACCGAAGGGTTTTAGTCCGTAGGACGAACAACAATCATACCATAGGCTAGCTTCTAGGGTTTAGCCTCCTTGATCTCGTGGTAGATCTACTCTTGTACTACCCATATCATCAATATTAATCAAGCAGGAGTAGGGTATTACCTCTGAACCTGGGTAAAACATCGTGTCCCTTGTCTCCTGTTACCATCCGCCTAGACGCACAGTTCGGGACCCCCTACCCGAGATTCGACGGTTTTGACACCGACATTGGTGCTTTCATTGAGAGTTCCTTTGTGTCGTCACCTATAGGCCCGATGCTTCCTTCGATCATCAACAACGGCGCGGTCCAGGGTGAGACTTTTCTCCCCGGACAGATCTTTGTATTCGGCGGCTTTGCACTGCGGGCCAATTCACTTGGCCATCTGGAGCAGATCTAAAGCTATGCCCCTGGCCATCAGGTCAGATTTGGGAGTTTGAACTACACGCCCGACATCCGCGGAGACTTGATCTTCGACGGATTCGAGCCACAGCAAAGTGCGCGCCAGACTGTCTCGATGGGCACGATCTAGCTCGCCGCGAACGGTGTCCCGAGGCCGCATAGCAGTCCGCTCCGACCCTTAGCTCGAGCCGACTCCCCGATCAAAGGACGAGTGGTTGGACACCGCCCGGGCTACGATCTTAACGGCGATTGAGCCAACTCCATCCTCTCCTTATGAAGACCGTGACTCAAGGTGCCGGACTCTGTCCGGACTCGAACCCTCGCGCCTGCGCCATCGAATCCGATTAGGCGCCGTCATGGAGTTCATCGCCATGACATCTTTCAAAGACTCGCCTTTGGCGACATCCTGAATTCACTAAAGTCTCTCTTTATCCGAGAGCCCTGGCGGACTACGGTCAGGAAGGTTGGGATACGGACGATGATTTAACCGACATGCTCGACTTTGACTCAAGACATCGACGGTATGGACGACGATGCCGGAGACGACCAAGAACCAGCGCCACTGTGGCACTAGAAGGCCACCTCACATACGACATATACATGGTGGACATCCCAAAAGATGGGAACGGCGATGGAACAACGGAGGATGACCCTCCAAGAAACAGCCCAAGCGCCGACGCAGTGGGCGCCGCCTAAATCCCGCCACAAGAAAACGGCGATTCCGCACGGAGACAATAATACCGGACAAGTGCCGAAGACGATCCCCCTCCAGCAGGACTCAGCGTAGGAGGAGGGAGATAAGACCGCACGGCAAGGCGTGAGAAGAGAGGTAGAGGACGATAACGCCCCCCCTCCAAGATGAGGCAAGCCTCGACGACGATTTAATTTGTCATGCCCGAGGATCCCGCCAACAGAGCCTTTCAAACGCAGGCTTATGGCCACGGCAAGCAGCCTCAAGAAAAAGCAGCAGGAGCTTAGAGCTGACCAAGACTTGCTAGTCGACAGATGGATCAAGTCCTTGCAGCCAAGAGTATGAACTCAACGCCTCCAAGAGATACCCCAAACGCAGGCTGCTACCCCAATTAGAGGAAGCAGCACCCAAACCTACATCACCAACAAGATGATGCGGCCGACCGCCACCCGTGGTCTCGACAGAGAGGCCTCTAGACCTCCATTCAAGCCGCACTCGGCGCCGAAAGTACCAAGGCACGGGAAACGTGCTAGACTCTGCGAGACATATTGGAGGACAAGGCAAGGCAAACAAGATCGATCTATGGATCGCGTGCCCTATGACACGTGATGATAACCGCCACGCCGGATACAGAATTCCGCGGGCGAACACGTGAGACAAAGCTCATATGAGCTACGCCGTGATATAGCCCAATACTGAGGCGCCAAGCACACCCACTATGCTTCAGGGATGAAGTAATGGATCATCAAATCCCCGAGGGTTTCAAACCCGTAAACATCGAGTCATACGATGGCACAACAGATCCTGCGGTCTGGATCGAGGACTATCTCCTCCATATCCACATGGCTCGCGGTGATGATCTACATGCCATCAAATACCTCCCACTCAAGCTTAAAGGACCAGCTCGGCATTGGCTCAATAGCTTGCCAGCAGAATCAATTGGTTGTTGGGAGGACCTGGAAGCCGCATTCCTTGATAACTTCCAGGGCACATACGTGCGACCACCAGATGCCAATGACCTCAGCCACATAATTCAGCAGCCAGAAGAATCGGCCATACAATTCTGGACACGGTTCCTAACCAAAAAAATCAAATCGTTGACTGCCCGGATGCAGAGGCCCTAGCAGCCTTCAAACACAACATCTGCGACGAGTGACTAGCCCGGCACCTAGGACAGGAAAAGCCGAAATCCATGGCAGCCCTCACCACACTCATGACCCGCTTTTGCGCGGGAGAAGATAGCTGGCTAGCTCGTAGTAACAACTTGAACAAAAACCCTGGTAGTTCGGATACCAAGGACAGCAATGGCAGGTTGCGTCGCAACAAGAACAAGCGCCACATTAACGGCGATAATGATGAAGATACGGCAGTCAATGCTGGATTCAGAGGCTCTAAACCCGGTCAGCGGAAGAAGCCATTCAAAAGAAATACCTGTGGCCCGCCCAACTTGGACCGAATACTCGATCGCATGTGCGATACATGGCACCCCGAAAACCAGCCAACCACACCAATAGGGATTGTTGGGTGTTCAAGCAAAGGAAAGTTAAGTGCGAACTCAATGACAAGGGGCTGCATAGCGATGACGAGGAAGAGCCCGGCCGCCCGAACAATAGAGGATGAAGGGCTTTCCCACACAAGTGCGGACGGTGAACATGATATACGCAACCCACATACCCAAAGGGAGCGGAAGCGTGCACTAAGGGACGATATGCGATGGAGCGGTCGCCCAAGTTCAACCCATGGTCCTCCTGCCCGATCACATTTGATCAAGGACCACCCACTAGCATCCGTCACGGCGGATTAGCCGCATTGGTTCTTGAACCAATCATCGACGGATTTCACCTCACTAGAGTCTTGATGGGCGGCGGTAGCAGCCTGAACCTGCTTTATCAGGATACAGTGCGCAAAATGGGCATAGACCCCTCAAGGATTAAAGCTACAAAGACGACCTTTAAAGGCACCATACCGGGTGTAGAGGCCAATTGTACAGGCTCAGTTACACTCGAAGTGGTCTTCGGATCCCCGGATAACTTCCGAAGCAAAGAGTTAATCTTCGACATAGTCCCGTTCATGGCGGCTATCACGCGATCGCTTGGACGAACCGCATTTGCAAAGTTCAATGCGGTGCCGCACTAACGCATACCTCAAGCTCAAGATGCCAGTCCTCGAGGAGTAATCACGGTCAATGGAAACACGAACGCTCTCTCCGAACGGAGGAGCACACGGTGTTCTCGGGCGGAGGTGCAAAGCAGCCTCTCACAGCAATTCTCGAGTCGGACACTAAACGTCCGGACACCGCTCAGCGCGCCGGAGTAACCTACAACAAGACCGCTCGCACGCTCCAAGCATGCGAGTAATCCGCCCCAACCCCAGCCCTCGCGAATGCTGAAGCGATATTACGCGTACATAACTACGATCTGGAGATACCATGGGCATAAGGGAGGGGCACGACACGGCACGCCTGAATGCGGCTCAACCGCACTGGGGCTCCGATTGTGTCATTCTTTTCTTTTCTTATTTTTTTACTTTCGGGACTCCGTTTTCCGAAGTCCTGTCCGCACTAGAATTGCCGAACTCACGATGCAACAGCCGTGGAAGCGAAAGCTACGTCGAGTGTCCAGTGGTCTCTACTACGAGCATTATACCTGTTTTACATACCATCCCGCAGCTTACCTCGAGGGGGACATGTTAAATAGTCCCATGCCTTGCTTATCGCACAATTTGTATCGCTCGCTTTTATTTGCAGTTTCTTTTGAATAAACAATACATAGCTTTTGCCTATTATTGCACTCCTTTCTTTATCTATATATATGTTCATTTCATGACATGTTGCACCCGTACACTTTGGTACGGCCAATACACTAGGGGCTTAAGTGCCCCAAAAGCATGGTGTGAGAAGTCCGAACACTTTCACAAGTGCGGCACCCCGAACTTATAGCATTATATGCGTCGGCTCCAAATCATGTCTTGGGTCAATAGTTGGGTTTGCCCGGCTCCCATGTTTTGGTACCTTACGTTCCGTTTATCGGCTAAGGTAGCGTTGGGAGAACCACTGCGATTGTGCCCCGGTTGAGCTGGGTTGAGCACCTCAGTGGAGAAAGCTAAAACTGACCGTCATGATAAGGCGAGAGCCGGTCGCTGTTCGAGAGGTTTTTCGGGTCCCTAAAGACTTATGCCGCTTAGAGCGAGGAGTCGGCATTGTCCGGCCAAGGCGTGGATAGCGCCCCGAACTCGGTCTTCCGAATACTAGGGGCTTCGCCGAAATTTAAAATTATAGAATTCTATGGCTAAGTGAGAGTGTTCAAGCACTATAAGTCCGGTTGCCTTGTTCGTTGCGTTGAGCGCCTCCCTCGATGGACCCAAGAATGGGAACAAGAGCGCTCAAGTTTATCCCGAACACCCCAGCACTCGTGGCATGGGGGCTGAAGCCAACGACTTGCCATCTCTCAAATTTGATAAACGGCCGCATGAAGGTAATATTTTAAATTAACAAGCGTTGCTTAGCGATATGAACAAGTTTTCAGCGCACAAGATAACAAATGCGAGTCTATTAAAAATTACATCTTTGGAGCACTCATCCGCTATCTGGCGGGCACCCTTCAGACTCCCTCATAGTACATTTCGGGCTTGCGATGATCCTTGCCCTTGGTGGTTCCGTCCGTCACAAGCTTCTCCGCATCCGGCTTGCCCCTGCACTTTAGCACGGGCAAGGGCCCGACGGCACCTTCAATGCAGACGGAGCGCTTGATGACTTCAATCCATGGACAAAGGCCCACCAGCCGCTGCACTAACCCAAAATAGCTCCTGTGCATGGCTTCCAATGGCCACAACGAACTATGAGGCCCTTCATGGCCTGTTCGGCGACCTTGTGGAGCTCGACCAGCTTCTTCACTGGTCGCTCAGAGCACCGACGGTCAGCCTCAAAGATACCGAGACCGTAACACCTTCTCCGCCGAGCTCCCTCCTTGGCGCGGTAGAACGCGGCAGCATCGACACACCACGTGGCAGATCTGCGAATGCCCCGAGAGCTCCGGATTCGGTAAGTACTAGATAATTGACTTTTACATTCTTGCTCTGCATAAAGAATGCCTTACCCATGCGATCTTCTTCATTGCCTCAATCTCTGGAGGGCTTTTGGGCCTCGGCCTTAGCAGCTTTGGCACTCTCAAGAGCCGAGGCAAGCTCGGACTCTCGGGTCTTGAGTCACGCTCCAAACCTCGTGTTTTCCACGAGAGCTGGAGCTCTTGCCGCACTCCTCCGCCAGCTGCGCCTCCCCTTCTCTCGCTCGGTGCACTCCTTAGCCGCTTTGTTTTCGCCCGGACACCGCCTCCTTGTGGTCGCCACCTCGCTCGTGGCCCCTGCAGTACCCATGTTATTCATGTTATTTTTTGCAACCAAATCCTTTCTATAAGGTATTTCTTTAATAAGGTATTACTTACCTTCCTTGTCCTCGAGCTACTTCTTGGCAAGGCCGAGCTTGTTCTCGGACCGCTCAAGGCTCTGCTTCAATGCATTGACCTCCATGATCAAGGCGGCAGAGGTCAGCAAGAGCCTCGCATTCGCATATTGACATACTTATGTTAGACTCCTGCGATATCTTTTAGATCCTTAGTCCGCATTTTCTTTCCGAACACCGAACTAAGCATTAGGGGCTACTGTCTATGCGGTAATATTTCTACATATTCTAAACTTACCTCAAAGCCTGTTAGAAGGCTGGTACAAGCTTCAGTCAGCCCGCTCTTGGCGGACTGAACTTTCTGGATCACCACACTCATAATAGTGCGGTGCTCCTCCTCGATGGAGGCGTTAAGCGCCTCCGAAGCAGCTATCCGGTGCCTCCGGTTGGACGGAGGACACCGGCGTCTTACCCTTCCTACGAAGGGACCGCTTGCCGGACTTCGGAACCGCTGAAGGTTCCGGTATGGAGTCCGGACGAGGGTCGGGCTTAGAGCCCCTGGGGGTCTCGCTCCCCTCGCGCCTGGAGTCCAGGAGGCTTCCTTGCGGTGCCTCCTGCGCCACCTCCTCTTAACCAGGCCCCCCTCGGGGCCCCACCTCGGCGTCGTCCGCAGCGTGAGGTGAGGAGGCGGCCGGAAGTGAAGTACTCTCCACTTCCGACGAATCTGAGGACCCGCCAGCGGCGGCGAACTCCTGCCCTGGGCGGGCTGCATGATTGTTCGGCGTTAGAGAACACTATGCAATGAAAAAAGCCATGGGTATCTGGACACTTACGATCTCGCCAGGGGCTTGGCCCTTGTTGGCCACTCCTCCTCGTCGTCGTCGGCGTTGGCGGAGAAGTCCGGAGGAAGGGTCCTTCCCTTCTTGGACCCTCCGGCCTCCCTAGTTGGGGCGGCCTTCCTTTTCTTCTCTCCCCCCTCTGGGGGAGAGGCTTCTTTTTCCTCCTCCTCTTCCTCAGAGGAGGATTCCGCTTCAGAGTTGTCGGGCGGTGAGTCCGACAGCACCTGGCGCCGGGAGATCTTTCGAGTTCCCGTGGCCTCCTTCTTGGCCTTCTTCTCCGGCACCACGTGAGGTACCGGAGCCAGCAGCCCCTGCCAATCAGGCGCCCACTGGTCTTCGGCAAGGGGTCGGACAGTTAATTTGTCCGGACGTCTCCAGCCAGTCCTTTAAAAGGTTGGGGAGTTTTAGACCCCGCATAGAGTCAAACTATGAAAAAAGAGTCCCATAAAGGGTAAAATAACTTACCTCGCTGGCTTGACGCCTGTGAGCTGAATCCGCGATCTTGATGGCGGATGTGGGAGCCTCGGCGCCCTTGAACAGCACCTTCGGGCATCTTCGTGCGTAGTGTCAAGAGCCTTTTGAGTTGAGTGCTGTGTCGGATCGAACTCCCACAATTTGAAGGCCCGTTGTTGGCATGGGAGAATCCGGTGGATGAGCATCACCGGATTATGTTGACAAGCCCGAGATTCTTGTCCACCGTGTTTTGACGCAGGTTTGGAGTCGGACAGCTCGTTCGAATTCCCCACGTCAGCCCATCTTTTTCCATGATGAGAGCCGTGGGAAGCCAGATCGAATTTGGGGCCGCTGCCCATTGAGAGTCGCGCGGCTCGGTGATGTAGAACCACCCGATTGCCACCCCTTTATGGTCTCCACAAAGGTGCCCTCGAGCCATAGGACTTTGGCCATCTTGCCAACCATGGCGCCTCCGACTCCGCTTGGCGCCGACCCACTACCTTCGCTTGACATTGAAGATCTTCAGCCATAAGTCAAGTGGGGCTGATGCAGAGGAAGGCCTTCGCTACACACGATAAACGCCGAGATGTTGAGGATAAAGTTCGGGCCAGATCGTGGAAATCCAGGCCGTAGTAGAACATGATCCCCGGACAAATGGGTGAAGTGGAAAACCTAGTCCAGCGGAGGAAGTGGGTGAGAAACACCACCCTCTCATGGGGCCAGGGGTTGGAATGAGCTGCCCTCGTCGGGTAGCCGGTGCGCGATGTTCTTTGGACAAGTATCCGGCCTCCGCAGCTTTTCGATGTGTCCCTCCGTGGCGGAGGAGGCCATCCACCTGCCTCGCTCCGGACATAGTTGGAGAAGGTTGAGGTGGGATGTGCGGACTTGGGCGATGGAGCTTGAGTGCGCAGAAATGGATGAGCAAAGGAGGAAGAAGGCATAGGTGAAAAGGTGGATCCTTATCCCTTATATGGACGGACGAAGCTATCGTCCCCACCAACTGGTAAAACTCGCTTATCTCCCAAGCGCAGTAATCAATGGCGCGGATGGGTTACCCACGTCCGTATTGATGGGAACCCGGAATAAGGGGCACGATCTCCGCTTTGATAAGGCGTGCCAAAACCGCCGCTTCTAAAAGCGCTAAGGTAGAACGGTAAAAACTGATTCAGTATAAAGGCCTGGCCGTGGTGTGATGTCACGCCCATGAATCGTCGGCAGATCTGTGCAAAAATTATTCTCTCTACAATGGTATGTGGAACTTGTTTTGCAAAGCCGGACACTGTCCTTGTGTTCAAAACCTTCTATGAAGTATTCAGAGGAGGAACCCGTCTTGCAATGCCGAAGACAATATGTGCGCCAGACTCGTCGTCATTGAAGCCTGGTTCGAGGGGCTCTTGAGGAGTCTGGACTAGGGGTGTCGGATAGCGAACTATCATCTCTGGCGGACTCCAAGACTATGAAGATACAAGATTGAAGACTTAGTCCCTTGTTCGGATAGGACTTTCCTTGGCGTGGAAGGCAAGCTTGGCGATACGGATATGTAGATCTCCTACCATTGTAACCGACTCGGTGTAACCCTAACCCTATTCGGTGTCTATATAAACCGAAGGGTTTTAGTCCATAGGACGAACAAAAATCATACCATAGGCTAGCTTCTAGGGTTTAGCCTCCTTGATCTCGTGGTAGATCTACTCTTGTACTACCCATATCATCAATATTAATCAAGCAGGAGTAGGGTATTACCTCCATCGAGAGGGCCCGAACCTAGGTAAAAACATCGTGTCCCTTGTCTCTTGTTACCATCCGCCTAGACGCACAGTTCGGGACCCCCTACCCGAGATCCGCCGGTTTTGACACCGACACTGACCAAGCTGCAACAACTTTCATAACGCCATATGGCCCTTTCTGCTTCAACACTATGCCTTTTGGGCTTAAGAACGCCGGCGCAACCTACCAACGCATGATTCAAACATGCCTGGAAAAGCAAGTCGGCAAAACAGTGGAGGCATACGTCGATGACGTGGTCATAAAAACAAGACACGTCGAAACCCTAATAGATGACTTGAGGCTTACATTCGACAATCTCTGGACATACGACATCAAGATGAACCCGGAAAAATGCGTTTTTGGCGTCCCCTCGGGGAAACTACTCGGCTTCATCATTTCCAATAGAGGAATTGAAGCGAATCCGGCAAAAATCCGAGCTCTGTCACAGTTGGCTATACCAACAGACCTCAAGCACATCCAGAAACTAGCTGGATGCATGGCTGCTCTAAGCCGCTTTATCTCCAGGTTAGGAGAAAAGGCATTACCTCTTTACCGCCTTCTTCAGCACACCGGACACTTCGTGTGGACGGATGTAGCCGCGGCCAGACTGGATGAAATAAAGACCTTATTGGCCAGTAATCCAGTACTAACAGCGACAAATATTGACGAACCTATGCTGTTGTACATAGCTGCAACGCATCAAGTTGTAAGCGCAGTGCTCGTCATTGAACGAGAGGCTGGCGGATACAAATTCCCGCTCCAGAAGCCGGTTTACTACGTATCCACGGTCCTAACCCCATGCAAATCCCGATACTCACACTATCAACAAATAGCATACGCGGTGTTCATGGCATCCAGGAAGCTACGACACTACTTACAAGAGTGTTTGATTACAGTGGCCTCCGAAGTACCACTCAATGTCATAATAAATAACCGCGATGCTACGGGCCGGATTGCCAAATGGGCCATTGAGCTCCTTTCGTTCGACATAACATACAAACCATGGCGGGCCATCAAGTCGCAAGTATTGGCTGACCGTCGCGGATGGATGAGTTGAACTCCCTAAAGAGTATGGCGCATACTCAAACTGGATCATGCACTTCCACGGCTCTAAAATGCTGGCCGGATTGGGAGCAGGTGTAGTCCTGACGTCTCCCACCGGAGACACGGTCCCGTACGTCCTCCAAATATTATACACAGACTCCAACAATGCCGCCTAATATGAGGCTCTGTTGCATGGTCTTCGGATGGCAGTCTCTATGTGCATTCGACGCCTAGAAGTGCGCCAGGATTCAAGCCTCGCAATATCACAAATAAACGGAGATTTTGATGCCAAGGTCCCGAAAATGGCGGCCTACCGTAATGTCGTCCTCAAGATGTCATCTCGGTTCGAGGGGCTCGAATTCCACCATGTGGCTCGAGAAAACAATCAAGCGGCGGACGTCCTCGCTCGCATCGGCGCTAAACGCGACCCTGTCCCACCTAACATATTCTTGGAACGGTTGTTCAAGCCATCCGTAATATGGGAAGGGGAGTCCGGATACTAGCACGGAACCGAATACACCCCCAGATTCTGAACTATCAGACATAATCGGAGGTTCTACCACCAAAATAACGTCCTCGGCCCACGAAATCATGGCTGTAATTGCCCCGTGGACTGAGCCTTTCTTGGCCTACCTAAATAGGCAGGAGCTCCCCGAAGACCAAAATGAAGCACGCTGCATCGTCCGACGCTCTAAAGCTTACCAAGTCTATGAAGGGGAACTCTACAAGAAAAGCGCTACCGGAGTGCTCCAAAGATGCATCTCCGAAGAGGAAGGGCGGCAGCTCTTGGCTGAAATCCATGCCGGACTGGGTGGGCACCACACCGCGGCTCGAGCATTAGTCAGCAAGGCCTTCCGTACATGTTTCTACTGGCCGACGGCCCGAGCAGACGCACAGGACCTTGTCCAACATTGCGTTGGTTGCCAGCTCTTTGCCAATCAGAGTCATATGCCCCCTACCGCTCCCCAAACAATCCCCATAACTTGGCCCTTCGCGTCCGGGGCTGGATATGGTCGGACCTCTAAAGGGGGAAGTCATAAGAAAAATACTTATTGGTCATGGTGGACAAATTCACCAAATGGATAGAAGCCAAACCAGTCAAAACGGCGAATCCGGACCAGTAATAGACTTCATATCCGGTCGTACATCGACACGGTGTCCCCACAGCATCATCAACGATAATGGCTCAAATTTCACAGCCGACGAAGTGAAAACTTGGTGCGTAAAAATGGGCATTAAGCTTGATTACGCTTCCGTCTACCATCCCCAAACAAACGGCCAGGTAGAGCGGGCAAATGGTCTCATCATGAGCGGCATCAAACCCAGACTAGTGCGATCCTTGACAGAGTCGGATACGCACTGGGTCGGGGAGCTCGACTCCGTACTCTGGGGGTTGCGGACCATGCCGAATCGCACCACCGGATATACACCATTTTTATGGTGTACGGCGCGGAAGCAGTATTACCCTGTGACATTATACATGATTCGCCACACGTACACATGTACAAGAGAAGGAAGCCGAGTTAGATCGGCAGGATAACTTGGATGCCCTAGAGGAGGAGCGCGACATCGCAAAAGCCCGCTCCGCATTCTATCAGCAGCAGGCTCGACGATATCAATGCAAACAAGTGCGGGCCAAAACTTACAATATTGGCGAGCTCGTTCTACGCGTACCGGAGAAGAAGAAGGACAAGGTCAAACCCAAGTGGGAGGGTCCCTTCGTCATTGACAAAGTTCTCACCGAAGGAGCGTAATGCATCCGATAACAGACTCGAGCCTAACCCATGGAACGCGGCCAGACTCCGGAGATTCTACGCCTAGCGGCGAACTCAATGTTCGTCTCCTAAACCCTCCTTTTTAATTATGCTCCATCCCTTTTTCCTTTCTCGACCTTTTTCCTCTTCGCACAAAGTATTCAATACAATGCAGACTCCCGGATCACTCCGGCCGCACTAGGTGTGTAAGCAATACCTGGGGGCTTCCTATACGGAAGCTAAAAATAATTACTCACATGGCTTTCTTCCCATCACATATGCATTCTTTTTCCATATGTGCCTTTTCTTCACCATTATATTCATTGATATGACTTAAGATGTGGCCAAGCTGGGTTGCCTGGCTCTTGTGTTTATGCCCTACATTCCCGTTAATTCGGCTGGGGCATAATGGGAGCACCCTCTGCGATTATTCTTTGCCGGTTCAATCGGATGTGTACCTCAGATCGGGTGAAGCCTAAAGCTTCCTTCCTTAAGAGAATATTCGTCGATGAACAAAAGATGTATTCGTTTATTACAACGCAAATCCCGAAGTTTTGTATCCTGCGCAATCGTTCGCATCCGGACATGTGCATTGTCGCATGCTTACCTGTGGAAAGGAACCCTAACGGAACTATTCCCCCGGAAGATGTTTCTTACTATCCATGTAATATAACATAACTAGATGGGTACTTGTCATTGAAGCACTTATGACCCCTATGCTGGTGTCCACGCATACCCCGGTTACGTATAGCGAGTGGGTATTCGGACACACCGGACTATAGGATCCGGGGCTGAAGCGAAAAGGTCCGCCATGACAAATGATCTTAATCGGCTAGGGACTACTTATGTCCATTGAATTACGATCACTTGACTGACTATATTCCTCCTCTATACCATCCAACAGGCTATCTAGCTTACAATCCTGTTGAGAATATTTTATGACTAACGCTACGGTCATATACCGACTCACGGGAATTTCTTGCCCATCGGCCCCTTGATCCGACTTGACCATATGGTTCGGCTCCAGCTTGGTGTAGCGCGTCTTCACCATAGCACAGGCTTCTCTTGCACCTTGCCGGTAGGCTGACATCTTCCACAATTGGAAGCGCCGCCGTGATTCTTGAAGCATATCCACAAGCTCCCCCATGCCATTCGGCAGGAGGCTTGATGGCCACAAGGTCTGAGCAATGCCCTGCATCACCTGCCGAGCTCGCTCGTGCAATTGTAAGAGGTCTTGTAGTAAATTGCCTGCAGATGAGGGCATCTCCTCCTCAGGGCGACCCGGTAACATTCCTACAAGCACAATCCTTTCAATATACTTCTGCGCCGAACTATACTACACTTCGTCTAGGCACTTACCATAAATGTCGCGTCGAAGCCTTTTGTTATCCTTCACAGAGTCCGCCAGCTGAGCTCGGAGATCTTTTAACTCCACGTCCAGCTGGACTTTGGCATCTTCAAGATTGTTCTTCTCCTGCCTAACTTGCGTAAGAATGCGCTCGCCAGCCTTCAGCTGCCTTTTGAGATGCGACTTGTCCTCTCTTACGCCCTCCGGATTCACCCCGGGATTGTTTGCAGAATTTTCTGTTAGACTTGTCATATCAGCCATTTACTAACTGGTGCATCTTCATACAATTGAGACAAATGTTACCATATGAGGGTTTTTGGGATTCCTCTAACTTGGCAACTACGGCCCTCAGCTCGGCCTTGCACTCCTCCAGCTCCCGAGACAATTGCTTATTCTTATCTACAAGGACATGTGCATAAATTGATCCTTAAAACAGTTGTTCCAACCGTCTCAAGTCTCAGGGGCTACTGCTACACATGCTTATCAAAATTTCTTACCCGTATATCTTTGGTATACTGGTTCGTCGCTCGGGCAAGCCCGCCTTGAGCAGCTCGGATGTATACGTCTCCCGAATTGAAGGCATTAAATGCCTCTTAGGAAAAGATGTTGTTCCGAAGCACGGCCCGTCAGCGCCGGTGATTCATGGCGCTCTCTACTTTGGAATTCGTGGCCGAGAGCATATCCGCATTCTCTGTTGGAGAACTATGCGGCATCGGCCCCGCTCCCGCCTCTTCTCTCGAAGCCGGTTTTGGAATCCGGCTGGTGGAGGCGTGGTTGGCAGGATCCCTATATATAGTCCGGCTGCTCCTCTTCCTGCCAGGACACAAAGGGTGCTGTCATACTTCAAAAATACCATAATCATAGCACAAGTTTTTGCCTTACCTCTATAGCGGCGAGTCGACCCTTACCGCCTTCCTCTTGAGCCTGCCCGATCCGGACGCCCTTGGTCGACGAGTCCATAGGGGCTCGGCCCCACGCTCCGACCGTCGTCTCTGCAAAAACACGACACTTCAATGGTAAGGCATGACATCTAAAGGGAGTCCTCTTCAGAGGATAGGGTTTTTCGGCTTGGCTTACGCGCGACGTAGGCAGCGGTCCGGGATAGTCGGCAGTAATGGCCACTGAGGCGCCATCGTAGCTCGCTTGATAAAATATCCCGTTGACAAGCTCCACGGTGGTATCCGGATCTTCTTCGAGACCTGGATCTAGGGCCCTTCCGGGGTCCTCTGGCTATGGGGAGGGGCTGGAGATTCCTTCTACGGCCCTCCTCAGTTCCTGCTCGGGAATATCGAGGCAGATGATCTTAGTGAAGAACGCCACAATAAGTGACGCGGGGAAAGGAATTACAACTTACCCAGTTTGGGGGGTTGTACATGGAGAATCCATCTCGCGGTTTGATGTGAAGGAATTCCTCCTCTTCCCCTTTGTATAAATCGGACAATATCCTTGCGGAGCAAAGTGGCGGAGTCCGGACCCTTACGGCCACAGCGGGTGGCATCATCTTCCCGTTGAAGTGCCACATGGGCTTCCCCTGATATTGAAGTGGTTGCACTCCCCGTATTATGCATATTGCCATAACCTCGACTATCGTCAGTCCGGATTTGGCCAGTAACTTTATACTGCTCATCAGGTAATATATTTCCCTAGAATCCTCCTCTTGGGGGCCTCGGGGGCACCATCTTAGACGTGCCCTCGGCGGGGCGTTACTGAATAGGGGGAGACCTGTCCGGACTGGATCCGGAAGGGGAACATCGTCAATGTAGAACCAATCTGAAGGCCAGTTCTCTGGTGCCTTCTTGGGAGTGCCGGATAGGTATCCGGTCTCGGCAATGCACCATACTTCGGCCTCGCCCACCTGACATAGGATTCTCCCTGGTTGCGGGGGACAAGGCAGAACAGCTTCTTCCATAACCCGAAGTGAGGCTTGCAGCCTAAAAATAGCTCGCAAAGAGCAACGTACCTTGCTATATGTAGTATAGAGGCAGGGGTAAAGTTGTGTAGCTGGAGGCCGTAGAACTCCAGGAGCCCGCGAAGGAATGGGTGGATAGGAAACCCGACGCCCCTTAGCAGATGCGGGATGAGGCATATTCGCTCCTCCGGAGATGGATTGGGAGATCTCTGCTTGCTCCCGCCATTATATGTGGCTATTCTGCTCGGACGGGGACCATGAATGCTGGTGGGAGAAACCCTTGGGTTTATAACTCAATCAAACGGCTATGGGGAACTGAAAACTCTTCCCAGTCCCCTGGCTTGGAGCGAGGAGAGCGAGCAGAGGAGCTGCGACTACCGGCCATGTTGGAATGGTTTTTCCGGAGCGCTCTGCTGGATGCTTTCTCGAGGGGGAAGAGTGAGGTTTGGATCTGAGAATCCCCATCTCTTCAAATAGGCGGTCAGCCCAAAGGATTGAGGGTGGCAAATGCGAAAAATACCTCGGCTCCTCGCATTCGCTCGACACGTGGAGATGGTCATTATTGAGGCACCGAAGCCAAGGAATACAACATTGATGGAGTTCCGGACACTATTCGTCATAACAGGTACTTTGGAGTATTCGAAGATGGAACCCGCCTCGCAATGTGAAGACAAGGCAAGGCTGGACTCATCGTCATTGGCCTTTGGTTGAGGGCTAATGAGGGAGTCCTGGATTAGGGGGTATCCGGACAGCCGGACTATATACATCATTCGGACTATTGAAGCGTGAAGATACAAGACTCAAGACTTCGTCCTGTGTCCGGATGGAACTCTCCTTGGCGTGGAAGGCAAGCTTGGCGATCCGTATATTGTATTTCCTTCCTTGTAACGGACTCCATGTAAACCCTAGACCTCTTCGGTGTCTATATAAACCGGAGAGGTTGGTCCTTAGAAGGCCGATCACAATTACAATCATACCATCATAGGCTAGCTTCTAGGGTTTAGCCTCTACGATCTCGTGGTAGATCTACTCTTGTACTACCCATATCTTCAATATTAATCAAGCAGGAAGTAGGGTTTTACCTCCATAGAGAGGGCCCGAACCTGGGTAAACATTGTGTCCCTTGATTCCTGTTACCATCAGCCTAAGACGCACATATCGGGACCCCCTACCCGAGATTCGCCGGTTTTGACATTGACAGCGGGTTTTCCTTGGTTCCGGAAGGGCTTGCTGGGACGATTTGCTTCACCGCCTCGGCCCTTACCATCGGCGGCGTTCTGACCTCTCTCCTTATCACGCTTATCATACTCTGCTCTCTGCTTCTTAACGAGCTGCTCAACCTGATAACACTCCTATAGGTCGTGGCCTTTGGTCCGGTGGATCTTGCAGTACGGCCCATCACCTTGTCGGGAGTCTCAGCCTAGGATTTCTTGCCGGTACTAGGTGAGCCCGAGCCTTCTACAGTCATCACTGCTTTATCTCTTGGCTTCTTGCTATGATTCTTGCCTTTTCTCTGGCTGGTTGGCTCATCCTCATCTTCTGAATCAACATTGATGCAATCCTCCTCTCTGGGCAACTTCCTTCCTTCCTCCATCCGAGCACACTTATCCACCAGTGTGTACAGCTCCTTGATAGTCTTGGGAAACCGCACATTCATTTTAGAATGAATGCGATGGTTGTGCACATTGGACTGGAAGGTTGCTATAACAGCTGCCTGATGGATATTTGGAATATTCCTATGAACTTTACTGAATCTCTGTAAATACTTATGGAGGGTTTCTCCTTCCTTCTGCTGTAGAAGCTATAGGTCGTTGGGCCTGCTGGGCTCTTGGTGACCACCGGTGAAAGCACCGATGAACTTGTGGCACAGATCTGCCCATGACGAAATGGAGTTCTCCGGCAGGTGCATCAGCCAAGACATCACATTGGACTTGAGAGCCAAAGGGAATTAGTTGGCAAACACCTTCTCATCTCTTCCCCCTGCAGCCTGAATAGCGATGGTGTAGATGATCAGGAACTCTGCCGGGTTCAGCCTCCCGTCGTACTTCTCAGGTATCTTTGGCTTGAACGTACGAACGGACGTCCAACGGACTTGCCGCAACTCTCGCGTAAAGGCAGGGCAGCCAACCTCGAAAGGAAGGCACCCACCAACGTCGAGTGCAGGCTCGTCGACATTGAGGCCGCCGCACCCATAAGTCTGGCGAAGGTCATTGCGGCGCTGATCCATGACGACGTGCGTGTCTCCCCGCCGCCTATCCTCTGGGGCTCGACGTTGGCCTGGACATGCTCGAGGGTCATAAGAGGCCATCGAGATGTCGTCGGGTCTTGATTCTGCTGTGCCCGCATCGGCTGCCATGGTTGGGACTGCACCGTGGGGACAACCCCCACCATTCGGCTAGCAATGCGGGCGGTCGCCGTTGCTTGGGGAGGTCGTGGCGGGCCGGCTCGTCGCGAGCCCCCGGCCACAGCGAACCCGTGCAGGCTCTGGATGGTGGCACGCCCTTCATCCATCTACTCGGCCGTCGGCGGAAACCTCAGTAAGAGCAGAGCTCGTGCCATAGCCTCCGTGGATGTGCTTGGCATAATGGTTGATGATGTCGACCGCACCGTCGCCTGGCACTACTTGGGAAAACCCTAGCAGTAGCGCGGGTATTTTGCCTATCGAAGAGCGGGATGCCGGCATCGATAAGGCGCCATACTAACATGTAGCAAGATAGCGCGTGTCATCCAACGCTACTGCTATACATGGCTACCAGTAGCAAGGTTTATTGCGAGCGCCATCGCTAATATCTCGCAACGCTTTTTATCGTGAAGCGCCTTTGGTATGGGAGCGCATCGCTAACTTTATTCCCTCGCCATCGCTAGTATTATTAGTTTCGGTTTTTTCTGCATATTTGTTTTGTATTTGAACAGGCTTTATACAATAATATTTAGCATATCATACACATACAAATGTAATCATAGCATATACATGCAAATAGTCTCATCAAATCATGTCATCATCATAATCATCATCCAACACAAAGTGGTCTCTTGTCATCATCTCGAAAATAGTGATACAAGTCTCGATTACTTGCAACTACATCGTCATCGATCTAAACAATGATATACGTGAGAAGAGCTATCACTTTGAGTGAGAGCAGAACTGTGCAGTACATGAGTTCGTATCCCTCTCTTGCATTAGCATGAACCTAAACTAACTACTGGCTGTCGCTCGGAAACCGGAAAATGGTACACCTGGGCCTGACATTCCGCCCACTCGTCGTATACTCCTGGCGTAGCACTTCTTCGCCATCGATGATCTATACACCTGCATCGTCACATGAGTCGATGATATGCAACATATATAGTTGAGCAACAGAAAGAGACAGACCTGGCAAAAAGAGAAGCAACATATCATAAGCATAAATAACAAAGTTCATCGTACCCAAAATTCCCTAACTAGAGTGATCTTCGCTAGTCGAGGAGGACGGTTTAATTACATCACAAATAGAGTTTCGTCGTGCATAACTCAAATTTTCGTCATACAGAAAGTATGGACTAGACGAACACATTATCATATATCGACAAACACTCCAACATGTCATGCCATCCATCCAAGTCAGGGAGATAGTCCCCGAGCTTAGTGAAAGGCTTCAAGTCGAGACGCTGAGCGGCTACGCGTGTTCGGACGTCTTCCCACGACATTTGTCCTTCTTCGCAGAACAACCCTATTTTGTCGATGACCTCCTTCATGATGATCTGGGAAAGTTCGCGCTAGATGTGATAGAACTCAGCTCGAAGTCGATGATCCTTGATATCTCCTAAGTTCTTTGCCCATTGTAGAATATGGGCATCGCCGGATCTAGGTGACATGTGAAGGTTCCGTGATCCCGCTACTCCAAAGATGTGGTGTAGGACATAGAATCCATCATTAATAGAATCACTCAGTTGCTGGATGCAGCAGAAGTCGGTCTTATGGCCGAAGGCGGGCCTGCCGTACCTTTTCTTCTTTTCCTTGACCTCTCCACCCCGTGCGCCGTAGTAAAACATAGCTCTATCGAGAACAGACTTGATGTGGGTGTAATCCTTTTTGTTAATGTTCTTCGACGAGTCCAAGTAAAGAGCGTGGGAGTATCGGGGGTACAGGATGATTAGGACGGCGTGCCCGCTGCTGTGCAAAATAAGTACACCTCAAATTAATTAGCCTCCACCGTGCAAATGAATGATTGAAATCAAAGGAAGGATATCCGCGCGGATGACTTACAGGGGATGATAAGGCACGAGAATCATCTAATTGTCCTTATTGGCGGGCATGAAATTGGCGATGTATTCCCTCGCATATTCACGGTGCTCTGCGCAGACTCCCAAGAAGCCCTCGTGCATGAAGTACGGGTCAGCGACACAGATATGAGGTATCTGCTCAACCCCGATGAGGTAGTTCATGTGCAAGGCATAAAGGCAGACAAACGTAAAATTCAGCATCTTCAAGTGAAACATGTCGAAGATGTAATCAAATTGAAGGAAGAACTTCTCCGCAGGGAATGTGTCGAAGTACGACAATTTCCGCGGCATGTTAACCACATAGAGTGGGTATCCTGCATTTTTTTAGGCGATGAGGCATTTCTCTATCCGCAGCACATCGTCATGAAATCTCCTTAGATCGCCGAATCTGGCCGCTAGCGCTCCTTTAGGTAGGATTGGTTGACCGGGGATATGCCATTTTGCCGCACCGGGGATATCTATACGGTCTTGAACCCGAGGCTGCTGAGGCAGCTGGATCATAGAAGCAGCTTGGTTGCCTTTCCTCGCTCTCTTCCTAGGCTTTTTTGCTACCAGAAGGTCGTCTATAATATGTTCAGCCTTCGGAGGCGGCAATTCAGGCACCGACTCATGACGCTCAAACCATGAGTAGGCGCCAGTATTGAGATACTGCTGAGTTTCATCCTCATCCTCATCCTCATCTATGGCTACGTCATCAGCGACTAATGGAGCCACTTGCTCACCCCGTCCGCTATCACCCAGCACGACAGCCGACGCTAATTGGGTAGGTGTGGTGTTGATATTCATACATAACTGCGTGCTCGTGGGTGTGCTCCCGGCCGCCTCCAGACGAAGCAGTCTCTCTGGCCACAACAGGACCCACCCATTGCAATCACCAAGCCACCGTGGGGTCTTGTCGTCATCCCCCTAGTACCAAAGGAGCCAAATTCTCGTGGCCCGGTTTCACACTAGCCACGGAAACCTTGAAGATGTCAGGCGGGATCGGTCGACCGTGGAACAATGGTTCTTTCGGCTGCATTATCGTCGTCTTCCCCACGTCCACCTTCAGGTCGCCGATGGTGTACAATATGGTGCACGGGGTTACGTCGGCCTGCAAAGACATGTCTACGACGTGAGACATCCGAAAGGCAACGGAAACAGGAGATTATACATTTATTGAAGAGGGCCGGTGTGACAGATACCATGAGGGCATCGAGCTCAGCCAAAGACGAAGCACCGCCGAGCACGTCCAGTGTCGGAGCCGATGCTGGAGCAGGTGCGGGAGCCGGTGCCGGAACAAGTGCGGGAGCAGGTGCTGGTGCAACGCTAGTCGACCTGCTCCCGAAGAGGTCAGCAAGGGGAAAGTCTGCTGCATTTTTTTTCTGGATTTTGCCTACTCCAATTGAAAACGGCCTGAACCAGGAAAGTAGACATATCTACAACCACCTGTTTTGCAGCAGCTACCGCTGTTGCGATGGTCTCAGATGATTTCTTCTCAACCGCAATCTCAACCTTCTTGTCGATGTTTTCTTGAGTTAACCTCCATCTTTCCTTTCTCTCCTCCGTGGTCTCATGGTAGTACTTCTTCCACGTGGCGCCGTCTCCGACGCCGTGCACGCGTCCATACGACGGCCGAATCTCCACCGAGAGTCGTTTCAATATGTTCAACGCCCAGTTGAATGGAGTGTCCCACTTGGGCCTCGCCAACGCCTCAGACGGTGAGTCGCTTTCGGACGCAATCCTGTGCTGCTCTCTCTGCAAAAGGAACAAGGATCGTTTATAAATATGACTAACGTGCAGTCAAATTGATCAGAAACTAAAATTACCAGCAGTCTCATGAACTCCTCGTGACTGGCTCCGTCTCGAAAACCTTCTTGACTGTGTCCCAATGGTGTCGTGCCCTGAGGACGTCACGGTCCAGCGGGACGGTGAAGTCCACCAAGGGGTCTGGGATGCCCAGACTCTCACGTTCCGCGTCCTCCTTGGCCCATATGGACCTCTTCCCGCCGTAACCACGGCTTCCGATGTGGTGGCACCCCATGTTCCTCTATTGAAGCCCCTTCATGTACTTCGACTTTTTTTTGGCAGCTTTGGCCTCGCAATCCGCCTTGAATATTTCAAAGTACTCTTCCGTGATTGTCGGATTATCCTTTACAATCTCGGAGTAGGGTTCCTTTTTGTTGATGATCCGACGTTTCACCCTTGCTTTCCAGGTGGCCAACGTGTTGCTAAGCTTGGTCATGGTGTGTTTGTTTATCTTCTTCATTGCTGGGTCCTTATTTGGATCTTTATAATCCTTTTCATTCCGGCCCGGGAACAAGAATATCTGGGCAGCTTCTTTAGGAGGGAGGGCCTCATATTATCTATCTTCTGTAGTTTCTCATCGTTGATGGTGGCAGTTGTCCGTACGATGCAGCCTATTTGATTGTCGTAGCTCGATCGTCCTTCCTCGGGCGCTATTGGCTCAAAAATGTCGTCGTCCATCTCCGTGACCACCAGTCTAGTAGTCATGAGCTGGTTTGGGCGTCGTGGCCTCTTTGCTTTCGGTTCTAGACCGGCTCCGCTAGTCTCGGTGCCGGTGGCGGCACTGGTCTCGGCGCTGGTCTCAGTCTCATTGCCGGTCTGCATGTCGGTATCAGTCCCCGATGCGACAGGTGGGCCCAGCAGCAACATCTGTTGATCGTTGACTTCCCTCAAAAGTTGGTCTGCCGCCAGGTAGACTTCATCGCAATCAACAAAACCCTGTCCTTCATCGTTGCTAGCCATGTTTCCTACGATTAAATCTAGTCAATTAATTCTAGACCTAATAAAATGAATAATGACATAAAAAGGCCTATGTTTTGTAGGAACGTTGACTCCTTCCCAGTGCGGCAAATCCCGGGCACTCGATATGTCCTAGTTTGAAACACAAGTCATGCCGAAATACAGGGAAAATTTCGGCATGACCTTTGCTAAAAAGTGGACAAATCGAGCACCTGAAATTTGCCGAAACGGAAATGAATCAACATTTTGGCAAAACATAGGCCACTCGGCTTCATTCCCTGGAAACAGTGTTCAAATATCCATCCTCGACACCGCAACACAAGTCCAAATATACACGAGTAACCACATGTCCAAATTCCACAAGCTAATTCAAAAACTAAGTGTAGAAGAAAATTCATTTAACTACTAATAGAACAAAATTAAGTTAACTTTAGTGTTGTATAATGATGAAAGGAAAAAAATCAGTTAACTACTAATTTCATTCATTTTGGTTATTCATTTAACTTCACCTAATTAACCTACTGTACCACTACTACTAGCAGCACTACCAACCTAATGAACCTAGCAAAACCCTACTGCCCTAATTAAAAACATCCAATTAACATCTACTAGTACCACTACTGCCCTAACCTAATTAACATCTACTAGTATCACTATATACTACAAGCACCACTGCTACAACATTTTCTTCATTTTTTTCTTTAAAAAAACATCTACGAAAACAAAAACCCTAATTAAACCCTACCGCCCTAACTAACTTTTGCTGTAAACCAAAATTTTTGCTCTAAACTAATTTTTGCTCTAACATCTACTACTAAACATCTTTTGCTCTAAACTAAATTTTTTGCTATAAACTAACTTTTGCTCTGCTAATTTTTGCTCTAAAATGCAGAGAGAGAGGAGTGGTGGGTGTAGGACCTTGAAGTATGTCTAGAGGGGGGGTGATTAGACTACTTGACCAATTAAAAACTTAACCTTTTCCCAATTTTAGTCTTTGGTAGATTTTAACTATTTTAGCACAAGTCAAGCAATCCTCACACAATTCAAGAAAGCATGCAAAGAGTATATGAGCAGCGGAAAGTAAAGCATGCAACTTGCTAGAAAGTAAAGGGAAGGGTTTGGAGAATTCAAACGCAATTGGAGACACAGATGTTTTTGTCGTGGTTCCGATAGGTGGTGCTATCGTACATCCACGTTGATGGAGACTTCAACCCACGAAGGGTAACGGCTGCGCGAGTCCACGGAGGGCTCCACCCACGAAGGGTCCACGAAGAAGCAACCTTGTCTATCCCACCATGGCCGTCGCCCACGAAGGACTTGCCTCACTAGCGGTAGATCTTCACGAAGTAGGCGATCTCCTTGCCCTTACAAACTCCTTGGTTCAACTCCACAATCTTTTTGGAGGCTCCCAAGTGACACCTAGCCAATCTAGGGGACACCACTCTCCAAGAAGTAACAAATGGTGTGTTGATGATGAACTCCTTGCTCTTGTGCTTCAAATGATAGTCTCCCCAACACTCAACTCTCTCCCACAGGATTTGGATTTTTTGGAAAGAAGATTTGAGTGGAAAGCAACTTGGGGAAGGCTAGAGATCAAGATTCATATGGTAGGAATGGAATATCTTGGCCTCAACACATGAGTAGGTGGTTCTCTCTAAACTGGTAAGTTGGAAGTGTAGGTTTGTTCGATGGCTCTCTCCATGAATGAAGAGGAGGTGGAGGGTATATATAGCCTCCACACAAAATCTAACCGTTACACAATTTACCAATCTCGGTGGGACCGAATCAATAAACTCGGTCTGACCGATTCAGTAAACCTAGTGACCGTTAGTGATTTCGATGGGACTAACATGCAACTCGGTAGGACCGATATGGTTAGGGTTAGGCATAACGTAATCTCGGTGAGACTGACACACAAACTCGGTGAGACCGATTTTGGTAATTAGCTAACCAGAGAGTTGGTCAGGTAAACTCGGTGGGACCGATTCGCTCTTTTCGATGAGACCAAAATGTTATGAAAAGGAAACAGATAGTTTACATTGCAATCTCGGTGGGACTGATCGCTCACTTCGGTTAGACTGAAACGTTACGAAGGGAAACAGAGAGATTACAATCCCATCTCGGTGAGACCGAGATCCCTATCGGTGAGACCGATTTGCCTAGGGTTTGTGGAAGTGGCTATGACATCTGAACTCGGTGGCGCCGGATAGAAAGAATCGGTGGGGCTGAGTTTGACTTTGGGTTTAGGTCATATGTGGATGTGAGAAAGTAGTTGAGGGTTTTTGGAGCATATCGCTAAGCATCATGGAGCAAGAAACTCATTAAGCAACACCTCATCCCTCCTTGATAGTATTGGCTTTTCCTATAGACTCAATGTGATATTGGATCACTAAAATGTAAAATGCAGAGTCTTGAGCTTTTGAGCTTGAGCCAATCCTTTTATCATTGATATTTTGAGGGATCCACTTTCATCATCCATGCCATGCCATTCATTGAGCTTTCCTGAAATAATTGTCTTGGAATAGAATTAGCTCAATGAGCTATATGTTGTTATGAATTACCAAAACCACCTAGGGATAGTTGCACTTTCAATCTCCCCCTTTTTGGTAATTGATGACAACATATAGATCAAAGCTTCGACAACTGATAATAAGATTGAAAAAACATCGTCACTTTGAGAAGTATGTGATAAGCAAGAGCTCCCCCTAAATTTGTGCATAGATTTAAGATTTGCTTTGGACTGCAAATGCACAAGGAATTAGGCTCATGGGTTACTCTTCCATGTCACATACATCTTGGTGGAGCGCTCAAAATAATAAAGATTGAATACATGCACTCATCACCAAGCAAAGTGAATGATCAAATAAAGATAAATAAGATAATATCATCCAACAAGCATAAGTGTAGCTTATGATCAAACACATGATCATCAATGTCTCACAGGCAATAGCATAGTATCTCAAGCAAGCAAAAGCAAATAAAGTTCAACCAAGAAGACAAGAGAGAACAAAAGCAAACTCTCTCTCTCTCGAAGCCTATGATCTATACATTTTTCTCCCCCTTTGGAAACAAGTTACCAAAAAGTTCATAGAAAATGCATAGTACTATTTTGTCTCTCAGGCTTGGTCTTCAGTTGGTGGCGTAGAGATGGCTCCTTGGACGAAGACTTCAGTTGATGTGGATGCAGCTGAAGGAATTGGTGCTGGAGTTGGTTGCACTGGAGTTGTAGCTGGTGCAGATGAAGTGACTCTAGTGTCTGTTACTGGCTCTGCAGCTGATCTCTGAGCTCAAGGCACTCTGGCAAATGCATCAGTAGATGTCCTGCCCTTCCTCTCATGCATGTCATCCTGTAGCAGCTCCACAACTGACTGAATCTCAGTTACTTTGACATCTAAATCATAGAATTTTTGTTCCATGATTCTTTCCAGGCTCTCCTTGTTTTGAGTTAGGGTGGCCAACCCCTTCTCAATCCTCAGAGTTGATGCTATCAAGTAACCAAGCTGGTCCTGCTTGCTCTTCAAAAAGTACTCAGATGCCTCCTCTCGAGTTGGCATCTTGGCAGCCTTCTCCTTCTTTGCCTCCTCCTTCTCTTGAGCTTGCACTGAAGATGGTTCATTCTCATTCATCACAACTTGATTGTCCTCAACGTCTGTATAGAGAACAGAGTGTTCCTTATCCAACAGATATTTGCATGTGCCCATCTTTGAGTTAATCAACTCCTGAATTTGTGGGGCATATCCACAACTTCTCTTTTGGTCTGCTGCTGTCCTCTTGATAGTCTCAACCATGAGGCTCATGACCTTGAATTTCTGTGGCACATCAAATATGTGCAGCAAATTAATTGCATGCCCTCTGATCATGTTGTGGTCACCTGACTTGGGAAAAAGAGTGTGCCTTAGGATCCAGTTGATCATTGGCAGCCCTGACAGAAGAAAATGGACAGACCCAAACTTGAAAGTCTCAAGTGCTTTGTCTGGGATCTCCTTGTACATATGTGACATAGAATTGTGATCCATATTTTTCTTGGCATAAACATCCAAGTCATCTTCACTCTCCTTTGGGGCATTGATCAGATTGGCCCATTCCTCAATAGTTGATTGGTACCTTGTACCTTCAGACATCCAAACTGTCCTGCCATCTGGATAGAAGTGTGCTGTGGAGTAGAATTGCATAACTAGCTCATCATTCCAGTTTGTGAGCTTCTGCCCAACAAAGTCTGCAACTCCACATGCACTGAAGCTGTCATAAACTCCAGGATAGTGTTCTTCATTCTCCTTTATGTAGGTCCAGTCGACCCACCTCATATCACACACTATGGGCTTCTTGTCCAACAAGATTGTCTCATAGAAATCCTGTTGTTCCTTAGTGTGGAACCTGTAATCAATAGCAGTTCTTCTTCTGGTGGCATATGGATCTGACTCTCTCCATAGCCTCAACCCTGAGTCTCTCCTGATCTTCATGTTCTCAGCCACAGGATGAGCATCATTGTGGTCTGGAATCTTAGGTTTCAGCTTCCTCAGGACTTGTCCTTCATCATCTTCCTCAAGAAGACAACTTGAGCCTTTGGGGCCTTGTTCTTCTCAGCAGCAGATATGTTCATGGTATCCACTTAGGTGCAGTCTTGGGCTTGGAGGCAGCTTTGGGTGCTTCTTTGGGCTTTGATGATGCAGCCCCTGACCTTATAGCATCACCCATCAGCTTTTGTGCCTTGGGTGCTGGTGCAGCAACCTCTTCTTCTTCCTCCTCTTCCATCATGGAAGGTTTTCCAACAACTATGGCCATGGTCTTCTTGACCCTTTCCTTCATTTTCTTCCCTTCTGCAGTAGCCTCTTTGGGTTGGGATTCCAAAGATGCTTGAGTGGAGGCTCTGGCTTTAGACATGGGTTGTCTTCCTGCTGGCCTTTTGATCTTCAGCCCTGGCTTAACTGCAGCTGAGCTATACTCCTTTTTGAGCACCTTTTTCTTTGAAATGGCCTCATCCTCTAATGCCACATAATCCTCATCCTCAGATTCTGAGGTTCTCTTCTTCCTTGTCCTGGTGGCAGCTTTGGGCAAATTGCTGGGAGTGCTTCTGCTTCCCTCATCTGAAGTGCTAGAGGGACTAGTGACCTCACTCATGTGAATCTGCTCTTCTTCCCTGTTCTGACGATCACTTTGGTCTGACATGCTGCAAACACTGACTGCTAACCCTGTGAATAGTTATAGATGAGATAGAGTGGATGAGCATCACAAAATGCAGAGATTTTTGCAAAAGAATGATTCAAAAACTTAGTTTTAGTTTTCCATAGAAAGCATTTTGGATCAACCGATTTGTAAACTCGGTGATACCGAAGCAGCTTTTGGAACCTAAACTAGTGATCTCGGTCAGTCCGAGTCACAGTTCGGTGGCACCGAGACTGCTAGGGTTTCACTGAGTTCTAAAATCGGTCACACCGATTAGCAATTCTCGGTCAGGCCGAGAGTCACTTGTGCAATGGCGTTAGCCGAATCGGTGAGACCGAGTTTTTCAACTCGGTGGGTCTGAGATGGTTTCGGCGGAAACCTAACCCTAAATTTTCAAATCACATCTATTCTAAGGAATGTTTTGACTGGATAGAGATGTTTAAATCGTGGCAAGAATCATAATGAACACAATGTGCTAGAAATCGGACGGGGATAGCATTGTGATCGATTCCATACCCTAGTTTGGCGATGAACTCGCTACGGCGGCAACGGCGGAGATGAATTCCATTGACGGCGGCGGAAACCAGCGACAGGAGGCGGCTGGCAACGAAGTCGACGATCCGGAGACCTAGAAGGCAGAGCGAGCTATGCGCGGGCGAAGAGGTTTGGAGAAAGTTTTCCAAATTTTTGCCCGTGAGAATATATAGACCGACACTGTCGGTGTGACCGAGTGGAACGACTCGGTGGCACCGAGATGCATAACTGTTGACAGTTACAGCAACTCGGTGAGACCGAAAAGTTCAAATCGGTTGCACCGAGATTGAAAACCTAGATCAACTTAGTGATATCTGTATGACCAAAATGGAAGAATCGGTCAGACCGAAAAGAACAAAGAAGTTTTGGAAGTTTATGTCCATGACGAATCGGGGACTCCGAGTGCTCCTCACACAAAGTGGTTCAAATCTGACTTGATCAAATTTTGTGATGCAGCATGAATAGATTTTGAGACGAGAAGAGCATAGATAGCTAGAGAAGGTTCTTAGGCATTCTTGTCCATCCACTTGGCCAAAGAAAAAGAAACCAATCAATCAAAACAACAAGTGGATGTCCTCGAATGAATAAAATATGCAACCAACATGCTCACACAATAAAATGGCAAATGAAATATGTGGCAAATCATGCACAACCAATTCTAGCATCTATCAAACAATTGGCGATGACTAGGTCATCTATATATGAGTATATTGACTTAGGAGTCAAATGAAAACATTTGATCATAGGCCATACTCGTCGTTTAAGCTCAAGTGGGGTTACCACTTTTACATAAAGCATTGATATGTTCACACCATTAGAGTTGCTTTGACTCAATTCTTAGAGTTAAGCTCCCCTAGATGTGAGATCCCCCCTTAGAGGGATGAACTAACCTTGGGTTTTGTCGATGATGACTTCATGTAGGTGTTGAAGATGTGGATGCTCAATGTTGATGAAGATCATTTGGAGCAATCCTTTTGGAGTGAGTTGCACTTTCAATACCTACACGGGTTAGTCCCACAAGGAACAAACAAGTATATCCATAGACATAGAGTGATGTTCACATAAGATGATGTCCATGAAAGCATTAGGTTACCTTCTCCCTTGCCTTACGAACAAGAGGGTTTGTGACTCCTTGAACTAGTGCGGGATGTGGAAGTTGATTGCACTTGTCCTTGCCATAACGATATGAGTGAAGAATGTTGGCGGATTCACCCTCAAGAACTCTCTAGTTCTTCTTCTTCGGGATCCACATCATCTTGATGGGAATCCTTGGAGTTGTAGTTGTGCTTGGTGAAGTAGAACTTGACGTAGTCTTGGGAACCCACTTGACCAAGGCCTTAGGAGCTTCTTAAAATGCATCTATCTCCTCTTGAAGCTTGTCCTTGCCTTTGTTCTTGTGGTCTTGTGGTGGAAGATCATCTTGAGCTTGTGTTCCCTTGAAGGAAGTAGGATCATACTTCTCTTGTTAAGGAACAAACTTCGTCTTGGGATATTGATCTTCTTCCGACTCAACTCCATTGGCATTGAACTTTCGTTCAAAACCAACACCTTGATTCTTCTGGTGCCTTCCTTGCTTGCGTACAATTTCCTCAAATTGCTTACTCCCGCAAGGCTCTTGTATACACCTTCTCTATAATTCCTTCAATAAGCTATTTTCTTGCTCAAGTGTAACTTGACTAAGAGAATCATTAGTGGAATCAAGAGAACTACTAGAAGCAACAATATTAGATTTAACATGATTATTGTTACTACTAGAGGAAGAATCTTTCTTGTTCTTGTTAATGGACTTGACTTGAGGCATGTAAGTAGATAAGAGTAAACGCTTGGCAATGTAAGAAGAACTTTTCTTACGGTGATCATCATTGATTGCCTTTAAGAACTCATGCTCTTGCTCAAGATTGAGCTTTTCAAAGCGTAACTTCTCATGAGCCCTTAAAAGTTCTCGATGATCTTCGAAGATAGTTTCATGAGCTAACTTAAGAGTGTTTAGTTCTTTAGTTAGAAGCTCAATCTTCTCCTTATCATTGTCATTCGTTTTATCTTGATTAGCATGATTGATTGACGTTTCATCATAGTATTCATCACTAGAGTTGTCAACAAGTAAATCATCATCCCTAAGCAAGTCATCTTCATCACTATTGAAATCAACATACTTGGGGTGTGTTACCTTAGGACCTTTGGCCATGAAGCATCTTCCAATTCCTTCATTTGGTGAATCAAATATGTCGTAGGAGTTGGTTGACACAAGTGCTAGACCGGCAACACCTTCATCTTGAGTATATTCGGAGTCGGAGTGATAGCTTCTCTTGGAGTGATTGTCGGAGTTGGAGTCGGATACCCATTCACCAACATGAGCTTGATGTCTTCGTTTTGTGTAGCTCCTTGATGACTTGTCCTTCCTTTCCGAATCCTTGCTTCTCCATGAGGGTCTTCGTTCATAACGATCATCTCTACTCCTTCTCTCTCTTGGTGGTGATTCTTCTCTTCTACTTCTTCTTTTTGGAGAATCTTCTCTTCTTTTGTAGGGTGTCGTACACTCATTGGAATAGTGTCCGGGTCTCCCACAATTGTAGCAATTGTGCTCTCTACTAGAAGATCTTTTGTCATTGTAGGACCTTGACTTGGAGCTTCTCTCTTCACTTCTACTCTTGTAGAATTTGTTGAAGTTTTCACCATTAAGCTCAATTCTTCATTGAAGGTTTGTTTCTCACTTGATGATGTGGGGGCTTCACATGAGGCTTTGTAAGCACCACTTGACTTGTTGTGAAGTTCCTCCTTATCCTTGAGTGACATCTCATGAGCAACAATTCTTCCAATGACTTCCGTTGGCTTGAGATCTTTGTAATTGGGCATCATTTGGATCAATGTGCTGCGGTATCATATTTTCCATCCAATGCTCTTAGGATCTTCTTGATGATGAATCTGTCGGTCATCTCTTCACTTCCTAAGCCCGCAATCTCATTCGTGATAAGAGCAAGCCTAGAGTACATTTCAGCGACACCTTCACCATCCTTCATTTTGAACTTGTCAAGCTGACTTTGGAGCACATCCAACTTGGATTCCTTGATGGAGTCGGTACCTTCATGCATATCAATAAAAGTATCCAAAATTTCCTTTGCATTCTCAAGACGGATGATTTTGTTGAATTCTTAGGGCACAATCCGTTGAAGAGGATATCACAAGCTTGAGCGTTGTATTGCAGCATCTTCAACTCATCCGCACTAGCTTCAGGGTTCGGTTCTCTCCCATCAAAGAATTCACCTTGCAAGCCAATACACACAATAACCCAAACGGCGGGGTTATGTCCGAGAATATGCATTTTCATCTTATGCTTCCAACTAGCAAAATTAGTGCCATCAAAGTAAGGACCTCTACGGTGATAGTTTCCCTTGCTAGACGCCATACTCTCCTAGGCTGTGAAACCAAGGCTATGACCACCAAAAGCTATGGAAATCAAAGCAAATGGAGACCAAAGCTTTGATACCACTTGTAGGACCTTGAAGTATGTCTAGAGGGGGGGTGATTCGACTACTTGACCAATTAAAAACTTAACCTTTTCCCAATTTTAGTCTTTGGTAGATTTTAACTATTTTGGCACAAGTCAAGAAATCCACACAATTCAAGCAAGCATGCAAAGAGTATATGAGCAGCGGAAAGTAAAGCATGCAACTTGCTAGAAAGTAAAGGGAAGGGTTTGGAGAATTCAAACGCAATTGGAGACACGGATGTTTTTGTCGTGGTTCCGATAGGTGGTGCTATCGTACATCCACGTTGATGGAGACTTCAACCCACGAAGGGTAACAGCTGCGCGAGTCCACGGAGGGCTCCACCCACGAAGGGTCCGCGAAGAAGCAACTTTTTCTGTCCCACCATGGCGGTCGCCCACGAAGGACTTGCCCCACTAGCGGTAGATCTTCATGAAGTAGGCGATCTCCTTGCCCTTACAAACTCCTTGGTTCAACTCCACAATCTTGGGGAAGGCTAGAGATCAAGATTCATATGGTAGGAATGGAATATCTTGGCCTCAACACATGAGTAGGTGGTTCTCTCTCTAACCCGTAAGTTGGAAGTGTAGGTTTGTTCGATGGCTCTCTCCACGAATGAAGAGGAGGTGGAGGGGTATATATAGCCTCCACACAAAATCTAACCGTTACACACAATTTACCAATCTCGGTGGGACCGAATCAATAAACTCGGTCTAACCGATTCAGTAAACCTAGTGACCGTTAGTGATTTCGGTGGGACCGACATGCAACTCGATAGGACCGATATGGTTAGGGTTAGGGCATAACGTAATCTCGGCGAGACCGATTACACAAACTTGGTGAGACTGATTTTGGTAATTAGCTAACCAGAGAGTTGGTCAGGTAAACTCGGTGGGACCGATTCGCTCTTTTCGGTGAGACCGAAATGTTACGAAAAGGAAACAGAGAGTTTACATTGCAATCTCGGTGGGACCGATCGCTCACTTCGGTTAGACCGAAACGTTACGAAGGGAAACAGAGAGATTACAATCCCATGTCGGTGAGACCGAGATCCCTATCGGTGAGACCGATTTGCCTAGGGTTTGTGGCAGTGGCTATGACATCTGAACTCGGTGGCGCCGGATAGAAAGAATCGATGGGGCTGAGTTTGACTTTGGGTTTAGGTCATATGTGGATGTGAGAAAGTAGTTGAGGGTTTTGGAGCATATCACTAAGCATCATGGAGCAAGAAACTCATTAAGCAACACCTCATCTCTCCTTGATAGTATTGGCTTTTCCTATAGACTCAATGGGATCTTGGATCACTAAAATGTAAAATGTAGAGTCTTGAGCTTTTGAGCTTGAGCCAATCCTTTTATCCTTGATATTTTGAGGGATCCACTTTCATCATCCATGCCATGCCATTCATTGAGCTTTCCTGCAAAATTTGTCTTGGAATAGTATTAGCTCAATGAGCTATATGTTGTTATGAATTACCAAAACCACCTAGGGATAGTTGCACTTTCAGTGGGGGAGGGTGGGGGGCTTACAGAGAGGGGATACACAGTGGCGGGGAGTTGCTCGGCGATGGAGGCAGGGGCGGGGAGGGCGGGCTCGGGCTCGGGCAGTGGCGGTCCTGGGCGGGCTCAGGCGGCGGTGAGGTCGAGGGCTGCCGCGGTAAGGTCGAGGGCGGTGACGGTGAGGTCAAGGGCGGCCTCGGGCGGCAGCGGTGAGGCTGAGGGCAGCCTCGGGTGGCGGCGGTGAGGATGAGGGCGGCCTTGGGGGGAGACAATGAGGTTGCCGGCGTCCACGCCTGGCAGGAGACGGCGGTGCGACGGCGAATTGGGGAGACGGCGGCGAAGTGGGGTGAGGGATTTGGTGGAGAAGTGGTGGCCGGGGGGAGGAAAATCGCTGGTTAAGTGAAATATAAAGGTAGCGCGTTTCTAAAAACGCGCTATAGCTAAGTTAGCTACAACACGTTTTCAGAAAAGCGCTACTGCTATGCCTTTCTCCTTTTTTTCCCTTTTTTCATTTATTGTTCTTTACATTTTTCCTTTCTTCTTTTTCTATTTCTTTCATTTTCATTTACTTTTCTACTTATTTTTCATTTCATTTTATTTTCATTAGCAGTAGCGCCTTACACCTAAACGCGCTGCTACAATAATATTAGCGGTAGTGCTGTTTCTAAAAGACCGCTACTACTATGTGTAGCCTATCGGCTTAGTGGTGGGAATTTTAGTAGTAGCGCTTTTACCATGGGACGCGCTACTGCTATATATGTATCTACAGCATGGTTAATCTGCATGCGCTACTGTTGTGTAGCAGTAGCGCGCTTTTTTAACAAGCGGTACTGCTAAAGTTCTCTGTATAATGTTTTCCCTAGTAGTGTGGCTCCTAACGGCGCCAGCGGCGACGTCGATGGTAGTGTCGCGTCCACGCAGCTGCGAAATGATCACCTATGTTGCAGGGTTGCGCGGTGGTGGCGCTCGGGGGTCAGCGGCTCCGTCGAGCGCAACAGTCTGATCGGCTCGTCCGGGGGGAGACACACGAGCCGTGGTCACTCCCGCGGCGAGGGCGGCCAGAGGGCGGTGGTTCGCCTTGGACCGAGCATCGTTGCTGCGGTTGTGCCCGTCAATGGGAGGAGGGGGTGTGAGCAAAGTGACCCTCTTGTCCGCACCTTGTGGAGCGTGCCGGTTGAGATGCTACTGATGCTGTTCTAATCCGACATCTCTAGCCCCCGTGTCGGCTGCTGGGGGATTGGTGATGGCGCCTCCTGCTCCAACCACACCCCTAGCAGCTCTCACGTCCTCGCTCGTCTCCACATCTCCCACAACGTTAGAGGCTGCGGGCGGCGGAGCCTTCGAGGTGGATGGCTGGGCTGAAGGGCCGGACTTCTTCATCTTAGGCACCATGGTCGACGGCGTCGTCGAAGATGGTGGCGATGAAGATGGCGTGCTGCGCACGCTGTCAGGTTCGCGCAAGAGAGCCCCCTACCTGGTGCGCCAAAGATATCGCAGGATATCCGCGACCACCTATGGGACAGGGTGGCCCCTTGCTAGTTTGGCAGGGGGACGTCGCGTTGCACAAAGAGCATATCAGCGCACGGCAGCACGGCAGAGAGCACACAAGCAATTTACCCAAGTTCGGGCCACCGCGAGGCGTAAGACCCTACTCCTGCTTTGGTGGATAGATGGTGGAATGAGTGTGGTGGTGCGTAGTACACTTGCCCGGTAGGGTTTGCCTTAGGGCCGTAGCGACTACGCGCGTATGGTTGCTTGGGTTTGTCAACTTTCCAACCCTCTAACCCCTCCTACGAGTGCCATGGGCCTCCTTTTATAGATTAAGGGATCATCACAACGGCAAAGTGGTCATTATCCACTGATATGATAGCAAACAGTGCAATCATACCTAACTCTGCGGGCTGACAGGGTGCATTAAATGCACCGCTTAGTGTCACATCACTGGTTGCCCGGCAAGGCCTACGGGGCTATCTTGCCAGCTCCGCGCCTGTCCTCTTGACACGTCGCACGAGGGGTGTCATCTATGGGTTTCTTCTGTAGGAAACGGCTACCATGTGGCGAATTGCTGGCACTTAGTCATCTTGCGGCTTGACACCGGAGTGATTGTGGACGTAAGTTGTGGTTTAGTGGTTTGTGGGGTGGTTTTGCCCCTACAAGCCCCGGCAGGCTCTGCCGGGGAGCCTTGGTTACTTGCTTCTGTTGGTGGCATCTCCCCTTGCTCGACTCACCTGCCCGGCAAGGGATGCCCTTCTCTTGTCGATGCTTTGCTTCTCTGGCTTGGTCTTGGTCTCTCTGAACCGCATGCCGGTCCTTCTAGTCCCCTGGTCCGTCAATCTCTAACCTAAGCTGATGCTTCAATCTTGATCTTATGCCTGTGCACAGTTGGGCAACAGACTCAGGGTTTGTTGCACCGACAGCCATACACCTGCCTATTACCTTCCTCAAAAGAGCCACCATACCTACCTATTATGGCATTTCCATAGCCATTCTAAGATATATTGCCATGCAACTTTCCACTGTTCCGTTCATTATGACACGCTTCATCATTGTTATATTGCTCTGCATGATCATCTAGTTGACATAGTATTTGTGGCAAGGCCACCTTTCATAACTTTTTCATACATGTCACTCTTGAGTCATTGCACATCCCGGTACACCGTCGGAGGCATTCATATAGAGTCATATTTTTTTCTAAGTATCGAGTTGTAATTGTTGAGTTGTAAGTAAGTAAAAGTGTGATGATCTTCATTATTAGAGCATTGCCCCATGTGAGGAAACAAATAAAAGAGGCCAAAGAAGCCAAACAAAAAAATGAGAGAAAAAGAGAGAAGGGGTGATGTTACTATCCTTTTTCCACACTTGTGCTTCAAAGTAGCACCATGATCATCATAATAGAGAGTCTCCTATGTTGTCACTTTTCATATACTAGTGGGAATTTTTCATTATAGAACTTGGCTTATATATTCCAACGATGGGCTTCCTCAAATTGCCCTAGGTCTTCGTGAGCAAGCAAGTTGGATGCACACCCACTTTTTTTTTCTTTTGAGCTTTCATAAACTTATAGCTCTAGTGCATCCGTTGCATGGCAATCCCTACTCACTCACATTAATATCTATTGATGGGCATGTCCATAGCCCGTTGATACGCCTAGTTGGTATGAAACTATCTCCTTCTTTTTTGTCTTCTCCACAACCACCATATTCTATTCCACCTATAGTGCTATGTCCATGGCTCACGCTCTTGTATTGCGTGAAAGTTGAAAAGGTTCAAGAACATCAAAAGTATGAAACAATTGATTGGCTTGTCATTGGGTTTGTGCATGATTTGATTATTTTGTGTGATGAAGATGGAACATAGCCAGACTATATGATTTTGTAGGGATAACTTTCTTTGGCCATGTTATTTTAAGAAGACATAATTTACTTGTTAGATTGCGTGAAGTATTATTGTTTTTATGTCAACATTAAACTTTTGTTTTGAATCTTATGGATCTGAACATGAATGCTTATGAAAATTACATGGATAAATATGTTAGGTAGCATTCCACTTCAAAAATTCTGTTTTTTCATTTACCTGCTCGAGGACGAGCAGGAATTAAGCTTGGGGATGTTTGATACACTCCAACATATCTATAATTTTTTATTGTTCCATGCTATTATATTATCAGTTTTGGATGTTTTATATGCATTAATATGCTATTTTATATTATTTTTGGGACTAACCTATTAACCTAGAGCCCAGTGCCAGTTTCTATTGTTTCCTTGTTTTTGAGCTTCGTAGAAAAGGAATACCAAACGGAGTCCAAACGGAATAAAACTTCAAGATGCTTTCCCTTGGACAAGAAGACACCCAAGGGACTTGGAGTTCAAGTCAGAAGAGCCACGAGGCGCCGACAAGGGTGGAGGGCGCGCCCAGGGGGAAGGTCGCGCGCCCCCTACCTTGTGGGCCCCACATGATTGCCCTGACCTAGTTCTGCCTCCTATATATTCACATATATTCCCGAACCACCAGAAGCATCCACGAAAACACTTTTCCACCACTGCAACCTTCTGTTCCCGTGAGATCCCATCTTGGGGCCTGAGGGAGTCCTGGATTAGGGGGTATCTGGACAGCCGGACTATATCCATTGGCTGGACTGTTGGACTATGAAGATACAAGATTGAAGACTTCGTCTCGTGGCCGGATGGGACTCTCCTTGGCGTGGAAGGCAAGCTTGGCGATACGGGTATGTAGATCTCCTCCCATTGTTACCGACTCTGTGTAAGCCTAGCCCCCTCAGGTGTCTATATAAACCGGAGGGTTTAGTCCGTAGGACAACAACAATCATACCATAGGCTAGCTTCTAGGGTTTAGCCTCTACGATCTCGTGGTAGATCAACTCTAGTACTACTCATATCATCAAGATCAATCAAGCGGGAAGTAGGGTATTACCTCCATAGAGAGGGCCCGAACCTGGTTAAACATCGTGTCCCCTGCCTCCTGTTACCATCCGCCTTAGACACACAGTTCGGGACCGTCTACCCGAGATCCACCGGTTTAGACACCGACATTGGTGCTTTCATTGAGAGTTCCACTGTGTCGTCACCATAAGGCATGATGGCTCCTTCGATCATCGGCAGCGATGCGGTCCCGGGTGAGGTTTTCCTCCCCGGACAGATCTTCGTATTCGGCGGCTTCGCACTGCGGGCCAACTCGCTTGGCCATCTGGAGCAGATCGAGAGCTACCCCCTGGCCGTCAGGTCAGGTTCGGAAACTTGAACTACACGGCCGACACCGGCGGGGACTTGATCTTCGACCGATTCGAGCCCATGCTAGGTGCACCGCACGATCACGACGACCACGATTTAGCTCTGCCGTCGGACGACATTCAGGAGATCGCACCAGCAACAACTCCGGCCTTCAATCCGGAGCAGATTGCGACATCCGAGGACGGGCGGATAGACCCCGCCACGGAGGCCACACTCTCAGCGGCGATAGAGCCGGATACTGACCCTACCCCTCACGAGAACCGTGATGCCGAACCTATAGACTCGTCTCCAGCCACGGACTCTGAACCGCCTGCGCCCATGCCTGTCGAATCCGACTGGGCGCTGGTCATGGAGTTCACCTCCGCGGATATCTTTCAGAACTCGCCCTTTGGCAATGTACTAAACTCGTTAAGGTCTCTCTCTTTGTCAGGAGAACCTTGGCCGAACTATGTCCGGCTAGAGTGGGATGCGGACGACGAAGAAATTCACGCCCCACCCACCACCCACTTAGTAGCCACTGTCGACGATTTAACCGACATGCTTGACTTCGACTCCGAAGACATCGATGGTATGGACAATGATGAAGGAGACGAACAGGAACCACTGCCCACGGGGCACGAGACCGCCACCTCGTCATATGAAATATATATGGTGGACACACCCAAAGAAGGCAATGGCGACAAGACAGCGGAGGATGACCCCTCCAAGAAGCAACCCAAGCACCAATGTTAGCGGCGCCGCTCTAAGTCTTGCCACATTAAAAGCGGTGATACCGGCACAGGAGATAACAGTACTCCGGACAGTGCCGAAGACGATCCCCTCCAGCAGGATCTAGAGCCGGAGGATGAACAAGCCAGCCCTCCGGAGCGAGCGGCAGAGGGAGAGGAAGACAATTACATGCCCCCCTCCGAAGACGAAGTGAGCCTCGACGACGAAGAATTTGTCGTACCTGAGGATCCTGTCGAACAGGAGCGCTTTAAGCGCCGGCGTATATCCACAGCAAATAGCCTGAAGAAAAAACAGCAACATCTTCGAGTTGATCAGGACTTGCTAGCAAATAGATGGACCGAAGTCCTTGCGGCCGAGGAATACGAACTCGAACGCCCCTCCAAGGGTCACCCAAAGCGCAGGTTGCTACCTGACTTGAGGAGGAAGCATTAAAACCTACATCACCAGCATACGATGCGGCTGATCGGCCACCTCGTGGCCGAGACAGAGAGGCATTTCAACCAGAAGTTCAGCCCGCACCCCGCCGCCACTCAAACAAAAATACCAAGGCACCGGGAAACACGCGAGACCTGCGAGACGTATTGGAAGACAGGGCAAAACACGCAAGATCAATCTACGGATCACGAGGGCGCGCCCCTACGCGGAATGGTGACCGTCACGCCGGATACAGTAAAAGTAAATCCGGCCAGGCCGAATACAGCAGGCAAGACTCATATGAGCTGCGTCGCGATATAGCCCATCACAGAGGCACCGCACACCCCCTATGCTTCACTGACGAAGTAATGGACCATGAATTCCCAGAGGGTTTTAAACCTGTAAACATCGAATCATATGATGGTACAACAGATCCCGCGGTATGGATCAAGGACTTCCACCTCCACATCCACATGGCTTGCGGCGATGATCTACATGCCATCAAGTACCTCCCGCTAAAGCTTAAAGGACAAGCTCGGCATTGGCTGAATAGCTTGCCAGTAGAATCCATTGGCTGTTGAGAGGATCTGGAAGACGCATTCCTCGACAACTTCCATGGCACTTATGTGCGACCACCAGATGCCGATGACTTGAGCCACATAATTCAGCAGCCAGGGGAATCGGCCAGGCAATTCTGGACACGGTTCCTAACCAAGAAGAATCAAATTGTTGACTGTCTGAACGCAGAGGCCTTAGCGGCATTTAAGCACAACATCCGTGACGAGTGGCTCGCCCGGCACCTCGGCCAGGAAAAGCCGAAATCCATGGCAGCACTCATGACACTCATGACCCGCTTTTGCGCGGAAGAGGATAGTTGGCTGGCTCGCAGCAATAACATATCAAGGAACTTTGGCACTTCGGATACCAAGGATAGTAACGGTAGGCCACGTCGCAGCAAACATAAGCGCCGCAATAACGGCGATAACGCTGAGGATACGGCAGTCAATGCCGGATTCAGAGGCTCTAAACCCAGTCAGCGGAAAAAGCCATTCAAAAGAAGCACTCCGGGCCCGTCCAGTCTAGACCGCATACTCGATCGCTCGTGCCAAATACATGGCAACCCTGATAAACCAGCCAATCACACCAATAGAGAATGATGTGTGTTCAAGCAGGCCGGTAAGTTAAATGCCAAAAACAAGGACAAGGGGCTACATAGCGATGACGAGGAGGAGCCCCGACCGCCGAACACGGAAGGACAGAAGAGGTTCCCCCCACAAGTAAGGACGATGAACATGATATACGCAACCCACATCCCCAAGAGGGAATGGAAGCGTGCACTAAGGGACGTATATGCGATGGAGCCCGTCGCCCCAAAGTTCAACCCATGGTCCTCTTGAACGATCACCTTTGATCGCAGGGATCACCCTACTAGTATCCGTCATGGCGGATCTGCCGCATTGGTCTTAGACCCAATCATTGACGGATTTCACCTCACTCGAGTCCTTATGGACGGCGGCAGTAGCCTGAACCTGCTTTATCAGGATACAGTGCGCAAAATGGGTATAGACCCCTCGAGGATCAAACCCACCAAAACGACCTTTTAAAGCGTCATCCTGTGTAGAGGCCCATTTTACGGGCTCGATCCACACCGAAGTGGTCTTCGGATCTCCGGACAACTTCCGAAGCGAGGAGTTAATCTTTGATATCGTCCCGTTCCGTAGCGGCTATCATGCACTGCTCGGGCGCACCTCATTTGCAAGATTCAATGCTGTACCGCATTACGCATACCTCAAGCTTAAGATGACAGGACCTAGGGGGTTATCACAGTCAATGGAAACACAGAGCGCTCGCTCCGTACGGAGGAGCACACTGCGGCCCTCGCAGCAGAAGCACAAAGCAGCCTTTTAAGGCAATCCACCAGTTCGGCGATCAAGCCCCCGGACACCGTCAAGCGTGTCCGGAGTAACCTGCAACAGGATCGCCTGACACATTCAGAGCTCGCCTAGCAATTCGGCTCCCGCCCTAGTCTCAGTATAACGGCCAAATCCGTCCCACGTGTAGATAATTACGCATTGAAAATACCATGGGTGTCGGCGGGGGCACGATCACGGCACGTCTCACAATGTGGTTCAACCGCACTAGGGGCTTACTACTTGTATCATCCTCTCTCTTTCAGGACTTTACTCTCTGGAAGCCCTATCCGGTTGTACGATAGTGTAATGCCCTCGATGCGGCTATATCTCCCACGTGTCGAAGCACGACTTAGAGGCATAACCGCATTGAAAGCAATGTCGCAAGTGAGGTAATCTTCACACAACCCATGTAATACATAAGGGAAAGAAATACATAGTTGGCTTACAGTCGCCACTTCACACAATACATAAATAAACATCCATCATTCAGATTACACTCAAGGTCCGACTACGGAACCAAAATAAAAGAAGATACCCCAAATGCTACATGATCCCGATCGTCCCAACTGGCTCCACTATCGATCATCAGGAAAAGACACATAGTAACGACCACGTTCCTCGTCGAACTCCCACTTGAGCTCGGTTCGTGGCCATCTCTGACCGCCATCGTCGGCACTGCAACTGTTTTGGTAGAATCTGTGAGTCACGGGACTCAGCAATCTCACACCGAGATCAAGACTATTTAAGCTTAAAGGAAGGACAGAGTTGTGAGGTGGAGCTGCAGCAAGCGACTAGCATATATGGTGGCTACATTCGCAAAAGAGAGCGAGAAGAGGAGCAAAGCACGGCCGTGAAGCTAGTAGCGATCAAGAAGTGATCCTGAACTACTTACTTCAAACATAACTCCAACATCAGATTCACTTCCGGACTCCACGAGAAGAGACCATCACAGTTACACACGCGGTTGATGTGTATTTTAATTAAGGTCAACTTCGGTTTTCTACAACCGGACATTAACAAATTCCCATCGCCTCATAACCGCGGGCACGGCTTTGAAGATAATACCTGCAGGGTGTCCCAACTTAGCCCATTATAAGCTCTCACGGTCAACGAAGGATATTCCTTCTACTGGGAAGACCCGATCGATCTCGGAATCCCGGACTACAAGACATTTCGACAGCAATAAAGCAAGACCAGCAAGACCGCCCGACTGTGCCGATAAATCCCGATAGGAGCTGCACATATCTCGTTCTCGTGGCACACCGGATAAGCTAAGCGTCACAGTACCGACGTAATCCAAGTTGCCAAGGAATGGTCCCAAGACGGTGCTCTAGTTTGGACCAACACTCGAAGGAGCACCGCCCGGGGTAAATAAAGATGACCCTCGGGCTCGCGAAAACCCGGGGAAAATGGCTTAGGTGGCAAATGGTAAAACCAAAGTTGGGCCTTCTTTGGAGGAGTCTTATTCAAAGAGAACTGTCAAGGGGGTCCCATAAATCACCCAACCGTGTAAGGAACGCGAAATCAAGGAACATAACACCGGTATGACGGAAACTAGGGTGGCAAGAGTGGAACAAAACACCAGGCATAAGGCCGAGCCTTCCACCCTTTACCAAGTATATAGATGCATTAATTATAGCAGATATATTGTGATATCCCCAACAAGTAAACATGTTCCAACAAGTAACAACATCTCCATGTTCGAACAAGGAACAAACTTTATCTTCACCTGCAACTAGCAACGCTATAAGAGGGGCTGAGCAAAGCGGTAACATAGCCAAACAACGGTTTGCTAGGAAAGGATGGTTAGAGGTTTGACATGGCAATATGGGTGGCATGATATAGCAAGTGATAGGCATCGTAGCATAGGCATAGCAAAAGAGCGAGCATCTAGCAAGCAAAGATAGAAGTGATTTCGGGTATGGTCATCTTGCTCGCAAAGTTCTCGAGTTGTCGAAAGCTTGATCCTCGTAAGCGTTCTCAACAGGTTCCTCGCTCACGTACTCGTCTCCGGCTCTACCCAAAGCAAGAACACAAACAATGGAACCACAATAAATCACGGTGCAATGCACAAGCAACATGATGCAAAACATGGCATGATATGCGAGATGTGATATGCAATGCGATGCGTGCTCGGAAGGAAAATGATGAACCAGGCATCAACTTGGCAAACCAAGTATGCCGCTGAAAGATGAGATGATTTGGTTGAAATCGATATAAAGATCACCGAATCGGATGCACGGTTTGCAAATGACAAGCAAAACAAGAATGGCACAAATCTGCCATTAACAAGATGATGCCACATAGCAAGCAACAAGAAATTAAGCTACTGCACCCAAACGTACCAACAAAGCATATGGCAGTGATCTACTCAAGATGCTTGACAAAAGATGAACACCGAGCTACGGCTAAAACACACCATAACAGGTCCAAACAAGCATGGCAAAAGTGCAAAATATATCACTTCACAGACTTAGAGAAAATATCGAACATGGCGAATCAGCATCGAGGAAGCAATGTTCAGAGCAAGCAAACAACATGCTACAGGAACTTATAATAGCAAAACAAGGCATGGCATGAATCTACTCAAAGCATAGAACAAAAGTCCCTTACTGACCATAAGCCAAAAAGGATCAGAAAATATGATAGCACCCATGTCAATATAGCAAGTTTCGTTAACTGATTCAGCAACAGGGCATGACAAAAACAGATAACAAGTAGGCATGTTTAAGAGCTCGATGCACTCACTACGGAGAATTACATGATAAACTAAGCATACATCCATCAAGAAGACATGGCATAGAAGCTATACATGGCAAGAACAATATCATAGCATACACGGATCAACAACAACAACCTTGGCAAAATTGAATAACATGTAAACAATCTGCCAGGAAACATTTTATAGCAAAAGTAGAGCTTGATTGACTCAAGATATGTCACTCCATAATTGCAAACAATGGCATGGATGGATAGAGCATAACCATATGTTCAAAACATCCTTACTGAAGTATCTCAATATATGCATGGAACTCTCTGTAGCATCAAGTTAACATGGCATAAAAATATCAGCAAAACAGGGGCTGAAATCAGCAACATCATGAAGCCTAGTTTGCATGCTTGTGCTAGTCACCACAGAGATCACAAAAATACATGGCATACACCCCTGTAAAGATGGCATGGCATATTACAAAACACATGTAGGACTCAAATTCATAGGATGCACACATCAATCATGGCAAAAATGACAAAAGTGCATGTTCTGTTAAGAAACAGAAACTAACATCACATAGCCCTCTTCTAACATCATTTCGGGCATCAAGATGAGCTCAAATGAAAATGATGCAATGAGATGAAATGATCTACTCTTCTCGGCGAACAATCCGGTATGTTATACGCCCCAAACGGAGCCACGAGTGCAAAGTTATGGCATGATGAAAATGCAACAAAATATCTGACAGAAAAGGACTTAGAGGGAATCGGGGGAGGAGAAAGTCAACCGGGTCGATTGGATCTGAGATCCGGGCGCGCGGTCTCCGAGGCGGGCGGCGATCACGGAGACGGGACGAGGCCGGAGGAGAGAGGCGGCCGGGCGGCTGGGGGCGGGCGCGGGCGGCGGCGCGGCCGGCGCGGCGGGCGGCTTGGCGCTTGGCGGTGGTGGCGGGCGGCGGCGGGCTGGCGGCGGCGGTGGCGGCGGCAGCGGCCGAGGCGGCGGAGGGCGACGGGCGGCGGCCGAGGCGGGCGGAGGGCGACAGGCGGACGCGAGGCGGCGGCGATGTGGGAGCTGGCGCGGCGTGACTGGGCTGGGCCGCCATGCTTGAGGCATGGCGGGCATATGGTGGCCGGGGCCACGTGGCGGCTCGGTTGGTCGGGCGGCGATGGGCGGACGTGTCCGCCCGATCGGACACGCCCGCGGGGAGGGAGCGGGCTAGGGTTTGGGGTGGAGTGATCCGGGATTTGGAAATGGGGGGTGTTTTTATAGGTAGAAGGAGCTAGGAAGCTCCAAATGAGGTGCGGTTTTCGCCCACACGATCGTGATCCGACGACGGAGAGCATGGAAGTGACTTAGATGGGTTATTGGGCTGTTTTGGAGGGGTGTTGGGCTGCAACTTAAAAGAGGCCTTTGTGAGAGTGCGGTTAACCGTTGGAGTACCAAACGAGCTCCAAATGACCCGAAACTTGACAGGTGGTCTACCGGTGGTGTACCAAGGCCACTTGACAAACCTCGGTCCATTCCGAGAAAGTTTAGTACCCGCTCACGGAAAAACGTAAAAGGGGACGCCGGGGGACATAGGAGTGCCGGATTGCAAAACGGACAACGGGGAAAATGCTCGGAATCATGAGACGAACACGTATGCAAATGAGATGCACATGATGACATGATATGAAATGCATGACATGGACAAAATGCAAAATGAAGAAAAACCCAACCACGGAGGGAATATCATATCACAATGCCGAAAATGGCAAGAGTTGGAGTTACAAATATGGAAAGTTACATCCGGGGTGTTACAACACTCCACCACTACAAGAGGATCTCGTCCCGAGATCTAGGACTGGAAGAACTCCGGATATTCGGAACGGAGGTGATCCTCGCGCTCCCAGGTGGCTTCTCGGTCGGAATGGTGTGACCACTTCACTTTCAGGAATTTGATTGACTTGTTGCGAGTCTTGCGCTCGGTTTCTTCAAGAATAGCAACGGGGTGCTCATGATAAGAGAGATCTTCTTGGAGGTCAATTTCTTGAAGTTGATAGTGCGTTCAGGATCTTGAAGCACTTGTGAAGCTGTGACACATGAAACACATCGCACGTCAGCGAAGTTGGACGGAAGCTCAAGTTGATAGGCGAGATCGCCTCTTTTGCCAATGATCTTGAAAGGACCCACGTATCTAGGGGCAAGCTTCCTTTGATACCGGGCGGACGAAAGTGCCTTTCATTGAGAGACAGGAGGTAGACATGGTCTCCGATTTCAAAAGCCACATCACGGTGCTTGTCATCATAATAGCTCTTCTGGCGCGATTGTGCGGCTTTGAGATTCTCACGAATGACTTTGCACATTTCTTCGGCTTTTGTGATCAAGTCGTTGCCAAGAAGTTGGCGTTCACCTGTCTCGGACCAATTGAGAGGAGTACGACACTTTCTGCCATAGAGAATTTCGAATGGGGCCTTGCCGAACTCGCTTGGAAGCTGTTGTTGTAGGAGAACTCGGCATATGGAAGACAATCTTCCCATTTCATACCGAAGGAAATGACACAAGCCCTGAGCATATCTTCAAGGATTTGATTGACTCGCTCGACTTGGCCACTTGTTTGAGGATGGAAAGCTGTGCTGAAACGAATGTTGGTGCCCATGGCCTTCAAAAGAATCCCAAAACTTGGAGGTGAAGATGCCACGGTCGAAGAGATCAATTGTGGAATGCCGTGCAAGGAGACAATCCTGGAGGTGTATAGCTCTGCCAACTGAGCTGCTGTGATGGATTCTTTGATAGGAAGAAAATGAGCCACTTTAGTAAGCTTGTCAATGACAACGAAGATAGCATCATTTCCACGCTTGGACTTTGGAAATCCAGTCACGAAGTCCATTTCAATATGATCAAACTTCCATTCTGGAATAGCAAGAGGTTGGAGGAGACCAGCTGGTCGTTGTTGTTCTGCTTTCACTCTTCTGCAGACATCACATTCATTCACGAATTGAGCAATTTCTCGCTTCATTCGAGTCCACCAATATGACTGCTTGAGGTCATGGTACATCTTCGTACTTCCAGGATGAATGGATAGAAGGGAATTGTGTGCCTCGTTCATAATGACTTTACGTAGATCACCCTTTGGAACCACAATCCGGTCCTCGAAGAAAAGAGTATCTTTGTCATCAATGTGGAAGCACTTGTACTTGGAAATGCCCTTGTTGATACCACGTTTCACCTTTTTCACCATGGTATCCAGGAGTTGAGCCTCACGAATCTGATCTTCCAAAGTAGGAGAGACTATGAGGTTGGCAAGAAAGCCTTGAGGAACAACTTGAAGATTCAGCTTGCGGAAAGCTTCACAGAGATCCGGTTGGAAGGGCTTGAGGATTAAATTGCGATAAGCCTTCCTGCTCAAAGCATCTGCAATCACATTGGCCTTGCCCGGAGTATATTCAATACTTGGGTTGTACTCTTGAATCATTTCGACCCATCGAGTTTGCCTGAGGTTGAGGTTGGGTTGAGTGAAGATATACTTGAGACTCTTGTGATCGGTGAAAATGTCCACTTTCCTTCCCAACAAGAGATGTCTCCATGTTATCAATGCATGGACAACTGCCGCCAACTCAAGATCGTGAGTGGGGTAGTTCTTTTCGTTGGGCTTCAGCTGACGAGAGGTATAGGCCACAACTCTCTTCTCTTGCATTAACACAGCACCGAGACCTTGAAGAGAAGCATCACAGAAAACTTCGAATGGCTTGGATTCATCAGGAGGAGTCAAGACAGGAGCTGTGACGAGTTTCTCTTTGAGAGTATTGAAAGCAACGTCACACTCAGGAGACTAGACATACTTCACATGCTTCTGGAGGAGGTTGGAAAGAGGCTTTGCAATCTTAGAGAAGTTCTCAACGAATCTTCGGCAATAGCTTGCAAGACCAAGAAAACTGCGGAGCTGCTTGACATTCTGAGGAGGTTCCCAATTCACAATTGCAGACACCTTCTCGGGATTAACAGCGATGCCCTTGGCGGAGATGATGTGACCAAGATAAAGCACTTCATCAAGCCAAAATTCACATTTGGAAAACTTAGCATAGAATTGATACTCTCGAGCTTGTCGAGCACCAATCGCAAATGTTTGGCATGATCCTTCTTATTCTTGGAGAAGACCAAAATATCATCAAGATAGACCAAGGCAATTCATTGGTGTAGGGGTTGAAGATGAAGTTCATCATGCGAGAGAATGTTGGAGGAGCATTGACAAGGCGAAAGACATGACAATATATTCATAAGAACCAAAGCTTGTTCGAATGCTGTCTTGGGAATATCTTGTTCACGAATGCGAATCTGATGATAACCCATACGAAGGTCAAGCTTGGAGAACACTTTAGCACCTTTGAGTTGCTCGAAAAGCTCATTGATGTTGGGAAGTGGATACTTGTTCTTGATTGTCTTCTTATTCAATGGACGGTAATCGACGCAAAGTCGGTCCGTGCCATCCTTCTTATGGACAAAAAGAACACCACAACCCCAAGGAGATGAACTCGGTCTGATCAAACCCAGACGCTCTTGTTCATCGAGCTGCTTCTTCAATTCCTTCAGCTCATTAGGTCCAAGCTTGTATGGGCGCTTGCAAGCGGGTTCGATGCGGGCTCAAGATCGATAACGAACTCAAGCGGCGGTGAGGAGGCATTCACGGAAGCTCTTCGGAAAGACATCTTGGTACTCACAAACGATGGAATCGAGAGATAGCATCCAACTCGCCCTTCTCATTGAGAGAAAACAACGAATGGTTTCATCACGAAGCGGCATAGATGATCACATCATTAGAAGAGTGAGTCAATTGAATTTCCCTGGCAGCACAATCAAGCTGAGCTTTGCCGAGAAAGCCATCCATCCCGAGAATAAGATCAATATCCGAGTCACCAAGGACAAATGGTTTAGCCAGGGATCTATAGTCGCCCATCTTGATAGAAACATCCGGAATCATTGTGGTAGCCCTCATAGAAGAGGCTGGAGAAACAACTCCCAAGGGTTTTTCCAAAATCTCCGAAATGAAATCATGCTTTGCAACAAATGATCTAGACATGAAACAATGCGATGCACCGGTATCAAATAAAATTTTTGCAGGAATATCATTAACTGAGAGATTACCCATTATCACATCAGTAGATTCCTCCGCTTGAGCTGCATTCATCATGTTCACCTTTGCAGCCTTGGGATTATGCTTGACCACTGCATTGCTTGAAGATTTCACAGAAGGAGGAGGCGGAAGGCGCCTTTGGTTGAAGCACTTGTTCGCATAGTGACCTTTCTGCTGACATTTGTTGCAAGTCACCTCTGAGAGCGGACGGTGATAAGGAGCATTTGACCTTGGAGCTTGAGAATTTGACTTGTTACGATAGCCTGGGTTGGGCGGGTGGGAAGATCCACGACCACCGAGTTCTTCTCAGCGATAAGGCTGACGGAACGGAGGAGGAGGAAGGTAGAACTTCTGCTGCTTAGCTGCCACTTGAGAGGAAGAAGAAGACTGAACTGCATCCCCGATTCTCTTCTTAGAAGCCTCACATTTGAGCTGGGCAGCTTCTTGCTTCAAAGTGCCATGTTGTAGAATTCATCATACTTTTACGGCTCAAAAAGCACGAAAGCTAATTGCAGATCTTCTCCGAGACCACCTCTGAATTGATAGATCATACTCTTTTCATCGGGGACGTCTTGCTTAGCAAAGCGAGCGAGTTTCGAACTGGATATTGTATTGATACACGACATGTTGCCTTGCTTGAGATTGCGGAACTCCTCACGCTTGCTCTCAACAACACTTTTGGAATGTGGTGAGCTCTGAAATCTCGTGGAACTCATCCTGTAATGACACGACCTCCTCTGGAATCTTTGTATTCTTTGGAACCACTCGGCAGCTTGGTCCTTGAGTTGAAACGAAGCAAACTTGACAAAGTCCTCAGGTCTGACATTGCTACATTCAAAATGTTTGCAGATGTCCACAAGCCAATCGTCGGCGTCTGTGGCCTCGACACAGAAACTGAAAGACTTCGGCTGATTAGCGAGGAACTGATTGAGGGTAGCAAAGTGCGGCTGGTTGTTGCCTTGGCCTTGATTTCCTTGATTGCCTTGCCCTTGAGTACGCTCTTGCAAGAGTTGCAAAATCATCTGAGCATTGGCATTGGTGGCTGCCATGATAGCTTGCCATGCCTCCCGAGGCGGAGGTGGAGGTGGAGGTTGGTGACACCCATCATCGCGATCCGGATTCAGACGCGTTGGCGGAGCCATCTGAAGAGGGTGACATCCGTTAGCACTTGATAGACAGATAGACAAGTTGAATCAGCGGATAGAAATTGCAACATATAGTCTTCACAATAAACATTCAACAAGGATGAGCGAATGAATTCCAAAGTTAACATCACACGTCCATTAAGGTGAGAAGCCACTTGATTAAGGGTTGATGAAAAAATATAACAAAGTACGATCGAACAAATAAGTGGTAAGGATTACCCAATCACAAACCAAATATCTGTGGAAGAAATGCTAAGAGCTACTTGAATCCCACCTATAAACTCCGAAACTTTCGGTTATGCAATCTGGTGTTGGGGATACAGGGACACAAAATATATCACCCAAACTAACAATACCTAGATCCAGCTGTATCCATCCGTCAACACATAACCAAGAAACCTTCGGAAATCATGTACCTCGACCTTCGAAAAGCATCCGTTATACGAGTCATGGCAATACTCCCGAGCTCGCCCGAAGATTGGGTTATCGGGTTATCTCACCAACAACTGCACAAAAGAGATTTCGATGTCGGAAAACTCAGGTATTCCAGAACTGCAACGATAAAATTGTGACGACAACACCTCGGAGCTCAACTCCCCGGGACACTGCCACAACCCCTAAATGTCAAGAGGCACCAAGAACAATGTTCTCGTCACAAAATCATCGGAACGATTCCAAGATACCCGCGTGATCCTAAAAAAAATTAGTGAAATTTGAGGAGAGGAGAGTCAAAACTTCTACGTCAGGGGACCTCACCAGAGTGATGAAGGGACTGGGGAGTAAAAAGAATCCTACTCTCCGATATATATAATCCTAAGACTCAAAACATTTTTGTTCTAGACTCAACAACGCCAAACAAACAATCAAGCGGGGGCTCCTAAGTCGGGATGGCTCGATTACCAACATAACGCCCTCGATGCGGCTATATCTCCCACGTGTCGAAGCACGACTTAGAGGCATAACCGCATTGAAAGCAATGTCGCAAGTGAGGTAATCTTCACACAACCCATGTAATACATAAGGAAAGAGATACATAGTTGGCTTACAGTGCCACTTCACACAATACATAAATAAACATCCATCATTCAGATTACACTCAAGGTCCGACTACGGAACCAAAATAAAAGAAGATACCCCAAATGCTACATGATCCACGATCGTCCCAACTGGCTCCACTACTGATCATCGGAAAAAGACACATAGTAACGACCACGTTCCTCGTCGAACTCCCACTTGAGCTCGGTTGCGTCATCTCACTGACCGCCATCGTCGGCACTGCAACTGTTTTGGTAGAATCTGTGAGTCACGGGGACTCAGCAATCTCACACCCGCGAGATCAAGACTATTTAAGCTTAAAGGAAGGACAGAGTTGTGAGGTGGAGCTGCAGCAAGCGACTAGCATATATGGTGGCTACATTCACAAAAGAGAGCGAGAATAGGAGCAAGGCACGGCCGTCAAGCTAGTAGCGATCAAGAAGTGATCTTGAACTACTTACGTCAAACATTCGCAAAAGAGAGCGAGAAGAGGAGCAAGGCACTCCATAATTGCAAACAAGGGCATGGATGGATAGAGCATAACCATATGTTCAAAACATCCTTACTGAAGTATCTCAAAATATGCATGGAACTCTCTGTAGCATCAAGTTAACATGGCATAAAAATATCAGCAAAACAGGGGCTGAAATCAGCAACATCATGAAGCCTAGTTTGCATGCTTGTGCTAGTCACCACAGTGATGACAAAAATACATGGCATACACCCCTGTAAAGATGGCATGGCATATTACAAAACACATGTAGGACTCAAATTCATAGGATGCACACATCAATCATGGCAAAAATGACAAAAGTGCATGTTCGTTAATAAACAAACTAACATCACATAGCCCTCTTCTAACATCATTTCGGGCATCAAGATGAGCTCAAATGAAAATGATGCAATGAGATGAAATGATCTACTCTTCGCGGCGAACAATCCGGTATGTTATACGCCCCAAACGGAGACACGAGTGCAAAGTTATGGCATGATGAAAATGCAACAAAATATCTGACAGAAAAGGACTTAGAGGGAATCGGGGGGAGGAGAAAGTCAACCAGGTCGATTGGATCTGAGATCCAAGCGCATTCTCTGTGTGTGGCGGGCGGTGGAGTGCCACGGAGACGGGACGAGGCCGGAGGAAGAGAGGTCGCCAGAGCGCTGGGCTGTGGCCGAAGCGCGCAGCCGCCGAGGCGTCGGCAGGGCGTCGGGGCGCGGGGCGGAGGGTAAGTGATGGCCGCGGCGTGCAGCTGGGGCGGCTTGAGGCGACGGGCGGGCCGCCGAGGTGGCGGAGGGCGACGGCGGACGCGAGGCGGCGCATGGACGGGGAGCTTGGGCGCTGGCGGGCGTATCGGCATGGGGCGGCTGCTGGGTTTCAGGCTTGGCGGGCTAGTTACAATGTGTCCGGGTGCTGACGTGGCGCTCCCGGTTGCTGGTTTGCGGCGGCGGGCGGACGGTCCGCCCGAATCGGACATGTCCGCGGCGGGAGAGGAGCGGGCTAGGGTTAGGGTGGAGTGATCACGGGATTTGGAAATGGGGGGGTGTTTTATAGGTAGAAGGAGCTAGGAAGCTCCAAATGAGGTGCGGTTTTTACCACACGATCGTGATCCGACGACGGAGAGCATGGAAGTGACTTAGATGGGTTATTGGGCTGTTTTGGAGGGGTGTTGGGCTGCAACTTAAAAGAGGCCTTTGCGAGAGTGCGGTTAACTGCTGAGTACCAAACTAGCTCCAAATGACCCGAAACTTGACAGTGGTCTACCGTGTGTACCAAGGCCACTTGACAAACCTCGGTCCATTCCGAGAAAGTTTAGTACCCGCCACGAAAAACGTAAAAGGACGCCGGGGACATAGGAGTGCCGGATTGCAAAACGGACAACGGGAAAATGCTTTAATCATGAGACTAACACGTATGCAAATGAGATGCACATGATGACATGATATGAAATGCATGACATGGACAAAATGCATAAATGAAGAAAAACCCAACCACGGAGGGAATATCATATCACAATGCCGAAAATGGCAAGAGTTGTAGTTACAAATATGGAATGTTACATCCGGGGTGTTACAGATAGCCGGACACATGATACAACACCCAAGGAGGCAGGAAGCTACGTCGTGCAATGTAATCCTCGGGCGGTCTCTGATAATGAGTGAAATACCTGTTTTAAATACCAGCTCGCAGCTTGCCCTTGGACGGGACATGTCAAATATTCACATTTTTTGCTTATCGCACTGCTTGTATCAGTATGCATCAACGCATTTTCTTAAATAAACAATGCATAGCACTAGTCTCTTATTTGCATTCTATATTCTTTTATATATATGTTCATCTATGACAATCAGCACCAGACACTGTACGCTAATACGCTTAGGGGCTTCCCTATACCCCATAATTCAGCGTGAGAAGTTCGAACACCTTCGACGAAATCGGCGCACGAACTTATAGCATTATATGCATCGACTCCGAATCATGTATTGGGTCAATAGTTGGGTTTGCCCGGCTCCCCATGTTTTGGTACCTTACGTTCCGCTATATCGGGCTAAGGTAGCACTGGGAGAACTCATGCGATTGTGCCCTGTTCTTCCTACCGAGCACCTCAAGAGAGAAAGCTAAACGGACCGTCATGATGAGGCAAGAGCTGGTCATTTGTTCGAGAGGTCTCAAGTCCCTAAAGACTTTTTTCCGCCGGCGAGGAGTCGGCCTTGTCCCGCTTTAGCGCGCCCCAACGCCCGACTTTCCGAATACTAGGGGCTTCGCCAAAATTTAAAATTGTAGACTTCTATGGCTAAGTGAGAATGATAAAGCACTATAGTCCGATTGCCTGGTTTGCCGCGCTGAGCGCCTCCCTCGAAGGACCCATAAATGGGAAAAATAGTGCCCAGATTTATCCCGAACACCCCAGCACTAGTTGCATGGGGGCTGAAGCCGACGACTAGCAACTCTCAGATTTTATAAACGGCCGCACAGAAGGTAATATTTTAAATTCGAAAGCGTTGCATAGCGCAAATGAACTAGTTTTCATAAATACAAGATCACATAAGCAAGTTCATTCAAAGATTACATCTTTGGTACAACTCGTCCGCCAAGAGATGGGCACCCTTCAGGACACCTTCATAATAGATTTCGGGGTGGCGATGCTCCTTGCCCTGCGGCGGCCCCTCCTTCACCAGCTTCTCGGCGTCCATCTTCGCCCAGTGCACCTTCACACGGGCAAAAGCCCTGTGTGCACCTTCGATGCAGACGGACCGCTTGATGACTTCACCGTGGGCAGGCATCAACAAACAGCCACCACCAAAGCCAAAGTAGGCTGTTGGGAAGGGAATCGCCAGCCACATCTCGGACTATAAGGCCCCTCATGGCCTGTTCGCGCTTTGTGGAGCTCGACCCGTTGCTTCAGCTGGTCGCTCACGGCATCGGGTGTTCGTCCCCAGATACTGAGACCAGAACAACTTCTCCGTCGAGCTTCCCTCCTCGGCTCGGTAGAACTCAGCGGCATCGGACACACTGCGGGGCAGATCTGCGAGCGCTCCTAGAGAGCTCCGAGCTCGGGTAAGTAAAAGGAAATTTTCTTTCGCATGCTTACTTTGCATAATGAATGCCTTACCCGCCGCTATCTTCTTCACCACCTCAATTTCCTGGAGGGCCTTTTGGGCTTCGGCTTTGGCATGTTTCGCGCTTTCGAGGGCCTTGGCAAGCTCGGACTCTCGCGTCTTCGAGTCAAGCTCCAAGGACTCGTGCTTCTTCACGAGCGCCTAGAGCTCTTGCCGCACCTCGCCTACTCGCGCTTCGTGTCTTTCTCACTTGATGCGCTCCTTGGCCGCTTTGTTTTCGGCCTCGAGCAGCCTTGCTTGTGGTCGCCACTTGGTCGTGGTCCCACGATACATTCATGATCACCCTATTATCTTGCAACCATAATTTTTTATATATATATATATATATATATATATATATATATATATATATATATATATATATATATATATATATATAAACAGGTATTACTACCGTCGTTCTCCTCAAGCTGCCTCTTGGCAAGGCCGAGCTCTTCCTCGGACCGCTCGAGGTCCTGCTTCAGCGTGGCGACCTCCGCAGTACGTGTGGCAGCGGCCAGCAGTGAAGCCTACATTCGCATATTGACATATTTGGATTAGACTCCTGCAGTTGTTATTTGATCCTCTATCCGTCTTTTCTTCGCGAACGCCGAACAGAGCATCAGGGGCTACTGTCTATGCGGTAATATTTTTATCATCCGATTACTTACCTCAAAGCCTGTTAGGAGGCTGTCCGCTTTTGGCGGACCGAACCTTCTCGATCACCGCACTAATAATAGTGTGGTGCTCCTCGTCAATGGAAGCGCTGTGAAGCACTTCCAGCAAGTTATCCGGTGCCTCCGGATGGACGGAGGTCACCGGCACGGGCGGCTTGCCCCTCTTAGCAGGAGGCCGCCTCACCAGAGTCGGGACCACTTTGGTGGTTACAGTGCGGTGTTCGGCTTAGGGCGAACTTGGAGCCCGTGGGGTCTTGCTCCTTTGTCCAGGGGTCAGAATGTCGCCTTTGGGCGCCTCCAGGACTACCTCCCCTCGACTTGGTGCCCTTTGAGACAACACCTCGACGTTGTCCGTAGGGCGAGGGGTGGAGGCGGTCGGAAGCGAGCCGCTACTCATAGCCGACGGGTCCAAAGAACCGTCCGACGAGGATATGTCGATGCGGGCTTGAGGCGGACTGCACAATGATATTCGACACAAGGAGAAGCAGTGTAGTAAAAAGCATACCATGAATTACTCTGGTATCCAAATACTTACGACTTCACCAGGGGCTTGTCCCTGGTCAACCACTCATAAATGCGCTGTGAGTGGCGGTGGTGGAGCAGTCCAGGAAGGAGAATTCTTCCCTTCTTGGACCTCGGGCCTCCTGGTTGGGGCGGCCTTCCTTTCTTGTCTCCCCATTTGGAGGAGAATCTTCATCTTCCTCCTCCTCATCTTCACGAAGAGTGCGTCTGAGTTATCGGACGATGAGTCCGATATCACTGACGGTGGGAGCTCTTCGAGTCAGCGGCCTTCTTCTTGGTCTTCTTCTCCGGCACCTCATGAGGCGCCGAGTCAAATATCTTCGTAAGAAGAGCGTCGGCTGGATCTTCGGGCAGGGGCGCCGGGCAGTCGATTTGCTCCGCTCTCTCCTCCCATTCCTGTCAAAGGCATGGGAGCTCAGATCTCGCACATGATCAAGCCGGGGAAAGTAAAAACCTTATAATGTGTAAAAAACTTACCGGATTCGCAGGGCGCTTCGTGCTAAGTCCGCGGTCCTCGGTAAGGGAAGGGGGGACCTCGGCGCCTTTGAACAACACCCTCCAGACGTCCTTGTGCGTCGTGTCAAAAAGCTCGCGCAGGTTCTGGTGCTGGGCTGGGTCGAACTCCCATAAATTGAACGCCCGTTGTTGACACGGGAGGATCCGGCGGAAGAGCATGACCTAGACCATGTTGACAAGCTTAAGTTTCTTGCTTATCATGTTCCAGATACATTTCTGGACTCCGGCCAGCTCTACCGGTGAGCCCCAGGACAGGCCCTTCTCTTTCCAGGAGGTGAGCCGCATGGGGATTCCGGATCGAAACTCGAGGGCCGCCACCCAGTTGGTGTCGCGTGGCTCGGTGATGTAGAACCACCCCGACTGCCACCCCTTTATGGTCTCCACATAGGAGCCCTCGAGCCACATAACGTTGGGCATTTTGCCCACCATGGCACCTCTGCATTCAACTTGCTGGCCGCCTACAACCTTGACAACATTGAAGGTCTTCAACCACAGGTGAAGTGGGGCTGAAGCGGAGGAAGGCCTCGCATTACTGACGATAAACGCCGAGATGTTGAGGATGAAGTTCGGGGCGGATCGTGGAAGTCCAGCCCGTAGTAGAACATGAGGCAGCAGACGAGCGGGTGGAGGGGGAACTCCAATCCGTGGACGAAGTGGGTGAGAAAGACTACCCTCTCGTAAGGCTCCGGGGTAGGGATGATCTGCCCCTCGTCGGGCAGCCGGTGCATGATGTTTGCGGCCAAGTATTCGGCCCCCCGCAGCTTTTCGATGTCCTCCTCTGTGACGGAGGATTTCATCCACTTTCCTCCCGCTCCGGACATGGTTGGGGCGGTATGAGGAGAAAGGTGCGAACTTGGGCGTTGGAGCTCGAGTGCGCGAGAATGGATAGGCAAGGAGGAAGAAGGCGTGGGTGAAAAAAGGTGAACCCTTCTCCCTTTATAAAGGCGGACGAAACTATACGCCCCCACTAGCCTGGTTAACTCGCTTATTCCCCAAGCGCCGCGATTGATGGCGTGGTTGGGTTACCCACGCCCGTATTGATGAGAATCCCGTGATAAGGGGACACGATCTCTGCTTCGATCAAGGAAACCGTCTCACGATATGCGCCAAGGCTGGTTGAGAAAAACGGCTCGATAATAACCGGGCCATGGTATGATGTCATGGTATCAAATATGTCAGCAGGTCAGATTTGTGGAAATATTATTCTCTCTACGGTGGTATGTGGAACTTGTTATGCAGAGCCGGACACCATCCTTGTGTTCAAGATCTTCTATGGAGTATTCGGACAGGAACCCGCCTTGCAATGCGAAGACAATCTGCGCCGGACTCATCGTCATTGAAGCCTGGTTCGGGGGCTCTTGAGGAGTCTGGATTAGGGGTATCAGGATAGCGGACTATATCCATTGGCGGACTGTTGGACTATGAAGATACAAGATTGAAGACTTCGTCTCGTGTCCTGGGATGGGACTCTCCTTGGCGGAAGGCAAGCTTGGCGTCTGGATATGTAGATCTCCTCCCATTGTAACCGACTACTGTGTAACCCTAGCCCCCTCCGGTGTCTATATAAACCGGAGGGTTTAGTCCGTAGGACAACAACAATCATACCATAGGCTATCTTCTAGGGTTTAGCCTCTACGAACTCGTGGTAGATCAACTCTTGTACTACTCATATCATCAAGATCAATCAAGCAGGAAGTAGGGTATTACCTCCATAGAGAGGCCCGAACCTGGGTAAACATCGTGTCCCCTGCCTCCTATTACCATCCGCCTTAGACGCACAGTTCGGGACCCCCTACCCGAGATCCGCCGGTTTTGACACCGACAGGGCCTTTTTTGGCATCCTGCCGGAGGGGATTTGATCACGGAGGGCTTCTACATCAACCCTATTTTCCTTTCGATGAAGCGTGAGTAGTTTACCACATACCCGTGAGTCAAAGCTAGTAGCTAGATGGCTTATTTTCTCTCTTTGATTCTCAATGCCATGTTCTCCTCGATGTTCTTGGAGATCTATCCGAGGTAATCTTGTTTTGTGGTGTGTTTGTCGAGATCCAATGAATTATGGATTTATAATCAGCTCATCTATGAATATTATTTGAATCTTATCTGAATTCTTATATGCATGATTTGGTATCTTTGTATTTCTCTTTGAATTATCGGTTTGGTTTGGCCAACTAGATTGGTTTTTCTTGCAATGGGAGAGGTACTTAGCTTTGGGTTCAATCTTGCGTGATTTCACCCAGTAACAAAGTAGGGGTAGCGAGACACGTATTGAACTGTTTCCATCGAGGATAAAAAGATGGGGTTTATATCATATTGCATTACTTTATTCCTCTACATCATGTCATCTTACTTAAAGAGTTACTCCATTCTTTATGAACTTAATACTCTAGATGCATGCTGGATAGCGGCCGATGTGTGGAGTAATAGTAGTAGATGCAAGCAGGAGTCGGTCTACTTGACACGGACGTGATGCCTATGTTTTATAATCATTACCTTGGATATCGTCATGACTTTACACTTTTCTATCAATTGCTCAATAGTAATTTGTTCACCCACCGTATTATTTGCCTTCAAGAGAGAAGCCTCTAGTGAAACTTATGGCCCCGGGGTCTATTTTCCATCATATTAGTTTGTGATCTACTATTATGCAATCTTTTATTTTCATATATAAACCAAAAAACCCAAAAATATTTTATCTTTTGTTTAGTTTTATTTATCTATCTCTATCAGATCTCACCTTTCCAAGTGATCGTGAAGGGATTGACAACCCCTTTATCGCGTTGGGTGCAAGTGTTTGATTGTTTGTGCAGGTATTGGTGATTTGCGCATTCTTCTCCTACTTGATTGATACCTTGGTTCTTAACTAAGGGAAATACATCTCTACTTTGTTGCATCGCCCTTTCCTCTTCAAGGGAAAAACCAACGCAAGCTCACACTATTAAGGAAAACCTTATACACAGAATCTTAGCAGTAGCGCTGGATAAAATGAGGCGCTACTGCTACTTAGTAGTAGCACGTGGCAGTAAAAGGCGCTACTGCTATCCTGTTAGCAGTAGCGCGTTTTAGCAAAACGCGCTGCTGCTAAGTTTGAACTGGGCGCATATATATGGCTAGCCCCACTTAGCAGCAGCACGTATCCCAATCCAGCGCTAGTGCTATGCTCCGTAGTAGTAGAGCTTTTCTTCAACCCGCGGTGCTACTGATACGTCTCCAACGTATCTACTTTTCCTAATGATTTTCCTCTTGTTTTGGACTCTAATTTGCATGATTTGAATGAAACTTACCCTGGACTGACGCTGTTTTCAGCAGAACTACCATGGTGTTGTTTTTGTGCAGAAATAAAAGTTCTCGGAATGGAACGTAACTTTGAGAATTTCTTGAGCCAAGAGCCACCGAAGGGGGGCACCTGGGTGGGCACCACCCACCTAGGCGTGCCCAGCTTGGTTGTCCCCACCTGGTTGCCCCGCAGACCCTGAAATCGATGCTATAAAATCCTTTTTTTCAAGAAAATAATCAGGGAGAAAGAATTATCGTGATCCACGAGACGGAGCCACCGTCACCTCCTGTTTTTCATCGGGAGGCTAGATCTGAAGTCCTTTTGGGGCTCCTGAGAGGGGGGTCTCCGTTCTTCATCATCACCAACCCTTCTCCATCGCCAATTCCATGATGCTCCCCACCGGGAGTGAGTAATCCCTTTATAGGCTCGTTGGTCGGTGAGGAGTTGGATGAGATTCATCATGTAATCGAGTTAGTTTTGTTAGGGCTTGATCCCTAGTATCCACTATGTTCTGAGATTGATGTTGCTATGACTTTGCCATGCTTAATGCTTGTCACGTTGGGCCCGGGTGCCATGATTTCAAATCTGAACCGTTTATGTTATCACCATTATATCCATATTCTAGATCCGATCTTGCAAGTTATAGTCACCTACTACGTGTCATGATCCGGCAACCCCGGAGTGACAATAGTCGGGACCACTCCCAGTGATGACCGTAGTTTGAGCAGTTCATGTATTCACCATGTGTTAATGCTTTGTTCTGGTTGTGTATTAAAATGAGGCCTTAATATCCCTTAGTTTCCAATTTGGACCCCGCTGCCATGGGAGGGTAGGACAAAAGATGTCATGCAAGTTCTTTCCAATAAGCACGTATGACTATTTACGGAATATATGCCTACATTATATTTATGAACTGGAGCTTGGGTCGTATCACACTAGGTTATGACTGTCACATGATGAATATCATCCAACAAATTACCGATCCAATGCCTACGAATTTATCCTATATTTTTCTTGCTAAGTTACTACCGCTGTTGCTACTGTTGCACTTGCTACAAAAATACTGCTATCACTGTTACCATTACCATTGCTGCTATCACTACTATCAAAACTATCATACTACTTTGCTACTGATCACTTTGCCGGAGATAATTAATCTCCAGGTGTGGTTTAATTGACAACTCAGCTGCTAATACTTACAAATATTCTTTGGCTCCCCTTGTGTCGAATCTATAAATTTGGGTTGAATACTCTACCCTCGAGAACTGTTGCAATCCCCTATACTTGTGGGTTATCAGCTACTAACCCTACCTTATCGTCCCCGCGCAGTGGACCCTCTCACTCACTCTCCTCACTTTTCGTCAGTCCTGCCGCCGTTCCCGGCGACCGTAAATGTCACGCCCTTGCTCCTCCTCCACTGACGTAGTCCCTCCTCCTCCCTCCTCCGATCCCACCGTCGTGCTCCCCTCCTCCTTTCTCCTCCCTCCTCCTCCTCCCTCCTCTCACCCCCTCCTCCCTCCATCTCTCTTAAACTGTAACGACCCAGGACCCACGCTCCAGACGCCTTCCATGTTTTTCGTTATGGCCGCGTGTTTTATTTGCTTCTTGCATTTCATCATGTCATCATGAGCATTGCATCCGCATGTTTTCACAAAACTTGCATTTCGTAGTGGCCACTTCTCCTTTATCTTAGTTCGCCTTTATCAGACCAACCGGGTTTTTTATTCCCTCTTGTTAAACCACCTAACCTCTCTGCACAACCACCCCTCTTACGCGTCTGAAAACTTCCCCGAACCCGAACCGGGCAATCGTGACCGATGGGTTCGGATCATCCCCAAACATCCCTAAAATATCTTCGGCTTCTTATTTGAACTCCCTAACCTATTTATCTCGACCGTCTGATTTTGATCAAATGATCCAAACTCCCTCCTTTCCATATATATATATATATATATATATATATATATATATATATATATATCCACCGCTATACCAAACTCAGGCGAACCCTGGCCTAATCCTATTCCCCTCCTCGCGCCGCCACCCAGTCCCCACCTTCCTCGGGATCTTTCCTCGACCAACCGAGCCAGCCGACAGCCTCCCTCCATCCCCGGGGTCCCTCCCAATCCAGCCGCCACCAACCTTCTCCTAGGTTTCCCCACCGATCCAACCAGCCAACCTCCTCCTCCTCTCGATCCATCCTCGCGGCCACCTTCAGATCGAGCAGGAGCCCCTAACCCGACCTCCTCCTCTGCATCTTCCTCAGGCGCCTGAAAGGCCACCCCCTCTGCTCGATCCTGAGGGGATCACGAGCTCTCGTCCCTGTTGCTTCGATCTCCACCGAGCACCAGGCCGAGCCCCTGCCTTTCCATCTCTATTTTCCTCTCCCCGCCGCTCTTGTCTCGGGTTCTTCCCTCACCCCATCTCTCTCTTTCTCTGTACCAGGAGCACCACCATGGACACCAGGAGCGTCCCATCCCCGACCTCCTCATTCAACTCCTCGCCAGATCTGGCAGTATTTCGTCGCTGCGCCAAGTCCTCTGCATTGCGAGCTCCTCCGCCTCCTGTAACCTCCCGAGCCTCACCGGACTACGCTCCCGCCGGTGACCAGCAGGTCGTCGAGCCCATCCAGATGCCGCCGCTGCTGCCGTTCCCCTGCCATGGCGCCTCGGCCTCCACTACTCCCGCACCCGAGGCCCCGAGATCCTCCAGCTCGACCCCGTCCGCCGAGCTCCCTGCCGCGCTGGAGTCCCGCCGCTTCCCTTCCCCGCATCGCCGCCAAGGCCTCGTCGCCGGAGTCCCGTGCGTCGTCGTGCCCGTTGACCAGTCCTCCTGCTGCGTCTTCTTTTCGAGGGAGACGAGCACCGCGACCTCAGTCCCACGCCCCTACCTCGCCTTGACCGCGGCCTCGATCAGAGCCAGCGTGGACGAGCGCCAAGACCCAGCTAACCTCTGCCTCGCCCAAGGGCCTCTTCCTCGTTCGGCCCAGCCAGATCTGGCCGCTAGGTGAGCAGTCCAATTCCAGTACCCCAGCCCCTTCTCTCTGTTGGGCTAGCAAACTCGGCCCGACTCATGTTTTTTTCCCGCGGAGTGATTTACTAATTATCCAGAGTTTTATAGTTTACAGAAAAATCCTTCATGTTCATGCATATCATATCTCACCAACCGTGCATCGGAATAAAATGATGTAAACATGTAAAATGCTTAGAATTTCATATAGTTTTATAATATGCCACATTCATCCATGTTTAAAATGTTTAAATGGCTGTTTGCATTAATTTGCATAAATAACTTGTTAAAATGGTTTATTTCATAATTAAATAACCGTAACTTTGAATTAAATAAACTTTATATGTAAATGGGGTGGAAAAATGCATAGATTAACATGGTGCATTTTATTTACAGTTTAAATAACTTTAAAATATGGATTAGGGCAGAATAATACCAAATCCAAAATATGCACATGGGGATTTTCTAGAATTGTTGTTTGTCATTCCGGCCTCATTTAAACTTGCCTAAATAGTTAGTTTACTTATGCTTCACCTCTTGCCATGTTAACCAACATTTAATATTATTGAGTAGCTTTAACGAGAGCGAACTAAATAATTAAATGTGGTGTTTCTTCAGTAGGCAACTCGTTGCATTTTGAGCTTCACTTAATCTGTAGTATTGCTTGTTGCACTTTGCCATGCCATGCCATGCTATTTAAACCAGACATGCATCATACTTTTTTGTGCATCATGCCATGTTTATGCTTGTGTGTTTACCATGATGTTTGCTTCTTTTCGGTTGTGCTTGTCCTTGATAGTTCCGGTTACGTTGCGATTGTGAGGATCCATTCGACTACGTTGGTTCGTATTCTTCATGGATTTGGTCTTCTTCCTAGCGGCATTTCAGGCAAGCTGACCGTCACCTTGAATCTCTCTGCTATCTTCGATATGCTAGTTGTCTCGATGTTATTGCTATGTCGCGCTACCTACCACTTGTTTATCAAGCCTCCTAAATTGGCATGATAGCCTCTAACCTTTTCTACCATCCAAGCAAATTGTTGTTTGGCTATGTTACCGCTTTGCTCAGCCCCTCTTGTAGTGTTGCTATTTGCAGGTGCAGTGCAGGTTGTTCCATGTTGGGACATGGATATCACGGGATATTCATATCTCTTATTTAATTAATGCATCTATATACTTGGTAAAGGGTGGAAGGCTCAGCCGTTTACCTGGTGTTTTGTTTCATTGTTGCCGCCCTAGTTTTCGTCTAACCAGTGTTATGTTCCTTGATTTTGTGTTCCTAACACGGTCAGGGTTAATGGGCCCCCCTTGTCAGTTCGCTTTGAATAAAACTCTTCCAGCAAGGCCCAACATTGGTTTTTCATTTGCCTAATAACAACTAAACTTGCATAGGGATCGGCTAGCACCCCGATTATAATTAATCAACCCCCCGGGCCAGTGCTCCTCATGAGTGTTGGTCCAAACTAGAGAAGCTTGCGGTGCCGCCCCTTGGCAACTTGGGGTTTTTGGTCGATGTAACCATAGCTCATCTGTTGTGGCCTGAGACGAGATACGCGCGACTATTATCAGGGTGTCAGCACGTTGGGAGGTCTTGCTGGATTTGTTTTACCATTGTCGAAATGTCTTGTGCACCGGGATCCCGAGTTTGATAGGGTCGTCCCGCGATGGAGGATTGTCTCCGCGGATCGTGAGAGCTTGTCATGGGCTAAGTTGGGACATCCCTGCAGGGTTTAAACTTTCGAGAGTCGTGCCTGGGGTTATGTGGCAGATGAGAGTTTTTAATATCTGGTTGTAGAGAACTTGACACCAGATCTGAATTAAAATACATCAACCGCGTGTGTAACCATGATTGTCTCTTTTCGACGAAGTTCTGGAAGAGAACACGGTTGGGTTATGTTTGAACGTAAGTAGTTCAGGATCACTTCTTGATCATTACTAGTTTGCAATTGTTGTGTAGATTCTCATCTTACTCTTGTACTCGTAAGTTAGCCACCATACAATGCTTAGTGCTGCTGCGAGCTCACCACTTATCCATTCCACACCCATTAAGCTTTGCTAGTCTTGATACCCATGGTAATGGGATTGCTGAGTCCTCGTGACTCACAAATTGCTACAACAACAGTTGCAGGTATAGGTAATGCGATGATCTAACACGAGTGTGATGCTTGCTTCTTTGGAGATCTTATTCTTCGATCAAAGGATAGGTTCCGGGTTGGGAGCCTGGGATTAGCAGGGTGGATGTTGTTCTTCTTTTTTGTTTGATTCATCTATAGTCGGATCCTGCTCTTCTGTATGATGATTGCTATGTATTGATGAACTGTTGTATTCATGTTGTAGCTTGTGGCGAGTTTAAGCCTTTATCTTCTATTCAGTACATGGTATGTTGTAATAATATCCACCTTGCTATGCGCTCGAAATGCGATTGTGCCCCAGTCGTGAAATCATCACGTGATTGGGATAGAATCGCATCTTGGATGCTACAAGTTGGTATCAGAGCCTTGCCGACCTTAGGAGCCCACTTGATTGATCGAACCGTTGCCGTTGGTGAGTCTAGAAGAAAACTATTTTGAGTCTAGTTATGTATCGGAGAGTAGGAATTCTTTTTACTCCTTATCCCTTCGTTGCTCTGGTGAAGACTTGTGACGTAGGTGTTTTCCCACTCTTCTATCCTTTTTCACTCAAAAATTTTTAGGATCACGCGGTGTCGGTGTCAAAACCGGCGGATCTCGGGTAGGGGGTCCCGAACTATGCGTCTAAGGCGGATGGTAACAAGAGGCGGGGGACACGATGTTTACCCAGGTTCGGGCCCTCTCGATGGAGGTAATACCTACTTCCTGCTTGATTGATCTTGATGATATGAGTATTACAAGAGTTGATCTACCACAAGATCGTAGAGGCTAAACCCTAGAAGCTAGCCTATGGTATGATTGTTGTTGTGCTGCGGACTAAACCTCCGGTTTATATAGACACCGAGGTGGCTAGGGTTACACAGTCGGTTACAAGGGAGGAGATCTACATATTCAGATTGCCAAGCTTGCCTTCCACGCCAAGGAGAGTCCTATCCGGACACGGACGAAGTCTTCAATCTTGTATCTTCATAGTCCAACAGTCCGGCCAAAGGATATAGTCGGCTGTCCGGATACCCCTAATCCAGGACTCCCTCAGTAGCCCCTGAACCAGGCTTCAATGACGATGAGTCCGGCGCGCGGATTGTCTTCGGCATTGTAAGGTGGGTTCCTTCTCCGAATACTCCATAGAAGATTTTGAACACAAGGATAGTGTCTGGCTCTGCAAAACAAGTTCCAAATACCACCATCGAGAGAATAATATTTCCACAAATCTAATCTGCTGACGCATTTCGTAGTATGACATCACACCACGGCCCGGTCATTATTCAAACCGTTTTTCACAATCAGCCCCCACACATATCGCGCGGCAATTTTGCTGGCACGTCTTTGTCGAAGCAGAGATTGTGTCCCCTTATCATGAGATTCTCATCAATACGGGTTTGGGTAACCCAACCGCGCCATTAATTACGATGTTTGGGGAATAAGAGGTTTTACCAGGCAAGTGGGGAGGCGCGTCGCCTCTTCCGTCCTTATAAGGGGACAAGGATTTATTCTTCTCACCCACGCCTTCCTCCCAGCTAATCCCTTCTGCTCAAGCTCCAACGCTCAAGTGTTCCTCTTCTCTTTGCACAAGAGGTCCTCCGAAGATGTCCGGATCCGGAGCGGGAGGCAAATGGATGGCCTCTACCGTCCAAGAGAAGGATATTAAAAAGCTTCGGAAGGCCGGGTACCTGGCCAAGAAAATCAGCCACTGTCTTCCGACGGCGGGACAAATCGTCCCTACTCCGGAACCCCACGAGAGGGTCGTATTCCTCCCTCATTTAGTCTGTGGGCTAGGATTTCCCCTCCACCCGTTCGTTCGCGGAATCATGTACTATTATGGGATCGATCTTCACGATCTGTCCCCTAATTCCTTCCTCAACATCTCGGCGTTCATTGTCGTGTGTGAGGCTTTTCTCCGCATTTCACCGCACTTCGGTTTATGGCTGAAGATTTTTAATGTGAAGCCCAAGGTGGTGGGCGGCGAGCACGCCGAGTGTGGGGGCGCCATGGTGAGCAAGATGCCCAACGTCATATGCCCAAACAGAACCTTTAATGATTTTGTCAAGGAGTGGCAACAGAAGTGGTTTTATATCACTGAGCCGCGCGGCACAGAGTGGGCCGCCTCTCCCGAGTTCCGATCCGGCGCCCCCCTGCGGCTTACATCCTGGGTCAAGAAAGGCCTGGACTGGTCCTCGTCCGACGAACTGTCAGCGCTCTAGACGCGCGTTGAAGATATGGGAGACATGAACATTGGGCTTGTCAATGTGGTCCAGGTGATGTTGATTCGCCGGATCTTGCCTTCTCAGCACCGGACTTGCAATTTGTGGGAATTCGATCCAGCCCGGCACCAAACCTTGCGGGAGCTTTTCGGCTCCTCGCACAAGGACATCTGGAAGGTGCTTTTCAAGTCCAGCAAATCGTGGCCGGACTTCGCCGAAGACCGTGGGTACCAACTGCCCCGCCCGGCAAGTTCGATGAGTTATCAAACTTTTCTATCCGCGTAACCCAAAAGAAACACTCAACGTGTTTTATACAACTCTCCCAGGATTGGACGAAGAAGGCGGAGTGGATCCATTGTCCGGCCCCGCTGCCCGAAGAACTGGCCATCCCACTTTTGACGAAGATGTTGGTCCCGGTGCCTTACCAGGTGCCGAGGAAGACGGCAGAGAAGGAAGCAAAAAAGACCTGGGGCGGCCTTCGTCGCCGCGGCACTTCGGACACAATATCCGAAGGCTCCAATGCCCATCTCGCCTCTGAAGAGAACGAGGAGGAGGATGAATCCCCTATGGGGGAAGAAAGAAGAGAACGGCCTCCGTACACTTGGAGGCCGAGCTGTCGAAAAGGGGAAAGGCTCTTCTTCTGAAGGAGTCCACTTCTGCCGACAGCGGCCCGGCTTGGGATCCCAGGGCCCAGCCCTTGGTGAACTCGTAAGTGTATAAAATCCGAGTATGTTTTAGGCGTCCGGACTCATCGCGGCTTAGTATTTTAACCTAAGCCATATTTTTCGCAGTCCGGCGAGGTCCCGTACCAAACAATCCTCATCAGAGGACTTGCTGAGCTCAAACGCTATGTTGAGCGGGACGCCCCCAAAGGCCCCTTCCTCCAAACAGGTGCATAACACCAAGGCTTCGTCCCAGAAGGACCCCAACCAAAGAGGAAAGGAAAAATCCATGACGGCGGTGCCTGGAGGTCAAACCTCAGGGGCCGGACACATGGGGGCTGATGGTGGGAGTGACCCTAAGATCGGCTCCTAGCCGAGTGCGGTCCTAGAGACGTATACAACTCTAGGATCAAGCGGGCGGTCTCCTTCGAGAGGGGGCGTGCCTGTTCCATCGGCGACCTCTGTCAATCCAAAAGTGTCGGATGCTTTGTTGGTGGCGTTGAAAGACGCCTCCATCGTTGATGAACATCGTGCCCTTATGGGTGCGGTAATTGAGAAGATTCAGTCTACTGAGAGTGGACTGAATGGAGCCTGTATCAGCCTTGTAAAAGGTTTTGAGGTATGTTTTTCGAAGAGTTTCATAGTATGGACAATAGCCCCTGATACGCCGTTCGGTGAAGAAACCGGACAGAGGATCAAATATATTCGCAGGAAGACTCATTGAATGATAGTTATTTCTCTTCTGTTATAAGCAGGCGTCTGTAGCGGCTGCTGCCTCCCATACTGTCGTAATCTCTGGACTGAATCAAAGTCTAGAGCGGGCCAAGGAAGAACTTGGCCAGTTGAAAATGTAATTGAGGGATAAACAGGGTATGCACAAGTCTTGTTTGCGTTTATTGCGAATGAATTTTCAGTATGAACTGAGCTTTATGACATTGCGCTAGGAATTGTGACCGAAGTCGAAGCCCTCAAGAAGGCTGTGGCCAAGGCCGAGAAAAAGGCAGCCACTGAGCAGGCTCTTCGTGAGAAACACGAGGCCAGGGTTATTAAAGCTGAGCAGGAGCTACAAGAGGCCGTAAGGAAATGCAAGACCTTGGAGCAGAGTTTAATAGAGAAAGAATCCGGACTCACCAGGGCTCATCAGGCCATGAGCGATGCCCGGGGGGAAACCCGAAGCGCCCTGCAGGAGATCCAAGAGGCGAGAAATATCGCGGCTGCTAAGGCTTTTTCCCTGTAGAGTAAGTATTTGGGGGGGGGGGGAGACTTATGTTTCTAATTTTGAATCCGGATTTCTCAGGGGTATTTGCCGAGCTTCCTCGCAGCATATCAGATGCCGCTCAATTCTACCGAGCCGAAGAAAGGAATACTGCGGATAAGCTCTTCTGGTCGTAGTATTTGGCACCGAATTATCCGGTGCCTTTTGCCGATCAACTGAAATAGCTGATCGAACTACAGAAGGCGGCGGAACTATCCATGAAGGACTTAATGAACCGGCTATGGCCTGCTGAGCCGATGCCAACTAGCTACTTCGGGCTCGTGAAGCGGCTTGTGGGTGCCTGTCCTCGACTTGACGTCATCAAGCGGTCGGTCTGTATAGAGGGTGCATGAATGGCCTTCGCCCGCGCAAAGGTGCACTTGGGGAAGATGGATGATGAAAAGCTGATGACCGAAGGACCGCCGGAGGGGAAGGAGCACCGCAAGCCTGAGTTGTATTATGAGAATGTCCTGAAAGGATCCTACCTTGCCGCGGAGCTATGCACCAAGGACTTTATATTTCCATGAATGCAAATCATGTTGTCCTTTGTAATGTTTAAACAAGGTCAATTATATCATTTACTGCCTGTTATATGAAAGTTTACCCTCCTGTGCGACCGTTTTATATATTAAATCTGAGAGTTGGCCAGTCATCGGCTTCTGCCCCTACGTATGAAGTACGGGGGTGTTCGGTATAAACCTGAGCACTCTTTATCCTAGTTTTGGGTCCTTCGAAGGAGGTGCTCAGCACAACTAACCAGGCAATCGGACTGTAGGGCTTTATCACTCCCACTTAGCCATAGGAGCTTTAGTATGGTCGGCGCAACCCCTGGTTTTCGAAATACCGTACTAGGGGCTCTATGAGCACCTGATCGGAGAAAAAACCGATCCATCGCACGCTGCATTGGTTATGGCATTATGCGGGAGAAATCCTTCAAGATTTTATGACCTCTCGAACAGCTGACCAGCTCTCGCCGTATCATGACAGTCAGTTTTCGGCTTTCTCTACTGAGGTGCTCGTCCGGAAGAACCAGGACACAATCGCAGTAGTTCTCCCAGTGCTACCTTAGCTGATATAGCGGAACGTAAGGTACCAAAACATGGGAGCGGGGCAAACCCAACTATTGACCCAAGACATGATTTGGAGCTGATGCATATAATTCTATAAGTTCGGGGTACCGAACTTCCATGAAGGTGTTCGGACTTTACTGCCGTGTTATGGGTAAAACGAAGCCCCTGGCATATTTTACGGCATATCGCTGTGTACGGATGCCACTTGACAGAATGATTTCAATAAGAAATAACAGCAAGTAAGCGTCATATCAATCCACATGTTTTTTTGAATAGTACGTCTATGCGTATTGGTACAAGTAATGTGATAAAAAAAGGAATATGATTGCGGAACCTGCTGAGACCAGGGGGAAGAGGCTGAGTGCGGATCCGCAATATAGCCGGACGGTCGCTGCGGGGGATGTCTAAGGACTCATTTAAGCGTTCAAGCTGCGTCCGTGTAGCCCGTCCTGATCGGCGCAAAGGTGAACCTGCGAAGGAAATGTAAGAAATATTTATGTGCCGGAGAGCGGTTGAGACGCTGAGTACGACCTGTCCTGGCCTTCGCCGGAGTGTTTTAGTTGAGCCCTGGCCGGGATGGGCTATCCTTCCGTGAAGTAGTTCGGAGTTCCTTAACGGTGTCCGGAGGCCTGGACGTCCGCTCGAGGTTCAGCTGCGAGGTGCTGCTCGTTGTTTCTACTGCTAAGGCAGTGGTGTACATGTTAGTGCCGAGGGAAGGTTCGGCCTTGCCATTAAACGTGATGATGCCGCGTGGACCGGGCATCTTGAGCTTACGGTAGGCATAATGTGGCACCGCGTTGAATCGAGCGAATGTGGTTCGTCCGAGCATTGTTTGATAATCACTGCGGAAAGGGACGATTTCAAAGTTTAACTCTTCGATACGGTAATTTTCTGGTGAACCGAAGACTACCTCAAGGGTAATGGAGCCTGTACAGCGAGCCTCCTCACCTGGTATAATGCCTCTGAAAGTGGCTTTAGTGGGTTTGATCGCCGAATGATCGATGCCCATCCTGCGCACTGCGTCCTAGTAAAGCAGATATAGACTGCTGCCGCCGTCCATGAGGACTCGAGTAAGGTGGAACCCGTCTATTATTGGGTCGAGGACTAGTGCGGCCAGATTGCCCTGATTGGCATTAACTGGACGATCCGTGCGGTTGAAGGTGACCGGCCCCAGTTTATATTGTGGGACGACTAGTTCCGTTGAGTCGCTATCCCTAAGGATGCATATCCGGTTCGAGTTGGTAATTTGGGTGGTATTTACCACATTCACCAATTGAATATGTGGGGGAATTTTCTTTTGCTCTCCTGTGTTCGGTGGTCTGGGCTCTTCGTCGCTGTCGTCGCTTTGAGACCCCCTTTCGTCTTTAGCGCTTGCCCTGCCGGCTTATTTGAAGACCCAGCATTCTCTGTTTGTATGGGTGGCTGGCATTTCTGGGGTGCCATGAATTTGACATTGGCGATCGAGTATGCGGTCCAGACTGGATGGACCCGGATTTTTATTTTTGGGTGGCCCTTTCCGCTGACCGGACTTTGAGCCCCTAAACCCGGCATTAACTGTCTATTTTCGGCGTTTTCACCATATTTGCGGTGCTTGTGTTTGTTGCGTCGCGGTTTGCCATTGCTATCCCTGGCTTCTGATATGCCAGGTTTGCTTGCTGTATTGGTACTACGAGCCAACCAGCTATCTTCGCCCGCACAAAAGCGGGTCATAAGTGTCGTGAGGGCTACCATGGATTTTGGCTTCTCTTTGGCCGAGGTGCCGGGCAAGCCATTCGTCGCAGATATTATGCTTAAATGCCGCTAAGGCCTCTGCATCCGGACAATCGACTATTTGGTTCTTGTTGGTTAGGAACCGTGTCTAGAATTGCCTGGCCGATTCCCCCGGCTGTTGAGTTATATGGCTCAAGTCATCGGCATCCGGTGGTCGCACATAAGTGCCCTGGAAGTTGTCAAGGAATGCATCTTCCAGATCCTCCCAACAGCCAACGGAGTCTGCTGGCAAGCTATTCAGCCAATGCCGAGCTGGTCCTTTGAGTTTTAGTGGGAGGTACTTGATGGCATGTAGATCATCACCGCGGGCCATGTGGATGTGGAGGAGGAAATCCGCAATCCATACCGCGGGATCTGTTGTACCATCATATGATTCGATATTTATGGGTTTAAAACCCTCACGAATTCATGATCCATTACTTGTCTGAAGCATAGGGGTGTCTTGGCGCCTGCGTGTTTGGGCTATATCACGATGCAGTTCATATGAGTCTTTTCTGCTGTGTTCGGCCCGGCCGGATTTACTTTTAGTGTATCTGGTGTGACGGTCATCGTCCCGCGTAGGTGCGCGCCCCCATGATCTGTAGATCGATCTTGCGTGTTTTGCCCTGTTTTCCAATACATCTCGCAGGTCCCGCTTGTTGCCCCGGGCCTTGGTATTTTTGTTTGAGTGGCGGCGGGGTGCAGGCTGAGCTTCAGGCTGAAATGCCTCTCTATCTCGGGCACGAGGTGGCCGATCAGCCACATCGTACGCTGGTGTTGTAGGTTTCAATACTTCCTCCTCGAGTCGGGGTAGCAACCTGCGCTTTGGGTAGCCCTTGGATGGGCGTTCGAGTTCATATTCCTCGGCCGCAAGGACTTTAGTCCATCTGTCTGCTAGCAAATCTTGATAAGCTCGAAGCTGTTGTTGCTTTTTCTTCAGGCTATTTGCTGTGGCTATAAGCGGGCGCTTAAAGCGCTCCTGCTCGACGGGATCCTCAGGCACGATAAATTCTTCGTCGCCGAGGCTCACCTCGTCTTCGGAGAGAGACAAGTAATTGTCATCCTCCGCTTCTCCGTCTGTTGCCCGCTCAGAGGGGCTGGATTGTTCGTCCTCCCGCTCTAAATCTTGTTGGAGGGGATTTTCGTCGTCTTCGGCACTGTCCATAGTGCTATTGTCTCTTGTGCCGGCATCACTACTTTTGCTATGGCGAGACTTAGAGTGGCGCCGCTGACGTTGGCGCTTGGGTTGCTTCTTGGAGGGGTCATCCTCCGCTGTCTTATCTCCATTGCCTTCTTTGGGTGTATCCACCATGTATATATCATATGATGAGGTGGCGGTCCAGTGCCCTGTGGGCAGTGGTTCCTGTTCGTCTCCTGCATTGTCGTCCATACCATCAATGTCTTCGGAGTCAAAGTCGAGCATGTCGGTTAAATCGTCGACGGTGGCTACTAAGTGGGTGGTGGGTGGGGAGCCAATTTCTTCGTCGTCTGCATCCCATTCTAGCCGGACATAGTTCAGCCAAGGTTCTCCTGATAAGGTGAGAGACCTTAACGAATTTAGCACATCGCCGAAGGGAGAGTGCTGAAAGATATCCGCGGAGATGAACTCCATGATCGGCGCCCAATCGGATTCGATAGGCATGGGCGCAGGCGGCTCGGAGTCCGTGGCCGGAGATGAATCCGGTGGTTCGGCAGCACGGTTCTCGCGAGGGGTAAGGTTAGTATTCGGCTCTATCGCCGCTGAGAGTACGGCCTCCATGGCGGGGTCTATCCACCCGTCCCTGGATGGCGCAATTTTATCCGGATTGAAGGCCGGAGTAGTTGCCGGTGTGACCTCCCGAACATCGTCCGACGACAGAGCTATATCCTGCTCGTCGTGATCGTGCGGCGCACCTGGCAAGGGCTCGAATCCGTCGATGATCAAGTCTCCGCGGATGTCGGCAGTATGATTCAAGTTTCCGAACCTGACTTGGTGTCGAGGGGCATAGCTCTCGATCTGCTCCAGAAGACCAAGCGAGTTGGCCCGCAGTGCGAAGCCGCCGAATACAAAGATCTGTCCGAGGAGGAAGACCTCGCCCTGGACCGCGTCGTTACCGATGATCGAAGGAGCCATCGGGACTTACGCTGACGGCACAGTGGAACTCTCAATGAAAGCACCAATGTCGGTGTTAAATCCGGCGGATCTCGGGTAGGGGGTCCCGAACTGTGCGTCTAAGGCGGATGGTAACAGGAGGCGGGGGACACGATGTTTACCCAGGTTCGGGCCCTCTCGATGGAGGTAATACCCTACTTCCTGCTTGATTGATCTTGATGATATGAGTATTACAAGAGTTGATCTACCAAGAGATCGTAGAGGCTAAACCCTAGAAGCTAGCCTATGGTATGATTGTTGTTGTCCTACGGACTAAACCCTCCGGTTTATATAGACACCGGAGGGGGATAGGGTTACACAGAGTCGGTTACAAGGGAGGAGATCTTCATATCTGTATTGGCAAGCTTGCCTTCCACGCCAAGGAGAGTCCCATCCGGACACGGGATGAAGTCTTCAATCCTGTATCTTCATAGTCCAACAGTCCGGCCAAAGGAAATAGTCCGGCTGTCCGGATACCCCCTAATCCAGGACTCCCTCACGCGGTATTGTGGAATCGTTCCGATATCATTATGATGGAAATTCTGTCTTGGTGCCTCCTGACATTTAGGGGTTGTGGCAGTGTCCCGGGGAATTGAGCTCCAAGGTATTTTCGTCACAGTGCTTATCATTTCAGTTCCGGAATACCAGAGGTCGCCGACATCGAAAACGCTTCTATCCTCTTTGTGGTGAGAGTACTTTGACGACACCCAGTATTGGGGAGAGCGATCAGATGTATTGCCACAGCTAGCATATCGGATGTTTTCGAAGGTCTGAGGTACACGATTTCCGAGGTTCTCTTGGTTATGTGTTTACGGATGGATAAAGTTGGAGTGTAGGATTTGTTAGTTGTATGAGATATTTGTGCCTCCTTGTATTCCCAACATCAGATTGCATAATCAGAAACTTTCAGAAGTTAATAGGTGGGAATTAAAGTAGTTAACTAGGATTTCTCTGTGACAGATGTATGATTTATATATTGGGGTCCAACGTCTAGTGGTTCATTTTTCACGGTTGATTTACAGAGGTCGGGAGACATCTTAAAGAATCCATGGATGATGTCTTGTTTGCCATTCATGATGTCCGCTGTACGTCGTGGCCGTGGGGCCTCATCGCGAACACTTCGAGCGAAATCTCTATCATATGTTTGTTCCCGGCTTATTTCCCAAGCCAATCCTTTGTTTTGTTTCGAGTTGTGGTATTCGAGTTGCTTCAATGTCAAGTGTTGATTTCATACCTTTTCGATGTGGTGTTCTCATATTTCTATGTGAATGCTAACCCTTCTTGATCATTCAAATTGTCATGTCAATCTTATTTTAACCGGTGTGCTTCTCTTAAAGTTATTTCATATGGGCGTTGTTGAGAAGACTGAGGATTGTCCGTTTCATCTGTCCCAAATTACCTTTGTTTTCCCACCATCCCACCCTTTTCTCCACCTTTTCTTCAAGGACTCAGATTACTTAATCAAGTATCATGCAAAGTCTCTTCATCCTTTTCTTTCAAGTTTCAATATGGTGATTTCTCGTGAAGATGCTCAGAAGCTTCAAGTTCATCATTCTTCGTTCTCCAATTCTTCCGGTGGATTCAATTCAAGCTTCGACATTGATCATATTTTGTTCGTCCTTTCATATGTTTTCTCATGCCGATTTACCTCTTAATCATTCACTTCTCGCTATTCATTTGTCTTGGATTGCTGAAGATATCTCAGAAGATTCGTCTTTCCATTCTCAATCTTTGAAGTTTTTCGAGGTTGTTACCTCATTCAAGCCATTTAATTCAACCGGTGCAATCTCTCTTTTCAAGCAATCTTTTCAACAGTGCTTCTTTTCAGTGGGCCCTAACCCATAGGTCTTTTCCCAGGATCTTACCTGACTCTTCTAATTTTATGGAGCTATTCTAAATTTCTTTTCAAAGTTCGACGTAGGAATGAATTTTCATCAGTCATATGCCTATTCCAAGATCATTTTCAAATTATTTTCATCCTTCACTCAACCTTTCTTTCTTCATTATTCCGGAGTGTCTCAACAATTTGGCGGTGTTCCTCCTTGTCATTCTCAGCTTTGAAGGCTGAAGAAGAGTTTCTCTGAAATCTTGTCCATTCTCTTGAAGATTCATGGTTCTAGCTTTATACCTTCCTCATGATTGTTTTCAATTATGAGAATTCTTTTCACCCATCCGACGCATTTCAGGAGTTTCTTCCCTTTCTCGATCATCCGAAGGCCATCATTTCTGAACATTACACATTCTCAGCTTTCAACTCTCATCCTCCAAATCTTACCGGTGCCTCGTTCAAGTATACTCTAGTCAGCTCATGATCACTTCGTTCTCTTATCTAAATTATCTCAACTATCTTCGTTCATTTCTAATTCCTTACGACGATTCATTCTCTTTCATCATTCATTTTAAATTCTTACAATGGTTCGTTCAAGATTCCTTTTCCTTTGTTACCATATCAATTCATTCGTTCTATCCAAAATCGTACCAGTGGTTCGTTGAAGATTTTGCCAAGTTTGTGCTATATCTCTCTTCAATCTTTTCAAGAAGAATAAGCGGCATGCCAAATCAATTGCTTGTCATCAATTTAAGTTGATGAAGGATAAGCATGACATAATTCTTATTCCTCTTTCATCCAAGTGATTAATCCCTTCCATCGGAGTTTGTTCATGATGAATAAATTGTTGATTCCAAGTGATTCATCTTTCTTTCCGGAGTTGCATCGCTTCATGATCATATCGTCACGAGGCTCCATCTAAATCATTGCAAGGCTTCACCTTGTGTTTTCAACTTGTCTTTCTTTCTATCATCCTTCTACTACCGGAGTTCTTCACGGAGGCTCTACATGCTAGTTCGTCAAGGATTCCTTTCATTCTTTAATTGTTCTTCAAGATTTCTCTCGAAGTTATGATCCGCCAAGCTATACTCAAAATTAAACATGGTGCTCACACATGTTTTGTTTTGAGGAGTTAAAGTATTCTTCTTCTTGCATTTCGAAGTGCAATTCTTTCTACCTTATCTTTTGAGATGGTGATATGTCATTCTTCACAATTTCCGTTCGTGTTTCATGATTCACAAATTAGCAAGAGTAAGATATTTTAAATCCATCAATTTCTTTGTGGAATTATCTTGGTAAAGATTTCACCTAAAGCCTTCCCTAAGGAATGTTGCTAACTATGGTGCCTATAATCCAAGTTTCCTCCTATTCTCTCGGTAAAAGGAGTTTTTTTATCTCTTGTTCTTCTCAGACAAGCAATTGTTTTCGTTAGTGGCAGAATTTCACCTCTAGTGTTGAGATGTTTTCATAAGCCCACGAGGAGTATATCATTTCATTGTTGATTTTCCAACAACTCCGTCCAACCCTTCTTCGTAAGGATGCTTTTCCAGTTTATTTGTGGTAGAGGATGTTTTCTCTTCTCCGTTATTTTCATTCCATTCTTTTGTTTCTTCCGGAGGCATTGTGTTGTTGCTCTCTTCACCCATCATCTCGTTTTGCCAAGACCGTGTTCTTTTCATGCTTATCCATTTAACCGGAGTGTTGCGTCCTATTTTCAAGCTCTTTCCATCTTATCAAGTTCCTTCTCTTCCTACCGAAGCGCTGCCCAAATTCTCTTGTATACCTCGCTTCTCTTTTCAACCGGAGTGGTTTTAAATTCTTTCTTGCCCCTTGAGCTCTTGATTCATGAGTTTGCAACCTACAAGGTTCTCATAATGTTCCTTGTTCCTCTTTTCCAACGGAGTGTTTTAAACTTCATTCATCTCCGTTGTATTACTTCTTGCAAGATTCTTCAACCTCTTAAGGTTCATGGTTTCACTAGTTCATCAAAGAAGCAACATTGTTTTACCTCTTACTCTTCTGCTTCTCTCTGGTGCCATCCCTAGATCTCGGGGCGAGATCTCTTGTATGTGGAGGAGAGTTGTAACGACCCGAGACCGACGCTCCAGATGCCTTCCATGTTTTTCGTTATTGCCGCGTGTTTTATTTGCTTGTTGCATTTCATCATGCCATCATGAGCATTGCATCCGCATGTTTTCATAAAACTTGCATCCGTTCTTAGTGGCCACTTCTCCTTTATCTCAGTTCGCCTTTATCAGACCAACTGGGTTCTCGATTCCCTGTTCTTAAACCACCTAACCTCTCTGCACAGCCACCCCTCGCACGCGTCCATAAACTTCCCTTAACCCGAACCGAGCAATCATGACCGATGGGTTCAGATCATCCCCAAACACCCCTAAAATATCTTGGGCTTCTTATTTGAACTCCCTAACCAATTTATCTCGACCATCTAATTTTGATCAGATGATCCAAACTCCCTCCTTTCCATATATATATATATATATATATATATATATATATATATATATATATATATATATATATATATATATATATATATATATATATATATATATATATATATATATATATATATAGTCAACACTATACCAAACCGAGGCGAACCCTAGCCTAACACTATTTGCCTCCTCACTCCGCAGCCCAGTCTCCACCTTCCTCGGGATCCTTCCCCGACCAACCAAGCCAGCCGACAGCCTCCCTCCATCCTCGGGGTCCCTCCCGATCCAGCCGCCACCCACCTTCTCCTAGTTTTCCCCACCGATCCAACCAGCCAACCTCCTCCTCTCGATCAATCCTCGCGGCCACCTTCAGATCGAGCAGGAGCCTCGAACCCGACCTCCTCCTCTGCTTCTTCCCCAGGCGCCTGAAAGGCCACCCCCTCTACTCGATCCTGACGGGATCACGAGCAGCTCGTCCCCGTTGCTTCGATATCCAGCGAGCACCAGGCCGAGCCCCTGCCTTTCCATCTCTATTTTCCTCTCCCCGCCGCTCCTGTCTCGTGTTCTTCCCTCACCCCGCCTCTCTCTTTCTCTGTACCAGGAGCACCACCATGGATGCCAGGAACGCCCCATCCCCGACCTCCTCGTTACACTCCTCGCAGGATCCGGCAGTATTCCGTTGCTGCGCCAAGTCCTCTGCATTGCGAGCTCCTCCGCCTCCTGTTACCTCCCGAGCCTCGCCGGACTGCGCTCCCGCCGGCAATCAGCAGGTCGTCAAGCCCATCCAGATGCCGCCGCTGCTGCCGTTCCCCTGCCATGGCGCCTCAGCCTCCTCTGCTCCCGCACCTGAGGCCCCGAGCTCCACCAGCTCGACCCCATCCACCGAGCTCCCTGTCGCGCCGAAGTCCCGCCGCTTCTCTTCCCTGCATTGCCGCCAAGGCCTCGTCGCCGGAGTCCCGTGCATCGTCATGCCCGTTGACCAGTCCTGCTGTTGTCTTTTCCAGGGAGACGAGTGCCACGACCTCAAGCCCGCGCCCCTGCCTCGCGTTGACCGCGGCCTCGATCCAAGCCAGCGTGGACGAGCGCCAAGACCCAGCTCACCTCTGCCTCGCCCACGGGCCTCTTCCTCCTTCGGCCCAGCCAGATCTCGCCGCTAAGTCAGCAGCCCAATTCTCGAAATCACTAACTAAGGAGTACTTGTTGTAAAAAACACTCCACCTTTCCAAGACGCGATAAGTGGCGCACATGCAGCGCGTCACTTGTTGCAACCTGTGAGTTTTCCCTTTTTTTCGTAGATCCGTTTATTCAAAATGTTTTATCTCTTAAACCATGCGTCCAAATCTCAAGACGATTTTACCATTGGATTCCTCGCGTCGAGATCTTCAAAACTAGATGTTGATAGGTTTTGACGAACTTTTTTTCACGAAAAAAACCGGACGAAAAAACCGAACCGGGAGCACGGTTTTTACCTTTTCTGAAAGAGGCACGTCCGTGCTTCTCGCGAAATCACAACCGTGCCTCTCATGGAAGCAAAACCGTGACTCTCGTGGAAGGAAAAAAAAACGGAAAACGCGTTTTTTTTCGATTCTGAGAGGCACGGCCGTGACTCTCGCGAAAGCACAACCGTGCCTCTTGCGAAAGCAAAACCGTGACTCTCGCGAAAGAAAAAAAATAAAAAACACATATTTTTTTGCCTTTCCGAGAGGCGCGGCCGTGACTCTTGCGAAAGCACAACCGTACCTCTCGCGGAAGCAAAACCGTGACTCTCGCGAAAGAAAAAAAAACAGAAAATGCGTAATTTTTTCCCTTTTCAAGAGGCACGGCCGTGAATCTTGCGAAAGCACAACCGTGCCTCTCGCGAAAGAAAAAAACAAAAGACATGTTTTGTTTTTCCCTTTCCGAGAGGCACGGACGTGACTCTTGCGAAAGCAAAACCGTGACTCTCGTGAAAGAAAAAAAAGAGAAAACGCGTTTTTTTCATTTCCGAAAGCCACGGCCGTGACTCCCGCTAAAGCACAGCCGTGCCTCTCGCGGAAGAAAAACCGTGACTTACTGGAAAGAAAGAAAAAAACACGTGTTTTGACGCAAAAAATTCTTTTGTTCGATTTTTTTGATCGAAAAGCTAAGGAAGACCGGGGGAAAACCAAAACGTCGAAAAAAACTGGGAAAAACCATTTAAAAAGCCGAAAACACGTATGGAAAAATAAAAAAACAAAATCCGGAGGGAGTGTCCAGAGCGCGACACGTGGCGAATGGCTGAGAGCGCGCCAAGTGGCACTGATCGTTGCGAGGCTCGCGAAGGAGCGCTCGTTAACTAGTTGCTCTCTCCAATTCCAGCACCTCGTCCCCTTCTTGCTGTTGGTCCAGCATATTCGGCCCGAATCATGTTTTTTCCCGCGGAGCGAATTTACTAATTATCCAGAGTTTTACAGTTTACAGAAAAAAAACCTTCATGTTCATGCATATCATATCTCACCAACCGTGCATCGGATTAAAATGATCTAAACATGTAAAATGCTTAGAATTTCCTCTAATTTCATAATATGCAACATTCATCCATGTTTAAAATGCTTAAATGGCAGTTTGCATTAATTTGTATAAATAACTTGTTAAAATGGTTTATTTCATAACTAAATAACCGTAGCTCTGAATTAAATAAACTTTATATGTGAATGGGGCGGAAGAATGCATAGATTAACATGGTGCACTTTATATACTGTTTAAACAACTTTAAAATATGGTTTAGGGCAGAACAGTACCAAATCAAAAATATGCACATGGGGATTTTTCAGAATTGTTGTTTGTCATTCCGGCCTCATTTAAACTTGCCTAAATAGTTAGTTTACTTATGCTTCACCTCTTGCCATGTTAACCAACATTTAATATTATTGAGTAGCTTTAACGAGAGCGAAGTAAATAATTAAATGTGGTGTTTCTTAAATAGGCAACTTGTTTCATTTTGAGCTCCACTGAATTTGTAGTATTGCTTGTTGCACTTTGCCATGCCATGCCATGCTATTTAAACCAGACATGCATCATACTTTTTTTGTGCATCATGCCATGTTACGATGTTTGCTTCTTTTCGGTTGCGCTTGTCCTTGCTAGTTCTGGTTACATTGCGATTGTGAGGATCCGTTCGACTACGTTGGTAAGTTTTCTTCATGGATTCGGTCTTCTTCCTAGCGGCATTTCAGGCAAGCTGACCGTCACCTTGGATCTCACTGCTATCTTTGCTATGCTAGTTGCCTCGATGCTATTGCTATGTTGCGCTACCTACCACTTCTTTATCAAGCCTCCTAAATTGTCATGATAGCCTCTAACCTTTTCTACCATCCTAGCAAATTGTTGTTTGGCTATGTTACCGCTTTGCTCAGCCCCTCTTATAGCATTGCTAGTTGCATGTGTAGTGCAGGTTGTTCCATATTGGGACATGGATATCACGGGATATTTCTGTATCTCTTATTTAATTAATGCATCTATATACTTGGTAAAGTGTGGAAGGCTCGGCCTTTTGCCTAGTGTTTTGTTCCACTCTTGCCGCCCTAGTTTCTGTCATACCGGTGTTATGTTCCTTGATTTTGCGTTCCTAACACGGTCGGGGTTTATGGGCCCTCCTTGATAGTTCGCTTTGAATAAAACTCTTCTAGCAAAGCCCAACATTGGTTTTCCATTTGCCTAATAACAACTAAAACATGCATAGGGATTAGCTAGAACCCGAGGATAATTAATCAAACCCCCGGGCTAGTGCTCCTCATGAGTGTTGGTCCAAACTAGAGCAGCTTGCGGTGCCGCCCCTTGGCAACTTGGGGTTTTTGGTCGATGTAACCATAGCTCATCTGTTGTGGCCTGAGACGAGATACGCGCGGCTACTATCAGGGTGTCGGCACATCGGGAGGTCTTGCTGGATTTGTTTTACCATTGTCGAAATGTCTTGTGCACCGGGATCCCGAGTTTGATCGGGTCATCCCGCGATGGAGGATTGTCTCTGCGCATCATGAGAGCTTGTCATGGGCTAAGTTGGGACACCCCTGCAGAGTTTAAACTTTCGAGAGCCGGGGCCCGCGGTTATGTGGCAGATGGGAGTTTTTAGTATCCGGTTGTAGAGAACTTGACACCAGATCCAAATTAAAATACATCAACTGCATGTGTAACCGTGATTGTCTCTTTTCAACAAAGTTCTGGAAGAGAACACGGTTGGGTTATGTTTGAACGTAAGTAGTTCAGGATCACTTCTTGATCAATACTAGTTTGCAACCGTTGTGTAGATTCTCATTTTATTCTTGTACTCGTAACTTAGCCACCATACAATGCTTAGTGCTGTTGCAACCTCACCACTTATCCATTCCATACCAATTAAGCTTTGCTAGTCTTGATACCCATGGTAATGGGATTGCTAAGTCTCGTGACTCACAGATTACTACAACAACAGTTGCAGGTACAAGTAATGTGATGATCTAACGCGAGTGCGATGCTTGCTTGGTTGGAGTTCTTATTCTTCGATCGACGGATAGGTTCCGGGTCGGGAGCCGGGGATTAGCAGGGTGGATGTCGTTCTTCTTTTTCGTTTGATTTCATATGTAGTCGGATCCTACTCTTCTGTATGATAATTGCTATGTATTGATGAACTGTTGTATTCATATTGTATCTTGTGGCGAGCGTAAGCCTTTATCTTTTATCTTGTATTCTCATCTATTCAGTACATGGTATGTTGTAATGGTATCCACCTTGTTATGCGCTCGAAATGAGATTGTGCCCCAATAATGAATTCATCACGTGATTGGGATAGAATCGCATCTTGGGCGCTATATAAACCCTAAAATCTCTTTTACTGTTCTTGTATAATGTAATTTTTTTTACTGTTTTTAGTAAGTGTTTAATAGAATTAGTAAGAAAATTAATAGAATTACACTGGTGCGCGTCGGTCCTAAACAAACGGTTTTTTACCCCTTTCCGCGACGGCCTTCGGAACCGTCGCCACTGAGTGTGTGCGATAGGGGGTCCTTCCCACACGACCCAGAAACCGTCGAGGATATGGAACAGTGATTTAGAGTGGCGCCGCTGACGTTGGCGCTTGGGTTGCTTCTTGGAGGGGTCATCCTCCGCTGTCTTATCGCCATTGCCTTCTTTGGGTGTATCCACCATGTATATATCATATGATGAGGTGGCGGTCCATTGCCACATGGGCGTGGTTCTGTTCGCTCTCTGCATCGTCGTCCATACCATCGATGTCTTCGGAGTCAAAGTCGAGCATGTCGGTTAAATCGTCGACAGTGGCTACTAAGTGGGTGGTGGGTGGGGAGCGAATTTCTTCGTCGTCCACATCCCATTCTAGTCGGACATAGTTCGGCCAAGGTTCTCCTGATAAGGAGAGAGACCTTAACGAATTTAGCACATCGCCGAAGGGCGAGTGCTGAAAGATATCCGCGGAGGTGAACTCCATGATTGGCGCCCAATCAGATTCGATCGGCATGGGCGCAGGCGGCTCGGAGTTCGTGGCCGGAGATGAATCCGGTGGTTCGGCAGCACGGCTCTCGCGAGGGGTAAGGTCAGTATTCGGCTCTATCGCCGCTGAGAGTACGGCCTGCATGGCGGGGTCTATCCACCTGTCCCTGGATGGCGAAATTTGCTCCGGATTGAAGGCCGGAGTAGTTGCCAGTGGGACCTCCCGAACATCGTCCAACGGCAGAGCTATATCCTTCTCGTCGTGATCGTGCGGCGCACCTGGCAAGGGCTCGAATCCGTCGAAGATCAAGTCTCCGCGGATGTCGGCAGTATGATTCAAGTTTCCGAACCTGACCTGGTGTCCAAGGGCGTAGCTCTCGATCTGCTCTAGATGACCAAGCGAGTTGGCCCGCATTGCGAAGCCGCCGAATACAAAGATCTGTCCGGGGAGGAAGACCTCACCCTGGACCGCATCGTTACCGATGATCGAAGGAGCCATCAGGCCTTATAGTGACGACACAGTGGTACTCTCAATGAAAGCACCAATGTCGGTGTTAAATCCGGCGGATCTCGGGTAGGGGGTCCCGAACTGTGCGTCTAAGGCGGATGGTAACAGGAGGCAGGGGACACGATGTTTACCCAGGTTCGGCCATCTCGATGGAGGTAATACCCTACTTCCTGCTTGATTGATCTTGATGATATGAGTATTACAAGAGTTGATCTACCATGAGATCGTAGAGGCTAAACCCTAGAAGCTAGCCTATGGTATGATTCTTGTTGTCCTACGGACTAAACCCTCCGGTTTATATAGACACCAGAGGGGGATAGGGTTACACAGAGTCGGTTACAAGGGAGGAGATCTACATATCCGTATTGCCAAGCTTGCCTTCCACGCCAAGGAGAGTCCCATCCGGACACGGGACGAAGTCTTCAATCTTGTATCTTCATAGTCCAACAGTCCGGCCAAAGGATATAGTCCGGCTGTCCGGATACCCCCTAATCCAGGACTCCCTCACGCGGTATTGTGGAATCATTCCGATATCATTGTGATGGAAATTCTGTCTTGGTGCCTCCTGACATTTAGGGGTTGTGGCAGCGTCCCGGGGAATTGAGCTCCAAGGTGTTTTCGTCACAGTGCTTATCATTTCAGTTCCGGAATACCAGAGGTTGCCGACATCGAAAACGCTTCTATCCTCTTTGTGGTGAGAGTACTTTGACGACACCCAGTACTGGGGAGAGCGATCAGATGTATTGCCACAGCTAGTATATCGGATGTTTTCGAAGGTCTGAGGTACACGATTTCCGAGGTTTTCTTGGTTATGTGTTTACGGATGGATACAATTGGAGTGTAGGATTTGTTAGTTGTATGAGATATTTCTGCCTCCTTGTATTCCCAACATCAGATTGCATAATCAGAAAGTTTCAGAAGTTAATAGGTGGGAATTAAAGTAGTTAACTAGGATTTCTCTGTGACAGATGTCTGATTTATACATTGGGGTCCAACGTCTAGTGGTTCGTTTTTCAAGGTTGATTTACAGAGGTCGCAAGACATCTTAAAGAATCCATGGCTATGCTAATTTGGGGATGTCTTGTTTGTCATTCATGATGTCCGCTGTACGTCGTGGCCGTGGGGCCTCATCGCGAACACTTCGAGTGAAATCTCTATCATATGTTTGTTCCCGGCTTATTTCCCAAGCCAATCCTTTGTTTTGTTTCGAGTTGTGGTATTCGAGTTGCTTCAATGTCAAGTGTTGATTCCATACCTTTTCGAAGCGGTGTTCTCATATTTCTATGTGAATGCTAACCCTTCTTGATCATTCAAATTGTCATGTCAATCTTATTTTAACCGGTGTGCTTCTCTTAAAGTTATTTCATATGGGCGCTGTTGAGAAGACTGAGGATTTTCCGTTTCATCTGTCCCAAATTACCTTTGTTTTCCCACCACCCCACCCTTTTCTCCACCTTTTCTTCAAGGACTCAGATTACTTAATCAAGTATCATGCAAAGTCTCTTCATCCTTTTCTTTCAAGTTTCAATCTGGAGATTTCTCGTGAAGATGCTCAGAAGCTTCAAGTTCATCATTCTTCGTTCTCCAATTCTTCCGGTGGATTCAATTCATGCTTTCTGATGTGGATCGCACACACTCATTTAGTTGAACCGTGTGCGGAGCAATTGCTAGGTTAGAACAAAAATATCCCATATTGAATCGGCACGCAAAAAGCAAATTCGCCACAATATTCAATTGAACAAATAAAAAAAATATCCCATTTTGAATCGGCATGCAAAAAGCAAATTTACCACAATATTCAATTCAACAAGTAGTGTCCACAGGAAGATCATTCCTCAGATTTCGCCACAATTGCAATTGAACATATGGTAGCTAAATTCCAATGATTTTTGCACACATATATGCATTACATAATTAATCATAGTGTACGAAATACGAAGTCCTCATCAGATGGAAAATAATTGATCCATGCGTTATATGTTTAACGGCTAACTCTTACTCAATGTTTTAGGAGAAACTATGCTGAAATCTTCATCATCACCAGTGGGATTGATGTAGTGATCCAGGAAGAAGTCGCTGATAAATCTCCGAACCATCAACAATTCACCAGCCGGGAGCGGTTCAGGGGTCCTCGGTTTTAAGACGAGCTGCAGTATTTTTAAGATCAGAATGTGCCATATGAGTGGAGTAGAAGATATTAATTAAGATAGACTTACTGGTACTAATTTGCGAGGATCGTCACAACTATCAGCAGATTTGTAGATGGAGATCATGTGTGTGCAAACATAGTATCCACAAAGGTTGGTCCCTGCTTCTTGCTGAGGACACTGATTTTTTTGTACAAAATTAGTCATGTATTTGTCCTGTTAGGAACAACCTAACTGGTGTTAGATGTATTATTTTCTCTTTGGATAAAATAGAAAGAGGTTTTAGAAGCTTGAACATTTGACTAGCGTAAGGAAAGGTATTTGCAGACTGTTGGATAAATTTTCCGAAAATAATGTATTTCGGTGTGTTACCGGAGAAACGATCTCGTGCTGCAGAGGTAGTTTCCTCTTGAACAGGTTCCATGTTTTAGTTTCCCACAATGTGAGCACACTGCAAATGATGATGAATTTTGACAACATCAATTATTGAACCAGATATGAATGCAAATTAATTTCAACATCGTAGAATTCAATACCTATCCAAGAATTGCTGAAGATGCGTCAGATCCTGAGCGTTTGTTGACTCTCTGAGATAATCGATGTAGTAAACTGTGTTCTTGTTTGGAACAATGAATACCAATTTCCAGTGATTGCTACATATTAAGAAAGCCATGAACTTACGAATGATGTCGAAATCTGAAAGACAATCAGTGTATGTGTGGTACTTGACTTACCCTTCATGATATGGTCAGAGAAATGATTTTGCATGGGACGTGTTTTCGAAGATAAAGACGACCGTGCTAACGGCCCAGACCCGTCAGTCCTTTTCATGTAATGTTGTGCCATTTGCTAATGCAGGATCTATGAAATACACACCCTCACTTTGTCTTCTCTGTGCGTTCAATCCCTTGAGGGGAATAAAATGCAGTTAGTTGTTTATCATTTACAGCCTTGTATGGAGAAGTTGATCAGTGTTTGTTAAGTACTTACAAAATCACGCATCTAACAAGAGTGGCATCGAGCACGTTGAAGTTGAAGAAGAGATGTAAGTCCTCGAAACTCACAATGATGGAACCAGCACCGTGTCGGAAATGATCTCTGTTGTAGTGGACTAGCAAATGGTGATGACCTTCTGACATTTGATCCATGCAATATTCATGTAACTCGCGGCAACTAGTGCTGCACTCATCAAAGTATTCGCCAACAAGAAATGGCTGACCATGGATGTAATTGCATGCTTCAAGTACGACTGCTTTTCCTTTAGCAAGCAACAATTCTACTTGTTCATCATCCATGGCGTCAGAAATAATATTACTCCCCGATTCGAACAAGCTGCTGTTAATTTGGTTCTGGGCGATGAGTGCTTTAAGTAAGAGGCAATCCTTCTCTATCCTCTTCACATTCCCGCTGCGCTTCCTCGTGGTCGTGGGTGTAGACTTTTTGGCCACTTCCTTCTTGGTACTTGAAGCATTTCTGGCAGAACGTCTGGTTGCCTGCACGGTAGACTGCCATGAAGACGGTGAAGCTTGGACAGACTTCTTAGCAGACTGTTTATCTACGGACCGCTGAGCTGGCGGTGCTGCAATGACGGATTGCTGGGCTGTAGGAGCAGAGGCATCGGACTGCTCACCAAGCGTTGAAGCTATGTCGGGTTTCTGCGTAGGTGGTGCCAACTTGTCAGTGTGCTGAGGAGGCCGTGCCAACGCGTTGGTTTGCTGAGCAGGAAGTGCTGACGCATTGGTATGCTGATCATGTGCCTGCGGACCGACGGACTGATGAGCAGTCAGTTCCGAAGCATCAGACTGCTTAGCAGTCTGTTCCACTAGGTTGGTCTACTGAGCATGTGCTGCAGCTGGGTCTCCCCCCGCTGCTTCAGCGGCCGGCAACTAAACCAGTGGTGCGTCATCAGCAGTTGTAGGCCTTGCCACTGGCTGCTTTGGGGCGGAGGTTGACATGGCCTGTACGCCACAAAGTCGGTCCGGCTGATAGAGGTAAAGGTGTCATGATGTTTCGATGAGATGGTGGCTATCGTTTTCTGTGGGAGTCAACCTTGATGATCCGACTACGAACGTGCGAGACGTCACGCCTTAGCAATCTCTAAACTAACTTCCGAGGGTTATTGACCACGCCGGAGCACGATCAACCTAACCACGAGGGCCTGTTTCCTGCGAGCAAACGAAGAACAAGCAAGAAACTAAGATTGCAATCTGGATATTGCGAATATAAGAGGAAAGCTTTATTAATGAAGGTGGGGTTCTGTGACACCTTGGTCTGGTCGTTGAACACAAACGAAGTACGCGAAGTTGCAGCTATGGCGAACTTTTAATATAAACAAAACCCAAAGTCTAAACGGTGCCCTAAGGGCTGTATATATGGAGGAAGAGGGGGGGGGGGAATTTCGTGGCCCTTGGTGGAGGGGTCCGAAATCAACCCTATCTCTTGTTTCCCCACACATACGGACTCTAAAAATAGCCTATACTTATGTATTTCGAAATTACATGGGCCTGGCCCAATAATAAGGTGACGCAGCACCTAGAATAGCCTATGGACGAAATTTATGAAGTGGCATCTTGTATATTTCGTCCAAGGCTTCATGCACCCGTTATGGTGGCTTCAAAGACCTGAAATCATCACTTGTAACTCCGTTCTTGTTCCCTTGCATGCCATCATCTCCATGCTTGTTCTTGCTCCAATGTTCATCCTTCTCCAAGCTAGGCCCTTCATTTGTAAGCAAAACAAATGTATCCAATTTAGGCAGCATCATATTCTCATGAACATTAGAATCATTACCAAGAAACGAAAGTACCTGGTAATTTAGTTGGCGTGCGCGAGCTCTAGTAATTGGTCCAGTATGTATAGCAGCAGGGGCTGTGGGTGTAACAATGGTATTGATGTCCTCATCATCCTTCCCTTCTTGAAATGAAGTCGTCCTCGACGGAAGTTCATCTTCCTCACCCAAATAAGGCTTCAAATCTGCAATGTTAAAAGTGGGACTAACCCCAAAATCTGCAGGCAGCTCAAGTTTATATGCATTATCATTTATTTTCTCCAACATCTTAAAGGGACCATCAGCAGGTGGCATTAGCTTTGATTTGCGCAAATCAAGAAATCTATCCTTACGCAAATGTAACCAAACAAGATCTCCATGTGCAAACACAACATGTTTTCTACCCTTATCCCCAGCAAGTTTATATTTAGCATTCATACGCTCAATGTTTTCCTTAGTTAACTCATGCATTTTTAAAATCAATTCAACACGTTCTTTAGCATCAAAATTAACCTTCTCCGAAGATGGAAGAGGCAACAAATCAATAGGTGCACGAGGTAGGAAACCATACACAACTTCAAAAGGGCACATCTTAGTAGTAGAATGCAATGAGCGATTATAAGAAAATTCAATATGAGGCAAGCATTCCTCCCACATTTTCTTATTATTCTTCAAAACAGCCCTAAGCATAGTAGACAATGTTCTATTGACTACTTCAGTTTGTCCATCAGTTTGGGGTGACAAGTAGTACTAAAAAGCAGTTTAGTCCCCAACTTAGCCCATAAACATCTCCAAAAGTGGCTAAGAAATTTAGTATCACGATCTGAAACAATAGTATTTGGGACACCATGCAAGTTTAATAATTTCACGAAAGAACAAATCAGCAACATTAATAGCATCATCGCTTTTATGACATGGTATAAAATGTGCCATTTTCGAGAATCTATCCACGACAACAAATATGCTATCCTCCCTTCTTTGTTCTAGGTAAACCTAAAACAAAGTCCATAGATATATCCTCCCAAGGAACACTAGGTACAGGCAAAGGCATATATGAACCATGAGGATTGAGTCGTGACTTAGCTTTTTGACATGTAGTGCAGCGAGCAATAAAACGCTCAACATCCCGTCTCATCTTTGGCCAAAAGAAATGTGTAGCAAGTACGTCCTCCGTCTTCTTCATGCCAAAGTGTCCCATTAGTCCTCCTCCATGCGCCTCCTGCAACAACAAAAGACGAACGGAGCTAGCTGGAATGCATAGCTTGCTAGCACGGAACACAAATCCATCATTAACGACGAACTTGTTCCATGTTCTTCCTTCTTTACAATTCTGCAATACATCTTTAAAATCAGCATCATGCACATATTGATCTTTGATGGTCTCCAAACCAAATATTTTGAAGTCAAGTTATGAAAGCATAGTATAGCGACGAGACAATGCATCAGCAATAACATTTTCTTTACCCTTCTTGTGTTTAATGACATAAGGGAAAGTCTCAATGAATTCAACCCATTTAGCATGTCTACGATTCAATTTAGCTTGACTTTCAATATGTTTCAAAGATTCATGATCGGAATGTATAACAAATTCTTTGGGCCATAAATAATGTTGCCATGTTTCTAAAGTCCGAACAAGAGCATATAATTCTTTATCATAAGTAGAATAATTCAGACTAGGCCCACTCAATTTTTCAGAAAAGTATGCAACAGGTTTGCCATCTTGTAATAACACACCTCCTAATCCAATTCCACTAGCATCACATTCAAGCTCAAAAGTCTTATTAAAATCAGGAAGTTGGAGTAAAGGAGCATGTGTCAACTTATCTTTCAATACCGTGAAGGCGTCTTCCTGTGCGGTACCCCAAACAAAAGGCACATCCTTCTTTGTAAGCTCGTTGAGAGGTGCAGCAATGGTGCTGAAATCTCTCACAAAACGCCTATGGAATCCAGCGAGGCCAAGAAAACTCCTCACTTGTGTGACCGTTTTGGGCTGCGGACAACTCTCAATAGCTTCAATCTTGGCTTTGTCAACTTCAATTCCCTGTGGAGTAACAACATAGCCAAGAAAAGATACTCGGTCGGTGCAAAAGGTGCACTTCCCAAGGTTACCAAACAAACGTGCATCACGTAGAGCAATAAAAACAACACGTAAATGTTCCAAATGTTCTTCCAAACATCTGCTATAAATCAATATGTCATCAAAGTAAACTACCACAAATCGTCCAATGAAAGCACGTAAAACTTCGTTCATTAATATCATGAAAGTACTAGGTGCATTAGTTAACCCAAAAGGCATGACTAACCACTCATATAATCCAAACTTAGTTTTAAAAGCTGTTTTCCATTCATCTCCCAATTTCATACGAATTTGATGGTATCCACTACGCAAATCAACTTCGGAGAATATTGTAGAGCCACTGAATTCATCAAGCATATCATCTAGCCTAGGAATAGGATGACGATAACGAATAGTAATATTATTAATGCCTCTACAATCAACACACATACGTGATGTACCATCCTTTTTTGGCACTAGAATAATAGGAACAGCACAAGGACTAAGGGATTCGCGTATATAACCTTTGTCGAGCAGCTCCTCGTGTGCTTGACGATAATCTCCTTCGTCTCCTCTGGATTGGTACGGTATGGTGCACGGTTGGGTAATGATGCACCGGAATTAAGTCAATCGATGCTCAATCCCTCGAATGGGAGGTAATCCGGTGGCACGCCTTGTGGAAAGGCGTCGTGAACTCCTGCAAAATGTTAGTGACAGCAGGAGGCAAAGAGGAAGGCACGTCCTCGAATGAAAATAATGCCTCTTTGCACACAAAAGCATAGCAAACAGATTTGCTGAAATCTAGCTCATCAATATCAGATTTAGTGGCAAATAAACATGCACTTTTCAATTTAATTTCAGAAGCAACACTAGATGGTTTACTATTAGGCTTCATTTGTTGCTCAAATTCTTTTGCCACAATCTGATTTTCACTCCTATTTTTATCCTGTTTTGCTTTATTAGCTCTATTAATATCATCTTTCAAAATGGAATCAGGAGTCATAGGAAGCAAAGTAATATTTTTATCCTTATGAACAAGAGTATATTGATTGTTTCTACCATGGTGTACAGAATTTTTATCAAATTGCCATGGTCTACCAAGTAATAAGGAACATGCTTGCATAGGTACCACATCACAATCAACATAATCAGCATATGTAGAGATACTAAAATGCACACGAACAATACGTGTTACCTTAACCTTGCCGCTGTTGTTGAACCATTGGATGTAGTAAGGATGTGGATGTGGTCTTGTGGTGAGAGATAGCTTCTCCACCATCTCCATGATAGCCAAATTGTTGCAGCTCCTCCATCTATGATGACGCGCATGTAACGTTCCTTCACAACTCCTTTGTATGGAACAAATTGTGCCTCTGATTTTGCTCAGCTTGTGTGACCTGCACACTCAAAACACGTTGAGCAACTAAACATTCATACTGTCAGCGTCTTCAGAGCCATGTATTGCATCTCATGATCGAATCATCTCCACCATGTTCTTCACGTGTAATAAGAGCCAAAGTCTCCTCATCATAGTCACTAGCGGACTCATACCCACCATCCTCAAGAGCAATCATCACACGCTGAGATTTGCATTCTCTCGATAATGTCCTCTTCCCTTACAACGACGACAAATAATATCACTTGTGTTCCTGTTGACGCCATGGAAGAAGAAGAGCTCTGCATGAGGCCGGCAGGTGTGCTCTTGGCGATAGTGGTGGTTGTGCCTGCTTTCTTGTATCACGGTTGGAGGTGGCACCAAGGAGGTGATGGCGCGGTGGAAGTAGATGATGCACGTGGTGTCCATGATGAAGGTCGACCTGCAGAAAAGTTAGTTCGCGCCAATGCTTGTCGATCCTGCACTTCACGTTCAGCTTTACAAGCAAGATGGAATAAACGAGTGATATTAGTATACTCCTTATACTCTAGAATGGTCTGAATCTCTTTATTTAATCCACCCATAAAACGTGCAAGCATAGCTTCATTCTCCTCAACAATACCACATCTAATCATGCTAGTTTGTAATTCCTGATAATATTCTTCTACAGAATTTTTTCCTTGTCTTAAGCGCTGCAATTTTTGAAGTAGTTCACGTTGATAATATGGTGGAACCCAACGAGTACGCATAGCAGTTTTCAAAGCAGCCCAAGTAGCTGGAACAGGATATAATCTACAATGTTCAGACCACCAAACACATGCAAAGCTAGTGAAAGCACAAACAGCAGCAGGAACACGTCTCTCCTCAGGATATTGTAAACATGTAAATCGTTGTTCAGTTTCTAACTCCCAAGTAAGATATATATCAGGAACATATCTACCCTCAAACGGTGGAATATTCAATTTCAGTTTAGGGAGATGGTCATGATCTCGTACCGGAGGTGGTGGTGCAGGCCTACCATTGCGAAGATATACCTGAGGTCGACCTGCTGGTGGTGGTGCTGGTGGCTGCACGTAGTTCTGATTTTGGTCAACCTCATCCTCGTAATAGTCCTCCATCTCTGCAGTAACAGCAGGAGCTACAGAAGCACCAACAGCAGTAGCATCTGCACCCGAATTTTGTCCTGGCTCAATAGGAACACGCTGTGCTCGCCCTACTGTGTCGCGGCGTAGAACTGGTTGTGGGAGGCGTTTGAGTAATTCATCAAACTTGGCGTCCAACTTGGTGTCAATTGACTTCTCAATGTCATCCATCTTCTCCATTGCCTTTCCAAAACTGGCCATCAGGTCTTCCACCTGTTGACCCATCATTTGCTGAAACTTATCACGAAGCTCTTTGTTCGTCATGTTCTCCCAGTCAATCTCGTCGACTTGTGTTCCTGCCATAGTTAGCAGCAATTGAAACAGACAAGAACATGATCTTACAGCCTACTGGAATATGGTGGTGGTGGGGTGTCACAAATCCGTCAAGCAAATCTCAAATTCTTACCAGTTCTTACCCAGAAAGAAAGGTGATCGGCAACCGTTGTAGTCAAAACTCGAAAAGCTTGGATAGAGCGATTGCTGGGGAGAGTCAAGCACGACGAGATGTATGTGGAGCTGGGAAGGCTTATAGTATGGTAGCAAAAAGGTCAGCAATAATCAATTCAGAGATGCAAAGTTGAATAAACGCTCAACGATGGTACTGTGCTGGTCCTAGGCTAGACCGTGCTAGAGACGCGAGCCTAGAACACTAACAAAATCACGGCGCTGCACGGAATCAAGGGAAAAGCACACTCTCGAAAAAAAAATTGCTTTGTTTTTTTTTTGCGCTCCTCTTTTTTTTGCGAAAAATCACTATAATGGCGAGTGTCTCAAAACTCTTCCCAGGTCAAACTGACAGGATGGGTACGATTTTTTTTTGACAATTTTTTTTTGAAATCAGGGCAGCGACGATGAAAAAGTGCGACCAAAAATCACTATGATGGCGAGTGTCTCAAAAGACTCAGAACAGCCTAAAAATAGGATAGGGAAAAAATATTTTCGGTCGCGAAATTTTGGCCTAAAACTGCCGGGGTCTCGGACTTTTTTTCCGAGACCTACGCAGGCAAGGAAACACGAACCGGAATTTAGATGGATCTCGAAAACAAACCTAATATGAGAAGAACTCGGATTGGTGGTGGATATATGGTGGTGGTATATGGCAGCGGTGGTGGTATATGGTAGCGGTGGTGGTATATGGATACGGATTCAGAGCGGTGGCGGATAAGCAATGGTGGTAGATGGCAAGGCGATGATGATGGTGCGGCGGCGTAACAACTTATGACCGAACTCAAACTCTAAAAGACTAGACTCTAAGACCAGCAACTTGACACGACGATGCAACCGCAAATTCAACAAAGCAAAAACCCTAAAAGATTATGCAAAGGCTCAGATTGGTTCGGATATGATGAACTACCCTAATTTTTTTGTGGCTTTTTCGTGGATGTAGGTATGAAGAATGACTCGATCTAATCTACAAAAAAACTGTAAAATCTCACCGAGCAACCTGGAAATCTGATACCACTTGATAGAGGTAAAGGTGTCCCAATGTTTCGACGAGATGGTGGCTATCGTTTTCTGTGGGAGTCGACCTTGACGATCCGACTACGAACGTGCGAGACGTCGCGCCTTAGCAATCGCTAAACCAACTTCCGAGGGTTATTGAGCATGCCGGAGCACGATCAACCTGACCACGAGGGCCTGTTTCCTGCGAGCAAACGGAGAACAAGCAAGAAACTAAGATTGCAATCTGGATATTGCGAATATAAGAGGAAAGCTTTATTAATGAAGGTGGGGTTCTGTGGACGCCTTGGTGCAGTCGTTGAACACAAACGGCACGAAGTTGCAGCTATGGCAAACTTTTAATCTAAACAAAACCCAAAGTCTAAACGGTGCCCTAAGGGCTGTATATATGGAGGAAGAGGGGGGAATTTCATGGCCCTTGGTGGAGGGGTCCGAAATCAACCCTATCTCTTGTTTCCCCACACATACGGACTCTAAAAATAGCCTATACTTATGTATTTAGAAATTACATGGGCCTGGCCCAATAATAAGGTGACGCAGCACCTAGAATAGCCTCTGGACGAAATTTATGAAGTGGCATCTTGTATATTTCGTCCAAGGCTTCATGCACCCGTTATGGTGGCTTCAAAGCCCTGAAATCATCACTTTTAACTCCGTTTTGTTCCCCTTGCATGCCATCATCTCCATGCTTGTTCTTGCTCCAATGTTCATCCTTCTCCAAGCTAGGCCCTTCATTTGTAAGCAAAACAAATGTATCCAATTTAGGCGACATCATATTCTCATGAACATTAGAATCATTACCAAGAAACGAAAGTACACAGTAATTTAGTTGGCGTCTTGTGAGCTCTAGTAATTGGTCCAGTATGTATAGCAGCAGGGGCTTTGGGTGTAACAATGGTATTGATGTCCTCATCACCGGCTGATCACATGTTGATGCATCAGCCTGCGAGAGCTCCTCCGGCAAGGAGAGCGTCACTGGTTTAGGGGCGACAGTGGTTGCTCTTGGGGGGGCTTCAAGAATCTCATCGATGAACTCTATTTCCTTCCGTGGCCACTAGATGTGATGTAACAGTGTTTCTCCCAAGGTCCTTTTCTCATCGAAGTCTCCTAGGACATTCTTCAAGGAAAATTCATTGAATCCAGGCTTTACTTCAGTCACGTAGCACTTCACACAGCCTGGCTTCAATGGCACATTGTCCAAGAAGAGGCCATCTTCCAAGAAGGGTGGGCAAACCCAGGTTGTTGCACATTTTAATGTACCTTCATAATGTGTAACCACGCCCTTCAGTCTGTCTTTCATTCCAGATAGATCAGATATAGCACGAGCAGCTGCAGTCTCAGTGTCGCTGGGGTCAGCTGATGCACAACTACTCTTGTGGAGTGTTGTGGCACAATAAGCAGCATCATCCATGCCCGCCTCCCCTCCCATCTGCTGGCTATCTATCAGTGTTAGAGTCTTCTGCATCATCATTGACTCCTCAACATCCTTTCAAACAGCCGGATAAATCTCCTTCTTCAACTTTTCAAACAATGCATTCTGCTTTTTTCATGCTGAGCCTCTCTTCTTTCCTGAGTGTGAAAGCCCTCTTGTGCGGGACATTAATGCCTATACCCCTTGCACGACTAGGGGGCTCTTTTGTGTCCAAAGCAATGGACAAAATGTCACATGGCCCTGAGTTCCTGTAGAACCTTCCAGGGATCTTGGAAGCCTCTACCATGACTTCATACAGTTTGGCGTCACGTGCGTTTTCAAAGTAATAAGTTCCATCATCACGCCCCTTTGCACGTGCCCGCAAGTAGTCTTTGGCACGTTTGCCCTTGATTTCACTAATGGTCGGACTCCCACCCGCCGCTACTGCTTCTTTGTCCTCCTGTTCCCATATCGTTTCATGCCGTAGTATCCTGCCACACCCATACGGTGGGGGTGTATGTTCTTCTTATGAAGTTCCGATTGCTTGAAACTCTTCGCAGCAAACTCTGGAGTTGCCCTGACCGTTTTGAATTATGCCCAGTCTGCCTTTGTAATTTGGGGGTATGCGGGGATTGGGTCCTTTCCTTCACTCAAGTACTTCTTGTACAGCACGTGCTTCCAGTTTCTCCAAGCATCCCTGGCCTTCTTCATGCAGCGTGTTCCACCTGCATTCTCCACTGCTCTGGAACGTTGAAGTGATCCATGATCTCCCAGACTATCCTTCGCCGTGTTTATGTGTCAGCCTTCTGAAACCCCGGCAGATTAATGTTGAGCCTTGCCCTGCCAACAAATCCACACACAGTCCTGGACCTCATGTGTGCTTTATCTAGTTTAGTTGGAGCCCAGGACTTTAAATTAATCTCGGTTACTTCATATGCACCTTTAGGCTGGTGTGTGGGCTTCCTTGGAGCGTTCCTCCGTGCTTTGACCGAAAGGGTAATTGCTGCAGCTCTATCCCGTTCAAGACTACTTGATCCCTCACAATCTGCTGAAGACCTAGGGTTGTCCGAATCAGATGAAGATACATGGCCTGAATGAGTGATGTCGCTGCTACTCGACATCTACATAGAACACATGCGAAACTTAGGAAAGGAGGATAAGCATAAAATTAACAACTTGGTATCAAGCTTTCTAAACATGCCATGCAATAATTTAGAAAATGTATGGCTAATTTGTTAAGTTTGTGTGACTCGGGCGCCTGCGATCTGTAAATAGGCAGTAACTTATTGGAACAAATACAGCTTATATGTAGTAAGGAAGGTAGATAATGAACATATATACGCTCTCCGTTATTTTATAGCCAATTTGGGAACATACGGAACGAAATTGGAAGATGGATTGCGAGGAAATATGCCCCACCACGATGGAGAGCAGTAACTAACAAGCTTCTTAATGCAAAACCGGCTGGACCACAGGAGAGGTGAGGGTTACTGCATCGATATGCTCGACGGTGGCTGGCGAGCAAACGAAGACGGCAAGGCGCGGGCCGCCGCGTGTTGGGAACGGTAGTGGAGGTAGGCTTGATGCCGAAGAGAGGGCACACGGCCGGGGTGAGCACGGCAGCGCCAGAGAGGGTTCTGCTGTGGATCTGGGGGAAGGGGGAGCTGGCGAAGGAGATTGGGTGGACTATTTGAGTGGTTCATCATCTAATTTTTTCGCACGTAAACCAATCACAATTTTACCACGATGTTGGGTATATTACCACTGGGTGTAAACCGACCAGGAGAGGCCGGGTTAACCCCATCAGTGGTTCATCATATCGGAAGCCCATGAAGACAAACGGTGACTCTTTATGAAGGCCCAAGGCCCAGAACCGGTTTAAGGCCTATAGACATAAACCGGTATTCATATGTAAACCTGTGTTGTAAGATAGAAAGAGCAGAGACCGAGCCGGACACGTTTATGAGCTGGCCTCAGGATTCTGTAAACCGACGGGCGTCAACCCATGTATATAAGGGGACGACCCGATGGCGGTTCAAGGACAACACACAACAACTCGAGACTCAGGCAAAGCGTATTCGCTCCCTGGTCATCGAAACCCCAGCAATTCCATCACAACTAGACGCAGGCTTTTACCTTCATCATAAGGGGCCGAACTAGTATAAAACTTTCTTGCGTCCCTTGTCCGCTTTAACCCCTTTAAGATAACCCGTAGTGATGGCTCCACGACTAAGTCTTTTCTAGGACATCTGCCGTGACAAAACCACGACAGTTGGCGCCCACCGTGGGGCTATCGCACGATGGTTTCAAGTTCTTGGAGGGCCGCTTCGAAGGACTCAAGGGTTACGCTGTGGGCCGGATGACCAAGAGTCGTCGCGGCAAGCTCTACATCGACGATGCAGGCTGGGGCCCCAAGGCCGACTCAATTGAGTATGGGTACCGGGTCCCCTTCGGCGGCATACACGTTTTCATTGGCAAGATCGGCAAACCGGGCCCAGAGCCGAATATCTGCACTGACCTCGTCGAGACGGCTCAGCATGCGAGATCTGCCCGGGTCAAGCCTGTCATGAAGCGTGCCTTCATGGGAGTCATCCACGGAGGGGAATCTGAGGATAGATCGGAATCTGGTGGTGAGACCGTCGTTTATTACGGCGACGAGTCATCGACCGAAGAGACCGAGTCGTTATATCAGTTGCAAGATGGCCGGATTGGGGGCTGTTCCGATGGCGACAGTATTCCGGACCCCTCTGATCTGCCAAACCGGGTTGCATTCTTCATGGCCGGTACGCAACCAGCGCTCCATTCTTCGACCGCGGCAGCGATGATTTCCGGATCGGCTGTGGCAACAGCGGCCGGGGCAGGAGGCACTGTGCGACAGCCAGCTTAGGTTCTATCGGATTTGTTTGACGCGTTGGCAACGCTGATGGCGGTGGTTAACCCGGTGGATCAGGATGCACACAATGCGGAAATCGCGAAAGTGAAAGATCAGATCGCCCAGGCCAAAGCCGACCTGGCAACTGAGGATACCAGGATGGCCGCGGAATGGGCCGCTTTGGATGCACAGGCTTACCGGCTTATGCTGGATCAGAGTGCATCAAACGAAGTCCTGAAAAGGAGGCACCGATCTCGCCTGCCGCCGGTTTATGACGCTAGAAACCTCTTTAACACCCCAGGAGGAGGGACCAGTAATCCGTCGGTGGTAAACCGGGCGGAGGCACCTGGGGCGGGTGCGCCTGTTCAGCCACGTTTGGTGGATCTGCCTCGTCAGAATAACGTCGTAGCGCGACATGTCCCAATGCCACCGGGTCATTAATCTAACCCGATGGACAACATTGTTGCTGCCGCTTCACGGCTGGCGGCCATCCCGATCGAAGGCGATTCTCCGATAGCGACCGAGACACGTCGGGTTAAGGAGCTTCTTCAGATAGCCTTGGTTCAACAGGAGGCTTATTCGTATAGCCGCGATCGGATTCATTCCACTCCCCGTCCAAGCCGGAGTTACAGCAGGCGTATGGATGAACTGGCAGTGTCAAGCAATGCGCGGAACCATGAACCGCCCCGTTGCAATAACCCGACGGGTGGTGCCGGTGATGCTCAGGAGGTGGTGGACCGGGCTCGGGCACGCAGAGAGGCCGAGTTAGCAGCACAACATGAAGCCCGTCAGCTTACTACGGTTCGTCCAACTACATCAGTGGAGCCAGGAGTTACATCCAGTTCTTTGGGAGTGCCGTGTCTCGTTCCAGCGTTGCGCAACGTGTGCCTGCCCAAGGATTTCAAAGGCCCGCGTAAGGTGACGAATTACACCGCCGATTTATCCCCTGAGACATGGGTCAAAAGCTATGAGATGGCCATGGAGATGCTAGATGTGGATGATGCGGCATGTGTGAAGTATTTCACCATGATGCTGGAGGGGACGGCCCGCACTTGGCTAAAGAGTTTACCGGCTAATTCTATCAGGTCATGGGCCGAGTTGAGAGACCGGTTTATCCAGAATTTCAAGGATACATGCAAGCAGCCCATGTCAATTGTAGATTTAGCTGCTTGTGTCCAGGAGGAAGGAGAGTCAACAACCCGTTGGGTGCGCCGGGTTTTGGAAATTTTGCATTCATCGGACCGCATCAACGCTGATACCGCAGTTTTGACATTGGAAGGCAATTGCCGGTTTGAACCCCTGAAGTTGAAGTTGGGATGGATCAAACGTCATTGTAATGACATGGGAACCCTCATGGCTGCTCTGGTAAATTATGCCGATTCTGATAGTACCAAGGATCCCGAGTCTGACGATGGTAAGACCGGTAAGGGAAAAAGGAGCGGCAACGCCAAGGGGCAGCACCACAACCCGGCGGTTCATGGAAACGGCGGCAAGCGTAAAGCGGACCACAACTTAGACTTCGTGGCTAATACCAGCACGAAGGACAAGGGCCAATGGCGTAAGGGTAAACCGCCCCAGCGCGGTGGAGCACCAAGTCCTAAACCGGACCGCTTATCTTATATGTTGAACCAGCCTTGCCCAAAACATGGGACGAAGGAGATTCCGTCCACACACACCTCTGGAAAGATTTCTACATCATGCAAGAGTTAAAAAAATTCTAGTTCTTTTCGGTATGATCATGGACCGGGTGGTGGTTCGGGCCCCGGATCTCATGGGCCGGGTTATGGTGGAGGCAGCTCCGGTTCAGGTTTTCATGGTAACCAGAGTGGGCATGGCAATCAAGGCAATCAGGGTAACCAAGGTGGTTATAACAATCAGGGGAACCACCAACAGCAGTGATGACCCACAAGTATAGGGGATCTATCATAGTCCTTTCGATAAGTAGGAGTGTCGAACCCAACGAGAGCAGAAGGAAATGATAAGCGGTTTTCAGCAAGGTATTTTCTGCAAGTACTGAAATAAGTGGTAACAAATAGTTTTGTGATAAGATAATATGTAACGAGCAACAAGTAACAAAAGTAAATAAAGTGCAGCAAGGTGTCCCATCCTTTTTGTAGCAAAGGACAAGCCTGGACAAACTCTTATATAAGGAAAAGCGCTCCTGAGGACACATGGGAATATCCTCAAGCTAGTTTTCATCACGTTCATATGATTCGCGTTCGGTACTTTGATAATTTGATATGTGGGTGGACCGGTGCTTGGGTTTTGTTCTTACTTGAACAAGCATCCCACTTATGATTAACCTCTATTGCAAGCATCCGCAACTACAACAAAAGTATTAAGGTAAACCTAACCATAGCATGAAACATATGGATCCAAATCAGCCCCTTACGAAGCAACGCATAAACTAGGGTTTAAGCTTCTGTCACTCTAGCAACCCATCATCTACTTATTACTTCCCAATGCCTTCCTCTAGGCCCAAATAATGGTGAAGTGTTATGTAGTCGATGTTCACATAACAACACTAGAGGCTAGACAACATACATCTCATCAAAATATCAAACGAATACCAAATTCACATGACTACTAATAGCAAGACTTCTCCCATGTCCTCAGGAACAAACGTAACTACTCACAAAACATATTCATGTTCATAATCAGAGGGATATTAATATGCATGAAGGATCTGAACATATGATCTTCCACCAAATAAACCAACTAGCATCAACTACAAGGAGTAATCAACACTACTAGCAACATACTAGTACCAATCCCGGACTTGGAGACAAGAATTGGATACAAGAGATGAACTAGGGTTTTGAGAGGAGATGGTGCTGGTGAAGATGTTGATGGAGATTGCCCTCTCCCGATGAGAGGAGCGTTGGTGATGACGATGGCGATGATTTCCCCCTCCCGGAGGGAAGTGTCCCCTGCAGAACAGCTCTGCCGGAGCCCTAGATTGGTTCCGCCAAGGTTCCGCCTCGTGGCAGCGGAGTTTCGTCTCGAAAGGTTGCTTATGATTGTTTCCTCGACGAAAGACCTCATATAGCAGAAGATGGCCATCGGAGAGCCAACAAGGGGCCCACGAGGCAGGGGGCGCGCCCTGGGGGGTAGGGCGCGCCCCCCACCCTCGTGGCCAGGTGGGTCCCTCTCTGGTGAACTTCTTCTGCTCAATATTTTTTATTATTTCCAAAAATTACTTTCGTGGAGTTTCAGGACTTTTGGAGTTGTGCAGAATAGGTCTCTAATATTTGCTCCTTTTCCAGCCCAGAATTCCAGCTGCCGGCATTCTCCCTCCTTATGTAAACCTTGTAAAATAATAGAGAATAGGCATAAGTATTGAGACATAACATGTAATAACAGCCCATAGTGCAATAAATATCGATATAAAAGCATGATGCAAAATGGACGTATCAACTCCCCCAAGCTTAGACCTCTCTTGTCCTCAAGCTGAAGCCGATAACGATAAATATGTCCCCATGTTTAGAGGTAGAGGTGTCGACAAAAATAAAATACGGACATGAAGGCATCATGACTATTCTCATAACAACAACATATATAGATATTGTCATATGATTTCTTATGCTCAAGTAATAATCCATTCACAATGCAAAAGTATGACTCAGAAACTTTATTGAGAACCAACAAACTATAATCTCAGTCATTGAAGCAATTGCAATTTATTATAAAATCAGAAAGAGTCTATGTCAGAGCTTAATAGCAAGTCCACATACTCAACTATCATTTAATCTTTCATAATTGCTAACACTCACGCAATAATTGTGGTTACGGAGTTTTAATCGGACACAGAGAAAGATAGGGGTTTATAGTTTCGCCTCCCAACCTTTTACCTCAGGGGTAATGTCAACAATAATAACTCATGCTCCCCTACATCCAATTAGATATATGTATCAGGATCTTGCCAACATACTGTGCTTTCCAAAGGATAAAATGTAAAAAGGAAAGGTGAAGATCACCATGACTATTGCATAAGGTAGAAGATAATAGTAACAGATAGGCCCTTCGTGGAGGGAAGCAGAGGTTGCCATGCGCTTTTAGGGTTGGATGCACAAAATCTTAATGCGAAAGTACGTCACTTTATATTGCCCCTTGTGATATGAAACTTTATTATGCAGTCCGTCGCTTTTATTTCTTCCACATCGCAAGATCGTATAAAGCTTATTTTCTGCCACACTAATAAGTCATAAATATTTAGAGAGCAATTTTTATTTCTTGCACCGATGACAACTTACTTGAAGGATCTTACTCAATCCATAAGTAGATATGGTGGACTCTCATGGCAAAACTGGTTTAAGGGTTTTTGGAAGCACAAGTAGTATCTCTACTTGGTGCTGAGAATTTGGCTAGCATGAGGGGGAAAGGCAAGCTCAACATGTTGGATGATCCATGACAACATACTTTATCTCAGATATCAGAAAACATAACCCATTACGTTGTCTTCCTTGTCCAACGTCAACTCTTTAGCATGTCATATTTTAATGAATGCTCCCAATCATAAAATATGTCCATTATAATATATTTATATGTGAAACCTCTCTTTCCTTATTACTTCCTATTAATTGCAACGATGACGAAAGCTATGTTTGCCAACTCCCAACAACTTTTAATCATCATACTCCTTCTATGTGAAGTCATTACTCTCAATAAGATCAATATGAACTCTTTGTTTCTTTTTATTCTTTCTATTTTCTTTTATTCACTCAAGATCATGGAAAAATAATCAAGCTCTTGACTCAACACTAAACTTTATTATATATAGCTCATGGATTCGATTACATAGAGAGATCATAAAGCAAAAAACTCAAAACTAGATCATGCCATAAACTTTATTCTACTAGATCAAGATACTACTAATAGGATTGAACTAAGAAAAACGGTAAAGATAGGAGTGTGATGGTGATACGATACCGGGGCACCTCCCCCAAGCTTGGCAGTAGCCAAGGGGAGTGCCCATACCCATGTGATTATGTCTCCTTCTTTGTTGTTGGTGTAATATTCTTGGCGATGATTCCTCTCAGGATACGGTTCTCCTCCTCGAGCTTATTGACTTGCTGCTTAAGGTCCATTATTTCCTTATGAAGCTTTCCTGTGATGGCTAAAGCTCCTTGCACCCAAGGGTGTTGCATAGCTGTGGGAGAACAAGTGACACTCCTCTTCATATTTTCATAAGAAAGAAATCTAACATTGGAAGGGATAACCGAGTTTGGAATAGCTGAGCTCTGTAGTTCCTCCATCGTGAACCTAGCTCGGAAGCGAGAAGTGACTTCTTGATCCTCCATGGCATCTACCCTCATCAAGTCAGCCTCCATCTCTTCCTTCATTGTTGGCCCAAAGTGGTCAGCATCGTTGTTTGCCCTTGGTTCCGATGCCGGATGAGACACCTGGCTCTCCCTGACTTACTCTTGAGAAGACATCTTGCTCTAATATGCAGCAGCAACAGCTCAAAACAAGAACCGGGGATATTTGCGTGATACTGGAGTCAAAACCTTCGGGAGAATATATAATGATTTTTTAGCGACCAAAATACGTATCGTGCAAGAAAACAGAGTCCGAAAGGCACACGAGGTGCCCACGAGGTAGGGGGCGCTCCCAGGGGGGTAGGGCGCGCCCTCCACCCTCGTGGAGCCCTCATGTCCTTCCCGGACTGCTTCTTATTTTTCTATTTTTCTAAATATTCCAAAACAGAGAAATATTGCATTAAAAATTGTTTTGGAGTCGGTTTACTTACCGTACCACATACCTATTCCTTTTCGGAGTCTGAAACGTTCCGGAAAGTGTCCCTTATGTATTCCTCCAGGGTTACGGTTTCAATAACATTGGTTTCAACATTTATATGATTACCTGAGATATAATGTTTGATTCTTTGACCGTTCACCACCTTCGGATTTGTGCCTTCGAAGTTGTTGATTTTTATGGCACTGGAACGATAGACCTCCTCGATAACGTAAGGGCCTTCCCATTTAGAGAGAAGTTTTCCTGCAAAAAATCTTAAACGAGAGTTGTATAGAAATACATAATAACCCACATTAAACTCACGCTTTTGTATCCTTTTATCATGCCATATTTTGACTTTTTCTTTAAACAACTTGGCATTTTCATAAGCTTGGGTTCTCCATTCATCAAGTGAGCTAATATCAAATAACCTCTTCTCACCGGCAAGTTTCAAATCATAGTTGAGCTCTTTAATAGCCCAATATGCCTTATGTTCTAGTTCGAGAGGTAAGTGACATGCTTTTCCATAAACCATTTTATACGGAGACATACCCATAGGATTTTTATATGCAGTTCTATAGGCCCATAATGCATCATCAAGTTTCTTGGACCAATTCTTTCTAGACCTATTGACAGTCTTTTGCAAAATTAATTTGACCTCTCTATTACTCAATTCTACTTGACTGCTAGACTGTGGATGATAAGGAGATGCAATTCTATGATTAACATCATACTTAGCAAGAATTTTACAGAAAGCACCATGAATAAAATGTGAACCACCATCAGTCATTATATATCTAGGGAGTCCAAACCTCGAAAAAAATAACTTCCTTATGCATTTTAATAGAAGTGTTATGATCAGCACTACTAGTTAGAATAGCTTCTACCCACTTAGTAACGTAATCAACAACAACTAAAATATGTCTATAACCATTAGAGGCAGGAAAAGGTCCCATATAATCAAAGCCCCAAACATCAAATGGTTCAATAACAAGTGAATAATTCATAGGCATTTCTTGACGTCTACTAATATTACCAATTCTTTGACATTCATCACAAGATAAGACAAACTTACGAGCATCCTTGAAGAGAGTAGGCCAATAAAAACCCGATTGCAATACCTTATGTGCAGTTCTATCTCCGCGTGGTGTCCTCCATAAGCTTCGGAGTGGCACTTATGAGGATCTGTTCTGTTCTTGCTCAGTACACAACGCCTAATAACACCATCTACTCCTTCTTTATAAAGATGTGGGTCATCCCAAAAGTAATGTCTCAAATCATAGAAAAACTTTTTCTTTTGCTGGTAAGTGAAACTAGGTGGTATAAATTTAGCAACAATGTAATTAGCATAATCAGGGTACCAAGGAGTACTACGAGAAGTATTTATGACATTTAATTGCTCATTAGGAAAGCTATCATCAATAGGTAGTGGGTCATCAAAAACATTTTCTAACCTAGACAAGTTATCTGCAATGGGGTTCTCAGCTCCCTTTCTATCAACAATATGCAAATCAAATTCTTGTAGCAAGAGAACCCATCTAATAAGTCTAGGTTTAGCATCCTTCTTTTCCATAAGATATTTAATAGCAGCATGATCAGTGTGAGTAGTTACTTTAGAATTAACAATATAAGGTATGAACTTATCACAAGCAAATACAACTACTAAGAATTCTTTTTCAGTAGTAGCATAATTTCTTTTATCATTGTCTAGAGTTTTACTAGCATAATGGATAACATTTAATTTTTTATCAACTCTTTGCCCTAGAACAACAACTAAAGCATAATCACTAGCATCACACATAATTTCAAAGGGTAAATTCCAATCAGGTGGCTGAACAATAGGTGCAGAGATCAATGCTTTCTTAGGTATTTCAAATACTTCTACACAATCATCATCAAAGACAAATGGTATATCTTTTTGTAATAAATTAGTCAGAGGCTGAGAAATTTTTGAGAAGTCCTTAATGAACCTCCTATAAAAACCAGCGTGACCAAGGAAACTTCTTATACCTTTGATGTCCTTGGGACATGGCATCTTTTCAATAGCATCAACTTTGGCTTTTTCAACTTCAATACCTCTTTCAGAAACTTTATGCCCCAAGACAATACCTTCATTAACCATAAAGTGGCACTTTTCCCAATTCAATACAAGATTAGTTTCTTCTCATCTCTACAAAACTCGATCAAGGTTGCTCAGGCAGTCATCAAAAGAGGATCCATAGACGGAGAAATCATCCATGAAAACCTCACAAATCTTTTCACAAAAGTCAGAGAATATAGCCATCATGCATCTTTGAAAGGTAGTAGGTGCGTTACATTAACCAAAACGCATACGTCTATAAGCAAAAGTACCAAAAGGGCAGGTAAAAGTAGTCTTTGATTGATCATTAGCTGACACAGGTATTTGAGAGAAACCAGAATAACCGTCTAGAAAGCAATAGTGTGTATGTTTGCATAACTTTCTAGCATTTGATCGATAAAAGGTAAGGGGTAATGCCTTCTTAGTAGCCTTATTTAATTTACGGAAATCAATTACCATCCTATAACCTGTAATAATTCTTTGCGGAATCAATTCATCTTTATCATTAGGAACAACAGTAATACCTCCCTTCTTAGGGACACAATGGACATGACTTACCCACTGACTATCAGCAACGGGATAAATTATACCTGCCTCCAGAAGCTTTAGTATTTATTTTCTTACCACTTCTTTCATCTTAGGATTAAGCCTTCGTTGATGATCACGGACTGGTTTGGCATCTTCCAAATTTATTTTATGTTGACATAGAGTGGACTAATGCCCTTAAGATCATCAAGAGTATATCCAATAGCAGCACGGTGCTTCTTCAGAGTTTTCAGTAATCTCTCTTCTTCATGTTCTGAAAGGTTAGCACTAATAATAACAGGATATATATTCTTTTCATCAAGATAAGCATTTTTAAGATTATCAGGCAACGGTTTAAGCTCAAACACGGGATCACCCTTGGGTGGAGGAGGATCCCCTAGGATTTCAACAGGCAAATTGTGTTTCAGAATATGTTCCTGCTTAAAGAATACTTCATCTATTTCCCTTCTTTCATTCATAAACATATCATTTTCATGGTCTAGCAAATATTGTTCTAAAGGATCGCTAGGAGGTACGGCAATAGAAGAAAGACCAATAATTTCATCCTTACTAGGCAATTCTTCTTCACGGTGTTGTCTACTGAATTTAGAGAAATTAAACTCATGAATCATATCACCCAAACAAATAGTAACAACATTCTTTTCACAGTCTATCTTAGCATTGATAGTGTTCAAGAAAGGTCTACCAAATATAATGGGACAAAAGCTATCTTGTGGGGAACCAAGAACAAGAAAATCAGCAGGATATTTAGTTTTCCCACACAAGACTTCAACATCTCTAACAATTCCTTGCTGATATAGTATCTCTATTGGCAAGTTTAATTGTAACATCAATACCTTCTATCTCAGCAGGTGCAATTTCATTCTTAATTTCTTCATATAGAGTATGCGGTATAACACTAGCACTAGCACCCATATCACATAAGCCATGATAACAATGATCTCCTATTTTAACAGAAATAACAGGCACGCCTACCACAGGTCTGTGTTTATCTTTAGCACAAGGTTTGGCAATTCTCGCGGTTTCACCGCAGAAATGAATAACATGCCCATCAATATTATCAGACAAGAGATCTTTAACAATAGCAATATTAGGTTCAACTTTGACTTGCTCAGGAGGTGTATAAGTTCTAATATTGCTTTTACGAACCATAGTTGAAGCTTTAGCATGATCCTTTATCCTAACAGAGAAAGGTGGTTTCTCAACATAAGAAGTAGGAACAATAGGATCATTATAAGTGACAGTCTTTTCTTCAACTTTACTAGGCGCAGCTACTTTTACTTCTATGGGAGGATGATATTTAAACCACTTCTCCTTGGGGAGATCAAGTCCATATTTAGTGCTAAATTTACGGAAAACATCGGTATCCATAAAAGATTTAACACAATCAAATTTAGGTGTCATACCTGACTCCTTACCTTCGTCGAGATCCCAATCTTCTGAGTTGCGTTTAATTCTATCCAGGAAATTCCATTTGAATTCAATAGTCTTCATCATAAAAGAACCATCATAAGAAGTATCGATCATGGATTGATTATTATGAGAAAGCCGAGCATAAATTTTTTGAAGAATTATTTCTCTTGAGAGCTCATGATTGGGGCATGAATATAACATTGATTTAAGCCTCCCCCAAGCTTGAGCGATGCTTTCTCCTTCGCGAGGCCAAAAATTATATATATAATTGCGATCACGATGAACAAGATGCATATGATAGTACTGTTGATGAAATTCCCAACTTCATTAGTTTATAGTTCCATGATCCCGTATCATCACATAGCCTATACCATGTCGATGCATCTCCCTTCAAAGATAAAGGGAAGACCTTCTTATTAACAACATCATCGGGTATACCTGCAAGCTTAAATAATCCACAAACTTCATCCACATACATTAGGTTCTCATCATGATGATTTGTTCCATCTCCTGTAAAAGGATTATCTAGCAGTTTTTCTAACATACCCGAAGGAACTTCAAAGGGAACATTTTCATTTTTAGTAGGTTCAGTAGGTTGAGGAGCAATGCTTTGCTCTACTGGTCGGGGTGAAGATACCCCGAACAAGCCCCTCAGAGGATTACTTTCCACAGTAACAAGTGACAGTAAATTTCAGCACACTATATAAATTTTTCCTTACCATATTCCACCTACCAAAGGCGCTTCACTCCTCGGCAATGGCGCCAGAAAAGAGTCTTGATGACCCACAAGTATAGGGGATCTATCGTAGTCCTTTCGATAAGTAAGAGTGTCGAACCCAACAAGGAGCAGAAGGAAATGATAAGCGGTTTTCAGCAAGGTATTCTCTGCAAGTACTGAAATAAGTGGTAAGAAATAGTTTTGTGATAAGATAGTTTGTAACGAGCAACAAGTAACAAAAGTAAATAAAGTGCAGCAAGGTGGCCCAATCCTTTTTGTAGCAAAGGACAAGCCTGGACAAACTCTTATATAAGGAAAAGCGCTCCCGAGGACACATGGGAATATCTTCAAGCTAGTTTTCATCACGTTCATATGATTCGCGTTCGGTACTTTGATAATTTGATATGTGGGTGGACCGGTGCTTGGGTGCTGTTCTTACTTGAACAAGCATCCCACTTCAGATTAACCTCTATTGCAAGCATCCGAAAATACAACAAAACTATTAAGGTAAACCTAACCATAGCATGAAACATATGGATCCAAATCAGCCCCTTACGAAGCAACGCATAAACTAGGGTTTAAGCTTCTGTCACTCTAGCAACCCATCATCTACTTATTACTTCCCAATGCCTTCCTCTAGGCCCAAATAATGGTGAAGTGTTATGTAGTCGACGTTCACATAACACCACTAGAGGCTAGACAACATACATCTCATCAAAATATCGAACGAATACCAAATTCACATGACTGCTAATAGCAAGACTTCTCCCATGTCCTCAAGAACAAACGTAAATACTCACAAAGCATATTCATGTTCATAATCAGATGGATATTAATATGCATGAAGGATCTGAACATATGATCTTCCACCAAATAAACCAACTAGCATCAACGACAAGGAGTAATCAACACTACTAGCAACCTACTAGTACCAATCCCGGACTTGGAGACAAGAATTGGATACAAGAGATGAACTAGGGTTTTGAGAGGAGATGGTTTTGGTGAAGATGTTGATGGAGATTGCTCTCTCCCGATGAGAGGAGCGTTGGTGATGACGATGGCGATGATTTCCCCCTCCCGGAGGGAAGTGTCCCCAGCAGAACAGCTCTGCCGGAGCCCTAGATTGGTTCCGCCTCGTGGCGGCGGAGTTTCGTCCCGAAAGGTTGCTTATGATTTTTTCCTCGACGAAAGACCTCATATAGCAAAAGATGGCCATCGGAGAGCCAACAGGGGGCCCACGAGGCGGGGCGCATACTGGGGGTAGGCGCGCCCCACCCTCGTGGGCAGTGTGGGTCCCCTCCGTGAACTCGTTCCGCTCAATATTTTTATTATTTCCAAAAATGACTTTCGTGGAGTTTCCGGACTTTTGGAGTTGTGCAGAATAGGTCTCTAATATTTGCTCCTTTTCCAGCCCAGAATTCCAGCTGCCGGCATTCTCCCTCCTTATGTAAACCTTGTATAATAAGAGAGAATAGGCATAAGTATTGTGACATAACGTGTAATAACAGCCCATAATGCAATAAATATCGATATAAAAGCATGATGCAAAATGGACGTATCAAGCAGCAGCAGCAGTCAGGTTACCAGAGCAACCGGAAGCAGTTGAATAGCGGACAATATTATGTCTTTACCACAAGCCTGGACAAGTGCGATGAGAAGCTTCATAAAAGGGTAGTGAATGCCGTTGAACCGGCGGTGCCCCGTTATTTGCACTGGTCCGAGCAGCCGATTGTGTGGAGTAGAGAAGATCATCCACCCCGGGTTGACAATCCGGGTCATCTGGCACTAGTGGTGGCACCTCAGGTGGGAGGTTATAATTTCACTAAGGTACTCATGGATGGAGGGAGTAGTATCTATATCCTTTATTACGAAACTTTCCGTCGCATGGGATTAACAGATAAAAATCTCAAACCGTCCAATACGGTGTTCCATGGTGTGGTGCCTGGTAAGTAGGCATATCCTGTTGGTAAGATAGCTCTGGAGGTGGCTTTTGGAGATGAGCATGACTCGAGATCAGAAACTTTGACTTTTGAAGTGGTGAAAATCAGAAGTCCATATCATGCCCTGTTTGGACGGCCGACCTATGCTAAGTTTATGGAACGGCCTTGCTATGTCTATCTGCAGCTCAAGATGCCAGGTCACAAGGGAACTATAACCGTGCATGGCAGCCGCAAGATCGCTCTAGAGTGTGAAGAAGGTGATGCGGCTTACGCAGAGTCGGTTTGTGCGACAGAAGAGCTGAAGTTTTACAAAGACAATGTTGATCCGGCAGATATGACTTCATTGAAGAAGCCAACTACAGAGCATGATCCGGCCCTGAAGTTTAAATCGGCTGATGAGACTAAGCTTGTTGACTTCGTGCCTGGCGATCCGTCCAAGCAGTTTAGCATCAGCGCTAACTTGGATCTGGAATAGGAAAGCGCGCTCATCGAGTTCATCCATGAGAATTGGGACATTTTTGCGTGGAAGCCTTCTGACATGCCAGGCATACCGAGAGAACTCGCTGAGCACACTCTCAATGTTGATCCCAAGTATAAACCGGTCAAGCAGTTTCTCCGCCGATTCAATGAGGAAAGACGCAAGGCTATTGGAGAAGAAGTAGCCAGGCTCTTGGCGGCTGGATTTATCGTTGAAGTATTCCATCCTGAGTGGTTGGCTAATCCGCTGTTGGTCCTTAAGAAGAACGGCACTTGGCCTATGTGTGTGGACTACACAGATCTCAACAATGCTTGTCCAGCAGATCCTTTTGCCCTCCCCCGTATTGATCAAATTATTGATGCTACGGCGGGTTGCGAGCGTTTGAGTTTTTTGGATGCATATTCTGGTTATCATCAGATCAAGATGGCAGTTAAGGACCAGGAGAAAACAGCCTTCATAACTCCCTTTGGAGCCTTCCGCTATGTGTCCATGCCCTTTGGGCTCAAGACTGCCCAGGCAACTTATCAACGGTGTGTGCATAATTGTCTTCATAAACAAATCGAACATAATGTTCATGCCTATGTGGATTATATTGTGGTGAAATCAAGGAAGAATGAGACATTTTGATTGATGACTTAAAGGAAACCTTTGATAACCTGCGGGTTTACAAAATGATGCTTAATTCGGCTAAGTGCGTTTTTGGTGTACCGGCAGGCAAGCTCTTGGGCTTTTTGGTGTCTAACAGGGGCATTGAAGCTAATTCGAGAAAGATCAGAGCCATCACCTCCTTGGCCAAACCGAAGTGTATCAATGATGTTCAACGCCTGGCCGGCCGGATTGCCGCGTTGAGCCGGTTCATCAGTCGCCTTGGCGAGAAGGCCATCCCTTTATATCAGATGCTGAAGAAAACAGATAACTTCCTCTAGAGTGACACTGCTAAAGCGTTTGAGGATTTAAGGCGGTAGCTGGCTAATCCGCCGGTTCTTGCTGCTCCAGTTGACAAAGAGCCATTGTTGCTATATGTGGCAGCTAATGCTCGGGCAGTTAGCGTGGCTATTGTGGTGGAGCGCAAAGAGGCAGGAAAGGAATATTCGGTTCAACGTCCGGTTTATTATATCAGTGAGGTGCTTATTGAGTCCAAGCAGAGGTACCCGCACTGGGAGAATTTGGTATATGGAGTTTTCATGGCAAGCCGGAAGCTTAAGCAATATTACGAAGGTCATCCCATTACGGTGGTCAGCTCTGCCCCTTTGGGAGATATAATCCAGAATAGGGAAGCAACTGGCTGGATTGCTAAGTGGGCAATCGAGCTCGGGCCTCACGGGTTGAAATACATACCCCGAACGGCGATCAAATCTCAGGCACTTGTGGATTTCATCAACGATTGGACAGAAGTACAAGCGCCAAAAGATAAGCCGGATCACACTTATTGGACTATTCATTTTGATGGGTCTAGGCAATTGGAGAGATCGGGGGCTGGAGTCGTATTAACTTCCCCACGAGGTGATAAGTTTTGTTATGTTCTCCGTTTAATGTTCCCTTGCACTAATGTAGCGACCCGACCTCAGACGGTCAAGTCTCTGTGTGTCTGTGCCATCCCTGGATCAGTATGCTGGCACACACAGTACATCAATGTATATATCAAAGTGCAATCACATGTATAAATAACGTAAAATGATATATACCTCATAATACTCAGCGAAAACAATCAAACGGGTGTGAAGTCCCATCAACGCCATCGGCAGGTTGAGTGTAGACCGTAACCCTGTACCGTATTCTTACACGTCGGCAGAAAGTATCTGCAACATGATACGTTGCAGCCGTGTAGGTCAGTACATTGAATGTACCGGCAAGATCACAATAAAAGAACAGATGATAAAACTATACTATATGCAATATGGCTTTGTGGCTCTGTGTCTGGGGTTTTTGCGTAAAAGCTAGTTTTATTTTCCCTACATCAAAGGAATAAATGAAGTCTGTACTATGGAGTTTTCTATCATGACATGGTTCCGCCAACCGATGTCTCATAGCCCAAAATCATCATAAGTTGCCCACAATTAAGTTATCAATCCGTGTTGAGAGTTCCAGATAGATCCAAGTCCAGATGCTCAAATTGTCCGTGAATCGGGACACGGCTATCGATTAGGTTTAAACCCCGCAGAGGTTTGTACACTTTACCCGCAAGATTCGATCCTCTTTTACGCTCTCGCACTTCGTGGTGTTTGAGAACAAGACGATCAAACATGGTCTTCAAGAGTTCCTCGACCACCGTCCGTACTCATCCAATCCTACCGTAGTTCTACATCTGCTAGTACCGCCCCAGCCAGAGTCACCACTAAGGGCAACCAAGCCGAGCCCATAATGACTTGCGGTTGCAGGTAAGCTTCCGGCATGAAGTATTCTTCCGTCTCTTTGAGTCTAGGTGAAGCTTTCGCAAGATGTCATGGCGCTTCTCCATGCATCCCGCCAACCACTGGTTTCTCCAGGTGCCCACAACCGTCCTTCACCCAAGAGTGTGTATTGAATTCTTGTCTCGAGTCTTGAAGTCTTGAGGCCTTGAAGATGCAGTCCTTGCAGATTCCATCATGGAGTTGTCGCCATTGACGAGATCCTCCATTCTCACACCACTCCCGAGTACTCATACCAACCCCGTCTACTATAGCGTAGCATAAAAATAAATGACGTCCCGGGGCTTGGTAACAGGGGGATGGGTTCCTAACTCATGCATACTACTCAATTACAAGAATCAATAACACTACTGGAGGGTGGTTGCAGAGATGCCACTAAATGCAATAAACATAGGTATGAAAGCATGGTCAAAGTGAACATGCCTTGCTGACGATCTTCGAAAACTAGGGATTCGTGATAGCAAGCTTCGCACTCCGGAAATTCTACCGAGGCAAACAATAACCATAATAAGCACATAGCACATGATCACTTAACACAATAGCATAGTAACATAACACACCAAAACAAACGAAATAAAACCCAAAAGAAAACTCGAAGAAATCCAACTCAAAGTTTTCCTATTTCAAGCAACAACTAAAATAGTTTTATATAACAAAAAAATTCTCAACATAACCTAAGCATGGTTTTTTTTAACTTAACAGAAAAGATTGCATTAAGCAACTAGGAGCAAAAAGAATTAACTTAAAAGCTATTATAAAACTCCTATTAGGCCTAATTCAATTTCTATTAAGAAAAATAAAGTAAAATTTTTATTTATTATAAATAAAAGTTCATGCTCTAAAGTGACAGAAACTAACCTAGAATAATCAATCACATGTGATAAATAAATTTATTTGCTAATTAAAATAATAGGAAAACAGTAGCTAGTTAATTAATTAAGAATAACAAGATTCTGATTAAAACTATTTTTTATTAATCCTAAAATGCCCAAATTAATTCCTACGGTTAGGTAATGTCAAAACAAAGTTGGGACAAAAAGAATCATTAAAAAAATAAATTTCCTAACTTATTTTATAACAGATTTACTATTCTGTCTAAATCTAAAATAAAGCAATTAAAAATAATTTTAACATAGCTAATTATATTTTCTACAGAAACTATAAGAAATTTCCAAACCAACAAAAAAAGAATCACTTAAAAATATTAAGTAGATTAAAAGATATGAATTTTTCAAATCTGGAACTATTCTGTTAAAACAGAAAAACAAAAATAAAGAAAAATGGCCTAATGGGCCTAACTAACGCACTGAGCGTAACTTAACTAAAACGGGCCTAGGGTTAAACGAATCGGGCCGGTACAAAATAAAAACCCTAGCTAGTAAAATAAACCGACTAAACTAAACGGACCGGTTTTATAAAGAACATACTTCTTGGGGTTCTAATCCTAGCCGTAGGGAGTAGATCGGACGGCGGGGAGGGGTTCCGGCGAGTTACCGGAGATCGACGGCGGCGGCGGCTCGGGCGGCGAGTGCGTCGGCGTCTCCGGTGGTCGGGGGAGTCGACGGAGTGCTCCGGTGGTGCGGACGGGCGAGGGGGCGTCCCGTGGAGTCGACGGGCTCGGGGTGGGCTAGGCGCGTCGGCGAGGTAAATGGCGACAGTGGTGTGCTCGGGCTCCATGAGCGCGTGAGGAGGGAGAGAGGGTCCCAGGGGAGGAGGGGGGAATGGGGTGCGGAGGGGTTTTATAGGCGGGGCGACGACTTGCGCAAGGGGTGAATCGAGGAGATCGAATCCGGATCCTTCGGATCCATGAGCGGTGTGGCGAGCGGCGTGCGAGAGGTTGACGACGGTGGGGCCCGCCTGTCGGTGAGGGGAGGAAGGGCGCACGGTCGGTCGGCTGACCCGAGGGGTCGGGCATGGGGGGCTGGCTGGCTCGGCCGCTATCGGGCCGGTTCGGTGGGCTCGGGTGGGTCGCCAGTCTTGGCCTGGGCGATCGGCTGGCTGGTGCTCAAGATTTTCTTTTTCTAGTTTTTTTTATTTTTTGAAAAACAAAACAGATATAATATATAAACTATAAATATTTTATATAGGACATATATATACCAAAATGATCAGGGAATATTCCTATCATTTGAACATTTTCCAGGGCAAAATCCAAACTTTATAAAAATTCATTTTTTTCAAAATTCAAATAAACTCAAATTTGAATTTCAAACTTTTGGCAATGTTTTTCCTCTGATATTTTTGGAGTGTCATGTTTACTCCTCTCATACTTTTTCTCAAGTATTTATCAGGCATAGCTTTTGAAATGATTTCCACTTGCCAAAATTTTGAATTCAAATTCCAAAACCCCAAAACTTCAAATGCCACTCAAATTCAAACAACATGCATAGATGCTTAGCTATAAATGTAAAACATTCCAAATAGTAAATTTGGGATGTTACAAACCTACCACACTTAAAATGAATCTCGTCTTCGAGATTCGAAGAGGCTAGCAAGAAAGGTTTAGGGGTTGGGGGTCTGCTAGCAAATGTTTGGTCGGAAGGTCAGGGGTGCTACCACACTTAAAACAAGTTTACGGTTCCGATAAACTCAGATACTTCCTTTGGAGTGCCGACAATATCTGTCTTTTCACATATCTCACAATAGTTCCTTCATTAACGCTCTTCTGTCAGGAGCATAGAGTTTTCCTCAAAATCGTGGGTCGGTTCGTCAAAGTTGAAGTTCGTCCGAGACTGGATCTTCTTTGTTGATAGGTCCGTGTCCATTCTAGACAACTATCGAAATACTCATGGTGGTCTACAATTCATGGTTTCTCCTGCAGAAAACGGGTCTGGGTTGAACCTCACCGTATAACCTACGATTGGCAACGGTTGCCTGTAAAGGGGTTCCATTATCCTACCATTCTATGGTTTTATGGCTTATCGCGTAGACACTCTTCTATGGTTTTTGAGGCTCTCTGATTTTCCATCAACATATGATAGTTCATGATAGAAGTCTCGGTATGGGGCCAATCCATCCTGCATTTGAATCATTACCACATACGTAAACAGTGAATCACGATTCTAACACTTGGGCATACTCACAAGCATTGCAGAATTTCTCTTGTTGATTTAACCGAGTTCAGATAAATCCATGGTTTCGCAAGCCAAATAAAACATCTATCGTTACTTCACCACTCTCGGTTTTTGCGTAATCTCCTACGTAAACGTATGATGATTGGATCACTGATTCTTCCAAATTTATTCCTTTATCAAGGTTACATCTGTTCCTCTTCAAAATCCTGTGCTCGTGGGTTATGGCCCACTTCAACAAGTTTAATTCATCCTTCCTAGGATTCCATATTCCAACATTACATCTCCTGTAAATCCAATAGTACTTCTTCCTTCATACTCCTGTGGTGACGATCACACAAAACTCCAACTTATTTTGTCCAGCTTCCTTCTATGGACCGTCATGAATAACACATTTCTTTCTTCATTGATCATGTGACTTTACGGAGTACTACGACACCAAATAAAAATGCACTAGTTGATCCATAAATCTCATTATTTTCATAACAATCCTTTAGTACATCCTTAACCATTTTTTTTTCGTGAATCCAAATTCCAAAAAGTTTATTACAAATGCTGCCACCCACATGGTTCGGTATGGTCAGACATTACTTCCAACTTTATTCATTTTTCCTCCTTGAGGATTCTTCAGTCCCACTGGAATTGTGCGACATGCGCCTTGAAATCTTCAATCTTCTGTTTCATCGTGGTGGCCTTGAGCTTCACCTCCATCATCTCTGCATGCACTTCGCTTAGGTATTCCTGAGTATAACGGAGTCTTGCTTCAAGTATCTCGATCTGGCGATGGCTTCCATGGCTTCTTCACGAACAGCATCGAAGAAAGTTGCTTGTGGCACACGTGAAATGAAAAAGTACTGCCCCGTCATCTTTGGGCAAACTCCTTTCAAATGGTGGAGGTGTACCTCCACATACCAAAGTTCCACTCCCTTTTGCATGAAAGGGTAGCCTTTGTAGACAGCATCTCCTTCGAGGTGAATATGCTTCATCATGTCCTTCAGGATCTTCGGGTAATCATGATCACTTGTCAGGGTCATGGTTGTTTCCGGACCTTTAAGGAAAGACTCGTAAAGGGTCGTCATCTGCAGTTGTATAACAAAAATGGTGCTCAGAATAAGGTACATATCTCCTGGGGCACACATTCATATCATCCAAACAAAACTTCAAACTCAACTTCCAATTTCCTGTTTATGCATCACAACTCCCTTTCTTCCATGTTCATCCAGAATATTAATTTCCAAGATAAAATATGACAACTCCTTAAAGCCTTTCAACATGTGACATTACAACTTTATTGAGTCATGAACTATTACAACCTCTGAGTAATCCATTACATAACACAACTCATTGAACTCATGAAAATGAAATTGCTTTCTACTACTCTTATTATCCATATCAAAATTCCAACTACTCAACTCCAGCTTTCGTCTTGTTGGGACATTTAGTAGCATAATGTCCTGCTTCCTTGCAGCGAAAACAAAAAGTTCCCGACATGTCTCGGGGCTTCTTTGTGATTATGTAGGCTCCTTGGATTCTTGGCTTCTTTTCTGGACATTTACTAGCGTAATGACCTAAATCCTTGCACCTATAGCAAGTGATATGACTTAGGTCCTTCTCTGCAAAAATTGCGTTGTTCTCGGGTTGCCTTCTTTTTCTCTTCCTGGATTTCTCTGTAATGATCAGAGCTTCTATTTCCCGAGGGTCAAACTTCACTTCTGCGGTCGGGAAATATCCCAGATACTCTTTTCTTTCCTTGGTGCAATACTGCGAAAAATGTCCTTCTTCTCCACATGAATAGCAGGCATTGGATTAAATCTATTGAGGCCTTCTCCATCAGGGTCTTCAACACATTCCTTCATCATAGGGTCTTTCATAACTTCTCGGAGGGCTTCTTTCATTTCTTCTTCCTGCTCCTGAATAGTTTGTTGCACCATGGGGTAAATGTGACATCGAGTCGGGTAGTGGGTGGTTCCTTCACACAAGAAACAAGTCACCGACTAGTTGGGCATTCCTCGGTGGGTGTTTCTCCTCACAATGAGGGCATCCTTCCTTGTGTTCCTCCCGGTGTGTCCTATTTCTCCGCAAATCTTGCAAGCACAAGGTTTCTCTTCGGGTTATCGAGTGCTTCCGGATAAGACGGACCTCAAGAGAGTCTTCTTGAATTCCTCCCAAGTTCTTGCTCCATTAAATCCTTGTATGGCTTGATGCATTTTCCACCAGGTTGCAGCACTTCCTTCCAAGTACTGAAGAGCGTAAGATACTTCCTTCTTCCTTGAAACCAAATTGTTCCCAAGTGATTTTCCATGTTCTCATCCATAGTCTCGCCTCCGGCTGAGTCTTCGTCCAGAGAATATCACCAACTTCGCTCATCATCTATGGGGTCCAAAAGTTTTGGGATGAGATATGAGAGAGGTGGGGAGAGATATACACACAATACAAACAATAGTTTTTGAAGAAACAAGTTTTATTTTGTGGCTGTCGGAAAACATCAAACAAATGACAGCTCACAAATCGTCGCATCTAACGTAAGTGTGTAACAGGGGTTTGGTCTTCTAAAGGTCAAATAATTCTTCAGATCCTTCAAGTCTTCGGAGTCTTCAACTGTTGTAGCTTCTAATACATGGTGAAATCCTCTTTACTCAAGGGGTCATCAGTTCTCCGATATCAAATCCTTCTTGAGCGCCTTCATTGATCCTCCGGTGATCAAAGGATAAGGGTATATTCTAACTATTTGAGGTGAGAGTGTCTATCGAAGAGATGAGAAGTAAGAGTCTTTTGTAAATAAAGTTTTGAGATATCCTGTCCTAGGGGCTTTCCGATTTCTAGGTCACGCCCCACGGTCAACATGTGCTCGATACCATTTCAGAGCGACCGACCTCGACGGTCAAGTCTCGTGTGTCTGTGCCATCCTCGGATCAAGATGCTAGCACACACAAGACATCAATGTATATATGAAAGTGCAATCACATGTATAAATAACGTAAAATGATATATACCTCATAATACTCAGCGAAAACAATCAAACGGGTGTGGAGTCCCATCAACGCCATCGGCAAAGTTGAGTGTAGACCGTAACCCTGCACTGTATTCTTACACGCCGAAGAAAGTATCCGCAACATGATACGTTGCAGCCGTGTAGGTCAAGACATTGAATGTACCGCAAGATCACAATAAAAGAACAGATGATAAAACTATACTATATGCAATATGGCTTTGTGGCTCGTGTCCGGGTTTTTGCGTAAAAGCTGGTTTTATTTTCCTACATCAAAGGAATAAATGAAGTCTCTACTATGGAGTTTTCTATCATGACATGGTTCCGCCAACCGATGTCTCATAGCCCAAAATCATCATAAGTTGCCCACAATTAAGTTATCAATCCGGTGTTGAGAGTTCCGAGATAGATCCAAGTCCAGATGCTCAAATTGTCCGTAATCGGGGCACGGCTAATCGATTAGGTTTAAACCCTCCGCAGAGGTTTGTACACTTTACCCGCAAGATTTGATCCTCTTTTACGCTCTCGCACTTCGTGGTGTTTGAGAACAAGACGATCAAACATGGTCTTCCAAGAGTTCCTCGACCACCGTCCGTACTCATCCAATCCTACCGTAGTTCTACATCTGCTAGTACCGCCCCAGCCAGAGTCACCACTAAGGGCAACCAAGCCGAGCCCATAATGACTTGCGGTTGCATGTAAGCTTCCGGCATGAAGTATTCTTCCGTCTCTTTGAGTCTGGGTGAAGCTTTCCGCAAGATGTCATGGCGCTTCTCCATGCATCCCGCCAACCACTGGTTTCTCCAGGTGCCCACAAATCCTTCACCCAAGAGTGTGTATTGAATTCTTGTCTCGAGTCTTGAAGTCTTGAGGCCTTGAAGATGCAGTCCTTGCAGATTCCATCATGGAGTTGTCGTCATTGACGTAGATCCTCCATTCTCACACCACTCCCGAGTACTCATACCAACCCCGTCTACTATAGCGTAGCATAAAAACAAATGACGTCCCGGGGCTTGGTAACAGGGGGATGGGTTCCTACCTCATGCATACTACTCAATTACAAGAATCAATAACACTACTGGAGGGTGGTTGCAGAGATGCCACTAAATGCAATAAACATAGGTATGAAAGCATGGTCAAAGTGAACTTGCCTTGCTGACGATCTTCAAAAACTAGGGATTCGTGGTAGCAAGCTTCGCACTCCGGAAATTCTACCGAGGCAAACAATAACCATAATAAGCACATAGCACATGATCACTTAACACAATAGCATAGTAACATAACACACCAAAACAAACGAAATAAAACCCAAAAGAAAACTCGAAGAAATCCAACTCAACGTTTTCCTATTTCAAGCAACAACTAAAATAGTTTTATATAACAAAAAATTTCTCAACATAACCTAAGCATGGTTTTTTTAACTTAACATAGAAGATTGCATTAAGCAACTAGGAGCAAAAAGAATTAACTTAAAAGCTATTATAAAACTCCTATTAGGCCTAATTCAATTTCTATTAAGAAAAATAAAGTAAAAGTTTTATTTATTATAAATAAAAGTTCATGCTCTAAAGTGACAGAAACTAACCTAGAATAATCAACCACATGTGAGAAATAAATTTATTTGCTAATTAAAATAATAGGAAAACAGAGCTAGTTAATTAATTAAGAATAACAAGATTCTGATTAAAACTATTTTTTATTAATCCTAAAATGCCCAAATTAATTCCTACGGTTAGGTAATGTCAAAACAAAGTTGGGACAAAAGAATCATTAAAAAGTAAATTTCCTAACTTATTTTATAACAGATTTACTATTCTGTCTAAATCTAAAATAAAGCAATTAAAAATAATTTTAACATAGCTAATTATATTTTCTACAGAAACTATAAGAAATTTCCAAACCAACAAAAAAGAATCACTTAAAATATTAAGTAGATTAAAAGATATGAATTTTTCAAATTGAACTATTCTGTTAAAACAGAAAAACAAAATAAAGAAAAATGGCCTAATGGGCCTAACTAACGCACTGAGCGTAACTTAACTAAAACGGGCCTAGGGTTAAACGAATCGGGCCGGTACAAAATAAAAACCCTAGGTAATAAAATAAACCGGACTAAACTAAACCGGACCGGTTTTATAAAAAGAACATACCCCTTCGGGGGGGTTCTAATCCTAGCCGTAGGGAGTAGATCGGACGGCGGAGAGGGGTTCTGGCGAGTTACCAGAGATCGACGGTGGCGGTGGCTCGGGCGGCGAGTGCGTCGGCGTCTCCGGTGGTCGGGGGAGTCGACGGAGTGCTCCGGCGGGTGCGGACGGGCGAGGGGGCGCCCGTGGAGTCGACGGGCTCGGGGTGGGCTAGGCGCCACAAGCAGGTAAATGGCGACAGTGGTGTGCTCGGGCTCATGAAAGCGTGAGGAGGGAGAGAGGGTCCGCGAGGGGCGAGGGGGGAATGGGGTGTGGGAGGGGTTTTATAGGCGGGGCGACGACTTGCGCAAGGGGTGAATCGGGAGGAGGGCATGGCTGGTGGTCGGCCGAACCGACCGAGGGGTTTCGCTGGGGGCTGGCTCATTGGGCTGGTTCGGCTGCTATCGGGCCGGTTCGGTGGGTCACGGGTGGGTCGCCAGTGCTGGCTGGTGCTCGGGCATTTTCTTTTCTAGTTTTTTATTATTTTTTGAAAAACAAAACAGATATAATATATAAACTATAAATATTTTATATAGGACATATATATACCAAAATGATCAGGGGAATATTCCCTATCATTTGAACATTTTTCCAGGGGCAAAATCCAAACTTTATAAAAAATTATTTTTTTCAAAATTCAAATAAACTCAAATTTGAATTTCAAACTTTTGGCAATGTTTTTCCTCTGATATTTTTGGAGTTTAATGTTTACTCCTCTCATACTTTTTCTCAAGTATTTATCAGGCATAGCTTTTGAAATGATTTCCACTTGCCAAAATTTTGAATTCAAATTCCAAAACCCCAAAACTTCAAATGCCACTCAAATTCAAACAACATGCATAGATGCTTAGCTATAAATGTAAAACATTCCAAATAGTAAATTTGGGATGTCACAACTAACAATGCACCTGAATATGAGGCTTTACTCCATGGTCTTCGGATGGCTAAGGAGATGAACCTAAACCGAGTTAAGTGCTTCGGTGACTCAGAACTGGTGGCTCAACAAGTGTCCGGCACTTGGGATTCCAAGGACCCACTCATGGCAGCATATCGTCGTGAGGTGGACATTGTTGTAGGTCACTTTAAAGGTTATCAGGTGGATCATGTGGACCGGCGGAAGAATGAAGCGGCGGAAGCTTTAAGCCGCCTGGGTTCCCAACGTAAACCAGTTCCACCTAATGTCTTCCTGGATGTTCTTCATAATCCGTCCATCAAGCTCCCTGGTGAAGAGGAATTAGCTGTTCCTGATCCGGAGGCTCAGTTGGTGGCGGCTCTTCATCTTATCCCGGATTGGACGGTTCCATATCTGGCGTTTATGAACCGGGGCGAGTTACCAGAGGATGAAACTTTGGCCAGGCAGATAATACGGCGGTCCAAGTCCATGACTATTATCAATGGAGAGTTGCATCATTGCAGTGTGAAAGGGGCGTTTCAACGCTGTGTATCCCCTGAAGAAGTGTTACGCCCCCGATTCAATCGTACACTAATCATGCACGCAAACGTGTACGATCAAGATCAGGGACTCATGGGAAGATATCACAACACAACTCTAAAACATAAATAAGTCATACAAGCATCATAATACAAGCCAGGGGCCTCGAGGGCTCGAATACAAGTGCTCGATCATAGACGAAGTCAGCGGAAGCAACAATATCTCGAGTACGACATAAGTTAAACAAGTTTGCCTTAAGAAGGCTAACACAAATTGGGATATGATCGCAGCCTCCCGCCGGGATCCTCCTAGCTACTCTCCGGTCGCCGCCGGGCTGCACGTAGTAGTAGGCACCTCCGTGTAGTAGGAGTCGCCGCCGACGGTGGTGTCGCCCCGGCTCCATCGTCTGTTGCAGCAATCGGTAAAGAAAGGGGAAAAGGGGAACAAGGCAACCGTAAGTACTCATCCAAAGTACTGCAAGCAAGGAGCTACACTACATATGCATGGGTATATGTGTAAAGGGCCATATCAGGACTGAACTACAGAATGCCGTAATAAGAGGGGATAACTAATCCTCGTCAAGACTACGCTCGCAGCCTCCGCCTTGCAAAGATGTAGAAGAGAGTAGATCAAGTCCTCCAAGTAGCATCGATAGCATAATCCTACCCGCTAACCTCTCCTTGTAGCCCTGTTAGAGAGCGACCACCGGGTTGTATCCGCACTTGGAAGGGTGTGTTTTATTAAGTATCCGGTTCTAGTTGTCATAAGGTCAAGGTACAACTCCAAGTCGCCCTGCTATCAAGATCACGGCTATTCAATAGATTAATCACTGCAGGGTGCACCACATAACCCAACATGCTTGATCCCATTTAGCCGACACACTTTCTGGGTCATGCCCGCCATGAAGATCAACACATCGCAGCCCCACCTAGGCACAATAGAGAGGTCAGACGCCGGTCTAAACCTAAGCACAGGGTGCGGGCCCATCGCCTTAGCACACTCAAGACGTTGCATACTGTGCCGAAGCGTAACTAGCCCCTTAATACAAGAGCAGGCTTACGTTCCAAACCGGTGGCGCGCGCCGCCGCCGACGTCACGAAGGCTTTGGCTGATACCACGACGCCGAAAGTGCCCATATCTTTCCCACGAGTTGGTTAGTGCGATAGACCAAATGGCCGACTCAGATCAAATACCAAGATCTCGTTAAACGTGTTAAGTATCCGCATGAACGCCGACCAGGCCAGGCCCACCTCTCTCCTAGGTGGTCTCAACCTGCCTGTCGCTCCGCCCAAAGTAACAATGGGGCCGTCGGGAACCTGTGCCCACCTCTACGGGATGGAGCCACCGTCCTTTCAGCCCCACCTCCCAACAAGATCACTGTGTAATTTAATAGTGTAAAGTACATAGATATGCCCGTGATCACCTCCCAAGTGATCACAGCCCAAGAGTATAGCATGGCAGACGGACAAGAGTGTAGGGCCACCGATGGAACACTAGCATCCTATACTAAAAGAGGATAGCGGTAAAGGTAACAATGAGAGTAGCAAGGACAAAGCTATGCAGCAAAGATAGGATTAATCAAAGCAAGAATATGCTACACTACTCTAATGCAAGCAGATAGAGAAGAATAGGCGATATATGGTGATCAAGGGGGGGGCTTGCTGGTTGCTCGCAAGAGAGAGGGTCATCAACTCAGTGGTCGCATCGGGTAGCGGCAAGGCCGGTCTCTGTTCAGCGGAAGAAGAGGGGAAGAAACAATGAATACAATGCAAACATATGCATGACGATGCATGATAAAGCAAAGCGTGATGCTAGGTGTGCCCTAACGCAGTATGAGGTGATGCCGGTGAAGGGGGAAAACATCCGAGAAAGTATCCCCGGTGTTTCGTGTTTTCGGGCAGAGGAGCCGGAGGGGGAAAGTTGCAAGTTTGATAGGTTAGAGATGGGTGGCGGGTGAACGGGCTGCGTTTCCGGGTTCGTCTCGTCGTTCTGAGCAACTTTCATGTTGAAAATAATTTAGTCCGAGTTACGGTTTAAAAGATAAGATTTTCTAAATATTTTATTAATCTCTCGAATTTAATTAATTATTTAATTTAATTCGAAAATGGATTTATGACGTCAGCATGATGTCATGCTGACATCAGCAGTCAACATGGTTGACTGGTCAACCTGACCAGTGGGTCCCACTGGTCAGTGACACATTTTAATTACACATATTAATTAAATTAAACATGATTAATTAGGGGTGTGGGCCCCACTGTCATAGACTGGTTAATTAATTACCTAACAGTTTAATTAGTTTAGTTAATCAAAATTAACTAAGTTACTTAATTCTTTGATTAATTAATTAATTAATTATTATTTATTTATTTATTTTATTATTATCAAATTTTTTTTGTGTAAACATTCTTGGCGTGGGACCCTTTGTCATAGGCCCCAGGGGGGCTAACTGGTGCGGGCTACCGGGCGAGCGCTAACGGGCGAACCCGAGCACGGTGTCGCCCGAACGGACACTCACAGGGGCGCGGAGGAGGCCACGAGCGGCAGCGGGCGGTGAGGGGCACAGGTCGCAACCACGGCGACACGATGCATGAGTGCGGGACGGCGTGGTTGCCACCTACAGCGGCAAGTCGACGGGCAAGCTGGCGCGGTGGTGCTCGCGCGGGGACAGAGGGGGGAGGGAACCGGTGCGGAAGTGAGGCAACGGTGCGAGGCGAGGCCACGGTGAGCGCGGGCCGCGGCGCTGCAGCCCGCCTCGTCTCGGCGCGCGGCCGGGCGGAGGAGGGTGCCGGCCAGGGGGGATGAGGAGGAGGCGCGAACGGCGAGGACAGTAACGCGCCACGACGGGCGGGAGCATGGCGGGCGAGGCTGGGCGCGCCACCGTGGCGTTGGATCGGCGCTGGGCGCAGATCTCGGCGCTGCCACGGAGGTCGTGGGCGCGATGAGCTGCCCCGAGCGAGGCAAGCGCCGCGAGAGGGGACGGGAGAAGGAGGATCGGGTCCTCACCGCATGTTCGAGGGGTTCAGGCAGCGGGCATGGGAGGTAGGCGGGGACGACGGCGTCGAGGGGCAGTCCGGCGAGGTGGAGGAAGCAGGCCGGCGGGGGAGGAGGAAGCAGGCCGGCGGGCAATCCTTGCGGCGGCGGCGGCGTTCTCCGAGGCGACGTGCGGCGGCCTCCTCCTCGATCCCGATCCAATCGGGGAGAGGGGGAGATATTTTCGTGGGGAGTGGGGTGTCGGTGGCGGTTCCGGTCCTAGGGGAGTGGATAAGGGGAGTGGGGGGGAGTGGCCGGCTGGGCCGGTTTGGGCCTGCCCAGTTGGGCCGGTGGCCTGCTGGGTTTTCTCTTTTGTATCTCCTTTCTTTTAATTATTTTCTATTCTGTTTTATTTCATTTTAAATCATTTAGGCATTTTATAAAAATGTGTTTGCTTTATAATATTTACCCTGGTAATATTCGGCACCCACCGAACATTTTTGTTTCAACTTTTGAAAACTTTTATTGTTGACATTAATTTAAATTTGAATTTTGAAGCGGTTTCAATTAACCCGAGATTAAGTTCAAGGATGAGGTGACGGGCACCATTAACGTGAGATTACTGTAGCGTGATCATCCGGCGTTATAAATCTCCTCCATTACAAGAAATCTCGTCCCAGATTTAAGAGGTAGTGAAAAGGGGAAAGGTTTGGTAACAAATCTAGTGGGTCTTCTCATTCTGGCTTGCTCTTCTCGAAGAGGCCGATCCAATACATTGGTGTCTTCATTTCTTTTCTTCAGGTCATCATGATGTAGTAAGCATCCTTTCTTCGGGATCTTCATCATACTTCCAAAAAGGATAAGGGGTAGCTTCGAAAGGACGGACCTCTACAAGGTTGCTTATCTGGTAGATAACATCGGGGAAGGTGGCGGAAAGTAACTCTCGAATTGATACTTAAGAAAATATCGAGAGCAAAGTAATGAGGTTTCTGGGAAGTTTCGAGCGAGCAGCAACCGCTCGATGCCTCAAACAGGCGTGAAAGGGGCTCAAAGCAATCGGGAATAAGTAATGCGTCTTATACCAGAATAGATCAATAGGCAGGTGGCCCGTGAATTACATACGAAGTCAAGCTCAAGGAATAACTTTGACAACAGGGTGTACAGGAGAGTCAGGTTTCGATCCTGGGACCTGTGGGTTATGGGCCCACCATGTGGGTTAAGAGTAGGAAGGCGATGACGTCTTACACGATCATGTAAGCAAGGCATGTCAGAGGGTAGTCTGTCAGTTATGTCAGCAACAACATCGGTACCAAGGGCGAGGGATGAAGAGAACCATTTTCCTGCTCGTTGAAACGAGCTGGACCAATAGACAAAGTTCTCGTCCATCGGTGGTTACCGGAATGTCATCAACAACAGTAACAGGGTCTTGCTGACAGAATTGTACACCGAGGTGTTTACATAAGCAGGAGAATATTACTGCTTAGATCATATAGATCACAAGAAACGTTAAACCAACCAATGGAAAGGAAAATACGATTATCAGATTAAACAGAACAATGGAAAGGAAAATGTGTTTAAACACATTATTCAAGGGTATATCCTTCCCAAGGACAAATAGAGCAAGATATCCACGACAGGATAGAAATTAGAAACCATTTAGGTAAGGGGAGAGGATTTGATGACAATACCCATACAACGGGGTTTTGGATAATTTATAAAGAAAAGATAACATTGCTTCAACTGTTCTTATTGAAGATCGGAATACCACCGAAATGCTTCAAGATAGCGTTGACATGGTCTTCAATCAAAGATCGGACTCTGGATACAGAAAGGATTCATCATCATTAACCCAAGGAGAGGATGAGGGGGGTGGCTGATGGAATCAGCGGCAATTTATCGAGATTAACAAAGATGGATTTCCACAATTATGTGAACAAGGAGATAACATTTGTCAGATAAAATGGTATAATGATGTATGCTCGAGGAAAACATAGACAATTAAACATTGGTGGAAAGGTGCACCCGAATATGGGCTGGGTTGCACGACCAACGTCGGAATGGCGATTCAATAGTCAATAGTCTAAGAATGAACGGCCGACCATTAATTTCAAAGCAAGAGGGTTGCTAGAAGGGCAGAATCCAAACAGCACCGCTCACTTGTTGGTACCCCGATTGGAATCAACACGAGGACCCAAGAAAGAATGGTGATGGTGAGAAGTATCACCATACCAAGAATTCTTAAGAGGTGGTGAAATTCTCACGACATTCTTGACATAAAAGATGGTACTAATCCAAGGTAAAGAAGAACAATTGCTGGATAGCAAGGATCTCATGGTATAACACAAACACGAACAAGTTTGTGTTGAACGAGAGACAATAAAGTGGTCGGTGTCAACACAAATCATCGAGGGCAAGGATGGTATTTCTCATCATGAATTCAATTGATATCCTGGAAGAGCTCAGAATGCTGATGATGATCACGACACACTTGTCGAGAGATTTAATGAAGATGTAATCAATCGGCGATGGCATCAAGTCAAAGGAATGATGAAGCGAATGGCTATTGGAACTATGGGTACTACACAAACTCGAAACCAAGCTTGTTGTCCAAGGCAAAATGATATGATGAGGAAGATCAACGTAAGCTTAGCTCATCGTCAAATAATTGTGCTATGGGAAGAAGGACCGGGTAGCACAGTTAAAATTTAACATGGTAATGATATAGCCGATCAGGCTAGGAATGACTTGAAGGATTATTAAACTCATAAGCAACGGAGATTACTTTATTGAATCGGAGTGCGGAATTGATTCACTTATCAATGTCCTTGAGTGTCTAACAACTCGTAACCCGGGAAAATTGGAATCGGTGAGAAATAATACTTGAAGAACTCATAATAAGTTATGCGCTCCATGATATTCTTGAGATACCGTAGTTTAATACTCAACGGTAGAGCAAAGTAAAGGTTGGACAGGTGCAATGATCTGCAGAAGACAAGTACTTCAACTTGTCCAAGAAATGGTATTTAAAAGGAGAACATGGCCGGAACCACGATTGCAAAAGGCCGAATCCCAGATATAAGAACTTATACCAAAGAGGGTTTAAGAGGAGCATCCATGATAAGATTAGCATTGTGCCCATGGGAATGAACAAAAAGTTCAAGGTCGACTCCCACTTCTCCAATGCATGACCATTCATTCACTTCTCTATTAAAATGAGTTGAGTGTGAAACCTACCTAGTGAATTACCAGAGGAGTATGACCCGTGAAAAATTTCGGGTTCACACAGATTAAGGAAGGCACATGTTCAACCCATCGCGGCCTCTTAGGAACATATTCCACAAACTTCAGGAGTAAATAACACAAGCTCGATAGCAGAGCATGGTTGACAAAGCAGAGGATACAATTTACCAAAGGCGGTATATATCCTAGGAAAGGCTCAAGGTTATTCAATATGAAGGACATTGTCGGATAAAATCCAACAAAGGATCTGGGGTGGGTATCGGCACACAACCAGAGGAAGAAGCAAGGCAAAGACATTGGATTATAGAAACAATTGAATAACTTAGAGCTCAATTGCTAAGGAATTATGATTTAAAGCGAAGGATCAAGCGGACGCTACGATCAAGGATGGATAAGTTCAATAGACTTAGGGCACAATCGATTTACAATTTAATTGGCGAGAACCAACTCATGTTCAAAATGACGCTCGAGCCGGAAAGATAATTTAGAAGGGTCGATTGATGATTTTGTGCATTCGCACATCTTGAATCAATAGGATCAAAATGATAGTGTCAAAAGATACTAATGAATATTGCTAGTGATATGGGAGCATCCATAATGTAAGCATACAAGTATTTGCAGAGCAATAGTTCAAAGAGGATGCTCGTAAGGTCGAATAGCATTTTGAAGACTTTTATGAAACACATGAACAATCGATGAGCGGATACCGACAAGTGCGAGGATTTATTTGAAGGGCATTCATGTGGCAAAGAACTGCTAGGCAGTAGGCACAAAGTATTCTCGGAATAATAGAGAAAACTTCGGGGTATCTTGTAATAACAAGATCAATGGGGGATGATCGTATGAATGGCAAGTGTAAGTAGTTATCGATAAGGATTTATCGGTGGTCGGGAATAGCAAAAGTGATGGGCACAAAGTCTCGAGAGAATATCAAAGAGTATCTTCAGAATCTTCTGGTGAAGCAGGCCATCATCTGGAATGAGGGGCTCTCCGGGTGAAAGTGATAACGAGATCCTAATGTTGGATTTAGCAAAATTCATTTAACCTGAATAGAAGAGAGATCAGAGTCCCAGAGTATAGACAAGGAGTAAAAGATCCTAATACCACCCAATGGCGACGTGGGCCCATGAGCTGCACAACCATGTTAGTAAAAGTTTTGTAAAGTCTAGACTCGACTTCGGCCAAGGAGTTGGAAGGGGGATTCCTACAGCAATGGCTCGATACCAATCTTCAGACGCCCGATTCAATCAGACACTAATCATGCACGCAAACGTGTACGATCAAGATCGTGGACTCACGGAAGATATCACAACACAACTCTAAAACATAAATAAGTCATACAAGCATCATAATACACGCCAGGCCTCGAGGGCTCGAATACAAGTGCTCGATCATAGACGAAGTCAGCGGAAGCAACAATATCTGAGTACGCATATAAGTTAAACAAGTTTGCCTCAAGAAGGCTAACACAAACCGGGATACAGACGAAGAGGCGCAGGCCTCCACCGAATCCTCCTAGCTACCCCGGTCGCCGCCGGGTTGCACGTAGTAGTAGGCACCTCCGTGTAGTAGGAGTCGCCGCTGACGGTGGCGCTCGCCCTGGCTCCATCGTCTGTTGCAGCAACCGGTAAAGAAAGGGGAACAATGCAACCGTGAGTACTCATCCAAAGTACTGCAAGCAAGGAGCTACACTACATATGCATGGGTATATTTGTAAAGGGCCATATCGGTGGACTGAACTGCAGTAATGCCGAATAAGAGGGGATAACTAATTCTATCAAAGACTACGCTCGCAGCCTCCGCCTTGCAAAGATGTAGAAGAGAGTAGATCAAGTCCTCCAAGTAGCATCGCATAGCATAATCCTACCCACATCCTCTCCTCGTAGCCTTATTAGAGAGCGACCACCGGGTTGTATCCGCACTTGGAAGGGTGTGTTTTATTAAGTATCCGGTTCTAGTTGTCATAAGGTCAAGGTACAACTCCAAGTCGCCCTGTTATCAAGATCACGGCTATTCAATAGATTAACTTCCTGCAGGGTGCACCACATAACCCAACACGCTTGATCCCATTTGGCTGGACACACTTTCCGGGTCATGCCCGCCGCTGAAGATCAACACGCCGCAGCCCCACCTAGGCACTACAGAGAGGTCAGCACGCCGGTTCAAACCTAAGCGCACAGCGTCCGGGCCCATCGCCTTAGCACACCAAGACATTGCGCGACGTGGTCGGAAGCGTAACTAGCCCCTTAATACAAGAGCAGCTTACGTTCCAAACCGTGGCGCAAGGCCGATCGCCGACGTCACGAAGGCTTCGGCCGATACCACGACGCCGAGTGCCCATATCTTTCCCACGAGTTGGTTAGTGTGTATAGACCAAATGGCCGACTCGATCAAATACCAAGATCTCGTTAAACGTGTTAGTATCCGCGAACACCGACCAGGCCAGGCCCACCTCTCCTAGGTGGTCTCAACCTGCCCTGCCGCCGCCTCAAAGTAACGAATGGGGCCGTCGGGAACCCAGGCCCACCTCTACCGGGATTGAGCCACCCGTCCTTTCAAGACCCATCTCCTAACAAGATCACAGGTAATGTAATAGTGTAAAGTACATAGTATATGCCCGTGATCACCTCCCAAGTGATCACAGCCCAAAGAGTATAGCATGGCAGATTTGACAAGAGTGTAGGGCCACCGATGGAACACTAGCATCCTATACTAAGCAAGAGGATAGCGGTAAAGGTAACAACAAGAGTAGCAAGGACAAAGCTATGCAGCAAAGATAGGATTAATCGAAGCAAGAATATGCTACACTACTCTAATGCAAGCAAGATAGAGAAGAATAGGCGATATCCGTGATCAAGGGGGGGCTTGCCTGGTTGCTCGCAAGAGAGAGGGTCGCCAACTCAGTAGTCGACGGGTAGCAAGCAGCGTCGGTCTCGGTGTCTAGCGGAAGAAGAGGGGGAAGAAACAATGAATACAATGCAAACATATGCATGACGATGCATGATAAAGCAAAGCGTGATGCTAGGAGTGCCCTTACGCAGTATGAGGTGATGTCGGTGAAGGGGGAAAACATCCGGGAAAGTATCCCCGGTGTTTCGTGTTTTCGGGCAGAGGAGCCGGAGGGGGAAAGTTGCAAGTTGGATAGGTTAGGATGCGTATGATTTAACGGGCTGCGCTTCCGGTTCGCCTCGCTGCTCGCGTAACTTTCATGTTGAAAATAATTTAACCCGAGGTACGGTTTAAAAGATAAGATTTTCTAAAGATTTTATTAAACTCTGGGATTTAATTAATTATTTAATTTAATTCGAAAATGGATTTATGATGTCTGCATGATGTCATGCTGACGTTAGCAGTCAACAGGGTTGAATGGTCAACCTGACCAGTGGGTCCCACTGGTGAGTGACATATTTTAATTACACATATTAATTAAACTAAACATGATTAATTAGGGGTGTGGGCCCCACTGTCACTGACTGTTTAATTAATTAATGAATTATTATTTATTTATTTATTTTATTATTATCAATTTTTCTTTTTTTTTGTGTAAACGCTCGGGCGTGGGGCTTTTTGTCATAGGCCCTGTGGGGCCTAATCGGTGCGGGCTACGGGCGAGCGCTAACGGCGAACCCGAGCACGCGTCGCCTCGAACGGACACGCATTGGGCGCGGAGGAGGCCACGAGCGTGATGGTGGTGAGGGGCACAGGTCGCAACCACGACGACATGATGCGTGGGTGCGGGACGGCGTGGTTGCCGCCTGCAGCGGCAAGTCGACGGGCAAGCCGGCGCGGTGGTGCTCGCGCGGGGATAGATGGGAGAGGGAACAGGCGCGGAAGTGAGGCAACGGTGCGAGGCGAGGCCACGGTGAGCGCGGGCCGGGGCGCTGCAGCCCGCCTGGTCCCCAGCGTCGGCTGGGCGGAGGAGGGTGCCGCCAGGCAAGGGGACAGGAGGCGCCTAACGGGCGAGGATGTAACGCGCCACGGTGGGGTGGGAGCTGCGGCGGGCGAAGCGGGCGCGCCACTGTGCGGTGGAGCGGCGCTGGCCTTGAGATCTCCGGGCGTGGCCACGGGAGGTCGTGGGCGCGACGAAAGGCCTCAGAGCGAGGCAAGCATCGGCGAGAGGGGACGGGAGAAGGAGGATCGGGTCCTCACCGGGTTCGAGGGGTTCAGGAAGCGGGCGTGGGGAGGTAGGCGGGACGACGGCGGCCAAGGGGCAGTCCGCGAGGTGGAGGAAGCAGGGGCGGGGAGGAGGAAGCAGGCGGCGGGCAATCCTTGCGGGCGGGCGGCGTTCTCCGAGGCGACAGGCGGTGGCCTCCTCTCGATCCCGATCCAATCGGGAGAGGGGGAGATATTTTTGGGGGAGGGGTGTCGGTGGCGGTTCCGGTCCAGGGGGTGGATAAGGGAGTGGGGAGTGGCTGGCTGGGCGGTTTGGGCCTGCCAGTGGGGCGGTGGCCTGCTGGGTTTTCTTTTGTATCTCCTTTCTTTAATTATTTTATATTCTGTTTTATTTCATTTTAAATCATTTAGGCATTTTATAAAAATGTGTTTGCTTTATAATATTTACCCTGGTAATATTCGGCACCCACCGAACATTTTTGTTTCAACTTTTGAAAACTTTTATTGTTGACATTAATTTAAATTTGAATTTTGAAGTGGTTTCAAATTAACCCGAGATTAACTTCAGTGACAGAGGTGACGTGGCACCATTAACGTGAGATTACTGTAGCGTGATCATCCAGGCGTTACAAGAAGGTCATGAAATTTTGCGTTAGATCCACAAAGGAGATTGTGGTCACCACGCCGGTTCAAAATCTTTTGTGGCCAAGGCGTTTTGTCACGGTTTCTATTGGTTGACAGCTCATGCTGATGCCGAGGACTTGGTCAAAAGATGTGATGGCTGTCAGAAATTCTCAAGGCGCGCTCATGTACCGGCTCAAGAATTGAGGATGATTCCAATCACCTGGCCGTTTGCGACTTGGGGGTTGGATATGGTTGGGCCTTTCAAGAGGTCTAAGGACAAGAAGACCCACCTTTTGGTGGCGGTTGACAAGTTTACAAAGTGGGTGGAGGCCAAGCCAGTTAGTAAGTGTGATGCAGCCACGGCGGTTCAATTCATCAAAAAGGTGATCTTCCAGTTTGGCTTTCCACACATCATTATAACAGAGAATGGTACCAATCTGTCAAAGGGTGCCATGAAGGAGTTCTGTCAACGGGAGCACATCCGGCTTGACGTGTCATCAGTGGCTCACCCACAGTCCAATGGTCAAGCGGAGAGGGCCAATCAAGAGATCTTGAGAGGCATCAAACCCCGGCTTATGGTTCCTTTGCAACGGAAGCCGGGTTGTTGGGTTGAGGAGGTGCCTTCAGTGTTATGGAGCATCAAGACTACATCCAACAGATCGACAGGATACACGCCGTTCTTCATAGTTTATGGAGCGGAAGCGGTTCTTCCTAGTGACATCCGTCATGACTCACCTCGTGTAGCGGCATATGTTGAAGCTGACAACGAGAAGGCACGGCAGGAAGCTCTTGACCTGTTAGATGAGGAACGTGACATAGCGGCAGCTCGTTCGGAGATTTGTCAGCAAGATCTGTGTCGTTATCATAGCCGCCGGGTTAGAACCAGGACTTTTCAAGAAGGAGATTTGGTGCTTCGACTCATCCAGGATCAGACAGATATGCACAAGCTATTCCCCCCTGGGAAGGACCCTTTGTGGTCAGCAAGAATCTACACAATGGGTCATACTACCTAATCAATGTTCGAGAGCGCAAAGACTCACGTAAATCGAAGGAGGAGACCAACCGGCCGTGGAATATTGCTCATCTTCAGCCTTACTATACTTGAGCTATAGAGGCTCTGCTTATGTACATATTATGATAATGTATATATTATGATCCATATAATAAACCAGAACCTCAGCTAAAGCGGGGTATCTGTTGTTTTCTTACGTCATGTGTGGTTACATGGAGCTTCTGTTTATAAAGCAGCGTTCGGTTTACCCCTTGATTTAGCTTTTCAAAAGCTTTATATCACATCATTTGGGGGCTTGGCCGTATTCAAACCATAGCTACACCTCTTGATCGGCGTAATGCCACAACATCACTTGGGGGCTTGGTCGTATCCGAACCACAGTCACACCTCTTGATCGGCTCAAAGCCAAATCAATCCGGGGCCAAAGAGAGTGGTTTAAAACAACAACTCAAACATAGGCACCCACTGAGCACAGCTCAAAACATTACTTGGGGATTCTTTGCTATCACAATGAACTTAGAATCTACACTTGTAATGGGCTATCAAGCCATGGCTTGGAAGCCTGGTGTATACACCTAAAACCTCGGGTTAACCTGCCTCTTTAAGTAAGTTACTCCACCCAGGTAAACCTGGTATGACCCTTTGAACTTTTACAAGTTACTCTAGAATACAGACCTGAACTTGTCAAGTTAAAACGATGATTGGTTAAGGATTGAGGACCATCTTAAAAGGCTTTGCAAAAATGGTTTAACTCAGTGGCCTGGCAGCCCATGAAAAGCCTCGAATTTGGGGCCTGGCAGCCCGTGAAAAGCCTCGACTACAACGGTTTTTATTTGCCTTTTGCTAAGTTTTCTTTTCATAAGATTTGTGATGTTTTTGACCCGGTATTTATCAACCCGGTTAGGCTGTCAACTATAAGTTGTCAGTACAAGTTATAATCCGGAGATTATCAGACCGGTCTGGCTTTGACTCGAAGTCACCAGTATGGAATAAACTGGAGTTTATCACAACCCGACACAGTTTTATTTATAAACCGGCATCATATCACAAGAATTACTTATCCTCCAGAGTAGGGTTATGGCCCTCACTGCAATGTTGGTCAGCCAACATTATGCTTAAAGGTCATAGGTATTATGTATTTCCACATTTGGTTATCTTTTACAACCTTGGTTACAAACCTTGGTCGTATATATATTTGGGTATCATGACCCGCCTGGGGGTAAACCGCCAGGGCGCATTAAGCTTCTTATCTGCAGGAACAGCTTGCACAAATGGCTATGAATTATGAATATCATATCTTAAGCATGTCGGATTAAGCAAGCATCAGTCGCAGATAAATATGCACGAAGGCATACCAGACCAAGTATTTTAACTAGCCTATTACAAGGTGTTTCAAGTGCCCAAAAGGATAATTGTTTTCTCAAATACATGTTTTAGCATGTCGAAGACTAAACCGGCCTCCGGTTCATGATTGGTCACCAGCTTGGCCTGACGGCTGCGGATCATCTCGCGTCGGTTCAACTCCCTCCTCTCTACCTAGTGGCTAGAAGTCAAAAGTTGCCCAGTCGATCCCCGTTAGGGCTTGGAATACAGCTTCATCGCTTATAAGCGTGGACGGTTCAATGTCAGGGGCATAAGTGTGCTTACGGATTGGTGGGATAAGATTTTGAGCTTCTGGAATTGGTGGAGCAACCCGTTTGTTCTTGTCGTCATAACTTGCCTGATAGTATGAAAGGTCCGCTTCTTCAACCAGTTGACAAGCCAATGGGCGTACTTCCCGGTTTTTGATCCGGAGATCATCATTGCTAAATTCTGTTCCGTCTTCCTTCAAGCTGGGATAATCTTAGGCCGCTTCCACTGGATCAAAGTTAGGTACCACGCCTTTCGTCAAGGTCGGTGCCAAAGCGCCCGTTCTAGCGGCCGACTTTTTTAGCTCGTCTACCCGGGCAGGAAGCATAGATAACCTTTCCAAGGTATCCTTGATCAAGGTGGGAGGAGGATTATTGTGTGAAGCAGTGTAGATGATCCGCTGCGTGCCGGTATACAGCTGCTCTATCAGAGTATAGGCCGCTTTCAATTTCTTCTGAACATCGGATCCCAGGTGGCTAATACGATTTCCTGTATCATTACAAGGATTAGTAAACCGACAATGCATGAAAGGATATGTGGAAAGCCTAAGTCAAGGATGTTTACCGAACACAGCAGCAGTCATGGCATGAATCTGCCGCTTTACACCGGTCAGTTCGTCAACCACCGGTTTAAGAGCTGCTTCTGCGTTCTCAGCCCTTTTGATCAAAGCGGAATTTTCAATGTCCCAGCCCGCCCACTCCTTGTTGAAGCCCTCTTTAAGTTTTTCCATAGCGCCTAGGGCGCTGGTTAGCTCCTCCTTGGCTTTGGAGGTTTCAGCTTGCTGGGATTTAAGGTTCTCCTGCAGATCGGCGGTTTGGCTTTCTTTCTTGTTCAGTTCAGCCTAAAAAAGAGACAGCTATTTAATGAGTTGACAGTACATATTTGAAGTACCAAGCACATAACAAGTTATGTCCTTGGTACTTGGGGGCTAATGCATATTTTCTCTTTATCAAACATTTCCATAAGTCCCAAGCACAATACAAGTATTCAACTTGGCACTTGGGGGCTAATGGGTATTTTCTCAAAGAATGCTGATACGGGAGTTCTTCTACAAAGTCCCGGTTCATCTTTATTGAGTTAAACCGGCCCTTGGGGGGCTACATCAGTGAAGTTAAGATGCATTGTTGCAAACATAATTTTTTTACTAAGTCCCGGTTTAGATTGGTATCTTAAACCGTCACTTGGGGGCTACTAAAGTGGATAAGATACAGTTAAATATAAGAGATAAGCACTTATGAAGTTACCCCATATCGCTCCTTCATCATGTTTACCAAATCGGCTTCATAGTCACGACTGGTGTACAGGCGGTTGAGGAAGCCAGAGTGAAGATCTTAAGCATTCAGATGGGCATAATTTGACAAATCGGCGTTCCATTTGCCTTTGCCAATTGCAGTGAGCTCATCTTTGGCAGTATGCTTGGACAAAGCGATGGATTGCTGTGAGCGGTATGGCAAATGCCGAATCATAACGTCATCATCCTTTTCTCAAGAGCCTTCTTCGGAGTTGGCGGTTTGTTAGTATCTTTTCCTGGACTGACCGTTTTATCATCATCTTGGACTGGGCTGGTGGGCTGATCAACGTGGCCGGTGGTGTCAACTTCTACTTGCTCAGTAACGAAGTCATGATCTCGAGGCGGTGGGTCATTCAGTATGGCATCGATGTTGGTCTCTTCAGGATCTGGAGTTTTCTCCGGATCAACAGCCACGTCTTCATCAGCCGGTTTATTTAACCGAGCCTTCTTGCTGGGTCTGTGCTTGGCACTGAGAAAAATAAAAATGAGGATCAGTACAGTATATATTAAAATAACATATCAAGGATAAAAATAAGTGTATGACTCACCCAAGAACTGTTTTGAGGGGTGGAAGTTTTGTGGCCGACGATTCGCCAGAAGATGAGTGAAAAGTGCCCTGATAATTTGAATCAGACGGGTTAAGAGGCTGGCGGAAACAACCTGCTTTGGGGCATGAAGTGTCAATGGAATAAGAGACCTCTGATCGGCGTTTATGAACCGGGCTGTTCGGTAAACCGGCAGAGGTAACTACCTGGCCGCTGTGTCGGGTTGTGCGGTGAGCTTCGTGCTACTCTGTCTTCAAAAGAATGTTTGGGTCCAAGTAAGCAAGGGGGTGAGAAAATTTTACTTTCCGGTTTGCTCGACGGATTTTTGATGTTGGCAGAGGATCTGAATCGGAGGAAAGAAGGATTACCTCTACATCATCAGCGGATCGCCTTCAGCGCCGCCTGGTAATAATCATTGTCAATGAGGTGTAAGAAAATGAACCAAGAGAATCAAGTTCTACCTCGATTCGGATTACCCACATCATCATCACTGGTGGATCGGAGGATGCAAAGGGTCCTTTCTTGGCAGGTTTTTAACAACCTTGGTCTTTGGACGAATCGGCTTGACCGGTTTATCTTGTGCTTCACGGTTTGTCTTGTGGGGGTTTCTTGTTCCAGAACGGATCATCACCCTGTCAAAAAATATTCACACTTTCAGAGAATATTTGGACAGAAGCAACTTGAGATAAAAAGATTATATGATTCTTACAGCTGGCGGTTTGTTGAAGGTACAGAAAGGGAGTAGTCCGGTTTGGGCACAGACAGCCTCCGGTTTGTTCAACATCTTTTTTACAGCCTCAGTGACTTCTTCATCTGTAAGCTGAATGTCAATGTGCCGTTGAGCATCCTTCAAACTCCCCATACACTCACACATCAAACTGGAGCGCCGACTTAAGGACAGAACGCTCCAGCTTATCCAACAATGAGCAAGATCAACTCCTATCAAACCGTTTGCCATGAAGGCTCTAAGCTTTGATAATTGAGGAGCATAGTTGGCCCTCTCTTTTGCAGTCAACCTCTGAGGGAAAGGATGTGTGTTGCTCAGGCGTTCAGGGCGGTAACTCGGCAGAGGGTTTTCATCAGGTGGAGATGTATCCTTGCAGTAAAACCAGGTCTAGTTCCACTCCTTGGGGTGACTGTGAAGTTTGGGATGAGGAAAAGTAACTTCCTTCCTTTTCTGATCCGCCATTCCACCCAATTCAGTGTTGGGTCCATCTGTGAATTCTGTGCGACGGTTTAAGTGAAAGAAATCCCTGAACAGTTCTACTGTAGGTCCCTCTTGTAGATAAACCTCACAAAAAACTTGGAAGCGGCAGATGTTGGTCACAGAATTAGGACCGATGTCTTGAGGGCGCAGTTCAAAGCTGGCCAGTACATCCTGGAAATTTTTTGAACCGGGAGGGCTAAAACCCCGGCCTAAGTGATCAGCGAACACAACTACCTCTACCTCTCCATCCTTGGGGGTAGGAGGATTTTCCGGGCCAGGGACCCTCCAGTGGATGACATCTTTCTTGGCTAAAGCGCCCGTTTTAACAAGATTGTTTAACTGTTCTTCAGTCACTCGAGAAGGAACCCAATTGCATTCATACACTTGCTTGGCCATGGCAATGAAAATATGAAACATTATTGTTGCCGGTTTAAGGTTTACAGTGGACAACTATACAGTGATATAAAGGTGCAAACATATTATTAAACCAGGCATTGGTTGTTCGTAAACCGGAGTTTACTGATGGAGACAGTATAATGGTGAAGTACAATTGGCGGTTCAACAGGTGACTAATGGTATCTACTGGGTCGTTGTTTTTCTAAGGAGTTAAACCGCCTAACTTGATATTTAAGATGCAAGTCCAAAGATGCATAAGTGAAGGAAAAACATGTTTCACAAGTTGGCATTGTAAATTTTGGATCTACCGCATGTCAGAAAATGGAAATATATTCAAACCTAAATATTGGTGCCGAGGCAGTTGATGAAGGTTCAGATGGGATCTTCTACTTAAACAGGACACATGGATGGAGAGAAAGGCTACAGCTATCATTATACAGAATAAATATCAAAGTTTGAATCAAAGAGCTATTATACAAACGACGAACACCGACGAACACCAAGGAACATCGAAACCCTAGAAACAGATCTATGGCGGAAGAACAGAGAGCTTACCGATGCTGATGGAAGAGCGGGGAAGCGCCGCGATTCTCTGGTGCGTTCAGGGTGATGCAGCGGCCGGCGTTGAGGCAGAAGCGACAGTCGACGGTGGCGGCGGAGCTCCAAAGGTCGGGCAGCGCAAGGAAGAAGACGAGATGAAGAGGTACGAGGGGGAAATGGAAAGACCCCCTGACCCTATTTATAAAGGCAAAAGAAAAGTGTCAGGCGCGAAAATCGGGGAGTCCGAAATTTGGATATGAGGCGGAGCTGTCGCCTCGATTGTCGGAGGCTCATTAATGAGGATGGATTATATGCAATTTTAAATAACAGGTGATGTCATGGCGGTTTACCATGGTTCTGGAAAGTGAAGTCACGGCGGTTTACAAAGTATGTGAAGATATTGAAGAAGAAATTTTCTTAAATATTCAGGACTGACATGAACCAGTTCAAATCAGTCTGGGGCCTAATGTTGGGGATATTACCACTGGGTGTAAACCGGCCAAGAGAGGCCGGGTTAACCCCATCAGTGGTTCATCATATCGGAAGCCCGTGAAGACAGACGGTGACGCTTTATGAAGGCCCAAGGCCCAGAACCGGTTTAAGGCCTATAGACATAAACCGGTATTCATATGTAAACTTGTGTTGTAAGATAGAAAGAGCAGAGACCGAGCCGGACACGTTTATGAGCCGCCTCGTGGATTCTCAGAATCTGACAAAGGCCAACTCATGTATATAAGGGGATGACCCGACGGCGGTTCAAGGACAACACACAACAACTCGAGACTCAGGCAAAGCGTATTCGCTCCCTGGTCATCAAAACCCCAGCAATTCCATCACAACTAGACGTAGGCTTTTACCTTCATCGTAAGGGGCCGAACTAGTTTAGAACTCTCTTGTGTCCCTTGTCCACTTTAACCCCTTTAAGCTAACCCGTAGCCATGGCTCCATGACTAAGTCTTTTTTTCTAGGACATCTGCCGTGACAAAACCACGACACACGGGTTTGATTTGCTGGCGCATTTCAGGTCTCGTGTGCTATGCATAAGACATTTTTTGGCATTTACCGTGCATGTTTGCATATAAATCAATTCCTAGCCGGACTGCATTTCCCGTCAAAAGGGATGAGGATTGTTGTTCGATATGGGAGCATCCAACGGTGCAGACGTACGATCTGTGGGGTTTGGGTTCTGGCCAATCAGAACGCACGACTCAGATCGCACGGCAGCGTAGGGGGCATCGCCATGAGAGCAGTAGGCACACGGCTTTGTGGTGTAACCGTGTGCTATTTGAAAACATTTTTTTTTGGAGGAGCTATTTGAAAACATGTACATGTGTTGTCGAAAGGGACGAGGATCGTCGTTCGATCAAGGAGAATCCAATGGTGCAGACGTACGATCCGTGGGGTTTGGGTTCTGGCCAATCAGAACGCACGACTCAGATCGCGCGCGTGGCGGAGGGGTGGGAGGTGCATCGACCACGGATTAGTGGACACACGGCTTTCGTGAGTGAACCGTGTGCTCTTTGAAAACATTTACATTACCTAACATCATATTTTTGTTCAAATGAAAACATGAGTTCATCGTTTCGCCTCCAATATTTTTCCACGGTAAGAAATCATGAGTATAGTGGAGAGTGCCATATACTAGTATCATGAATATACAGTACATATGATACTACCTTTAATTAATTATAGCGCATAGCTAGTATAATACATAGATTATAGTATATATATATATATATATATATATATATATATATATATCATATTTATTGCCATGCATGACACAAATTAGCATCGCATTTAACATGATATGGTATCTACCTACTATATGTTACTCTAACCCTCTTTATATATATTTAAATTCTTTGCCACATCAGCATATATACTTGCTATTTCCAAGTGCATGACATCATCAGCTATGATACCACCACTATGGCCAGCCTTACATAGGGAGTATCATATAATACTATATAGTATCATGCATATGATACTAGTGTATGATACTAGGTACGTACCTTCATAGTGCATATATAGTATCATTGAGTAGTACTAACTCCTCTCAGAACTAATATAAGAGCGCTTAGATTACTAAATAGTGACCTAAAAGCTCTTATATTAGTTTACTGGAGGAGTATATATCATAAATGACCGTATTTATGCCATGCATGACACAAAGTAGTATAGCATTTATTTTTTATATATATATATATATATATATATATATATATATATATATATATATATATATATATATATACACACACATATGTTACGGTATCTACCTATGTTACTGCTTCTTTGCCACATCATCATATTTTCTATTCCCGGGTGCATGATATTGGCTATGATACCCCCACTATGGCCACCCTAATAAGGCTGGTCGTAATATGGGAGTATCAAGCGGTATGATGCATGCCAACTAGACTTTTTGGATGATGTGGCACACAGTTAAATGATGAAAGAGAGGGTGTGTGGTATCATATCATGATACCGTATCATATTAAATGTTGTACTACTTTGTGTCATGCATGGTAATTAATAAGGAACCTAAGATACTAACTCATGATACTATGCATGCGCGCATTACGGAGGTATTGCCGATCATATACTAGTATCATGCATATATACTCCCTCCTTTCCGGTTTATAGGATTATCTCAAAATTATAGTTTTTCCATTTTATAAGGCTCAATTTGGTTGTTCCCCATCACATGTCCAGATTCCAAGGTGCATTGAATCATTGCATGCAAGTATTAAGAGAAAGTTGACCAATGCATGTACTTTATATATGCATGCATGTATTGCAATTAATACATTGGAAAACATAAACTTTTGAGGAAAACAAAAGCATTAATTGGGTGTTCTTGCAAACTACAAAAGGTATTCCACCACTCACCATCTACCTTGGTTGGTGAGATTTTTGAGTGGAGCCCTATAAGGCTGGTTGTAATGGGGAGTCTCGGTGTCAAAACCGGCAGATCTCGGGTAGGGGGTCCCAAACTGTGCGTCTAGGCGGATGGTAACAGGAGACAAGGGACACGATGTTTTTACCCAGGTTCGGGCCCTCTCGATGGAGGTAATACCCTACTCCTGCTTGATTAATATTGATGATATGGGTAGTACAAGAGTGGATCTACCACGAGATCGAGAGGCTAAACCCAGAAGCTAGCCTATGGTATGATTGTTGTTCGCCCCACGGACTAAAACTCTCCGGTTTATATAGACACCGGATAGGGTTAGGGTTACACAGAGTCGGTTACAATGGTAGGAGATCTACATATCCAGATCGCCAAGCTTGCCTTCCACGCCAAGGAAAGTCCCATCCGGACACGGACGAAGTCTTCAATCTTGTATCTTCATAGTCCGAGTCCGCCAATGGTGATAGTTCGCTATCCGGACACCCCTAATCCAGACTCCTCAAGAGCCCTCGAACCAGGCTTTAATGATGACGAGTCCGGCGCGCATATTGTCTTCGGCATTGCAAGGCGGGTTCCTCCTCCGAATACTTCGTAGAAGATTTTGAACACGAGGATAGTGTCCGACTCTGCAAAACAAGTTCCACATACTACCGTAGAGAGAATAACCTTTGCACAGATCTGCTGACGTATTGCGCGGCGTGACATCACACCACGGCCAGGCCTTTATACGAATTGTTTTTACTGTTCCACCTCAGCGCGTTTAGCGAGGCGGTTTCCTTGGCAAGTCTTATCAGAGCGGAGATCGTGCACCCTTATTCCGGGATTCCCATCAATACGGACGTGGTTAACCCAACCGCGCCATTGATTACGGCGCTTGGGAGATAAGCAAGTTTTACCAGGCTGGCGGGGGACGCATAGCTTCGTCTGTCCATATAAGGGGATAAGGATCCACCTTTTCACCTACGCCTTCTTCCTCCTTTGCTCATCCATTTCCGCGCACTCGACCTCCAACGCCTAAGTCCGCACATCCCACCTCAACCTTCTCCAACTATGTCCGGAGCGGAGGCAGTGGATGGCCTCCTCCGTCATGGAGGGCACATCAAAAGCTGCGGAAGGCCGGATACTTGTCCAGCGACATCGCGCACCGGCTCCCCGACGAGGGGCAGCTCATTCCCACCCCCAGGCCCCATGAGAGGGTGGTGTTCCTCACCCACTTCCTCCACGGACTAGGTGAGGGAGTCCTGGACTAGGGGGTGTCCGGATAGCCGAACTATCATCTTTGGCCGGACTCCCAGACTATGAAGATACAAGATTGAAGACTTCGTCCCGTGTCCGAATAGGACTTTCCTTGGCGTGGAAGGCAAGCTTGGCGATACGGATATGTAGATTTCCTACCATTGTAACCGACTCTGTGTAACCCTAACCCTATTCGGTGTCTATATAAACCGAAGGGTTTTAGTCCGTGAGGATCAACAACAATCATACCATAGGCTAGCTTCTAGGGTTTAGCCTCTCGATCTCGTGGTAGATCTACTCTTGTACTACCCATATCATCAATATTAATCCAGCAGGAGTAGGGTATTACCTCCATCGAGAGGGCCCAACCTGGGTAAAACATCGTGTCCTTGTCTCCTGTTACCATCCGCCTAGATGCACAGTTCGGGACCCCTACCCGAGATCCGCCAGTTTTGACAATCGACATTGGTGCTTTGCTGAGAGTTCCTCTCGTCGCCGCCGTGAAGGATGCCTCATCCCGCCTTTAAAGATGATACTATCGCAAAGGAGCCTTGGCCACCGGGTCGACTCTTCGTTAGGTGGTTTTTTATGACCGCCAGTTCAGCCACTGCGCCGACGATGACTTTCGGTCATCGAAACCAATCTTCACGTTAACTCGAACTTGCCGAGCAGTTAGATCCGATTGAGCTTCCTCCGTAAACGAGCTCTTGATCGCATCGCCGCCAGGAGTCGCCAAAGACTACGACCAGATCGGGCCTAAAACCGATCCGAGAGATCAACTCTCCCTGTGCTACCCATCATGTTGCTGTGGTAGAGGAGCAATACTGCGATTCTTCTTCTATCTTAAGGACTAGCTACGTCCGGATTCCCGATCCCTCCATGCCGGATTCCCACTGAGGGACGGATGTCGATCAAACCCTGAACTTAAAGTCAGCGGCGGTTGATTCATTGATAGCATTCAAAATCCAAACTTCCAAGTTCGGAAACTTCTCGCCCCGAGTCTTAAATTGACGGGTTCCGGATCTAGTTCCACCCGCCCACCCAAACATTAGCGATCTATCCCGAATAAGGCAAGAGCCCGCTGAAACAAAGACATCATTATCGGGCAGATTCCTCCCGGTTATGGACAGGATAAAGGATCGCCGAGAGGAGGACGCAATCTCACTTTTCTGCAATAATTGCACGGACAAGGGAATCCTAAACGCCATAAGTCGTCATGAAATTACACGCTTTGCTTACTTGGTGACCATAGTACAAAAGTATTGTGCGATGGAGAGTGCTTGGAAAACCGAAAGTAAATTTTGGGATAATCCGCCCCGAATACAGCCCTAGTCCGAAATAAAAGGGTGCATCATCACCAAGCACCTGTTAAACATCAAAAACAAAACCCCTAAAGGGCACGGAACCGCATCGAGGGTTAGCTAAACGGACCTCGCAAAATTCATAGCACGTAGGGCGCCACCCCAACTCATAGCCTTCGAGCATGTTAGATACTACGGCAGTGGCCAAAAGTGGCTAAGAGCTTCTAGCCTCGTAATCCCAGCCCAGCAACACCAAGACGGTATTAATAGCCTTCGAGACTTACGATCAAATAACATGCGAAACGAACACCGCAACCTTGTCAAGTCTACCAAGTAGCAACAATAAATCCATGGAGGACACGGCTATTACCTTTAATGCCAGTGACGAACCCAAATTCCGAACAGCCCGAGCACCAGCCGCATTGGTCCTCAATCCAATAGTGGATGGCTTTCGCCTTACTAAGGTACTCATGGATGGCGGCAGCGGACTAAACCTCATCTACGAGGAAACCCTCCGAAAATGGAAATAGACTGGAACCGCATTGAGCGAAGCAGCACAACCTTTAGAGGAATAATCCCTAGCCGGGAAGCATGCTGCACAGGAAAAATCACACTGGACGTAGTGTTTGGCTCGCCGGACAATTACAGGTCCGAGGAGGTCACATTTCAAGTGGCCCCATTCAGCAGCGGATATCACGCTTTATTAGGGCGAGAGGCATTCACAATTTTTCAAGCTATACCCCATTATGGGTACATGAAGCTTAAAATGCCCGGACCTAACGGAATCATCACTCTCGCTAGTGATCCGAACATAGCACTCCGCGCCATAAACAAGACAACCGCACTAGCCCTCGAGGCACTATCCGAAGCCCTAGCGGCCGAGGAACTCACTGCGATGGGCTCCACGGTGAACAGGGACGATGTGATACTTGATAAAAGATCCAAGTCCACCTCTTTTAAACCAGCGGATGAAATAGTCAAATTCCAAGTCCACCCAACGGACCCTGCAAAGACGGCCTCCATTGGGGCACAATTAAACCTCGATGTAGACGCTGACTACGAGAATTTCTACGAGAAAATCGACATTTTTGCCCGCACCCTTCGACATGCCAGAATCCCACGCCGGCTGGCCGAGCACAGCCTAAATATCCTAAAAGGATTCAAGCTACCAAACAGCTCTTGGCGCTTTTCCGAACCCAAGAGACAGGCCATGGGAGAGGAGCTAGCTAAAGTTCGAAGCCGGATTCATCGGAGATATAAAACATCCGGATGGCTAGCAAACTGGTGATGGTACCAAAGAATGATAAATCTCGGCGCCTATGTGTTGATTTCAAAGACCTTAATAAGGCTTGCCCAAAGGATCCCTTCCTCCCTCGCATTGATCAAATTATCGACGCTACAGCAGGACACGACATTGTGCTTCCTCGACGCTGCATCTGCTACCACCAAATCAAGATGGCGGAGCCAGATCAAGCCGCAACAGCATTCATCACTCCATACGCCCATTCGCTTCAACACAATGCCCTTTGGGCTCAAAAACGCCAGCGCAACATATCAGCGCATGATTCGTACATGTCCGCAAACCAGATCGGCAAAACAAAGGAAGCATATGTAGATGACGTGGTCGTCAAATCCAAGCATGTCGAAACTCTAGTAGACGACTTGAGGCTCACATTCGACAATCTCCAAAAATATGACATTAAGCTCAATCCGAAAATGCGCTTGGCGCTCCACCGGAAAGCTCTTGGGCTTCATTGTGTCCGTAGAAGAATTGAAGCAAACCCAGCCAAGATCCGAGCTCTCACAATTGGATATTCCAAAAGACCTCAAACAAATACAAAATTGATCGATGCGTGAGCGGCTCTAAGCCGCTTTATTTCCGCTTGGGAGAAAAGGCATTACCCTTTACCGCCTCCTCCGCGACCAACACTTCGAGTGGACGGATGCCGCCACGGCCGGACTCGAAGAAATAAAAGCCATATTGGCAACAAATCTGGTCCTGGCCACGCCCAACATGGGCGAACCAATGCTATTATATATCACCGCAACACATCAAGTTGTCAGCGCGGTGCTCGTCGTCGAACGAGAAACGGACGGACACAAGTTCCCTCTTCAAAAACCGGTTTACTATGTGTCCACTGTCCTAACTCCATGCAAGTCCCGGTACCCACATTATCAAAAGATAGCATACGCGGTGTTCATGGCATCCCGGAAGCTGCGACACTACTTTCAAGAGTGTTCGATAACGGTAGCCTCCGAAGTACCTCTTAACGACATTATAAACAATCGCGACGCGACGGGCCGGATTGCTAAATGGGCCATAGAGCTCCTTCCATTCGACATAACCTATAAGCCACGATGAGCTATTAAGTCGCAGGTTTTTGCCGACTTCGGGCGAATGGACCGTCGAACTCCCTAAAGAGTACGGGCGATACTCCAATTGATCATGCACTTTGACGGCTCCAAAATGTTGGCCGCCTGGGGCTGGCGTTGCCCTTGACGCCCCCAACCGGGGACACAGTCCAATACGCCCTTCGAGATAATGTATACGGACTCCAACAACGCAGCCAATACGAGGCCCTTCGCACGCCTCCGGATGGCGCTCCATGGGCATTAAACGCCTAGAGGTGCGCGATTCGAACCTCGCGATATCTCAAATAAACGGAGACTTTGATGCCAAAGATCCGAATGGCAGCGATCGCAATGCGGTCCTAAAATGTCAAGACGGTTTGAAGGGCTCAATTTCATCATTTAGCCCGGATAACAACCCAGCGGCGGGCGTATTAGCACGACGGCGCAAAACGCGATGCCATCCCGCCTAACATCTTCCCGAACGGCTGTTCGCCATCAGATTATGGGAAGGGGAGTCCGAAATAACAATCCGACCCAACCGCACCGCCCGACACCAACACTCGACACAATCGGAGGCTCGCAACGAGATAACACCTCCGCCCACTAAATAATGGCGGTTATCGCCCGCGGACGGAACCATTCCTAGCCTACCTAACTAGGCAGGAACTCCCAAGACCAAAATGAGGCTCGCTGCATAGTACGGCGATCCAAAGCCTATAAAGTCCATGAGGGAGAGCTCTATAAGAAAAGCACAACAGAGTCCTTCAAAGGTGTATCTCCAAGAGGAAGGGCTAAACCTCCTGGCTGAAATTCATGCCGGACTAGGTGGGCACCACACCGCAGCCCGGCCCTTGTAGGCAAGGCCTTCAGACAGGATTTTATTGGCCGACGCCCGGCAGATGCGCAGGATTTAGTCCAACGATGCGCGGTTGCCGCTTTTTGCTAACTAAAGCCACATGCCACCCACCGCCTCAAAACTATACCCATCACCGGCCGTCATGTCCGGGGCTTGACATGGTTGGACCCCTTAAGGGAGGAACCCACAAGCAAAAATACCTATTGGTCATGGTGGATAAATTCACCAAATGGATAGAGGCCAAGCTCGTTAAAACGGCCGAATCCGGCCGTGATAGACTTCATATCAGGGTAGTGCATCGTTACGGCGCCCCCACAAGATCATCACTCATAACGGCACCAACTTCACGGCCGATGAGGTCAAATTATGGTGCAAAACATGGGCATCAAGCTCGACACGCCTCGCCTATCACCCTCAAACCAACGGTCAAGTCGAGCGAGCAAACGGTCTAATCATGAGCGGCATTAAACCCAGACTAGTGCGGTCCTCAAGGAATCTAACACGACCGGGTTGAGGAGCTCGACCAGACTGGGGCTGCGGACCACGCCAATCATACTACCGGATTCACACCATTTTTATGGTGTACGGCGCAGAGGCGGTCTTGCCCCGCGACATAATGCATGACTCATCTTGCGGCGCATGTATGAAGAAAGAGAAGCCGAGCTCGATCGGCAGGACAGTTTAGACGCATTGGAGGAGGAGCGACGTGGCAAAAGCTTGTTCCGTGATTTTATCAACAGCAGGCTCAAGATATCAAAGCAGGGAAGCACGGGCCAAAGCTACAACATTGGCTAACTAGTTATACGCCCGGACAAGAAAAAGGACAAACTCAAGCCCAAATGGAAGGTCCTTCATCATCAACTAGGTCCCGACCGGCGGAGCATACCGTCTGCATAAATGCATCGGATAACCGACTCGAGCCGAACCCATGGAACGCAGCCCGCTCACGAAGATTCTACGCCTAAGCGCCGGACTCGAAGTTTGTCTCCTTCCTCCGCCCACATTTTCTATTTTTGCTATCTTTATTTCTCTCCTTCCTCCTCCTTCTTGAAGCCTTTAGAGGCCTGCTTTGCGCTTTGTTCAAGACATACTTGACGCGCTGTCCGCTACCATTATACCTGGGGCTTCTTTAATGAAGCTTATTTATACGGGCTTCATGCCCAACACATGTGTCAAACTTCCGCATGTACCTTTTACTCACCATTATATGCATCGATATGACTTAAGTTTTGGCCAAGCTGGGTTGTTCGCTCCTCGTGCTTACCCCTACGCTCCCGATTGTTCGCTAGGTGGTAAAGGAGCACCTCTGCGATTGTTATCGCTGGTCACCGGATGTGTACCTCGACCGGGTGAAGTCGAAAGCTAGCGTTCTTAAGGGAATATTCGGTCGGTGAACTGAAAGATGATTTTTAACTATTTATCCATCTGCCCCCAGATGATTTTCTGCTTTCTTAGCAGTTTGACATGCACTTTAGGGCATGCCTCCCAGGGAAAGGAACCCTTAACGGAACTATTCTCCCTCGAAGATGTTTCTTACTATCCATGTAATATAACATAACTAGTTGGGCACTTGTCTGATACAGCAATAATGACCCCTACGCCTTGTCTCCATGCATGCCCCGGTTCTTACATAACCGCGAGGGTATTCGGACACACCCGGACTATTGGGTCCCGAGGTCGGCTTAAAAGGTCCGCTATGACAAACGATCTACAATCCGCTAGAAGACATTTTTCATGTCATATTCAATTACATAGTCAACTCGACTAATTGTATTCCTCCTCAATGCCATCTAATAGGCTATCTAATTTACAATCTTGCTGGGAATACTTGGCGCCAATTCTACTTGGACGCACACTGCTTACAGGATCTCCTTCCCATCAGCCCCATAGGTCCGACCTCGCCATGTGGTTTGGGTGAGCCTTCGTGTATCGCGTCTTTACCATGGCCTGTGCCTCCCTAGCGCCTTTGACGGCAGGCCGATATCTTCCATAGTCGGAAGCGCCATTGCGTCCTTGAAGCCGCTCGCCAGCTCCCCAACGCCTTCGGGCAAGGAGATAGATGGCCACAAGGCTCGGCGACGCTTTTCATCACCGCCGAACTCGTTTCGCAGCCGACGCAGTTCGGGAAGAAGATCACCAAGAATCTGGGCATCTCCTCCTCAGACGACTCTGTGAGCAAACCTACATACATGTTTATGTTAGTCGCTTTCCTCGCCGAACTCTTTCAAAGTTCGCTTAAGCACTTATCGAAAATGCCGCGACGGCCGCCGATTCTCCTTTACGGAGTCGCATAACCGGGCACGAACATCCTTAGTTCCTCACCCAGTTGGGTGTTGGCATCTTGGAGGTTATTTTTCTCCCGCCGCACTCGTAAGAACGCCTCGCCGCCTTTAGCTGGCGCAGGAGCTGTTGATGTCCGATCCATCCCGCGCTTATCCGCAATGTTAATGTCGATTTGTGCACACGCCGCACTTTGCATAAACTACTTCTACTTTGAAGGGCATATATTACCGTAGGGAGTCTTCATGGCTTCCTCTTGTCGCGCTGCCATGCGGCCTCAAGTTGGGCCTTGCACTCTTCAAGCCCCGACAAACGGGTATTCTTTTCGGTATGAACTCAGATTCCAAATGATCCTTAAATCAGTTATCCTAACTATTTTAAGTCTCGGGGCCTACCGCATATATAATCGTCAAAATTCCTTACTCAGATGTCTTTCACATACCGCTCCGTGGCTCGCTAGGCCATCTTGAGCGGCACGGAGGTGCGCTTTTCCCGAACTAAAGGCGCCCAACGCCTCTTGGGAGAAACATGCGCCACGTAGAATAGTCCGGCGGCGCTTATGATTCATGGCGCTCCACCTCGACTTGGTGGCGGACAGTCTGTCGGCATCCTCCGCTGGAGGAGCATCCGACGACGCCTCGTGTTTGTACCCCTTCCGGACTTGGCTTTTGAGCCTGGTTGGCGGAGGTCCGATTGGCAACTTCTTCCGACTCAGTCCGCGCGCGCTTTTTTCCTGAAAAACCACGAGCTGCCGCAGCCTCCTGTGGACCTCTCCTTAAAACACGATGGCACATCATACCATTGCGGCGACGCCTCGAGTCGCACCACACTTCTTTTTCCGCCGGGCCGAAGCTGCCCTTGTTGGACGGCCGCGCAGGCTCGGCTTCCTGCTCAAGGCACCTTGCGTAAACACCATCAAATACATGGTGATTAGAAGTAAAGCACGGTGGGTCATGGTATCCGGACTTCGGTCACAGTTACTGGGAGGCCGAAATAATCCGGTAGTCGGTCGTAATGGCAACCAAAGCATTGTCGATGCTAAGTTGGTGGAACACCCCGCCGATCAGCTCCACCTTTATATCCGGGTCCTCTTCGAGGTCGGACCGAGGGACCGCTCCGGATCCTCGGTTGTGGGGGCGGGCTGTGTATCTTCTCCACGGCCCGGCGCAGTTCCTGCGAGAAACCATGAAATGAGATATTTAACCACGGAACATGGATCGACAGGCCACAAAGATATTTGCTTACCCAACTTCGAGGATTATTCAAGAAAACCTGCTCAATGGACCGACGTGGAGAAAATCCTCTCTTCCCTTTGTACATGGCGGACAAGGTCTTCACCAGTTCGGTGACCGATCCCGCCCTTTGCGGCCATGGCGGGTGGCATCGCCCTCCCTGCTGAAGTCCCACATGGGTGGCCCCTATATTGGAGCGGCTGCACTTCCTCATAATGCAGATTGCCATGACTCCAATCATGGTCAATCCGCATGAGCCAGTAATCTTATTCCGCCATCAAGTAAAGGACGCCCCGTCATTTTCCTCTGGGCTCCGGGCGCCAGCTTAGGCGCTTCGAGAGGAGCGCTAAACTCCGGAAGGCCGATCCGAACAGGATCCGGCAGCTGGACATCCTCCATGTAAAACCATTCCGAGGGCCAGTCCTAGGACGCCTTCTTTGGGGTTCCGGATAAGTATCGGTCCCGGCGATGCGCCATAGTTCGGATCCGCCCACTTGATATATTGACCCTTTGTGAGAACGAGGCACAAGGCAGAACAATCTCTTCCATAGAGCGAAATGGGCCTCAATGCCCAGAAACAGCTCGCAAAGGGCCACAAAGCCCGCTATATGCGAGATGGAGGCAGGCGTAAGGTTGTGTAGCTGGAGGCCGTAGAACTCCAGAAGCCCCCGGAGAAACGGATGGATTGGAAATCCGAGTCCTCTCATTAGGTAAGAGAAGAAGCATACCCGCTCTCCCTTAGAGGGGATCGGGGACGCTCTCCTCCTGCTTCCCGCCCTTATAAGTGGCGAGTCCGGAACGCACCGGAACCATGAAGGCCGGGGGAAGGAATCCCTTGGTTTGGAGCACCACCAATCCGCTGTCTTGGGGATCGAGCATCTCCCCAATCTCCGGCTGAGGGCTGGGAACGCGAGAGGAGGAGCCGCGTCGATCGTCCATGGTGGAGTGGGTTTTTGTCAAAGGCGCCTGATGAAGGCTCGCGAAGGAGGATGGTGTGATCCGGATCTAGATCCCGTCTCTTTTATAGACGGCTCATTTGCACAGCAAGGGGGGTAAATGTAAAGATACCCTGACTTTTCACATTCATTCGACACGTGGAAGATGGCCATTATTGGGCGTGGAAGCCGAGAAGCGCGATATTCACAAGAAAGCCGGACACTATTCAACACAGGATTCGGAGGGGAACCCGCCTTGCAATGCCGAAGACAATCAACACGCCGGACTTATCATCATTGAAGCCTGGTTCGGGGGCTACTGAGGGAGTCCTGGACTAGGGGGTGTCCGGATAGCCGAACTATCATCTTTGGCCGGACTCCTGGACTATGAAGATACAAGATTGAAGACTTCGTCCCGTGTCCGGATAGGACTTTCCTTGGCGTGGAAGGCAAGCTTGGCGATACGGATATGTAGATTTCCTACCATTGTAATCGACTGTAACCCTAACCCTATTCGGTGTCTATATAAACCGAAGGGTTTTAGTCCGTAGGACGAACAACAATCATACCATAGGCTAGCTTCTAGGGTTTAGCCTCTCTGATCTCGTGGTAGATCTACTCTTGTACTACCCATATCATCAATATTAATCCAGCAGGAGCAGGGTATTACCTCCATCGAGAGGGCCCGAACCTGGGTAAAAACATCGTGTCCCTTGTCTCCTGTTACCATCCGCCTAGACGCATAGTTCGGGACCCCCTACCCGAGATCCGCCGGTTTTGACACCGACACTAGGTTTTCCACTTCACCCATTTGTCCGGGGGCTCATGTTCTACTACGGCCTGGACTTCCATGATCTGGCCCCGAATTTCATCCTCAACATCTCGGCGTTCATCGTCGTGTGCGAGGCCTTCCTCTGCATCCAGCCCCACTTCGGCTTATGGCTGAAGACCTTCAATGTCAAGCCGAAGGTAGTGGGCGGCCGCCAAGCGGAGTGCGGAGGCGCTTTTGTGGAGACCATAAAGGGGTGGCAATCGGGGTGGTTCTACATCACCGAGCCGCGCGACTCTCAATGGGCGGCGGCCCCCGAATTCCGATCTGGCTTCCCCACACAGCTCACATCATGGAAAGAGACGGGCCTGACATGGGGTGATTCAGACGAGCTATCCGGACTCCAAACTTGCGTCAGAAACCTGGTGGACAAGAATCTCAGGCTTTTCAATGTAATCCAGGTGATGCTCATCCGCCGGATTCTCCCATGCCAACAACGGGCCTTCAAATTGTGGGAGTTCGATCCGACACAGCACCAAACTCTGAAAAGGCTCTTCGACACTACGTATGAAGATGTCTGGAAGGTGTTGTTCAAGGGCGCCGAAGCTACCACATCCGCTACCGAAGATCGCGGATTCAGCTCGCAGCGTCAAGCCAGCAAGGTAAGTTATTTTACCCTTTATGGGACTCTTTTTTCATAATTTGAGTTTATGCGGGATCTAAAACTCCCTAACCTTTGACAGATGGTGAAGACGTCCCGACAGATTAACTCGCCCCGCGTCGCGCTGTGAAGACCCAGCGGGACGCCGATTGACGGGGCTGCTGGCTCGCACCTCACGTGGTGCCGGAGAAGAAGGCCAAGAAGAAGGCCACGGGAACTCGAAGGAGCTCCCGGCGCTAGGTGCTGTCGGACTCATCGTCCGACGACTCTGAGGCAGAATCCTCCCCTGAGGAAGAGGAGGAGGAAATGGAAGCCTCTCCCCGAGCGGGGGGAGAGAAGAAAAGGAAGGCCGCCCCGACTGGGGAGGCTGGAGGGTCCAAGAAAGGAAGGACCCTTCCTCCGGACTTCTCCACCAACGTCGACAACAATGAGGAGGAGTGGCCAACAAGGGCCAAGCCCCTGGCGAGATCGTAAGTGTCCGGACTCCGGAATAGTTCATGACTTGTTATTTGTCGCATAGTGTCTTCTAACGCCAAATATGACCATGTAGCGCCTGAGACAGGCTCGCCGGCGTCGAGCGGCTCCTCGATTCGTCGGATGTGAATAGCACTTCACTTCCGACCGCCTCCTCTCCTCGTGTCGCCGACGACACCGCTGTGGAATCCCAAAAGGCCCAGCCAGAGGAGGTGTTCTGGAGGCGCCCAAGGCGACCTCCCGGACTGGGCACAAAGGGGCGAGACCCGGAGGGCACTAAGTCCGCCCTGCGGACTCAGATTGGCACCTTCAGTGGTTCCGAAGTCCGGCAAGCGGCCCCTTCGTGAGAAGGGCGAGACTGCGACGCCGGTGACCTCCATCCATCCGGAGGCACCGGATAGCTTGCTGGAGGCGCTTAACGGCGCCTCCATCGACGAGGAGCACCGCACTGTTATGAGTGTGGTGATCCAGAAAGTTCAGTCCGCCAAGAGCGGGCCGACTGAAGCTTGTACCAGCCTTCTAATCGGCTTTGAGGTAAGTTTAGAATATGTAAAAAATATCACCGCATAGACAGTAGCCCCTGATGCTTAGTTCGGTGTTCGGAAAGAAAAGCCGGACTGAGGATCTAAAAAGATATACGCAGGAGTCTAACATAAGTATGTCAATATGGGAATGCAAGCTCTTGTTGTTGATCTCTGGCCAAGACTCGATGCTGAGGTCCTTTGCATTGAAGCAGAGCCTCGAGCGGTCCGAGAACGAGCTCGGCCTTGCCAAGAAGCAGCTCGAGGACAAGGAAGGTAAGTAATACCTTATTAAAGAAATACCTCATAGAAAGGATTTGGTTGCAAAAATGACAGGACTAACGTGGGTATTGTAGGGGCCACGAACGAGGTGGCGACCAAGGAAGGCGGTGTCCGCGCGAAAAGCAAAGCGGCCATGAGCGCACGCGAGCGAGAGAAGCAGGAGGTGCGGGTGGCGGAGGTGCGGCAAGAGCTCCAGTGCTCTTGTGGAAAAACATGAGAGTTTGGAGCATGACTCGAAGACTCAAGAGTCCGAGCTCGCCTCGGCTCTTGAGAGTGCCAAAGTCGCTAAGGCGAAGCCCAAAAAGCCCTCAAGAAATTGAATCATTAAAGAAGATAGTGGCGGGTAAGGCATTCTTTATGCAAAGCAAGCATGTGAAAGTGAATTACCTATTACTTACCCGAATCCGGAGCTCTCCGGGAGCATTCGCAGATCTGCCCAGAGGTGTATCGATGTTGCGCTTCTACAGCCAAGGAGCGGAGCTCGAAAAGGTGTTCGTCTCAAGATGTTGAGGCTGGACATCCGTGCCCTGAGCGACCAGTGAAGCAGCTGGTGGAGCTCCACAAGGTCGCCGAACAGGCCATGAAGGGCCTCATAATTCGGCTGTGGCCATTGGAAGCCATGCCAGGAGCTACTTCGGCTAGTCGGGCGGCTGGTGGACGCCTGTCCATGGATTGAAGTCATCAAGCGCTCCGTCTGCATTGAAGGTGCCCGTCGGGCCCTTGCCCGTGCTAAAGTGCACTGGGGCAAGCTGGATGCTGAGAAGCTTGTGACGGACGGGCCACCGGAGGGCAAGGAGCATCGCAAGCCCGAAATGTACTATGAGGGCGTCATGAAGGGTGCCGGCCTTATAGCGGGTGAATGCTCCAAAGATGTAATTTTTGAATAGACTCGCATTTGTTATCCTGTACGCTGAAAACTTGTTCATATGCGCTAAGAAACGCTTTTGAATTTAAAATATTACCTTTTGTGCGGCCGTTTATCAAATTTGAGAGATGGCAAGTCGTTGGCTTCAGCCCCCATGCCACGAGTGCTGGGGTGTTCGGGATAAACTTGAGCGCTCTTGTTCCCATTCTTGGGTCCTTCGAGGAGGCGCCAACGCATAGCGAACAAGGCAACGGACTTATAGTGCTTGAACACTCTCACTTAGCCATAGAATTCTATAATTTTAAATTTCGTGAAGCCCCTAGTATTCGGAAGACCGAGTTGAGGCGCTATCCACGCCTTTGGCGGACAATGCCGACTCCTTGCTCTAAGCGGCATAAGTCTTTAGGGACCCGAAAAACCTCTTGAACAGCGATCGGCTCTCGCCCTATCATGACGGTTAGTTTAGCTTTCTCATCGAGGTGCTCAACCCAGCTCAGCGGGCACAATCGCAGTGGTTCTCCCAGCCTACCTTAGCGATATAGCGGAACGTAAGGTACCAAAACATGGGGCAGGGCAAACCCAACTATTGACCCAAGACATGATTCGGAGCCGATGCATATAATGCTATAAGTTCGGGGTGCCGCACTTGTGAAAGTGTTCGGACTTATCACACCATATTTTTGGGGTACTTAAGCCCCTGGTGTATTAGCCGTACCAAAGTGTACGGGTGCAGCATGTCATGAATGAACATATATATAGATAAAGAAATGAGTGCAATAATAGGCAAAATCTATGTATTGTTTATTCAAAAAGGTACTGCAATGAAAGCAGAACGATACAAATAGTGCGATAAGCAAGGGATGGGACTATTTAACATGTCCCCCTCCAGGGGTAAGCTGCGGGATGGTATGTAAAATAGGTATAACGCTCGTAGTAGAGACCACTTGGACACTCGACGTATCTTTCTGCTTCCCTGGCTGTTGCATCGTGAGTTCGGCAATTCTAGTGCCGGACAGGGCTTCTGGAAAATGGAGTCTTGAAAGTAAGAGAAAAGAAGAAAAAAGAATGACACAATCGGGAGCCCCTGGTGCGGTTGAGCCGCATTCTGGGCATGCCGTGGTCGTGCCCCTCGCCTTATACCCATGGTATCTCCAGAGCGTAGTTATGTGCGCGTAATCTTCGGGCTTCGCAACTTCGCGAGGGCTGGGGTTGGGGCGGATTACTACGCGTGCTCGGATCGTGCCAGCGGTCTTGTTGTAGGTAAATCCGGGCACGCTTGACGGTGTCCGGACGTTTAGTAGCCGGACTCGAGAATTGCTGTGAGAGGCTGCTTTGCACCTCCGCGCGAACGCCGTATGCTCCTCCATTCGGAGAGAGCGTTCGGTGTTTCCATTGACCGTGATTACTCCTTGAGGGTGGCATCTTGAGCTTGAGGTATGCGAGTGCGGCACCGCATTGAACTTTGCAAATGCGGTTCGCCCAAGCGAGGCGTGATAGCCGCCATGAGCGGGACTATGTCGAAGATTAACTCTTCGCTTCGGAAGTTATCCGGGATCCGAAGACCACTTCGAGTGTAAGCGAGCCTGCACAATTGGCCTCTACACCTGGTATGACGCCATTAAAGGTCGTCTTTGTGGGTTTAATCCTTGAGGGGTCTATGCCCATTTTGCGCACTGTATCCTGATAGAGCAGGTTCAGGCTGCTACCGCCGTCCATCAGGACTCTAGTGAGGTGAAATCCGTCAATGATTGGGTCAAGAACCAATGCGGCGAATCTGCCGTGGCGGATGCTAGTGGGGTGGTCCCTTCGATCAAAGGTGATCGGGCAGGAGGACCATGGGTTGAACTTTGGGGCGACTGGCTCCATCGCATATACGTCCCTTAGCGCACGCTTCCGCTCCCTTTTGGGTATGTGGGTTGCGTATATCATGTTCACCGTCCGCACTTGGTGGGGGAAATCCTACATCCTCTATTGTTCGCCATGGGGCTCCTCCTCGTCATCGCTATACAGCCTTGTCATTGAGTTCAGCATTTAACTTGCCGGCCTGTTTGAAGACCCAACAATCCCTGTTAGTGTGGTTGGCTGGTTTTTCGGGGGTGCCATGTATTTGGCACAAGCGATCGAGTATTCAGTCCAGATTGGGCCGGCCCTGAGTATTTCTTTTGAGCGGCTTTTTCCGCTGACGGGTTTAGAGCCTCGAATCCGCATTGACTACCGTATCTTCAGCATTATCGCCGCACGCGGCGCTTGTGCTTGTTGCGACGCGACCTGCCATTGTTGTCCTTGGCATCCGAACTACTAGGGTTTTTGGTCAAGTTGTTGCTACGAGCTAGCCAGCTGTCCTCTCTTGCGCAAAAGCGGGTCATGAGCGTTGTGAGGGCTGCCATGGATTTCGGCTTTTCCTGTCCTAGGTGCCGGGCAAGCCACTCGTCGCAGATGTTATGTTTGAAGGCTGCAAGGGCCTCTACATCCGGATAGTCAACGATTTGATTTTTCTTGGTTAGGAACCATGTCCAGAATTGTCTGGCCGATTCTTCTGGCTGCTGAATTATGTGGCTGAGGTCATCGGCGTCGGGTGGTCGCAGATATGTGCCCTGGAAGTTGTCAAGGAATGCGGCTTCCAGGTCCTCCCAACAACCAATTGATTCTGCTGGCAAGCTGTTAAGCCAATGCCGAGCTGGTCCTTTAAGCTTGAGTGGGAGGTATTTGATGGCGTGTAGATCATCACCGCGGGCCATGTGGATACGGAGGAGGTAGTCCTCGATCCAAACCGCAGGATCTGTTGTGCCATCATATGATTCGATGTTCTGGGTTTGAAACCCTCGGGATTTGATGATCCATCACTTCGCTCATGAAGCATAGTGGGTGTCTTGGCGCCTGTATTGAGCTATATCACAACGCAGCTCAAATGAGCTTTGTCTCGTGTTCGGCCATTTGGAGTTCTTTGTATCCGGCGTGACGGTTATCATCACGTGTCATGGGGCGCCCACACGATCCGTAGATCGATCTTGTTTGCCTTGCATTGTCCTCCAATATGTCTTGCAGGTCTAGCGCGTTTCCCCGTGCCTTGGTCGAGCGGGCGCCGAGTGCGGCTTGAATGGAGGGTCTAGAGGCCTCTCTGTCGCTGCGCGCACGGGTGGCGGTCAGCCGCATCATGCCTTTGGTGATGTAGGTTTGGGTGGTGCTTCCTCTAATTGGGGTAGCAGCCTGCGTTTTGGGTATCTCTTGGAGGGGCGTTCGAGTTCATACTCTTCGGCTGCAAGGACTTCAGTCCATCTGTCATCTAGCAAGTCTTGGTCAGCTCTAAGCTGCTGGTGCTTTTTCTTGAGGCTGCTTGTCGCAGCCATAAGCCTGCGTTTGAAACGCTCCTGTTCAGCGGGGTCCTCAGGCACGACAAATTCGTCGTCGTCGAGGATTGCCTCAAGTTTGGAGGGAGGCATATAATTATCGTCCTCCACCTCCACATGCGCCGCTCTATCATGAGGGCTGGCTTCTCCCTCCTCTGTGCTGAATCCTCTTTGGAGGGGTTGTCTTCGCACTGTCCGGGTGTTATTATCTCATGTCTTTGGAATCACCGCTTTTCTTTGTGGCGGGATTTAGAGCGGCGCTTCTTGGCCTTGGCGCTTGGGCTGTTTCTTGGAGGGTCATCCTCCGTTGTTCCATCGCCGTTCCCATCTTTTGGGATGTCCACCATGTATATGTCGATGACGAGGTGGCCTTCCAAAGTGCCTGTGGCGCTGGTTCTTGGTCGTCTCAGCATAAATCGTCCATACCGTCGACGTCTTGGTCGAAGTCGAGCATGTCGCTTAAATCATCGATAGTGGCTACAAAGTGGGTGGTGGGTGGGCATTGAATTTCTTCATCGTCGCATCTCAACCTTCGACCGTAGTCCGCCAGGCTCTCGAGATAAAGAGAGACTTTAGTGAATTCAGGATGTCGCCAAAGGGCGAGTTTGAAAGATGTCATGACGATGAACTCCATAACGCGCCCAATCGGATTCGATTGGCGGGGGCGCGGAGGTTGAGTCGGAGAGGAGTCCGCACCTTGAGTCACGGTCTTCTCAAAGGACAGGGATGGAGTTCGGCTCAATCGCCCGTGAGATCGTAGCCCCGAGGCCGTGTCCAACCACTCGTCCTTGATCGGCGAGTCGGCTCGAGCTAAGGGTCGGAGCGACGCTGGTGCGGCCTCGAGCACCTTTGTTGGCGGCAGAGCTAGATCGTGCCCATCGAGACAGTGCGGCGCGCTTGGCTGTGGCTCGAATCCGTCGAAGATCAAGTCTCTGCGGATGTCCTCCGTGTAGTTCAAACTCCCAAATCTGACCTGATGGCCAGGGGCGTAGCTTTCGATCTGCTCCAGATGGCCAAGTGAATTGGCCCACAGTGCAAAGCCGCCGAACACGAAGATCTGTCCGGGGAGAAAAGTCTCACCCTGGACCGCGTCTTTGTGGATGATCGAAGGAGCCATCGGGCCTAAGGATGGCGACACAGAGGAACTCTCAATGAAAGCACCAATGTCGGGGTCAAAACCGGCGGATCTCGGGTAGGGGGTCCCGAACTGTGCGTCTAGGCGGATGGTAATAGGAGACAAGGGACACGATGTTTTTACCCAGGTTCGGGCCCTCTCGATGGAGGTAATACCCTACTCCTGCTTGATTAATATTGATGATATGGGTAGTACAAGAGTGGATCTACCACGAGATAAGAGAGGCTAAACCCTAGAAGCTAGCCTATGGTATGATTGTTGTTCGTCCTACGGACTAAAACCCTCTGGTTTATATAGACACCGGATAGGGTTAGGGTTACACAAAGTCGGTTACAATGGTAGGAGATCTACATATCCGTATCACCAAGCTTGCCTTCCACGCTAAGGAAAGTCCCATCCGGACATGGGACGAAGTCTTCAATCTTGTACCTTCATAGTCCAGAGTCCGCCAGCGGTGATAGTTCGCTATCAGGACACCCCTAATCGAGACTCCCTCGGGAGTATTATATATATATATATATATATATATATATATATATATATATATATATATATATATATATATATATATATATATATATATATATATATATATATATATATATATATATATATATATATATATATATATATATATATACTAGTAGAGTCATGCATATATATGATAGTGTAGCTAGGATACTAGCTACTTCCATAATGCATAGTATCATAAGTTAACATCTTAGGTTGCCTTACTAATCACACAAAGTAGTAGTACAACATTTAATATGACACGGTATCATGATATGATACCACATCCTCTCTTGTGTGCCACATCATCCAGAAAGCCTAGTTGGCATGCATGATACCGCTTATGATAATACCATTACAACCAGCCTAGCTAATTAAACCGGAAAGGAGGGAGTATGAGACTAGCTAGCCACAATGGAGAGTAGTACACTGGTAACATACACATATCCCTAGACTATATATGTTACTACCTTCATAGTGGGTAGTAACATAAGTGTAGTGTCATGCGAGCTTCATTTCATAGATTCTGAGACTCAAATTGCATTGGGACATGTGATGCTACAATAACTATCGATTCATGAAACTATCTCTCTCCTCATTAACTTATTACCACACAAGCAAGTTTGCTGTGTTGGAGTGATATTCTTGCTGAAGTTACTCCACTTGTGGCGATCGATACTAGCTAGTCGTCTATGATATACTAGCTACCTCACTAAGAACATGGTTAAGAATACCTATGTTACTCCCACTGTGGGTACGGTATATAGTCTTACTATAGTATGAGACTACCCACAATGGGAGTAACATAGGTAGTAACATCACACATATCTAGATAAAGTAGATGATGTGGCAAGCAATAAATGAAGAAAGAGAGGAAAGTAGTAACATAGCTAGTTACTAGTAGTATGAGTAACATCACATGTACATATCAAGGCAAGATGCGTCTATAGCCTAATAAATGAAGTGTTGCATGTTACCACACATATATGTCACTCCCCACTATAGAGGTAGTAACATAGACTAGTGTAACACATGGGCATGTTACTAGTCTATGTTACTACCCATTGTGGCTAGTCTGAGTAACATCACACATCTCAAGGCAAGATGAGTCTATAGCCTAATAAATGAAGTGTTGCATGTTACTACACATATGTTACTCCCCACTATAGAGGTTGTAACATAGACTAGTAACATTCTATGTTACTACCCATTATGGCTAGCTAGTCTTATGTCACTCTATTGTGTACTTACTTGCTCTAAAAATGCATAGTATCATAGAGTAGCTAGTATCATATGTAGTACTTTATTTATATTGTCATGCATGACACATAGTAGCATAACATTTATTATGATACGGTTTCATGATATGATACTTAACCCTCTCTTTCTTCATTTAATTAATTCTATGACAGCTCATCAAAATTGCCTAGTTGGCATGCATGATACTAGCTATGATACCCCCTTACTACTAGCCTAACAAAGGTGTACAAATCATTTGTGCGTCACTTTGTGAGTTTTCATCCGTTTGTTCGAGAAGCGGGGAGAAGTTTCAAACATTTCGGCCACGAGGTGCGGACACTGGCGTAGGGCTAGTTGGTATTATAATTACAGAAAATTCAGATGGAGTTCAAACATCATCAAAATCGATGTGTGTGCCTGTGGCGTGCTCTCACGACCCCATGGAAAAAATTGGTAAAGTTTGGCACAAGTTTTGATGACCGCTCCTTCCAAACTGGAGCACCTCACATGAATGATCATGGTTTTCCAAAAGGAGACGTGTCAATTCAAACTCCTATGGCCGGTGACTTCATCGTTTGGCCTCATAAAAATTTCCACAGTACGCAATCACCATTATACCACGGGTTTGATTTTCTGGCGCATTTCAGATATCGCTAGCTATATTTAAGACATTTTTTGATATTAACGTGCATTTTGTGCATAAAAAAATTACAGCCGAAACTGCATGTGCTGTCGAAAGGGATGAGGATTGCCGTTTGATCTAGGAGCATCCAATGGTGCAGACGTACGATCCGTGGGGTTTGGGTTCTGGCCAATTAGAAAGCACGACCCAGATCATGGGCGGGATGGTGGCGGGGTTTGGTCGGCACATGGCTTTCATCAACGAACCGTGTGCTATTCGCAAACCAGATTGCATATTTTTGTTCACACATACTGTAGTGAGATCGACTGAGTGTGCTACCTCTATGATGTAATAATAATAATAATGTTAATAATAATAATAATAACAAAAAACAGTTCATATTCATTGCCTGAGCTGACAGCATATCAAGGTCAACATATTAACGGTTCTTACATCAACAGAAAACCAGGCAGAACTCACAAATTTAGTACACGCGACAGTTCTAAATTGAACGAATTAAGTTGCAAGGTAGGCATAAAGACTAGTCTTACAGCTTAATTCCCATGTACATGTGGAACTGGGATCATTAAGTTGACCCCGAATGAACTTGGGGGTTTTGATGATTTTAAACTTCTTCTCTGTTGCACTGGTGCGTGATCCCTTGGCTGGCAACTCATCAAATTCATTGTACTCGTCCTGATCGGCAACATCGTCGACACCCAGTACCCTTCTCTTCCCATGCATTGCTAAATGGCCGTTCTTATGCAAGGGGTCTTCCACAAAGAAAATTTGGGTAGCATCGCTGGCAAGAATGAATGGGTCCGCGTGATATGCCATCGTTGTCCTGTTAACACAGGTCTTCCTATACTCATCAATCCTTACCTGATCAAGAGGGATCCACGCGCACCTGAATAATGCCACCTTAACTTTCACATAGTCAAGCTCCCAAATCTCTTTGATGGTTCCATAGTATACCCTTTTATCAGCTTCATTTACAGTCATGCATTCTATTCGAACAGAGTTGTTCTGATACGAGGTCTTCTTATCACGTTCCTCAGTGTATAACGTGTATCCATTTATGTCATATGCTTGGTACGTCAGCACCATAGGTGATGACTTTTGTGCCAACCACGTAACAATGTCATCGATGGATCCTTGTGCCAAACGATTGTTCAGCCATTCGGCGTAGTTCTTAGTGTGCTCCTTCATCTCCACATCTGATGAAGGAACCATTGGTAAGAATATTTAGCGTATCTCCGTCAAGTGTTCTTCAGCATAAGCGATGAGAACTGTGTTGTTAAGCAGTACCGTCAAATGGGCTTTCTCTGCCAATTCTCCGGGTGCAGCCATTTGCGTGCCAGCAAGGACTGGCTTACCTTTCAGCCTTCCCTCGTGGCGAGAGAGGGGCAAACCTATAGGTCTTTGTTTCATGTATTCGGTGCAAAACTCAACCACCTCCTCCACGGTATAACCTTGTAGGATGCTTGCCTCTACATGGTTTAGGTTCTGACAAAAGCGCTTCAGGATTCCCATGAACTGCTCGAAGGGATACATGTTGCGAAGAAACACAGGACCACAATAGTTTATCTCGTCGACAAGGTGCACAGTGAGATGCACCATGATATCAAAGAATGACTGTGGGAAAAACATCTCTAGGTTGGACAATATTCTTGCAATACCATCTTGCATATGATCCAACTCTTCAGGATCTACAACTTTCTACCATAGTTGGTTGAAGACATCACAGAGGTCAATGAGTGTGTTTTTATATCTTTGTCCATCAGATTCCTGATGGCCATCGGGAGGATTTGTGTCAACATTACATGACAATCATGTGACTTCATGTGTCCCAACTTCATTTTACCTGAGCTCACATTCACGAGACTTCTGATGTTTGCGGAGTAGGAAGAGGGTGTCTTAACTGACAACAAATAGGTGAAGAACTGTGTTGCTTCTTTTGTACTGAAATTGTAACTCTGGCGATCTTTGATGAATTTGTCATCATCTTCTGCTTCACTCTTGTGTTGTGATTGATCAGCAAGCATATCGAGCAGTGAACCATCACCATCCTTTCTTTTACCTTTAATCTTGAGATGAGTACCAAGGATGCTTTCACATGCGTTATTCTCTACGTGCATGACATCGATGCAGTGACGTACACGTAGAATCTCCCAGTAAGGTAATTTCCAGAACACTGATTTCTTCTTAAACACTTGATCCTTGGGTGTTAGTTTCACCGTCAAAGGGTGGTTCTTGCCAAGCACAACATTAATTTTTTTAGCCATGTTGTGGACCACCACCCCTTCATAGGGTCTTGGGGCTGCAGCTGCCTCTACCGTACCATCAAATTAAGCTTTCATCTTTCGGTAAGGCTGATTTTTCCGTGAGAACCTACGATGACGCAAATACACTGTTTTGTGCGAGTTGGGAAGTCTTCTGCTAGCTGTCCTATCCATGCATGGGACACTCCCTACTTCTCCCCTTGTTTTCTGCCCCGATGTGTTGCCTAATGCCGGCATATCTCGAATGGTGTGCACCAGCATGGCATGTAGATCGAAAATCTTCTTTCTGTAAGCATCATAACATTTTACAGCGGGCACATCTATCCACAGTGTCAGCAGTTCTTCTACCAGTAGCTGAAAGTAAATGTCGATGTCATTTCCAGGTTGCTTCGGGCCTTGGATAATCATTGACATCATACTGTATTTTTTTCTTCATACACAACCAAGGAGCTAGGTTATATATGTGTTGGAAATATGCCCTAGAGGCAATAATAAAAGCATTATTATTATATTTCCTTGTTCATGATAATTTTCTTTTATTCATGCTATAACTGTATTAACCGGAAATCGTAATACACGTGTGAATACATAGACTACAATACGTCCCTAGTAAGCCTCTAGTTGACTAGCTCGTTGGTCAACAGATAGTCATGGTTTCCTGACTATGGACATCGGATGTCATTGACAACGGGATCACGTCATTAGGAGAATGACGTGATGGACAAGACCCAATCCTAAGCATAGCACAAAGATCGTGTAGTTCGTTTTGCTAGAGCTTTTCCAATGTCAAGTATCTCTTCCTTAGACCATGAGATCGTGCAATTCCGGATACCGTAGGAGTGCTTTGGGTGTATCAAAGCGTCACAACGAATCGGGTGACTATAAAGGTGCACTACAGGTATCTCGAAAGTAACCATTGGGTTGACACGGATTGAGGCTGGATTTGTCACTCCGTATGACGGAGAGGTATCACCGGCCCACTCGGTAATGCATCATCATAATGATCTCAAAGTGATCAAGTGTCAGTCACGGGATCATGCATTGCGGACGAGTAAAGTGACTTGCGGTAACGAGACTAACGAGGTATTGGGATACCGACGATCGAGTCTCGGGCAAGTAACATACCGTCGACAAAGGGAATAGAATACGGGTTGCTTGAACCCTTGACATCGTGGTTCATCCGATGACAACATCGAGGAGCATGTGGGAACCAACATGGGTATCCAGATCCCGCTGTTGGTTATTGACTTGAGGTAGTCTCGGTCATGTTCGCATGTCTCCCGAACCCGTAGGGTCTACACATAAGGTTCGTGACGCTAGGGTTAATAGGAAGACAAGTATGTGATTACCGAATCTTGTTCGAGTCCGGATGAGATCCCGGACGTCACGAGGAGTTCGGAATGGTCCGGAGGTAAAGATTTATATATGGAAAGTGGTTAAGCGGACTCAGGAAGTTTGGTGGTATACTGGTAAGTACCAGGGGCCACGGGAGGTTCAGGAGGTCCACCGGAGGGGCCACCTCTCCCGGGGCCACATGGGCTAAGTGGGAGAGGAGCCAGCCCTGGTGGGCTGGGTGCGCCCCCACCTAGGCCCATGCGGCTAGGGTTTGGGAGGAGGAAACCCTAAGGGGAAAAGGGGCCCCGCGGGGGCAAGCCACCCCTCCTCCCTCCCTTGGCCGCCGCCCCCTAGGGTTTTCCCTAGAGGGCCGCCCCCTGACCCTCTCCTCCTATAAATAGAGGGGTGGGGGAGGGCTGCCAACACAGTTGAAGGCGCAGCCCTCCCTCCCAACACCTCTCTTTCTCCACGCAAGCTTGGCGAAGCCCCGCCGGAGAACTACCGTACCAGCTGCACCACGCCGTCGTGCTGCCATTGAATTGTCTTCTTCAACCTCTCCTTCACTCTTGCTGGATCAAGGCGGAGGAGACGCCATCGTCCCGTACGTGTGTTGAACACGGAGGTGCTATCCTTTCAGCACTTAGGTCATCGGTGATCGGAATCACGTTGGGAACGTCTTCATCATCACCACTCCCTCGAACGCTTCCGTACTCGATCTACAAGTGGTATGTAGATGCAAACTCTCTCTGTTACTCGTTGCTTAGTAGAACTCATAGATGGATCTTGGTGAAACCGTGAGGAAAAATTTTAATTTTCTGCAGCGTTCCCCAACAAGTGGTATCGAGCTAGGTTTATCGTAGTTCTCTTTGCACGAGTAGAACACAATTTTGTTGTGGGCGTGGATCTTGTCAACTTACTTGCCGTTACTAGTTGTTTCTTGCTTCCGCGGTATTGTGGGATGAAGCGGCCGGACCAACCTTACACGTAATCTTACGTGAGACCGGTTCCACCGACTAACATGCACTAGTTGCATAAGGTGGCTGGCGGGTGTCATCTCTCCTACTTTAGTGGGAGCGGATTCGATGAACAGGGTCCTTATGAAGGGTAAATAGAAGTTGACAAGATCACGTTGTGGTTATTCGTAGGTAAGAAAACGTTCTTGCTAGAACCCAATTGCAGCCACGTAAAAGATGCAACAACAATTAGAGGACGTCTAACTTGTTTTTGCAGCAATTGTCATGTGACGTGATATGGCCAAGTTGTGATGAATGATGATATATTGTGATGTATGAGATCATGTTCTTGTAATAGGAATCACGACTTGCATGTCGATGAGTATGACAACGGCAGGAGCCATAGGAGTTGTCTTTATTTTTGTATGACCTGCGTGTCATTGAAGAACGCCATGTAATTTACTTTACTTTATTGCTAAACGTGTTAGCCATAGAAGTAGAAGTAGTCGTTGGCATGACAACTTCTTGGAGGCACGATGATGGAGATCATGATGATGGAGATCATGGTGTCATGCGGTGACAGGATGATCATGGAGCCCCAAGATGAAGATCAAAGGAGCTATATGATATTGGCCATATCATGTCACTACTTTATAATTGCATGTGATGTTTATTATGATTATGCATCTTGTTTACTTAGAACGACGGTAGTAAATAAGATGATCCTTAGAACAATTTCAAGAAGTGTTCTCCCTAAGCGTGCACCGTTGCTACAGTTAAGTAGCTTCTAAGCACCACGTGTTAATCGGGTGTGATGGATTCTTACGTTCACATACAGCGGGTGTAAGCAAGATTTACACGCAGAAACACTTAGGGTTAACTTGACGAGCCTAAGCATGTGAAGACATGGCCTCGGAACACGGAGACCGAAAGGTCGAACACGAGTCGTATGGAAGATACGATCAACATGAGAATGTTCACCGGCGCAAACTAGTCCGTCTCACGTGTTGATCGGACACGGCCTAGTTGACTCGGATCGTGTAACACTTAGATGACTAGAGGGATGTCTAATCTAAGTGGGAGTTCATTAATAATTTGATTAGATGAACTTAATTATCATGAACTTAGTCTAAAACTTTTGAATTATATGTCTTGTAGATCAAATGGCCAACGCTCATGTCAACTTGAACTTCAACGCGTTCCTAGAGAAAACCAAGCTGAAAGATGACGGCAGCAACTATACGGACTGGGTCCGGAACACGAGATCATCCTCATAGCTGCCAGAAACAATACGTCCTAGAAGGACCGCTAGGTGAAGCTCCGTCGAGAACCAAGACATTATGAATGCTTGGCAGTCTCGTCTTGATGATTACTCCCTCGTTCAAGGCGGCATGCTTTGACTTAGAACCGGGGCTCCAAAAGCGTTTTGAGCACCACGGAGCATATGAGATGTTCGAGGAGCTGAAACTTGTTTTCCAAGCTCACGCCCGGTCGAGAGATATGACATCTCCGACAAGTTCTATAGTTGTAAGATGGAGGAAAACAGTTACATCGGTGAGCACATTCTCAAGATGTCAGGTTGCACAACCGTATGACCCGCTGAATATTAACCTCCACGATGAGGCGGTCATTCACAGAATCCTCCGTCGCTCCCACCAAGCTACAAGAGCTTTGTGATGAATTACAACATGCGGGGATGGTAAAGACCATTCTGAAGTGTTCTCTATGCTGAAGTCACCGAGGTTGAAATCAAGAAAGAACATCAAGTGTTGATGGTCAATAAGACCACTAAGTTCAAGAAGGGCAAGGGTAAGAAAAACTTCAAGAAGGACGGCAAGGAGATTGCGCGCCCGTAAGCAAGTTGCGGGAAGAAGTCAAAGAATGGACCCAAGCACGAGACTGAGTGCTTTTATTGCAAGGGAAGGGTCCCGAAGCGGAACTGCCCCAAGTACTTAGCGGATAAGAAGACCGGCAACACCAAAGGTATATTTGATATACATGTAATTGATGTGTACCTTACCAGAATCGTAGTAACTCCGGTATTTGATACGGTGCCGTTGCTCATATTTGTAACTCACAGCGGGAGCTGCGGAATAAGCGGAGGCTGGCGAAGGACGAGGTGACGATCGCGCGTCGGGAATGGTTCCAGTCGATGTGATCGCCGTCCGCACGCTACCTCTTCATTTACCTACGGGATTAGTTATGAACCTTAATAATTGTTATTTGGTGCCAAGTTTGAGCATGAATATTGTATCTGGATCTCGTTTAATGCGAGATGGCTACTCATTTAAATCCGAGAATAATGGTTGTTCTATTTATATGAGAGATATGTTTTATGGTCATGCTCCGATGGTCAATGGTTTATTCTTAATGAATATCGAGCGTAGTATTACACATGTTCATAGCGTGAATACCAAAAGATGTAAAGTTGATAACGATAGTCCCACATACTTGTGGCACTGCCGCCTTGGTCACATTGGTGTCAAGCGCATGAAGAAGCTCCATGCCGATGGACTTTTGGAGTCTCTTGATTATGAATCATTTGACACATGCGAACCATGCCTCATGGGCAAGATGACCAAGACTCCATTCTCGGAACAATGGGCGAGCAACCAACTTGTTGGAAATCATACATACCGATGTGTGCGGTCCAATGAGCGTTGAGGCTCATGGAGGATATCGTTATGTTCTCACTCTCACGATGACTTGAGTAGATATGGGTATGTCTACTTGATGAAACACAAGTCTGAGACCTTTGAAAAGTTCAAAGAATTTCAGAATGAAGTAGAGAATCAACGTGACCGAAAGATAAAATTCTTACGATCAGATCGTGGAGGAGAATATTTAAGTCACGAATTTGGTACACACTTAAGAAAATGTGGAATCGTTTCACAACTAACGCGCTGGAACACCTCAACAGTAATGGTGTGTCCGAGCGTCGTGTCGCACTCTATTGGATATGGTGCGGTCTATGATGTCTCTTACCGATTTACCGCTATCATTTTGGGGATCGCTCTAGAGACAGCTACATTCACTTTAAATAGGGCACCGTCTAAATCCGTTGAGACGACACCGTATGAATTATGGTTTGGGAAGAAACCTAAGTATCGTTTCTAAAAGTTTGGGGATGCGATGCTTATGTCAAGAAACTTCAACCGAAAAGCTCGAACCCAAGTCGGAAAATGCGTCTTCATAGGATACCCTAAGGAAACCTTTGGGTATACCTTCTACCTTAGATCCGAAGGCAAGATCTTTGTTGCCGAGAACGGAATCTTTCGGAAAAGAGTTTCTCTCGAAAGAAGTAAGTGGGAGGAAAGTAGAACTCGATGAAGTACTACCTCTTGAACAGGAAAGTAGTGCAGCTCAGAAAATGTTCTGTGATGCCTACACCAAGCGAAGAGGAAATTCATGATGATGATCAAGGTACTTGGATCAAGTTACTACTGAACTTCAGTGGGTCCACTAGGACACGTTCCACACAGTGGTACGGCAACCCTGTCCGGAAATCATGTTGTTAGACAACGGTGAACCTTGAACTATGAAGAAGCGATGGCGGGCCCAGATTCCAACAAATGGCTAGAAGCCATGAAACCGAGATAGAATCCATGTATGAAAACAAAGTGTGGACTTTGGTGACTTGCCCGATGATCGCGAGCGATAGAAAACAAATGGATCTTTAAGAAGAAGACGGACGCGGATGGTAATGTCACCATCTATAAAGCTCGACTTGTCGCTAAGGGTTATCGGCAAGTTCAAGGGATTGACTACGATGAGACTTTCTCTCCCGTAGCGAAGCTTAAGTCCGTCCGAATCATGTTAGCAATTGCCGCATACTATGATTATGAGATATGGCAGATGGACGTCAAAACAGCGTTCCTTAACGGCTACCTTAAGGAAGAGCTGTATATGATACAGCCGGAAGGTTTTGTCGATCCTAAGAATGCTAACAAAGTATGCAAGCTCCAGCGATCCATTTATGGGCTGGTGCAAGCATCTCGGAGTTGGAACATTCGCTTTGATGAGATGATCAAAGCGTTTGGGTTTATCTTGAGACTTATGGAGAAGCCTGCGTTTACAAGAAAGTGAGTGGGAGCTCAGAGCATTTCTCATATTATATGTAGATGACATACTTCGATGGGAAATGATATAGAATTCTTGGACAGCATTAAGGCCTACTTGAATAAGTGTTTTTCAATGAAGGACCTTGGAGAAGTTGCTTATATATTAGGCATCAAGATCTATAGAGATAGATCGAGACGCCTCATAGGTCTTTCACAAAGCACATACCTTGATAAGATTTTGAAGAAGTTCAAAATGGATCAGTCCAAGAAGGGTTCTTGCTCAGATTGCAAGGTGTGAGATTGAGCTCAGCTCAATGCCCGACCACGGCAAAAGATAAAGAAGAGATGAGTGTCATCTCCTATGCCTCAGCCATAGGATCTATTATGCATGCCATGCTGTGTACTGACCTGATGTAAACCTTGCCGTAAGTTTGGTAGGAAGGTACCAAAGTAATCCCGCAAGGAACACTGGACAGCGGTCAAGAATATCCTGAAGTGCACGAAAAGGACAAAGGACATGTTTTCGTTTATGGAGGTGACGAAGAGCTCGTCAGTAACAGTTACGCCGACGCTAAGCTTCGACACAGATCTGGATGACTCTAAGTCACAAACCGGATACGTGTATATGTTGAATGGAGGAGCAGAAGCTGGTGCAGCTGCAAGCGAAGCGTCGTGGCGGGATCTACATGTGAAGCGGAGTACATGGCAGCCTCGGAGGCAGCGCATGAAGCAATTTGGGTGAAGGAGTTCATCACCGACCTAGGAGTCATACCCAATGCGTCGGGCCGATCAAACTCTTCTGTGACAACACTGGAGCTATTGCCCTTGCCAAGGAGCCAGGTTTCACAAGAAGACCAGCACATCAAGCGTCGCTTCAACTCCATCCGTGAAAATGTTCAGGATGGAGACATAGAAATTTGTAAAGTGCATACGGATCTGAATGTCGCAGATCCGTTGACTAAACTTTCTCTTCATGGGCAAAACATGATCAACACCGAACTCTATGGGTGTTCGATTCATCACAATGTAAACTAGATTATTGACTCTAGTGCAAGTGGGAGACTGTTGGAAATATGCCCTAGAGGCAATAATAAAAGCATTATTATTATATTTCCTTGTTCATGATAATTGTCTTTTATTCATGCTATAAGCGTATTAACCGGAAATCGTAATACACGTGTGAATACATAGACTACAATCGTCCCTAGTAAGCCTCTAGTTGACTAGCTCGTTGGTCAACAGATAGTCATGGTTTCGACTATGGACATCGGATGTCATTGACAACGGGATCACGTCATTAGGAGAATGACGTGATGGACAAGACCCAATCCTAAGCATAGCACAAAGATCGTGTAGTTCGTTTTGCTAGAGCTTTTCCAATGTCAAGTATCTCTTCCTTCGACCATGAGATCGTGCAATTCCGGATACCGTAGGAGTGCTTTGGGTGTATCAAGCGTCACTGGCGAATCGGGTGACTATAAAGGTGCACTACAGGTATCTCCGAAAGTAACCATTGGGTTGACACGGATTGAGCGGGATTTGTCACTCCGTATGACGGAGAGGTATCACTGGGCCCACTCGGTAATGCATCATCATAATGAGCTCAAAGTGATCAAGTGTCGGTCACGGGATCATGCATTCTGTACGAGTAAAGTGACTTGCGGTAACGAGACTAACGAGGTATTGGGATACCGACGATCGAGTCTCGGGCAAGTAACATACCGTCCGACAAAGGGAATAGAATACGGGTTGCTTGAACCCTTGACATCGTGGTTCATCCGATGACAACATCGAGGAGCATGTAGGAACCAACATGGGTATCCAGATCCGCTGTTGGTTATTGACTTGAGGTAGTCTCGGTCATGTCGCATGTCTCCCGAACCCGTAGGGTCTACACTTAAGGTTGGTGGCGCTAGGGTTAATAGGAAGACAAGTATGTGATTACGAATCTTGTTCGAGTCCGGATGAGATCCCGGACGTCACGAGGAGTTCGGAATGGTCCGGAGGTAAAGATTTATATATGGAAAGTGGTTAAGCGGACTCGGGAAGTTTTGGTGGTATACGGTAAAGTACAGGGGCCACCGGAGGGTTCGGAGGTCCACGGGAGGGCCACCTCTCGGGGGCCACATGGGCTAAGTGGAGAGGGAGCCAGCCTGGTGGGCTGGGTGCGCCTCCACCTAGGCCCATCTTGGCTAGGGTTTGGGAGGAGGAAACCCTAAGGGGAAAAGGGCGCCCCGGCTTGGGGGGCAAGCCACCCTTTCCTCCCTCCCTTGGCCGCCCCCCTAGGGTTTTCCCTAGAGGGCCGGCCCCCTGACCCTCTCCTCCTATAAATAGAGGGGTGGGGGAGGGCTGCCAACACGATTGAAGGCGCAGCCCTCCCTCCCAACACCTCTCTTTCTCCACGCAAGCTTGGCGAAGCCTGCCGAGAACTACCGTACCAGCTGCACCACACCGTCGTGCTGCCATTGGAATGTCTTCTTCAACCTCTCCTTCACTCTTGCTGGATCAAGGCGGAGGAGACGCCATCGTCCCGCACGTGTGTTGAACACGGAGGTGCTGTCCTTTCAGCACTTAGGTCATCGGTGATCGGAATCACGTTGGGAGCGTCTTCATCATCACCACTCCCTCGAGCGCCCGCACTCGATCTACAAGTGGTATGTAGATGCAAACTCTCTCCCGTTACTCGTTGCTTAGTAGAACTCATAGATGGATCTTGGTGAAACCGTAGGAAAAAATTTTAATTTTCTGCAACGTTCCCCAACAATATGCACAGAAGCACCGGCAATGTGCTATGATTGGTGCTCATATCGCCAAAAGGATTCATCCCGTTATTACACTCCCCGAGCCTTATACTTCTAGGATCCTTGGCGAAATTTTCAAACTGAGCCCCATCTTTCGGGTGCCTCATATACTTATCAGCAATTCTCTCATCGTGATGCAACCGCAACCTCTTTGCCTCTCTAGAGTTTGCAAATAAACGCCTCAACCTTGGAATTAAAGGCAAGTACAAAACAACCTTGAACGGGACTCCTATCTTGATCTCGTCATCCAATTTGTACTTGTCCTTTGCTCTCCTGTGCTTGTATCGTGCATGCTTGCATGTGGGACATGCACGATAATCTTTGTACTCACCATGGTACAATATACAATCATTCACACAATCGTGTATCTTCTCTACTTCAAGTTCCAATGGGCAAACAATTTTCTTTGCTACATTCGTGCTTCTGGGGAGCACATTATCTTCCGGAAGAATTTCTTTCAAAAGACCTAACATCTCTGTGAAGCCCTTGTTTGATAGACCGTTTGCTGCTTTAAATCTAAGAAGCGCCAGGGTGGCACTCAACCTGGAATATTTCTTTTTGCAACCTGGATACAATTCTTTCTTGGAGTCCGCATCAATGGTTGGCAGATCCTTGTACCCAATCATATGCTTATCTGGGCCCTTGAAATCTGCAATCATAGCAGCAAAATCTGGCATATCAAGATCGTCGTCATCTGCATCAACGTCTTGGTTTTTCCAGTGGGTGTTTCGGCTTTCCGGTGTTCCATTGGTAGCTTGACGCCTTTGCCCCGATGTTAGATTCAACATCCATGTGACACTGATCAGGGTTTGGCATCTCGCTGCCCTGGGCATCTTCATCCATGACCTCCTCTTCATAGTGTCTGGTCCAACGTGTATATCCATCCATGGATCCCCTAGAGACTAAGTGCATCTGGACATCTGCAACTTCATGTGGCTCTATATTGGCACAATCAGTACATGGACACAGGATGTAATCCGCATCACCAATTCTCCTCTTTGTACTTTCATCCAAATTCATGAACTCTGTCACGCCACTGATAAAATCTGCGATTTTCCAATTCTTCATCCATTGAGATCATTCCATCTGCAGCACACGAATGGTAATTAGAAACAAAACAACAACATTAATACACGGATTAACTATTGTCCAAAGATGCGTGCATAAATCACAAGGTTTTATTTTAATAATTACTGAGGGCGCTCCATGTTGTTATCCAGACGTGCTATGACGAAATTTAATGGCCAGTCAATTTACACGCAGAGTACTAGTACAACACTACACTTAGGAATTGAATACCTAAATTTAGCCACTCACGAAAAGAATACCTTAATTAATTAGTGTAAGTGCATCTAGTGCCACCCCTAGTTGGTTTTGGAGTATTGACGACAAATTTGGTTGAGGGATTGATGTGTTTGTGAGAATTGCAGGATAACATAGGTAGTGTCCCTCATTGATTCGGTTTACCTACCGGAGGTGACCCCTAAAAATGTATGAAGACACTGATGACAATGGTGGTATATGAAGATATTCATATTGAAGATTATGACATGAGAAGACATTGAGTGAAGACTATGGAGCGCGAAGACTGTGTCGTTTCGTTGTTTCATTTCTCTTCGTTGTTGAGTCATAGGAACCACCGTACAGTTAAGTGGGGTCCAAGTGAACAAAGTCAGAATGACTGAAGTGATGCTCAACCCAAATCCTATGTCTTCGAGCGAAGACAATGAGAGCAAATCTTATCCAGAGCTAGATGAGTCAGCTTTGCTTGTAGCCCAAGTAAAGTTGCCGTGTGTGTTTGAAATCTGACCGTTGGAACACGTGTCAGTTCCTTAGTGACCCAGGGTCATTTCGGACATATCAGGTTGGGTTGCCTAGTGGCTATAAATAGCCCACCCCCTACACAATAAATTGGTGGATGCTCAGAGTTAGTGCACGGCTTTTGTCGTTTGAGAGCAACCCACCTCAAGCCTTTGAGAGAGAAATCCTTGCGAGGACAAAGCCCAAACACCGTGAGCCAAAGAGTGTTAGGCATCATGAAGTCTTTCATCTGCGTGACCTCAAGACTTATTACACTTGAGGATTGTGAATCCTCCATCCGGTTAAGCGTCGCGCTCGAGCATCCAAGAGTCATTGTGGATCGCCGGTGAACGAAGTCTGTGAAGGTTTGGGAGTCTACCTTGAAGACTTACCAGAGTGATTGGGCGAGGACTGTGTGTCCTTTGCTCAAGGGGAATAAGGTGAAGACGCGGTCTTCTGAGTTGAATCTCAGCCTCCCTAACCAGACGTACAGTTGTCACAGCAACTGGAACTGGTCCAAAAATTCCTATGTCTTCAACAAGTGACTGGTTCTATCCTCTCCCTTCCTTTACTTAGAGTTTGTCTTCGTGAAGTCATTACATGTTTGTCATATCTGTTTGACTTCATTGCTTGACTACTATAGTTGTTTGGCTTCATACTATCTTCCATCCTGATCCTTACTACTAAGTTGCTATTAGTCTTTGTACTTTCACATTACAGCATACTTAACTATGGTTAGCTTGTTGTAGTTTATCTTCCGCTGCATATCAATTAGGTCAATTCTATTGTTTGTTTTCGAAACTTCCACGTTTAGAAGACTTTCATAAAAATCGCCTATTCACCCCCCCTCTAGTCGATAACTAGCACTTTCAATTAGCCGCGCGACGACCTCCACCCAGCAGATAGACAAGCGCGATGCGGCGGCACGCCTAGACAGCAGGGTCGAGGAGCAAAGCTTGGTGCGGCTGCTGCCTGAAGTTCGACCTCCACTATCCCGCCATCGACCGTGGTGTCTGTGCTCAAATCACGCCGCTACCGACCTCGATGTTTGAGCTCCTCCTATCTCCCACCGTAGAACGAGGATTGACCACCAATGACGCTGCCACCACCCACCGACCAAGGATTGACCTCTTCTCTGGTAGCCGCTGCCTAGGCCGCCGCCGCCATCTCTATATGCAGAGCGGCTGTTTTTTTATGGATATCCACAGAGCGGCTGTTTACACGGTATCTCACCGTAACTCAATTATATGGACAGGGTAGTACATCACATACGGTTATGTAATGGCAACCGTGTCTAACCTACGTTGTCTTCTCACACGGTTTGGTGCGGAAATCGTGTGTGACGTTGTAATACCTAACACAAACGACATGTACAAACAGTGTGCCGTATACAACATATATATAGTGCCATTAGCAGTTCCCGACCGTTAGCTTATCTCCACAGTTTCCCCATTTCCCCCAAATCCCTACATAGCCTCCAAATTCCCTCGCGTGGCGCTGACATTGGGGGAATGCGGACGAGTGGTGCTGATGGTTTCAGTGCGGCTACTCCTGCTCGTATCGCCGCCACGACGGCGGTCGCCGTTGAGCACTTGCCTAAGGTCATCAGAAGGCAGGTGTACTACAGATCCAAATCATCTTGTCAGGTTCCAATCTATCCCGATCTTTTTTACCATGTCAAAAGTATGGCTCCATGCTGAATCCGTCCTGAATGACCCCCCCCCCCCAAGGAAAGCAATATGTCGCCGGATCCGTAGCTTGACTCCAAACTCTCGCAACACGAGTTCGACTCCGAGTTTTGCACCACCGAGAAGTACCAAAAGCTGAGTTGTGTGCACGGGCACACTCCCGCTCGACATGTATGCACGGAGGGATTCGACATAGGCAGGCGGTTTCTCAGTTGCCCCTTAGAGGTTAGTGCTAATTAAGTTCATCATTTTACTTCAGTTAATGCCACCACTCATCCAGAATACTATTTAACATTGCCAGGGATATGAGGCTTGTGCCTTTGTTAACTGGCTGGATGAAGAATGGCATGGCAGGGCTCGGATATCACCAATGTGACGCCCCCGATTCGACCGTACACTAATCATACACGCAAACATGTACGATCAAGATCAGGGACTCACGGGAAGATATCACAACACAACTCTAGACACAAATCAAAATAATACAAGCTTCATATTACAAGCCGGGGCCTCGGGGCTCGAATACAAGCTCGATACACAAGAGTCGTGGAAGCAACAATATCTGAGTACGACATAAGTTAAACAAGGATTCCTTAAGAAGGCTAGCACAAAACAACACGATCGAAGAGGCAAGGCCTCCGCCTGGGACCTCCTAACTACTCCACGGTCTTGGTGGCCTCCATGTAGTAGTATCCGTTGGCGGTGGCATCCGCCCGTGGATCCACCATCTGGTTGCATCAACCGGAAAGAAGAAGGAAGGGGAAAAGGGGGTAGCAAAGCAACCATGAGTACTCATCCAAAGTACTCGCAAGCATCAGATCTACACTAAGTATGCATTGGTATCAAATGGAAGGGCTGTATCTGTGGACTGAACTGCAGAATGCCAGAATAGAGGGGGGAGGCCTAGCCTATCGAAGACTAGCATCTTCATGCAGCTCCAAGCATCTTGCAGCATGTAGAAGAGTAAAGAATAACAGTTTATAATTAACAAGCATGTTGTAACAATAACGCCCAGAGATCCTTTCTCGACTCCCTGCGAGAAAGCAATCCCGGAGCCATATAACTTAAGTATCCATTTCTAGTTGTATTAGATCAAGATATAAGTCTGAACGTCCATTACCGTGGACACGGTATTCGAATAAAGATCTTCCCTGCAGGGGTGCACCACGTTTTCCAACATGCTCGATCACTCTGGCCGGACACACCTTTCTGGGGTCAATGCCCGGCCTCGGAAGATCAACACGTCGCGACCCTACCTAGGCTCAGCAGAGAGGTCCCCGCCGGTCTACCTCCTAAGCACTCCGGGGTCTGGTCCCATCGCCCACAGCCCTCCGGGTCGTTGTGCGACGAGCCGGGACGAGCACCACCTCATACTGGATGGCACTGGCCCGACAGGCCCACGATGCTGAACTGGACGTCTGACAAAGCTTCGGTTGATACTGCGACGTCGAGGCCCATAACTATTCTCACGTGGTGGTTGGTGCGTAAAGGCCAAAGGCCAATTCAGAACAAATACCCAAACCATAGTGTATTATTAGCTCATGGAGACGGCGAGACTCACGATAATGTGACCCCGTCGCCCCGTCTCGAGGAAATAAGGCAAGGGCAAGCCCAGCCCACTCGAGGGCTGCCAGACTTCCCGGCCGTGCCTCGTAACCATCTTGCGGGTGCTCTCCGGGCCAGCCCGACTTTCGCAAAGGTCTCAAGTAATGTCAAGGTAACCGTGTGTCCAAACATCAAGGGGAAAATCCAAGGAATCACCCTCGGAGTATTCCACTCGATGTAATCATCAAGGTGAACGTAAGAGGAACCACCCTCGATGTTCACACTTGAGGGGTTGCACGATAGAGCCGTATCGGGAATGGTGAAGGAGGAAATCACCCTCGATGACCACGACCGAATAGCTACACAATTGAATTAACATCAGGAGTGCGTTATGAGGGATCACCCTCGGCACTCGATAGTAGCTCTACAGAGTCGAACAACTAAAGCGGCGTGATGTGATGTGCGGTGTCGGGCTCTGGTCGTCGATCATGTAGCTCGAGTCGTCGATGATGAAGCAGGGGCAAGGACAAGTGGGGGTCACTGATGGATCACTAACCAACCTATACTAAGCAGTTTAGGATAAGCAGGTAGGTAACAAAAGCGGGTACAAAAGCAGGCTATGCATCAGAATAGGAGCAAACAATAACAGTAGCAAAATCTAATGCAAGCATGAGAGTATAGAATGGGCGATATCGGGATGATCAAAGGGGGGGCTTGCCTGGTTGCTCAGACAAGAAGAAGGGGGGTCGTCGTCGACGTAGTCGATCATAGTGGCATCGGCGGCAGTCTCGGGGTCTACCGGTGAGAGGAGGGGGAAGAAACAGTAAATACAAGCATACAGTTGCAGAACTAAGCATGACATGACGATATGGGGTGTTAGGCGTGTTCTAACGCGGTGCTACACGATACCGGCGAAGGGGGAAACATCCGGGAAAGTTTTCCCGGTTCCGGACGTCTGCCAGACAGATGAACCGGAGGGGAAAAGTTCAACGTTTGCTATGATAGGTACGTGTGGTGGACGAACGGACCATGTATTCGGATTCGTCTTGTCGTTCCGAGCAACTTTCATGTATAAAACTTTTTCATCTGAGCTACGGTTTAATTTCTATTAATTTTTAAAGTTTTATTAATATTCTGAAATTATTATTAATTTGAAATAAAAGGTAAATTGCTAGGTGCACCCGGTGCAATGCACAAGAGGATGACAATTGGTCCAGGGGGTCCAAGTTGACCAGTCAATGTTGACTGGTCAACAGGGGGGTGGGGCCCCCTGTCATACTCACATCAGTTAATTAGCATGTTAAATAAACTTAAATAATTACTAAACAGGATTAACTAATTTAATTAGTTAATTATATTAATTATTATTATTTTTAAAACCATTCTCTCTTTTTTTAAAGGAAAAGGGTTGTGGGGCCCATTGTCAAAGGCCCTATGGCCTTAGCAGGCGACAGACTCTGAGCGATGGGCGGGCGCACCAGCGCCAAAGACGCTGGGGCGAGGTGGGTGGTGCCCAACGGCGCCGGTAGCGGCAGAAGCCAACGGCAGCCGAGGCGGACAGGAAGCGTGGGTCGCGGAGGTGCTAGGCAATGAGCGGGCGGTCAATGGGCGGCGCCGCCATCGAGGTCACCAGGGCGCCGCCACGGCGACAGTGGCACGGCGATCGGGAGCAAGGCTCACGACGCAGCGACGGTGGTGCTCGAATCGGCGCTCTGGCACCCATTTGACGCGCGGTGGGGATCGGACTTGGCAGCGCCGCCGCCGATCAGTGCTAATGGCCGCAGCAAGGGAGGTCGGAGTCGGGCTCGGCGTCAGCAACGACAGCGGCTGGAGCGGGAGCTGGACGAGCCCAGGGACGGCGGCTACGGTGACATGGTCGGGAGCGCGGACGCGCGCGCGGAGGCGCGGCCGGATCCGCTGATGGGAGAGGGAGAGGAAGGGGAAGAGGGCTCACGAGGCCCTGTAGATCTGCTAGAGTGAGCCTGGGGATGCGTCGAAGCTCGGGGCAGCGGTGGTCGGCAGCGTGGACGGCAGAGGCGGGCGACGGCGCGGCGCGCGGAGCCATCGGGTTGAGGCAGGGCATCAGGCGCCGCGACGAGGGGAGCCTTGGGAGGAGGGCGAGGCGTCCGTCGGGGACGAACGGCGTCGGCGCCACCGGGGCAGAGACGAGGGCCGTCGGGCAGAGGCGAGGGGGATTTCCTTATCCAGATAGAGAGAGCGAGAGGGTGAGGTGGATCGGGAGGAGTGGGGTGTAGCGGTTTAGGTCACGGGAGTGGGAGGGGATATGGAGGCGACGGGTGGGCCTGGTGGGCCGGCCAGCTTGGTTGGCCCAAGTGGGGGGCGCTGACAGCCAGGCTAGGCCATCGGCCCATTGAGGGGGGGCTTTTCTCCATTTTTTTAGTTTCTTTTTTTAATATGCTTTAAAAAGATTAGGGCATAAACCACTCTACAAAAATGTTGGTTCACCACCAATATTAAGAAGTGCATATTTGTCACATGATCAACATTTTAGTTTCTGTTTTGACAAAGTTTGAATTTTGACTTTAAACTCGATTTTGAATTTGAGTTTGAACTAAGATTTGGATCAAGCAAGGATTACTAACAGTAATCGTGGTGACGTGGCAACTTTAGCTGAGGATTACTGTAGCTCAATTATCCGGGTGTCACAATTCTCCTCCACTACAAGAAATCTCGTCCCGAGATTTAAGGGGTGAAGTAAGGGGGAAAGACTCGAGAAGGACAGAGCTCAACTCAAGATAGGTACTTGGGGGCTATCTCAGTGAACGAGGCATAGAGGCATCTCTCGAGTTGAAATTCAAGAAAATCATCGAGAGCAAGGTAAGGAGGTGCAATAAGATGCTTGAACCGGGTAGACGATCGTTTGATGTCTGAAACAGAGTGTGAAAGGGGCTCAGAGCATCGAGAATAAGTATTGCATCTGATATCGGAACAGATCACAAGAAGGTGGCTTGTGAATTACATACGAAGCCAAGCGCGAGGGATAACTTGGAAAACAAGGAGAGTCAGGTTTCGATCCTGTGGAATTGTGGATTATGGGCCCACCATGTGGATTAAAAGTAGGAAGGGTGCTAACATTTGCACGGTTATGATAGCAAGGCAGATCAGAGGACAACCTGTCAGTTTTGTTGGCAACAACGTTGGTACCAAGGGCGAGGGACGAAGAGAACCATTTTCCTGCTCGTTAAGACAAGGTGGACCAATAGGCAAAGTTCTCGTCCATCGGTGGCTACCGGAATGTCATCAACAATAGTAACAAGGTCTTATAGATAGAGCTTGTATACCGAGGTGTATACATAAGCAGGGTATTATCACTGCTCAGATATGTTAGGTTACAAGAAAGGTTAAACAAAGCAATGGAGACTAGAATCAGTTATCGGTGTCCTCGAGTGTCTAACAACTCAAAACCCGTGGAAACTTTGAATCGACGAGAAATAGTAGTAGATGAAGAACTCATAAGAAGTTATGTAGACACTGATATTCTCGAGATACTAGAGGGTAATACTCGAGGGTAGAGTAGAATAGAGGTTGGACATGTGAAATGATCTGCAGAAGACAAGTACTTCAACTTGTCCGAGAAATGAAATCAAAGGAGAACAATCATGGTCAGAACCACGGATGCAAAGGACCAATATAGATACAAAATGAACTTATCACAAGGGGATCATTATTATCATAACAAGAAGCTTCCATGATAAGTTCCACATCGCGTCCATGGGCATGAACACAAAGGTTCAAGGTCGACTCCTACTTCATCAATGCACAACCTTCCATTCACTTCTCGCATTCGAAGAAGTTGTAGCGTTGAAATGTTATCCGAAGAAACGCTAGTAGATATAACACGCATAACCTTCCGGTGCAGACGAATTAGGCAAGGCGTAGATTCAACCCACTGGGGCATCTCAGGAACATATACCAGAAACTTTTTAGGAAAAAGTAACTCAAAGTCAAAAGTAGAGCATGGTTAAGGAAGCAAAGGATACAATTCACCAAAGGCATTATGTATCCAAGGAAAGGCTCACAAGGTTACTGATTATGAAGGACGTTGCCGGATAAAACCCAGCAAAGGACCTGGTGGTCCACAAGGGATCTGATGTGAGCATCGATACTCACCCAGAAGAAGAAATAATGCAAGGATATCAGATTATAGAAACAACTGTCTAACTCAAGCTCGAAGGCAAAGGGAATTATGAGTTCCAAAACGGGGATCAGAAGAAGAGGCTCTGATCAAAGACAAGTAAGTTGAATAGACATAGATCGACAATCGGTCAAGGTTTGATTTGTCGAATACCAGCTCATGTCCGGAGTGACATCTGAGCCAAGGGAAGAATTCTAATTAGGACCGATGATCGCGAGCATTCGCAAACATATCAAATCAAATGCTCGAAATTACAATGACAAAGGATGCTAGTGAGCATAGCCAGACATATGGAAGGTATCCATAATGCAATCAGATAAGGAGGAACAAGAGCAATAGCTACTGAGTATTATCGGAAGATCAAATAGTATTTCAGGGCATCTTGTAATAACAAGAGCAACTGGGGATGAAGATATGAACGACAAATGTAGGTAGTTACATATAAGGATTTATCGGTGCTAGGGATCGCAACGGCGAAGGGTACAAAGGGTCTCGGTAAAACATTTGAGAGTATCCTCAGAATCTTCTGGTGCACCAAGCAATCATCTGGAGTGAAGGGCTCTCCGGGAGAACGTATTTATGAGAACCTAGAGTTAGCAAAATTATTTAACCCGAATAGAAGAGAGATCAGATTCCCAGAGTACAGACGAGGAATAAAATATCCTAATACCACCCAATTGGTGAAGTGGGCCCATAAGCCACACAACCATGTTAGTAAATCAGTTTTTCAAAGACTAGACTCAACTTCGGCCAAGGAGTTGGAAAGGGGGATCCTATAGGCAGTCTGCTCTGATACCAACTTGTGATGCCCCCGATTCAACCGTACACTAATCATACACGCAAACATGTACGATCAAGATCACGGACTCACGGGAAGATATCACAACACAACTCTAGACACAAATCAAAATAATACAAGCTTCATATTACAAGCCAGGGACCTCGGGGGCTCGAATACAAGCTCGATACACAAGAGTCAGCGGAAGCAACAATATCTGAGTACAGACATAAGTTAAACAAGGATGCCTTAAGAAGGCTAGCACAAAAACAACACGATCAAAGAGGCAAGGCCTCCTGCCTGGGACCTCCTAACTACTCCTGGTCTTCGGTGGCCTCCATGTAGTAGTATCCGTTGGCGGTGGCATATGGCTCCAGGGATCAACCATCTGGTTGCATCAACCGGAAAGAAGAAGGAAGGGGGAAAAGGGGGTAGCAAAGCAACCATGAGTACTCATCCAAAGTACTCGCAAGCATCAGATCTACACTAAATATGCATTGGTATCAAATGGAAGGGCTGTATCTGTGGACTGAACTGCAGAATGCCAGAATAGAGGGGGAAGGCCTAGCCTATCGAAGACTAGCATCTTCATGCAGCTCCAAGCATCTTGCAACATGTAGAAGAGTAAAGAATAACAGTTTATAAATAACAAGCATGTTGTAACAATAACGCCCAGAGATCCTTTCTCGACTCCCTGCGAGAAAGCAATCCCGGAGCCATATAACTTAAGTATCCATTTCTAGTTGTTTTAGATCAAGATATAAGTCTGCACGTCCATTACCGTGGACACGGTATTCGAATAAAGATCTTCCCTGCAGGGGTGCACCACGTTTTCCAACACGCTCGATCACTCTGGCCGGACACACCTTTCTGGGGTCAATGCCCGGCCTCGGAAGATCAACACGTCGAGACCCTACCTAGGCTCAGCAGAGAGGTCCCCGCCGGTCTACCTCCTAAGCACTCTGGGGTGTGGGCCCATCGCCCGATGCACTCCGGGTCATTGTGCGACGAGCCGGGACGAGCACCACCTCATACTGGATGGCACTGGCCCGACAGGCCCACGGTGCTGAACTGGACGTCTGACAAAGCTTTGGCTGATACTGCGACGTCGAGGCCATAACTATTGTCACGTGGTGGTTGGTGCGTAAAGGCCAAAGGCCAATTCAGAACAAATATCCAAACCATAGTGTATTATTAGCTCGCGGAGACGAGCAGAGACTCACGATAATGTGACCCTGTCGCCCCGTCTCGAGGAAATATGGCAAGGGAAAGCCCAGCCCACTCGAGGGCTGCCAGACTTCCCGGACGTGCCTCGTAACATCTTGCGGGTGCTCTCCGGGCCTGCTCGACTTTCCCAAAGGTCTCAAGTAATGTCAAGGTAACCTGTGTCCAAACATCAAGGGGAAAACCCAAGGAATCACCCTCGGAGGATTCCACTCGATGTAATCATCAAGGTGAACGTAAGAGGAACCACCCTCGAGGTTCACACTTGAGGGGTTGCACGACAGAGCCGTATCGGGAATGGTGAAGGAGGAAATCACCCTCGATGACCACGACCGAATAGCTACACTACAGAATTAACATCAGGAGTGCGTTATGAAGGATCACCCTCGGCACTCGATAGTAGCTCTGCAGAGTCGAACAACTAAAGTGGCGTGATGTGATGTGCGGTGTTGGGCTCTGGTCGTCGATCATGTAGCTCGAGTCGTCGATGATGAAGCAGGGGCAACAAGGACAAGTGGGGGTCACTGATGGATCACTAACCAACCTATACTAAGAAGTTTAGGATAAGCATGTAGGTAACAAAAGCAGGTACAAAAGCAGGCTATGCATCAGAATAGGAGCAAACAATAACAGTAGCAAAATCTAATGCAAGCATGAGAGTATAGAATGGGCGATATCGGGATGATCAAAGGGGGGGCTTGCCTGGTTGCTCAGACAAGAAGAAGGGGGGTCGTCGTCGACGTAGTCGATCACAGCGGCATCAGCGGCAGTCTCGGGGTCTACCGGAGAGAAGAGGGGGAAGAAACAGTAAATACAAGCGTATAGTTGCAACACTAAGCATGACATGACGATATGGGGTGTTAGGCGTGTTCTACCGCGGTGCTACACGATACCGGCGAAGGGGGAAACATCCGGGAAAGTTTTCCCGGTTCCGGATGTCTGCCAGACAGATGAACCGAAGGGGAAAAGTTCAACGTTTGCTATGATAGGTACGTGTGGCGGACGAACGGACAGCGTGTTCGGATTCGTCTCGTCGTTCTGAGCAACTTTCATGTATAAAACTTTTTCATCCGAGCTACGGTTTAATTTTTATTAATTTTTAAAGTTTTATTAATATTCTGAATTATTATTAATTCGAAATAAAAGGTAAATTGCTAGGTGCACCCGGTGCAGTGCACCCAGCAGTGCACAAGAGGATGACAGTGGGTCCAGGGGGTCCCAGTTAACGAGTCAACGTTGACGGGTCAACAGGGGGGTGGGGCCCCCTGTCATACTCACATCAGTTAATTAGCATTTTAATTAGACTTAAATAGTAACTAAAACAGGATTAACTAATTTAATTAGTTAATTATATTAATTATTATTATTATTGAAACCATTCTCTCTTTTTTTAAGGAAAAGGGGTTGTGGGGCCCCGCTGTCAAAGGCCCTATGGCCTTAGCGGGCGACGGACTACGGGCTGGTGGGCGCGACCGGTGCCCAAAGACGGGAGGGCGGCTGGTGCCCCGAACAGCGCCGGCAGCGGCGGAAGCCACTGGCAGCCGGAGGCGGCCGGGGACAGGAAGCAGGGGCGGGGAGTTGCTAGGCAGCGGGAGCGAGGCGGGTCAACAGGCAGGCGTCGGCGACCGAGGTCACCAGGGGCGTCGGCCACGGCGGACCAAGTCACGGCGACCGCGGGAGCAAGGCTCACGACGCGGCGACGGTGGTGCTCAGAATCGGCGCTTCCGCATCAATTTGACGTGCGGCCGGTGGGGATCGGACGCGGGCAGCGCCGCGCATCGACCAGTGCTAATGGCCGCAGCAAGGAAGGTCGGAGTCAGGCTCGGCGTGAGCAACGACGACGGCCGGAGCGGGAGCTCGACGAGCCCAGGGACGGTGGCTACGGTGACGTGGTCGGGGGCGCGGACGCGCGCGCGGAGGCGCGGCCGGATCCGGTGATGGGAGAGGGAGGGTAAGGGGAAGAGGGCTCACGAGGCCCTGTAGATGTGCTAGAGTGAGCTCGGGGATGCGTCGGAGCTCGGGGCGGCGGTGGTCGACGACAGGGATGGCAGAGGCGGGTGACGCCAGGGGCGGCGCGGAGCCATATCGGGTTGAGGCAGTGGCGTCTGGGGTGTCGCGACGAGGGAGAGCTTCATGGAGGAGGGCGAGGCGTCCGTCGGGGACGAACGGCGTCGGCGCCACCGTTGCAGAGACGAGGGCCGTCGGGCGGAGGTGAGGGGGATTTCCCGATCCAGATCGAGAGAGCGAGAGGGTGAGGTGGATCGGGGGAGTGGGGTGTAGCGGTTTAGGTCACGAGAGTGGGAGGGGATATGGAGGCGACGGGTGGGCCTGGTGGGCCGGCCAGCTTGGTTGGCCCAAGTGGAAGGCTGACTGGGTGGGCCATCGGCCCGATTGAGGGGGGGCTTTTCTCCATTTTTTTAGTTTCTTTTTTTTAATATGCTTTAAAAAGATTAGGGCATTAAACCACTCTGCAAAAATGTTGGTTCACCACCAATATTAAGAAGTGCATATTTGTCACATGATCAACATTTTAGTTTTTGTTTTGACAAAGTTTGAATTTTGACTTTAAACTCGATTTTGAATTTGAGTTTGAACTAATATTTGGATCAAGTGAGGATTACTAACATTAATCGTGGTGACGTGGCAACTTTTGCTGAGGATTACTGTAGCTCAATTTTCCGGGCGTCACAACCAAGCTCGCAGAAGATGACGTAAAACTGAAGAAGAAACTGGCTGGTCTGGAATGTACAATCAGTACGACGAAGCAAGAAAGAATCAATCACAGGCAACAGATGAAAGCAAGAGACAAGAAGGAACTAGCATGTGTAATTGTGGTTGTCGCATTAGCCATGTTCTATGCGCTGTTTGCAATGATGATTAGGGGTTTTGTTTGACAGTATTGCTAAAGCACATCTAGATGTGCTCTAAGTAATGCACATCTAGGTCTTATATATGCCATTGATGTTACACGAAGATTCGTGCAGATATTTTTCTTTGTCTTTTTCTTTTCCTTTCTAGTTTGGTTATTACTGGCTTTATCAATAAGAAGAGCTCAGTGTATTGCTTGCCAACTGTCCTACTCCGTTCATACCGGTACCGGTGCATAACCCCAAAACTCGTTCCTTGTTTTTGTCCTGAAAAAAGGAAACTAGCCAAATAGCCAATAGGAGTCCTGCACAACCCCGGGAATTTGGAGCGCCTGGGTACAAATAATCACGGTTGATTATATCAGCGATTAGATAATACGTCAACCCCCGCTTCAATCCCCGCTTCAATTGGCAGTTCCTCTTCTCTGCATACCTCTCTTAAGTGTCCACCATCTTCATCGTCCCCGGCAGGCCGCGCTACACACTGGCACACACTCTTCAGCCATGTCGAGCGGTAGCGAGGACGATAGTTCGGCTAGCAGTCTGGCGGTCGATGATAGGTCAACATCGGAATCATCCCGCTCGTCTTCCATGAGTCCAGCGTCGAGCCCAGACCTTGATTATATCTGGTTCATGGAAGGGACGCCGCCTCCGGAGTCGTCAGACGACAACCAGAGGGACGAGGAGCCGTCGGAGGATGAAGAAGAGGACGACGATGATGATGAGGAGGAATGGTCGAACGAGGAGGAGGAGGACGACGACATCAACGACGATGATGATGGCGGTGGCGATGAAAAGCCAACGGTCAGCGGCAAGAAGCGTCCTCGCCAAGACGAAGAAAGACTAAATTAAGCAGACTGTATATATCTCTATTTATCCTGTCAATCTCATCGCAGACGGTTAGTAATATGTATTCGACAGAGATCTTCTACATTATAGCCAACAGGTTGGTTTGTTGAACTGTGTGCCCTAACGAGCACACAATTCACAAAAAATTATGTATGGGCTGTCTATAATGATCGCACACAATTCTGATTACCGACCTGTTTGCCGGGTATCACACACATCTTGTTATGCCAAATCGTTTGTGTTCACCTCACTCATCGCAAACGGTTCATCGGAGTGAACTACATGCCGTATATCGTACACACCTTGATATGGCTGCCCGTTTCTGTTGTCCTGTCTCATCGCAAACAGTTTGTACAGATCAACCATATGACCCTAACCGCACACGCAACTAAAATCTGAACCGTGTTTGATCTATCATTCATCGCAAACGTTTTGCATCATTTCTGACGGTTTTCATACAGCACCGTTTGTGATTATTGCATCGCACATAGTTTCTCGAAGGCTCTCTGATCGTAGTGTCACGTTAGCAGCATCCTGCAGCAGTGCTAGTTGAACTAGTTTATTTTTAGTGAGAACTAGTTTATTTTTATTTATAGTAAGCTCTTAGTTGAACTAGTTGAATAATAGAGTAGTTTATTTTTTGTAAGAAACTTTAGGTATATGAGATTTGATAATCTAATTAAAATTTTACTATAGAACTAGTTTTTTTTAGTAAGAAAAATAATAGAACTTGTTTATTTTTAGGTGTATTTAGTCGAATTCTAGGTTGATTCATTTTGTAGTGGACATGTCATATTTTGAACATGTCACATTTGTTGTTATTTTTTTAGTTAAAGCAATTATTCCCACATCATCTTTGATGATGCATATCCCGCATCCTCGTCATCGACTCAGTGGAGGAGGCCTGCTTGATCAGAGGGGCCATGTCCGGGACTGGGCTCCGCCGGGCTGGTACTAGGAGGTGCTACCTTCCGGGGGCGCAGCTTGGTGAGGAGCCAGCTCGTCGTTGACCCAAACCTTCTTTGGTGGCGGCCGCGTGGGCCAGTGACGTTGCGGAGGCTTGAGGACCCCGTGGAGGTGGTACGTCCCCATGTCAGCGAGGAGGAGGAGCACGTCCATCGCTACACGGTTGCGTTGGAGGGCAGGTTCGACAATACCTAGCAGGTTCTTCAGGGATCTCATTGGAGCTATGATCCTGTGATGGTTCCTTCTCTTTGGGTATCCACCGCCCGTGCCGATACCCGTCGTTCACTAGGGTTTTAGCTGTATTAGTGATGTTATATGTATGATACTATTCGAGATGTAATAGTGATAATATTCTACGATGTACGGACTCAAGAGATGATTTAGTTTTGCTTATTGAATGCATGCTAATTTGAATACTAGTTTATTTTACAATTTATTTTTGCTTATTGAATGTTCAAATTGGAGAACTACTCCTATTTTGAATGCTCAAATTGGAGAGCACTATGCAAGGCGTATGCATTTGATTAGTTGATAGCTTATAGGGTTTTTGTTTTTGCATAAATCAAGGAGCCCCTCCATCATCCCCGGCACCGACCCCCTCCGACCTCGAGGTGAGACCAGCCAAGTCTCCATGTCAATATGAGTCCTATAAGATATTTTGAAATGGTTCTGTTCATATTTTCAACCATAGAAATGCAATGACCATCAAGTTTGAATGCTCATATGATGTAGATATAAACATGTATATCTTATGTTGCTCAAATAGGATATGTGCTTGCCCAAGTGGTCGGCCATGTTTGCAGGTAAATCCTCCGAGTGGCCTATATTTTGCCGGAGTGTTGATTAATTTCCGTTCCGGCAAATTTTAGGCGCTCAATATGTCCTTTTTTTAGCAAAGATCATGCCGAATTTTTCCGTGAATTTTGGCATGACTTGTGCTAGAATATGTAGGAAATATCGAGTGGCCTGGATTTGCTAGAAAGATAATTAAACAACATTCCAGGTTGAATTTAAGTCTGTCGAGGCTCCATACATGATAGTCAACAAATGAGTGAGGGAGAAAGTCTGCACCATATATGAGAGAAGAAGAATCCCGACTGTTGTCGTGCGGGTCATTTTTCCTTCTTCTCCTTGTGCTAGACCTTTGTTATGCACTAGGGGAAGGAGGAATAACGACCATCACCGACGGTCAAAAAATCAGTGAGGGAGTGTGTCCACCATATATGAGAGAGGACGAAGAATCCCGACTGTTGTCGTGGGGTCGCTTCTCCTTTGTTCCCCTGTGCTAGACATTTTAGTGTATTGCATTGGGGACGAAAGGAGGAGGGACCATCACCAACGGTTGAATGTATGCACCACGTGAGCTGAGAGTTTTCAAGAAAAGACTCGACAGACCAAAAGTCAACCCGTGATGAATAATAATGATCTAATTTATTTTTTGTAGTACATATATTTAATTGTGCAAGTTTAATATTTGAATTATGAACATAGGAAATGTCGTCGATGTCGTCGTCGGACGACGAAAGTCTCCCGGCGGAGTGCGACTGGTGCGGCGATGATGTCTACTACACAACCTTCTTCTTGTAGACGTCGTGCAGAGGTTTCTAGGACAGTAGCAAATTTCCCTCAAGTGGATGACCTAAAGTTTACAATCCGTGGGAGGCGTAGGATGAAGATGGTCTCTCTCAAACAACCCTGCAACCAAATAACAAAGAGTCTCTTGTGTCCCCAACACACCCAATACAATGGTAAATTGTATAGGTGCACTAGTTCGGCGAAGAGATGGTGATACAAGTGCAATATGGATGATAGATATGAGTATTGTAATATGAAAATATAAAAACAGCAAGGTAACAAGTGGTAAAAGTGAGCGTAAACGGTATTGCAATGCTAGAAAACAAGGCCTAGGGTTCATACTTTCACTAGTGCAAGTTCTCTCAACAATAATAACATAAGTGGATCATAAAAGTATCCCTCAACATGCAACAAAGAGTCACTCCAAAGTCACTAATAGCGGAGAACAAACGAAGAGATTACTGTAGGGTACGAAACCACCTCAAAGTTATCCTTTCTGATCAATCTATTCAAGAGTCCGTAGTAAAATAACACGAAGCTATTCTTTCCATTCGATCTATCATAGAGTTCGTACCAGAATAACACCTTAAGACACAAATCAACCAAAACCCTAATGTCACCTAGATACTCCAATGTCACCTCAAGTATCCATGGGTATGATTATACGATATGGATCACACAATCTCAGATTCATCTATTCAACCAACACAAAGAACTTCAAAGAGTGCCCCAAAGTTTCTACCAGAGAGTCAAGACGAAAACGTGTGCCAACCCCTATGCATAAGTTCACGAGGTCACGGAACCCGCAAGTTGATCACCAAAACGTACATCAAGTGAATCACGTGATATCACATTGTCACCACAGATAAGCACATGAAAGACATACATCAAGTGTTCTCAAATCCTTAAAGACTCAATCCGACAAGATAACTTCAAAGGGAAAAGTCAATCCATTACAAGAGAGTAGAGGGGGAGAAACATCATAAGATCCAACTATAATAGCAAAGCTCGCGATACATCAAGATCGTACCACCTCAAGAACACGAGAGAGAGAGAGAGAGAGAGAGAGAGAGAGAGATCAAACACATAGCTACTGGTACATACCCTCAGCCCCGAGGGTGAACTACTCCCTCCTCGTCATGGAGAGCGCCGAGATGATGAAGATGGCCACCGGTGATGGATCCCCTCTGGCAGGGGTGCCTAACAGGTCCCGATTGGTTTTGGTGGCTCTGAGAGGCTTGCGGCATGAACTCCCGATCTATTGTGTTCCCGATGTTTTTAGGGTATATGGACATATATAGGCGAAAGAAGTCGGTCAGGGGAGCCACGAGGGGCCCACGAGGGTGGGGGCGCGCCCAGGGGGTAGGGCGCGCATCCCTGCCTCGTGGCTACCTCGAAGCTTCCCTGACATCTACTCCAAGTCTCCTGGATTGCTTCCGCTCAAAAAATAACTCTCCTGAAGGTTTCATTCCTTTTGGATTCCGTTTGATATTCCTTTTCTTCGAAACATTGAAATAGGAAAGAAAACAACAATTTGGGATGGGCCTCCGGTTAATAGATTAGTCCCAAAAACAATATAAAAATGTTTAGTAAAGCCCATAAACATCCAAAACAGATAATATAGTAGCATGAATACTTCATAAATTATAGATACGTTGGAGACGTATCAGCATCCCCTAGCTTAATTCCTACTCGTCCTCGAGTAGGTAAATGATAAAAGAAATAATTAATGAAGTGTGAATGCTAGCAGGTGCACAAGTTTGATCAATGATAATTTCAATCTCCTTTTCTAGCATCATTATATATCATAACAGTAGCTCAACTCATAAAACTTTTCATGATCAAGTAACAAGCTATTCACATGTTAAAGTATAGATCATAAACTTTCTTGAAAACTAACAAACCGTGTTATTAGTCATCAAACAATTGCAATTCATCTTATTTTCAGGAAGGGTCTATGTCAGAGCTTTGATTCAAGAAACTTCACATACTCAACTATCATTTAGTCTTTCACAATTGCTAGCACTCATGTGATATTTATGGGTTCAAAGCTTTAATCGGACACAGAGAAAGATAGGGGCTTATAGATTCGCCTCCCAACCTTTTACCTCAAGGGTAATGTCAACAATAATAGTTCATGATGCCTTACATCCAATTGGATATATATATATATATATATATATATATATATATATATATGTATCAGGATCTTTCCAACACAATGTGCTTGCCAAAGGGTAAAATGTAAAAAGGAAAGGCAAAGATCACCATGACTCTTGCATAAAGTATAAGACACGAATAAAAGATAGGCCCTTCTCGGAGGGAAGCAGAGGTTGTCATGCGCTTTTATAGTTGGATGCACAAAATCTTAATGCGAAAGAATGTCACTTTATATTGCCACTTGTGATAGGGCCTTTATTATGCAGTCCGTCGCTTTTATTGCTTCCATATCACAAGATCGTATAAAGCTTATTTTCTCCACATTAATAGATCATACATATTTAGAGAGCAATTTTTATTGCATGCACCGATGACAACTTACTTGAAGGATCTTACTCAATCCATGGCAATACTGGTTTAAGGGATGTTTGGAAGCACAAGTAGTATCTCTACTTGGTGCAAGGAATTTGGCTAGCATGAGGGGGAAAGGCAAGCTCAGCATGTTGAATGATCCATGACAATATACTTTATTTCAGATATAAGAAAACATAACCCATTACGTTGTATTCTGTGTCCAACATCAACCTTTTAACATGTCATATTTTAATGAGTGCTCACAATTACAAAATATGTCCAAGATAGTATATTTATATGTGAAATCTCTCTTCCTTCAATATTCTTTCATGAATTGTTCAAGTGACCAATACAATGTTTTCTAACCTTCAATAAATTTACCACCTCTACTTCTTATATGTGAAGTCATTACTCCCCATGGGATAAGCATATGAAACATATATAATTTCATATTTATGATATTCAAATCATTCAACTATTTACTCATATGATATAAGTGAAGCACACGAGTAAATGACAAACAACTTCAAAAAGATATAAGTGAAGATCAATGGGTAGTTGAATAATTATTTAGCTATGTGAAGACTCTCCCATTTAATAACTTCAGATCTTGATATTTTATTCAAACAACAAGCAAAACAAAATAAAATTATGTTCTAAGAATGGCAAATATCACGTGAAGAAGCAAAAACTTAGGATCAACCAAAACTAACCGATAGTTGTTGAAGAAGAAAGGTGGGATGCCAACCGGGGAATCCCCAAGCTTAGACGCTTGAGACTTCTTGAAATATTATCTTGGGATGCCTTGGGCATCCCCAAGCTTGAGCTTTTGTGTCTCCTTAATTCTTCTCATATCACGGTCTCCCTAAATCTCAAAAGCTTCATCCACACAAAACTCAACAAGGACTCGTGAGATAAGTTAGTATAAACCAATGCAAAAACCTTATCATACTCTACTATAGCAAATCACTAAAATTATTATTAAACATTGCCTACTAAATGCCTCTGCATATTTAATAGTCCTATCCTCAAATAGAATCATTAAACAAGCAAACATATGTAAACAATGGAAACATAACAGCAATCTGCCTAAACAGGACAGTCTGTAAAGAATGCAGCAAGATCCATACTTCCCTAGCTACAAAAATTCTGAAAGAAAATTCCCACTGTAGTAAATTTATCAGAGCTTATTATGAAAAAGTTTTCAACATTTTATCACATTCTGGCTTTTCTAGGGAATTTTTGCAACAGCGGTAAACTTTCTGTTTTCAGCAACATGTAGACTTGTAAAATAAGCATAGTAAAGGCTATCAATGCCACTTTTATCGAAATAAAAAATGCAAAACATTGTTCTAGATAACATCAAGCAAATCCTAACAAAATAAATTGACGCACCAAGCAAAACACATATCATGTGGTGAATAAAAATATAGCTCCAAGTAAAGTTACGATGAACGAAGACGAAAGAGGGGATGCCTTCCGGGGCATCCCCAAGCTTAGGTTCTTGGTTGTCCTTGAATATTGCATTGGGGTGCCTTGGGCATCCCAAATCTTAGGCTCTTTGCCACTCCTTATTCCATAGTCCATCAAATCTTTACCCAAAACTTGAAACCTTCACAACACAAAACTTAACAGAAAACTCGTAAGCTCCGTTAGTATAAGAAAATAAATCACCACTTAGGTATTGTTACGAACTCATTCTAAATTCATATTGGTGTAATATCTACTGTATTACAACTTATCCATGGTTCATACCCTCCGATACTACTCATAGATTCATCAAAATAAGTAAACAACACAATGAAAACAGAATCTGTCAAAAACAGAACAGTCTCTAGTAATCTGTATCAAATGTATACTTATGGAATTCCACAAATTCTTAAATAAAATGGTGGACCTGAGGAATTTTTCTATTAATCATCTACAAAAAGGAATCAACCTAAAATCACTTTCCAGTAAAAAATGGCAGCTAATCTCGTGAGCGCTAAAGTTTCTATTTTTTTACAGCAAGATCATAAAGACTTCACCCAAGTCTTCCCAAAGATTCTACTTGGCACAAACACTAATTAAAACATAAAACCACATCTAACCAGAGGATAGATAGATTATTCATTGCTAAACATGAGCAAAAATCAAGGAACTAAAATAAAATTGGGTTGCCTCCCAACGAGCGTTATCGTTTAACGCCCCTAGCTGGGCATGATGATTTCAATGATGCTCACATAAAAGATAAGAATTGAAATATAAAGAGAGCATCATGAAGAATATGACCATCACATTTAAGTCTAACCCACTTCCTATGCATAGGGATTTTGTGAGCAAACAACTTGTGGGAACAATAATCAACTAGCATAGGAAGGCAAAACAAGCATAACTTTAAAACTTTAAGCACATAGAGAGGAAACTTGATATTATTGCAATTCCTACAAGCATATGTTCCTCCCTCGTAATAATTTTCAGAAGCATAATGAATGGATTCAACAATATAACCAGCACCTAAAGCATTATTTGCATGATCTACAAGCATAGAATTTTTATTACTCTCCACATAAGCAATTTTCTTCTCATTCGGAATAGTGAGAGTATCATAAGAAACTCGAATACTATAAATTGTTTCCACATTAAAAGAGTAATGTTCAAAAAAGGGTAATCATAATCATGACAAGTTTTATAAATATAATCATAACTACTCTTTATAGCATAAGTATCATCACAATAATCATCATAGGTAGCAACTTTGTTCTCATCATAATCGATTGAAACCTCTTCCAAGATAGTGGAATCATTACTAAATAAAGTCATGACCTCTCCAAATCCACTTTCATAATTGTCACAATAAGATTCAACATCGTCCAAAATAGTGGGATCATCACTTCCTAAAGTTGACACTCTTCCAAACCCACTTTCATCAATATAATCATCATAATTAGGAGGCATGCTATCATCATAACAAATTTGCATATCAAAACTTGGGAGGCTAGAAATATCATCTTCATTAAACATAACATCCCCAAGCTTGGGACAAACATTAATTTCAGCAAATATATTCTCAAACATGTCATTCTCATCAAACATAGCATCCCCAAGCGTGGGCCTTTTCATATCATAAGCATAATCACTCTCATCATTAATAGTATGGATAGCACCAATAGTATAGCAATTATCATCATCACAATGAATAATAGGAGAAACATCATTTGGGAGGGATACCTTTTCACCTTTGCTTCTCCGTCTTTTCTTTTTCTTCTTCACATTATGTGTGGGTTTAGTCCTATTTTTTGAGCTCCTTATTAATGAGATTGGTTGAATAGAAGGCTCCTCCTCGTTACCTGATTCATCATAAGAAATAATAGGAGGATATTGGGAAGTCTCTTCCCTTTCATTAGTATTCTCTTCATCTTCTATTGTTTTCTTTTCTTTATGAAATTGACAATATAAGGATTTTCAATGCAATTCACCGCACAATACATAAAAATTTCTTCTAGATCAAAATCAAGAACTTTATCAAGGACAAATTCTGGAAGATCCTTAGTTATACGTTTCATTTCTTCATAACCCAAAAGCAAACTAAGTTCATTATAATGTGCAAGGGAACTCAAGTCACCACAATTTTTAGACACGATACGATCATGAAACAATTTGCATTGGGTATTGAAATGATCACGTTCATTGCAAAGTTCACAAGGACGGCAAACAAAGTTTAAATTTTTAGCACAAACATCTAGCCTTTCTTGCAACCATTTAGTTTCCAAATACTTATGCCTCTTGCAAAATCTATTTTCCCTATTTGGTGTGTACTCGCTGTTGCGGAACGTAGCAGAAATTCAAAATTTTCCTACGTGTCACCAAGATCTATCCATGGAGAGACTAGCAACGAGGGGAAGGAGAGTGCATCTACATACCCTTGTAGATCGCTAAGCGGAAGCATTCATGAGAACGGGGTTGAAGTAGTCGTACTCGTCGTGATCCAAATAACCGGAGATCCTAGTGCCGAACGGACGGCACCTCCGCGTTCAACACACGTACAGCCCGGTGACGTCTCCCACGCCTTGATCCAGCAAGGAGAGAGGGAGAGGTTGAGGAAGACTTCATCCAGCAGCAGCACAACAGCGTGGTGGTGGTGGAGGAGTGTGTCAATATTGCAGGGCTTCGCCAAGCATCACAAGAGAGGAGGAGGAGGAAGAAGAGACGCAGGGCTGCACCAACGAGAGATCGAATCGCGTGTATTGGGCAGCCCCTAGGCCTCATATATATAGGGGAAGGGGAGGAGGGTGCGCCCCCTCTAGGGTTCCCACCCCTAGAGGGGCAGCAGCCCCCAAAACCCATCTATGGGTGGCGGTCACAAGGGGGAGAGAGGGGGGCGCCCACTAGATGGGCCTTAGGGCCCATCTGCCTAGGGTTTGCCCCTTCCCCACTTCCCCGCGCTTTGGGCCCTGTGGGCGCACCAGCCCACCGGGCTGGTCCCTCCAACACTTGGCCCACGCAGCCTTCGGGGTAGGTGGCCCCACTTGGTGGACCCGGACCCTCCCGTGGTCCCAGACATTACCGATATAGCCCAAACTTTTCCGGTGACCAAAACATGACTTCCCATATATAAATATTTACCTCCGGACCATTCCGAACTCCTCGTGACATCCGGGATCTCATCCGGACTCGAACAACATTCGTAACCACATACAAACTTCCTTTATAACCCTAGCGCCATCGAACCTTATGTGTAGACCCTACGGGTTCGGGAACCATGCGCATATGACCGAGACGTTCTCCGTCAATAACCAACAGCGGATCTGGATACCCATGTTGGCTCCCACATGTTCCACGATGATCTCATCGGATGAACCACGATGTCAAGGACTCAATCGATCTCGTATACAATTCCCTTTGTCTAGCGGTATTATACTTGCCCGAGATTCGATCGTCGGTATACCGATACCTTGTTCAATCTCGTTACGGCAAGTCTCTTTACTCGTTCCGTAACACATCATCCCGTGATCAACCCCTTGGTCACATTGTGCACATTATGATGATGTCCTACCGAGTGGGCCCAGAGATACCTCTCCGCTTACACGGAGTGACAAATCCAGTCTCGATTCGTGCCAACCCAACAGACACTTTCGGAGATACCGTAGTGCACCTTTATAGTCACCCGATTCGTTGTGGACGTTTGGTACACCCAAAGCATTCCTACGGTATCCGGAGTTGCACAATCTCATGGTCTAAGGAAAAGATACTTGACATTAGAAAAGCTTTAGCATACGAACTACGATCTTTGTGCTAGGCTTAGAATTGGGTCTTGTCCATCACATCATTCTACTAATGATGTGATCCCGTTATCAATGACATCCAATGTCCATGGTTAGGAAACCGTAACCATCTATTGATCAACGAGCTAGCCAATAGAGGTTTGCTAGGGACATGGTGTTGTCTATGTATCCACACATGTATCTGAGTTTCCTATCAATACAATTATAGCATGGATAATAAACGATCATCATGAACAAGGAAATATAATAATAACTAATTTATTATTGCCTCTAGGGCATATTTCCAACAGTCTCCCACTTGCACTAGAGTCAATAATCTAGTTCACATCGCCATGTGATCAACAGTGATAGGTCACATCGCCATGTGACCAACATCCAAAGAGTCTACTAGTGTCTTAAACTAGTTCACATCATCATGTGATTAAGACTCAATGTGTTCTGAGGTTTGATCATGTTTTGCTTGTGGGAGAGGTTTTAGTCAACGCGTCTGAACCTTTCAGATCCGTGTGTACTTTGCAATTCTCTATGTCATATTGTAAATGCTGCTTCCACGCTCCACTTGAAGCTTATTCCTAATGGTTGCTCCACTATACGTATCTGGTTTGCTACTCAGAGTCACTCGGATAGGTGTTAAAGCTTGCATCGACGTAACCCCTTACGCCGAACTCTTTACTACCTCCATAATCGAGAAACATGTCCTTATTTACTCCAAGGACAATTATTGACCGCTGTCCAATGATCCATTCCTGGATCATTCGTGTACCCCTTGACTGACTCATGGCAAGGCACACTTCCGGTGCGGTGCACAGCATAGCATACTATAGAGCCTATGTCGAAGCATAGGGACGACCTTCGTCCTTTCTCTCTTTTCTCTGTCGTGGTCGAGCTTTAAGTCTTAACTTCATACCTTACATCTCGTGCAAGAACTCCTTCTTTGATCGATCCATCTTGAACACCTTCAAGATTATGTCAAGGTATGTGCTCATTTGAAAGTACCATTAAGCGTTTTGATCTATCCTCATAGATCTTGATGCTCAATGTTCAAGTAGCTTAATCCAGGTTTTCTATTGAAAACATCTTCAAATAACCCTATATGCTTTCCAGAAATTCTACATCATTTCGATCATCAAGATGTCAACAACATATACTCATCGAAATTCTATAGTGCTCCCACTCACTTCTTTGGAAATAAAAGTTTCTCATAAACTTTGTATAAACCCGAAATCTTTGATCATCTCATCAAAGCGCACATTCCAACTCCGAGATGCTTACTCCAGTCCTTAGAAGGATCGCTGGAGCCAAAGATACCTTTTAGCATCCTTAGGATCGACAAAAACTTGCTGATTGTATCACATACAACCTTTCCTTACGTAGACTGGTAAGGAAACCCGTTTTGACATCCATCTGTCAGATTTCATAAATGCAGCTAATGCTAACATGATTCTGACGAACTTAAGCATCGCTACGGATGAGAAAATCTCATCGTAGACAACTCCTTGAACTTGTGAAAAACTCTTCTCCACAAGTCGAGCTTCATAGACGGTGACATTACCGTCCACGTCCGTCTTCTGCTTAAAGATCCATTTATCTCAATGGCTTGCCTATCATCGGGCAAGTCCACCAAAGTCCATGCTTTGTTCTGATACATGGATCCTATCTCGGATTTCATGGCTTCTAACCATTTGTCGGAATTTGGGCCCACCATCGCTTCTCCATAGCTCGTAGGTTCATTGTTGTCTAGCAACATGACCTTCAAGACAGGATCACCGTACCACTCTGAAGCAGTCCGCATTCTTGTCACCCTATGAGGTACGGTAGTGACTTGATCCAAAACTTCATGATCACTATCATAAGCTTCGACTTCAATTGGTGTAGGTGCCACAGGAACAACTTCCTGTGCCCTGCTACACACTTGTTGAAGTGACGGTTCAATAACCTCATCAAGTCTCCACCATCCTCCCACTCAACTTTTCGAGACGAACTTTTCCTCGAGAAAGGACCCGATTCAAGAAACAATCCCTATTTCTTTCGGATCTGAATTAGGAGGTATACCCAACTGTTTTGGGTGTCCTATGAAGATGCATTTTATCCGCTTTGGGTTCGAGCTTATCAACCGGAAACTTTTCCACATAAGCGTCACAGCCCCAAACCTTTAAGAAATGACAACTAGGTTTCTCCAAACGGTGTCGTCTCAACGGAACTACGTGGTGCCCTTTTAAAGTGAGTGCGGTTGTCTCTAATGCCTAACCCATAAACTATTGTGGTAATTCGATAAGAGACATCATGGTATGCATCATATCCAATAGGATGCAGTTATGATGTTCGGACACACCATCACACTATGGTGTTCCAGGCTGTATTAGTTGTGAAACAATTTCCACAATGTCTTAATTCTGTGCCAAACTCGTAATTCAGATATTCATCTCTATGATCATATCATAGATATTTTATCCCTTGTCACGACGATCTTTCAACTTCACCCTGAAATTACTTGAACCTTTCAATAATTCAGACTTGTGTTTCATCTACTCAATCATCTCGTGAAGTAAGAACATAACGATATTCATTTGATGTCAAAGCACTCATTGGACTGCACACATCAAAATGTGTTACTTCCAACAAGTTGCTATCTTGTTCCATCTTACTGAAACGAGGCTTTTCAGTCATCTTGCCCATGTGTTATGTTTTGCATATCTCAAGTGATTCAAAATCAAGTGAGTCCAAATGATCCATCTGCATGGAGTTTCTTCACGCAGATACACCAATAGACATGGTTCGCATGTCTCAAACTTTTCAAAACGAGTGAGTCCAAAGATCCATCAACATGGAGCTTCTTCATGCTTTTACACCAATATGACTTACATGGCAGTGCCACAAGTAAGTGGTACTATCATTACTATCTTATATCCTTTTGGCATGAAAATGTGTATCACTACGATCGAGGTTCAATAAACCATTAATTTAGGTGCAAGACCATCGAAGGTATTATTCAAATAAATAGAGTAACCATTATTCTCCTTAAATGAATAACCGTATTGCGATAGACATAATCCAATCCTGTCTATGCTCAACACAAACACCAAATGACAATAATTATGGTTTAATACTAATCTTGATGGTAGAAGGAGCGTGCGATGTTTGATCACATCAAAATTGGAAACACTTCCAACACATATCGTCAGCTCTCCTTTAGCTAGTCTCCGTTTATTCCGTAGCCTTTTATTTCGAGTTACTAACACTTAGCAACCGAACCGGTATCTAATACCCTGGTGCTACTAGGAGTACTAGTAAAATACACAATAACTTAATGTATATCCAATATACTTCTATCGACCTTGCCAGCCTTCTTATCTACCAAGTATCTAGGGTAATTCTGCTCCAGTGGCTGTTCCCCTTATTGCAGAAGCACTTAGTCTCGGGTTTGGGTTCAACCTTGGGTTTCTTAATTAAAGCAGCAGGTGATTTGCTGTTTCATGAAGTATCGCTTCTTGTCCTTGCCCTTCTTGAAACTAGTGGTTTCACCAACCATCAACAATTGATGCTCCTTCTTGATTTCTACTTTCGCGGTGTCAAACATCGTGAATACCTCAAGGATCATCATATCTATCCCTGATATGTTATAGTTCATCACGAGGCTCTAGCAGCTTGGTGGCAATGACTTTGGAGAAACATCACTATCTCATCTGGAAGATTAACTCCCACTCGATTCAAGTGATTGTTGCACTCAGACAATCTGAGCACAAGCTCAACGATTGAGCTTTTCTCCCTTAGTTTGTAGGCTAAGAAAATCGTCGGAGGTCTCATACCTCTCGACATGGGCACGAGCCTGAAATCCTAATTTCAGCCCTCGAAACATCTCATTTGTTCCGCGACGTTTTGAAAACGTCTTTGGTGCCTCAACTCTAAACCGTTTAACTGAACTATCACGTAGTTATCAAAACGTGTATGTCCGATGTTCGCAACATCCACAAACGACGTTTGGGGTTCAGCACATCGAGCGGTGCATTAAGGACATAAGCTTTCTACTGTCCGCATCATCGCTACTTTCAACTTTCAACTATATTTTCTCTAGGAACATATCTAAACAAGTGGAACTAAAGCGCGAGCCATTTACATAATTTGCAAAAGGTCTTTTGACTATGTTCAGGATAATTAAGTTCATCTTATGAACTCCCACTCAGATAGACATCCTCGGTCATCTAAGTGACATGATCCGAGTCAACTAGGCCGTGTCCGATCATCACGTGAGACGGACTAGTCATCATCGGTGAACATCTTCATGTTGATCATATCTACTATACGACTCATGCTCGACCTTTCGGTCTCGTGTTCCGAGGCCATGTCTGTACATGCTAGGCTCATCAAGTTAACCCTAAGTGTTTGGCGTGTGTAAATCTGTCTTACACCCGCTGTATGTGAACGTAAGAATCCATCACACCCGATCATCACGTGGTGCTTAGAAGCGAACTTTAGCAACGGTGCACGCAGTTAGGGAGAACACTTCTTGAAATTGTTGTAAGGATCATCTTATTTACTACCGTCGTTCTAAGTAAACAAGATGCATAAACATAATAAACATCACATGCAATTATATAGTAGTGACATGATATGGCCAATATTATATAGCTCCATTGATCTCCATCTTCGGGGCTCCATGATCATCATTGTCACCGGCATGACACCATGATCTCCATCATCATGATCTCCATCATTGTGTCTTCATGAAGTTGTCTCGCCAACTATTACTTCTACTACTATGGCTACCGGTTAGCAATAAAGTAAAGTAATTACATGGCGTTGTTTAATGACACGCAGGTCATACAATAAATAAAGACAACTCCTATGGCTCCTGCCGATTGTCATACTCATCGACATGCAAGTCGTGAATCCTGTTACAAGAACATGATCAATCTCATACATCACATATCATTCATCACATTCTTCTTGGCCATATCACATCACATAGCATACCCTGCAAAAACAAGTTAGACGTCCTCTAATTGTTGTTTGCATGTTTTATGTGGCTGCTATGGGTTTCTAGCAAGAACGTTTCTTACCTACGCAAAACCACAACGTGATATGCCAATTGCTATTTACCCTTCATAAGGACCCTTTTCATCGAATCCGTTCCGACTAAAGTGGAGAGGCGGCACCGCTAGCCACCTTATGCACCAAGTGCATGTCATCGGTGGAACCTGTCTCACGAAGAGTACGTAAGGTCGGTCCGGCCGCTTCATCCCACAATACCGTCGAAACAAGATTGGACTAGTAAAGGTAAGCATATTGAACAACATCAACGCCCACAACTACTTTGTGTTCTACTCGTGCAAAGAATCTACGCAATAGACCTAGCTCTGATACCACTGTTGGGGAACGTAGCAGAAATTCAAAATTTTCCTACGTGTCACCAAGATCTATCCATGGAGAGACTAGCAACAAGGGGAAGGAGAGTGCATCTACATACCCTTGTAGATCGCTAAGCGGAAGCGTTCATGAGAACGGGGTTGAAGGAGTCGTACTCGTCGTGATCCAAATCACCGGAGATCCTAGTGCCGAACGGACGGCACCTCCGCGCTCAACACACGTGACAGCCCGGTGACGCCTCCCACGCCTTGATCCAGCAAGGAGAGAGGAGAGGTTGAGGAAGACTCCATCCAGCAGCAGCACAACGGCGTGGTGGTGGTGGAGGCGTGGCAATCTTGCAGGCTTCGCCAAGCATCACAAGAGAGGAGGAGGAAGAAGAGGCAGGGCTGCACCAACGAGAGATCGAATCGCGTGTATTGGGCAGCCCCTAGGCCTCATATATATAGGGAAGGGAGGAGGGTGCGCCCTCTAGGGTTCCCACCCTAGAGGGGCGGCAGCCCCAAAACCCATCTATGGGTGGCGGCCACAAGGGGAGAGAGGGCGCCCACTAGATGGGCCTTAGGGCCCATCTGCCTAGGGTTTGCCCCTTCCCCACTTCCCGCGCCTTGGGCCTGTGGGCGCACCAGCCCACCGGGCTGGTCCTCCAACACTTGGCCCACGCAGCCTTCTGGGGTAGGTGGCCCCACTTGGTGGACCCAGGACCCTCCCGTGGTCCCAGACATTACCGATATAGCCCAAACTTTTCCGGTGACCAAAACATGACTTCCCATATATAAATCTTTACCTCCGGACCATTCCGAACTCCTCGTGACGTCCGGGATCTCATCCAGGACTCAACAACATTCGTAACCACATACAAACTTCCTTTATAACCCTAGCGCCATCGAACCTCAAGTGTGTAGACCCTACGGGTTCGGGAACCATGCGACATGACCGAGACGTTCTCCGTCAATAACCAACAGCGGGATCTGGATACCCATGTTGGCTCCCACATGTTCCACGATGATCTCATAGGATGAACCACGATGTCAAGGACTCAATCGATCTCGTATACAATTCCCTTTGTCTAGCGGTATTATACTTGCCCGAGATTCGATCGTCGGTATACCGATACCTTGTTCAATCTCGTTACGGCAAGTCTCTTTACTCGCTCCGTAACACTTCATCCCGTGATCAACCCCTTGGTCACATTGTGCACATTATGATGATGTCCTACCGAGTGGGCCCAGAGATACCTCTCCGCTTACACGGAGTGACAAATCCGATCTCGATTCGTGCCAACCCAACAGACACTTTCGGAGATACCGTAGTGCACCTTTATAGTCACCCGATTACGTTGTGACGTTTGGTACACCCAAAGCATTCCTACGGTATCCGGGAGTTGCACAATCTCATGGTCTAAGGAAAAGATACTTGACATTAGAAAAGCTTTAGCATACGAACTACGATCTTTGTGCTAGGCTTAGAATTGGGTCTTGTCCATCACATCATTCTACTAATGATGTGATCCCGTTATCAATGACATCCAATGTCCATGGTTAGGAAACCGTAACCATCTATTGATCAACGAGCTAGCCAATAGAGGCTTGCTAGGGACATGGTGTTGTCTATGTATCCACACATGTATCTGAGTTTCCTATCAATACAATTATAGCATGGATAATAAACGATCATCATGAACAAGGAAATATAATAATAACTAATTTATTATTGCCTCTAGGGCATATTTCCAACACTTGCAAGCTCTATGCACTCCACAGAAATTGACATGCTTGTAAGAGATATTTTCATCATGACTAGTGCAATCATCATTAGTACTATGGATATTCAAAGAGTTCATACTAACAACATTGCAATCATGCTCATCATTCCGAGATTTAGTGCCAAATATTCTAATGCATTCTTCTTCTAGCAATTGAGCACAATTATCGGAATCCTTATTTTCATGAAAGATATTAAAAGATGAAGCATATGAGGTACCCTCAATTCCATTTTTTTGTAGTTTTCTTTTATAAACTAAACTAGTGATAAATCAAGAAACTAAAAGATTCGATTGCAAGATCTAAAGATATACCTTCAAGCACTCACCTCCCCGGCAACGGCGCCAGAAAAGAGCTTGATGTCTACTACACAACCTTCTTCTTATAGACGTTGTTGGGCCTCCAAGTGCAGAGGTTTCTAGGACAGTAGCAAATTTCCCTCAAGTGGATGACCTAAAGTTTACAATCCGTGGGAGGCGTAGGATGAAGATGGTCTCTCTCAAACAACCCTGCAACCAAATAACAAAGAGTCTCTTGTGTCCCCAACACACCCAATACAATGGTAAATTGTATAGGTGCACAAGTTCGGCGAAGCGATGATGATACAAGTGCAATATGGATGATAGATATGAGTATTGTAATATGAAAATATAAAAACAGCAAGGTAACAAGTGGTAAAAGTGAGCGTAAACGGTATTGCAATGCTAGGAAACAAGGCCTATGGTTCATACTTTCACTAGTGCAAGTTCTCACAACAATAATAACATAACTGGATTATATTACTATCCCTCAACATGCAACAAAGAGTCACTCCAAAGTCACTAATAGCGAAGAACAAACAAAGAGATTGTCGTTGGGTGTGAAACCACCTCAAAGTTATCCTTTCTGATCAATCTATTCAAGAGTCCGTAGTAAAATAACACGAAGCTATTCTTTCCGTTCGATCTATCATAGAGTTCGTACTAGAATAACACCTTAAGACACAAATCAACCAAAACCCTAATGTCACCTAGATACTCCAATGTCACCTCAAGTATCCATGGGTATGGTTATACGATATGCATCACACAATCTCAGATTCATCTATTCAACCAACACAAAGAACTTCAAAGAGTGCCCCAAAGTTTCTACTGGAGAGTCAAGACGAAAATGTGTGCCAACCCCCATGCATAAGTTCACGAGGTCATGGAACCCGCAAGTTGATCACCAAAACGTACATCAAGTGAATCACGTGATATCCCATTGTCACCATAGATAAGCACATGCAAGACATACATCAAGTGTTCTCAAATCCTTAAAGACTCAATCCGACAAGATAACTTCAAACTGAAAAGTCAATCCATTACAAGAGAGTAGAGGGGGAGAAACATCATAAGATCCAACTATAATAGCAAAGCTCGCGATACATCAAGATCGTACCACCTCAAGAACACGAGAGAGAGAGATCAAACACATAGCTACTGGTACATATCCTCAGCCCCGAGGGTGAACTACTCCCTCCTCGTCATGGAGAGCGACGGGATGATGAAGATGGCCACCGGTGATGGATCCCCCCTCCGACAGGGTGCCGGAACAGGGTCCCGATTGGTTTTTGGTGGCTATAGAGGCTTGCGGCGGCGGAACTCCCAATCTATTGTACTCCCCGATGTTCTTAGTGTATATGGACATATATAGGCGAAAGAAGTCGGTCAGGGGAGCCACGAGGGGCCCACGAGGGTGGGGGCGCGCCCAGGAGGGTAGGGCACGCCTCCCTGCCTTGTGGTAACCTTGAAGCTTCCCTGACGTCTACTCCAAGTCTCCTGGATTGCTTCTGTTCCAAAAATAACTCTCCCGAAGGTTTTCATTCCGTTTGGATTCCGTTTGATATTCCTTTTTTTTCGAAACACTGAAATAGGCAAGAAAACAGCAATTTGGGATGGGCCTCCGGTTAATAGATTAGTCCCAAAAATAATATAAAAGTGTTTAGTAAAGCCCATAAACACCCAAAACAGATAATATAATAGCATGAATACTTAATAAATTATAGATACGTTGGAGACGTATCAGGCGACAACCGGGGTCTGTGCGACGGGCCTCACCTGGTAGAAGGTCGGCGCTTCAGCATTAAGCTCCAGGAGACCTTCGATGTTGAAATGATATGGAATGATGACAAGTGTTTTTTCGTAATTAAGCACGACTTCTGCTTCTTCAACGTGTAATTTTCGTCTTTTACAATTCGACTAGCTTATCCCATGCCATGCAAGACGCTACGTATTGGAGCGGATGGATTTTGAAGATCATGGAAGTATGGAAACAAAGATAATTCACCTGAGGACCCATCATGGTATGGATTTAGATTTAAATCTATACAATTCTGAGAGTGTAACCCATTTTGGTTGCCCGAATTGGGAAGCACTTTGCAAAATGTATGATTTTCATGAGGGTATGATTGTCACCATGGATCTTGGTGATCCTGACATCGCCCAAGACAATATTGACATTTCGGTCCTTTTTGATACGCTTCCAATTCAACCGCTATGTGAGTTTCTCAAACATAGTTGTTAAGTAATTTATATTGTTTAATTCAGAATAGTTGACAGCTTATTTCCATTGATAGCTTATTTTCATTCTTCAAAGAATGTGCGAAGATGGTATACATAACCTAATACACCGATGGCTCATTAACTTATCAGGATAAAAATTATCTCATCTGATTTATTACAGATCTTGAGAATTACAATATCTATTATCAAACTCCTCCACATAATGTTCAATACGTGCCACTAGTGCACGTGTTGAACTATGGTAACATCCATGGATATGTCATGGTAAGATTTTTTACTATTACGACATCCGTGCATATTTTGCATAAATTGTTCTATAACTCAATTACATTGCTAACTATGAAGTTATTACTATGTTTTTCAACAGAAAATCCCAAAGGATTGTGTGCCTCATTTGATGTTTCTGAATGGTTTCCTTGATGTTAGGAACTTACGGCCAGGTTATCCTACGCATCACTGCTGTTCATACCGGATTTCTAAAACTATGAAGACATGACAATCAAAGATTGGAAAAATGTATGGTCAATCGTAGGGAGCTACTTGGAAGCAACATTGTGCGAAGTGTAAGAATTGGAGACAGGATAAACTCCATTCTCCATAACGGAGAGTCAGGGCCTATCTTGTTTTGTGCTATTTTACCTAAGAGAGGGTAGTAGGTCCTATGAGAGAGGAGTAGGTCCTAGGTACAATGTGTTATTATGTGCTACAATGTGTTAGAGTTGATGATGATGAGGAGGAGGAGTTGTAATTATGACTAGTGACCAACTTGCTATATGATGTGTCATTGATGAAAATGGTGATCATGCATGAGGAGTTGTTATATGACAATGATGTATTATGATGATAAGTTGTTAATGATATGATGATGATGATGATGAGTTATTATATCATTGGGTGAAAGAACCGCGGACTAGTTTCAAGTGGATGGATCCTAAGTGATCAAGTCATGGATTATCGAAAATCCATGGCTTGGTCACTTAGGATCCATCCACTTGAAACTAATCCGCGGTTTTTTCACCTAGTGATTTAATAACTTATTATAATGTAAAAACAATCACTAAATTGCTACTGTACGAAAACTTGTACAATGGTGTATGAATACGACATAAAATAAAAAAGAGATAGAATACAGAATAATAGTAGTAGCACGGGTAGAGAGACGCGCTACTAGTTAATTACCAGTAGCGTCTTTTGAAAGAAGCGCTACTATAAGTAGCTATAGCAGTAGCGCGGGTAAACCAACGCTACTGCTAACCTTTAGCTGTAGCGATGTAGCAGTAGCGCGGTCACCCGTGCTACTTCTAGGCTTTCCCTAGTAGTGCCAAGAAGTAGCACTAACCGGGTTGACTTGCTGACACATGCTGACATCATGTTGATGCAGTCAAGCATTTCTGGATTTTAGATAAATCTAGATGATTTATTTATTTCCAGAAAATAACCTAAACTTTGAAAAATCATAGAAAATAAAGTGTAACTCTAAATTAAATAAATTATATATGAAAAATGGTCAGAAAAATTCAATCTATCCAATGGTACTGTTTTCATGCATGTTAAAGCAAGTTAAACCTGCTGCTCGGGTCAAATTAATTAAATGACATTTGAATATTAACAGATGAAGTTTGAATTTGAATCTTTGGTTCAAACCAACTTCATTTAATCTGGTTGCAAGTTGCATCAGCCCAAATAACAACATATTGCTATGTTGTGATCATGCATCATAATGTTGCATTGCATTGATGGTGTTCCTTCTTTTTTGTCGGTGGTTGTTCCCTCTCAGTAGACGTTGTCCCGACGATGTGATCGATGACACTGATGAAGTGCAGTTTCATCTTCAGAAGTGACAGGCAAGCAAACCCCATTGGAGCATTTCGATACAATCCCACTCTCTCACTCTTGCTCTCCTTTACTGCATTAGGACAACAATGATTCAACTGTTACATGTTGTGGTAGTTGAACCCTTTCCTCTGCATGACCTGTGTTTGCCACAGTAAATAGTTGAAACCCACTAGCATGAGTAGGAGTTTTTTGAGCCATGATTTGAAAACTCATTCATGCTTTCTTGTCATGCCTGCTATGCTTAGAGTTGTGTCAGGTCTTATTCATCTGGGATGGATTGGGATGGTGATGAACTTGTTCTACTATTGAGAGCTAAGTGTGGAACACAATTTGGTAAAGGTAGAAATGAGAGGTCATGTAGGAGTACATGGTGGGTTGTCTCATTGAAACCGTTCTCAGGAACTGAGTTATGTGTTTGAGGTCCAAGAAAGTTACTACCACACATTGGGTTCTGGTAACTCGACCCCTCTCGGCTTATTAAGCACCTCGATCTCTGTCCAGGAGTTGCAACTAGCTTCTAGTGTTTGTAGGTAGTGCTATTTGTCTACCAAGTGGCACCCGGTACAGGTGGGCTTGGGAAAGACTAGGCACAGTGGTACGGTGTACCAAGTGGCACCCGGATGGTGGGCTTGGGAACCCTGCTCACGTCGTTTGGGGCCGTGATGGGAACTTCGGCCGGACTTCCTTTGCGGGCTCAGCCTTGGATAGGCGATAAACCTGGACTAGAGTCTTTGTAGTTAGTCAGGTCGTGGCCAACACCCTCGCCAGGCTTCCGGTTAAAGGTTGCCGAGATACATGACGCGTACATGGTGGTAAGTGGTGAGAGCGTGTGTGAAGAAGTACACTCCTGCAGGGTTAACATGATCTATTCGAATAGCTGCATCCGTAGAGATGGACTACTTGGAAAGCTTACATTGTTCATAGATAACTGGAAGTGGATACACTAAAATGTGCAAGATAAGTGTGAGTGCTATGGATGGCCTTCTCGTAGGGAGACGGGAGCAGATCCATTGTGTTGTATTGATATGGTGAATATGTGGACTCGTTTGCGCTTTCTCATCTCAAAGAAAATGCTGGTAGTCATAGTACAGGATAGCCACTGAGTCAAAGTTGGCTTGCTGCAGTTAAACTCCACCACCCTTTTGTTGATACTGATGCATATGTAGCTAGTTCTGATGTAAGTCTTGCTAAGTACATTTGTACTCACGTTTGCTTAATTTTTGTTTTTGTAGAGAGACTTCATTCTCACTAGTAGTTCCACGTGGGCTTCGACAACTAGCTTGGGAATCCTAGACAGAGGTCTGGCTACTTTGGAGGGTCTTATAGATAGACAGGCTTTCTAGCCTTCTTTCTTTTCAGATGTCTGTACTCAGACATGTTTATGCTTCTGCCTATGCTTGTTGCTTGTATGACTTGAATGCTGGGTCATGAGACCCATGTTTGTAATATCTGGCTCCTCAGAGCCTATTGAATAAATACTTTGAGTCATAGAGTTTTTTTGTGATGCCATGTTGTATTTACTCATATCGAGCATATTGTGTGTATGCTATTGAAATGCTTGGATCACGTTTATCGAGCATATTGTGTGTATGTTGTATTTCTCCTTTACCTTATGTCCTTCTGATCTGAGTCACCCTCTTCTTATCTACGGGGATTAAGAACTAGGCTTCTCATCTTTCTATCAGGATCACGTGTTACTAATCCATAGACTTATAGGAATGATGGATTCAAGCCTCAATTCGGCTTCTAGTACTTCCATGTGTTAATAGTTGGTCTCAGAACCTTGATTTTGTGATGTTGAGTGGTTATGCCACCATTTTTGCAGGATGTCTCGAAATATTTTTGAGCATTTACGGCCGTTATGTTGTCCGAGTTGTCCTAGGTTTCTAGATAATCAGATGCATTTGCAAATTCTTTCTCCCTGTTCCCGATGTCCTTTTGGGCCAAAATAGCCACACTAACCGTCGAGTTGAGGTACTTCATTTCCTCGACATATATGCTGAAGTTATCAGGACACTAGGATATCATACATAAGCACCCACAATCCAACCTTGTGTTGTGTTCCTAGCATGATGATTCTAGCCACCATTCTCGGAGGCATCTCGTGATGTTTTTTAGCTATTCTATTTCCAGGTTCTTGAACCCATGATTCACTCTACTTACTTCGTGTTGATAGTGTTTGCTCGTTCCTTTAGGATATTAGTAACCTTTGTGATAGTCCTCGAGGTCCGTGGTATATCATTCTTCCAAATACCATCAACCATCCTTGCCAGAAGTTCTTTTGAACCGAAAGATCACAATAAGAGTGCTCCTAATGAGTTCTCCATTCCATAATTGTGACTCTACCAATCCTACTTTTTGCATGGGTTATCCAGAAGAAATACGTTGAGGTTTGTTCGACATATTAAACTATGTATCCACAACTCAGAAAGTGATATGTTCCTTTGAGGTATCCCTCTTTAGTTTTATTCCGACCCTCATCTATCAGTTTATAGTCAGGAGTAATCGTGCATTCATCTTCATTGGTGCCTATTATTCCTATGGTCCGTCAAGCCATTCCATTTCAGAATGGCTAGGAGAAACAAACCCTAGTACCTCATCCAATTCTAGGATTGGGTCAAAGCAGTTGTATTCCGCAGATCAAAATGCCAATCCAGCTTCTGTTCTGTTCTACCCAGGAGTATTACCCCCTTTATGTCGAGAATATCATAGGAATTGCAACCTCTTATGAATTTTTGACGCGGTGATACTTCTTGCCATCATTATTCATTCCTCGGTGCACGTGTTGTTGCAACCAGAATACCGACAAATGAAATGTGATGTGTGGAATCAATACTCCTAGCAACTCTGTTGCTTGGTAGTTAATGGAGAGTAATCTCATTCTTAGTGTGTTGGTTATTGAATCATCATGCTAAGATTGATCGTGCGACCTAGTCCATTTTCCTGGTGCACACTTCGATCAATGAGTTAGGATTTTGTAAATTCCATGCTTATTTGATCACATCATCTTGCCCTGAAAAGCAAGATTGTTCTCGAGCTTTCTAACATATCGGTGATTCATGAATTTCCAAATATCTTCTCGGAAGTATTACCAGGTTGTCCCCTGACTGTTATGTTGAGTTCGTGATCAAGTTGGTTTCCTTCGAATCACCCCTTCTGCAAGAATCTATGTTGGATACCCCTGAACTAGTTGGTTAAGCTAAACAACAACTTGGAGAGTTAGAAGATAAAAGCTTTATCTGACTTAGTTCATTGCAAGGGATGCCTTCTCTGTGTGTGTATTGAAGAAAGATGATGTCTTCATCGATTGACCTTCATGACCAATTTATAATCTATCATAATCCAATCTTTGATTTGTGTATGGGCTATTGCTACTTCTTGAGCTTTCATTGGTTTTTCCCTTGAAGAGGAAAGGGTGATACAGCAAAGTAGAGAAAAGTACTTCCCTCAGTTAGAGAACCAAGGTACCAATCCAGTAGGAGACAACGCACAAATCACCAATACCTGCACAAACAACCAAACACTTACGACCAACGCGATAAAGGGGTTGTCAATCCCTTCATGGTCACTTGCAAAAGTGAGATCTGATACAGATAGATAAAACTAAACAAAAGATAAAGTAAATATTTTTGGGTTTTTTGGTTTATAGATCACAAAGTAAAAGATTACAAAATAGTAGATCAGAAACTTATATGATGGAAAATAGACCCGGGGGCATAGGTTTCACTAGAGGCTTCTCTCAACATAGCAAATAATACGGTCTGTGAACAAATTATTGTCGAGCAATTGATAAGAAAGCGCAAAATTATGACGATATCTAAGGCAATGATTATGAAATATAGGTATCACGTCCGTGTCAAGTAGACCGACTCCTGCCTGCATCTAGTACTATTACTCCACACATCGACCGACTCCTGCCTACATCTAGAATATTAAGTTCATGAAGAAAAGCGTAACACATTAAGTAAGATGACATTATGAAGAGGAATAAACTAAAGCAATATGATGTAAACCCCATCTTTTTATCCTCGATGGCAACAGTACAATACGTGCCTCGCTGCCCCTTATGTCACTAGGAGAGGACACCGCAAGATTGAACCCAAAGCTAAGCACTTCTCACATTGCAAGAAAAACCAATCTCGTTGGCCAGAACAAATCGATAGTTCGAAGAGAATTACAAAGATATCAAATCATGCATAAAAGAATTCAGAGAAGATTCAAATAATACTCATAGATAAGCTGATCATAAATCCACAATTCATCGGATCTCGACAAACACACCGCAAAAGAAGATTACGTCAGATAGATCTCCAAGAACATTGAGGAGAACATGGTATTGATAATCAAAGAGAGAGAAGAAGCCATCTAGCTACTAGCTATGGACCAGTAGGTCTGAGGTAAACTACTCACGATTCATCGGAAGGGCAATAGAGTTGATGTAGAAGCCCTCTGTGATTGAATCCCCCTATGGCAGGATGCCGGAAAAGGCCCCAAAACGGGATCTCACGGGAACAGAAGGTTGCGACGGTGGAAAAGTGTTTGTGTGGATGCTTCTGGTGGTTTAGGAATATATGTCAATATATAGGAGGCAGAACTAGGTCAGGGGAGTCACGAGGGGCCCACAAGGCAGGGGCGCACCCTACCCCCCTAGGCGCGCCCACCCCTCTTGTCACCGCTCCGCGGCTCTTCTGATTTGATCTCCAAGTCTTCGGGGTGTCTTTTGGTCCAAGAAAAATCATCGCGAAAGATTTATTTCATTTGGACTCCGTTTGGTATTCCTTTTCTGCGAAACTCAAAAACAAGGAAAAAACAGAAACTGGCACTAGGCTCTAGGTTAATAGGTTAGTCCCAAAAATAATATAAAATAGCATATTAATGCATATAAAATATCCAAAACAGATAATATAATAGCATGGAACAATAAAAAATTATAGACACGTTGGAGACGTATCAGCTATCATCAAGTCAAATTAGTACCAACGAATTTCAGAATGTTGTGTTACTCATGGTGATTCCTCGAGCACACATCATTATATTCTTTTGGTCTGACCAATGCTATCACCGTGTTCACTTAATTGTGGAATTCCATCTATATGGAAGCCTGGATGAATTGTTGTTGAGCCCATCGGCAACATTTTACCCTCCCCATGATTCGTGTTGAACATCAAGCTAGTGTTGGAAATTTACATAAGCATTATCTTCGTGCCAACCCATGAGGTATATGTTTTGATGAAATAAGAGACTTCCTTTAATCACGTGCATTCGATGCAAGTTGCCATCGTGAATTCCAGAAAGTTGTTTTGCTTCCTTTGGAATCGTCCCAAGTCAGTCATGCATGTGCGAAGTATTCTATGGTCTGATAGGCTCGCTACCTCCATTCCATATGTATTCCCTAGCACATCAAGCCACTGATTGACTTGTTCTAGGAGAAGAAGTTCCTTCTTAAGAGCTAATCCGGAATTATGTAAGGACTTCGATATCCTCGATGATGGTTCCCCACCTGAACTCGGTAGTGTTTTGTTGTAAGACTACTATGTGGTCACGCTTGTCTTGTACAATGTGATCACATGTATCTTGCAAAACATCTCATGTTTTTGGGCTTGCTATCGTAGTTCATTTCCCGAGAAACTCGCAACGTCATCTTGTCTATTTGTGTTGCAAATTTTCTTTTCCATACATGTTGAGTCTGGAATATCATGACACCAACCAGATCTGAATCTCAGGCAGATATGATGGTTGGAACGTATCCCGAGAATTATAATATTAGTTTTATAAACCGGTAAAGTGAATGTTGTGGTTACCGCACCTAGCTAGAAGGCCAATTATTGTAATATCTTGATTCAGCAATTTAGCCACCTCCCCATGAGGATTTCATATGACTTATTCTCGAAGTTGTTCCCTATGTATCCTTTGTGTTTCTGAAGTCCGACCTTCACTTGATGGCCATGTTGATGCTATTAAGCATGACAGTGGTAGCTAGAACATCAAGGAGAACATTAGAAGAGGAGTGCTAACACTACAAAAAAGACACATCTGTGACATTTTGGCCTGAACGAAAAAATCAGTCATGCTTATGACACTTCTATGAAGATAATTGTGACAAAACTTGTATCATCATAGATGTGGTGGGCTCCTACTTCTATGCCAAAAAATCATAACAAAAACTGGTCTTTTCATCTTGGGCGGCCCGGGGATGCACCTGCATGACATTCTTTGGGCCGTCCATGACGTAAAAATCGTGGTAGAAGCAAGGACGAGGAAAATATTGGGGATTTCCCGGTTACGGTGGGTGGTCTTGGCCGAGCGATGCATGGAGGGTTGCACATTTTCTCTCATAAACGTATGCGCGTGTGTGCGAGGCGTTGGGCTATAACTGAACTCGAGTGAGGCGTTCACTTACTGAACCCGAGTGATTGCACTAGCTATGTTACTAAACCCGAGCGATCGATCCCTTGGCTATTAACTGAACCCGAGCGATTCCTTCGCTACTTCTGCTAACTGAACCCGAGCGATCGATCCCTTGGCTGTTAACTGAACCCGAGCGATTCCATCGCTACTGTTGCTAACTGAACCTGAGCGATCGATCACTGTTGCTGCTTACTGAAGCCAATTGAACCTGCTGCCTCTTGACGAACAGTGAACGTGGGGGTTGGTCGAACGAGTCGAGACGTACGTGGTTGGGGTTGGATGAATAGTTCTCGGTGGTGGTTGGATGAACAGGACCCCGTGGTAGTATATACGCCGCTGTCGCTGGATGAACAGGATCCCGAGAGGAGGGCGCCAGAGCCGATCTGGTTGGGGGAGGATGAACAGGACCCCGTGGTGGGCTATTTAAATAGTAGACGGTGAAGGGCTGGATGAACAGTAGCCCGTGGATGAACAGTACCTGGTGGAGGCAAGAGGAAGACACGGTGGATGAACAGTGTAGGTGGAGGCTGAAGGAAGTCGACGATGGGTGAACAGTAGCCCATGGAGTCCCATTTTGCGGTAGGCCACATGTTGGGGTACGTTGCATGGGAAACAAAAAAATTCCTACGCTTACCAAGATCAATGTAGGAGATTACCATCTACGAGAGGAGAGATTGGATCGACGTACCCTTGTAGATCGCTAAGCGGAAGCGTTAAGAAATGCGGTTGATGTAGTCGAATGTCTTCGCGATCCAATCACGATCCGTCCCACGAACGTCTTCGCGATCCAATCACAATCAGTCCCGTGAACTCCGGATCCAATTGCCGAACGGATGGCACCTCCACGTTCAACACACGTACGGCTTGATGATGCCTTCACCTCCTTGATACAGTGAGCAATGGTGAAGTAATAGCTCAAGTCCTCCGGCAGCACGACGGCATGGTGGCGGTGGTGGTGGCGAAATCTCAGCAGAGCTTCGCTAAGTGATACGGAAAGGAAGAAGGCTACAAGGGAGAGGAGGGGCAGCGCCGTGGCATATGAGAGTGTGGCCGCCCTCTCTCTACCTCTCTATATATAGGGGGAAGGGGGAGAAGGGGGCACCCGGGGATCCCATCTAGGGCCGGTGGCTACAAGAGGGAAACCCTAGATGGATTTCCCCCTTAGGAGACTTGGCCGCCAAGCCAAAGGGGTCGGAACCCCCCACCTCCTCTTGCAACATGGGATGGGGTGAGGGGGGCGCACAACCCCTTAGTGGGCCGGTTTGCCCCCTCCCCTTGGCCCATGAGGCCCCCTAACACTTGTCGGGGACCCCGAAACTCCTTTTGGTCATGCTGGTCATCATCCGGTACCCCCGGAACACTTCCAAACTCCAATACCATTCGTCCAATATATCAATCTTGACCTCCGGACCCTTCCGTAGTTCCTCGTCATGACCAAGATCTCATCCGGGACTCCGAACTACCTTTGGTAACCACCATAACAACTCAACTATAGTTATATCGTCACCAAACGTTAAGTGTGTAGACCCTGCGGGTTCGAGAACAACGCACACATGGCCGAGACACCTCTACGTTCAATAACCAATAGCGGGACCTGGATGCCCATATTGGTTCCTGCATATTCTACAAAGATCTTATTCGTCGAACCTCGATGCCAAGGATTCAGCTAATCCCGTATGCAGTTCCCTTTGTCTATCGGTATGTTACTTGCCTGAGATTCGATCGTCGGTATCTCCATACCTACTTCAATCTCGTTATTGTCAAGTCTCTTTACTCATTCCATAATACAAGATCCCGTGGCTAACTCATTAGTCATATTGCTTGCAAGCTCATTGTGATACTGTATTACCGAGTGGGTCGTGAGATACCTCTCCATCATACAGAGTGACAAATCCCAGTCTTGATCCATGCCAATGAAATAGACAAGCTCGGAGATACCTGTAGAGCACCTTTTTGTAGTCACCCAGTTATGTTGCAATGTTTGGTACACACAAGGTACTCCTCCGGTGTCAGTGAGTTGCATTATCTCATGGTCGTAGGAACATATACTTGACATGTAGAAAACAATAGCAATAAACTTGATACGATCATGTGCTACATTTATAGTTTGGGTCTTGTCCATCACATCATTCTCCTAATGATGTGATCCCGTTATCAAATGACAACTCATGTCCATGGCTAGGAAACCATAGCCTTCTTTGATCAATGAGCTAGTCCTGTAGAGGCTTACTAGGGACATATTGTTGTCTATGTATCCGCACATGTATTTGAGTTTTCGATCAATACAATTCTAGCATGGATAATAAACGATTACCATGAACATGGAAATATGATAATAACTAATTTATTATTGCCTTTAGCGCATATTTCCAACAGTCTCCCACTAGCACTGGAGTCAATAATCTAGTTCACATCACCATGTGATTAACACCCAATTTTTTCGGGGGTTTGATCATGTTTTTCTTGTGAGAGAGGTTTTAGTCAACGGGTCTGCAACATTCAGATCCGCATGTACTTCAAAAATTTTATGTCATACTATAGATGCTTCTACCATGCTCCACTTGGAGCTATTCCAAACGGCCGCTCCACTATACGTATACGTTTTGCTACTCAGAGTCATCTGGATTGGTGTTAAAGCTTGCATCGACGTAACCCTTTATGCCGAACTCTTTATCACCTCCATAACCGAGAAACTCTACTCAGAGTCATCCGGATTAGTATTAAAGCTTGCATCAACGTAACCCTTTAAGCCGAACTCTTTATCACCTCTATAATCGAGAAATATTTCCTTATTCTTCTAAGGATAATTTTGACCGCTGTCCAGTGATCCACTCCTGGATCACTCTTGTACCCCCTTGCCAGACACGTGGCAAGGTACACATCAGGTGTGGTACATAGCGTGGCATACCATACAGAGCCTATGGCTATGGCATAGCGGACGACCTTCATCCTTTCTCTTTCTTGTGCCGTGGTCGAGCTTTGAGTCTTACTCAACTTCACACCTTACAACTCAGGCAAGAACTCCTTCTTTGACTGATCCATTTTGAACTCCTTCAAAATCATGTCAAGTTATGTGTACCGTGAAAGTCTTATCAGGCGTCTTGATCTATCTATATAGATCTTGTTTCCCAATATGTAAGTAGCTTTACCCATGTCTTCCTTTGAAATACTCCTTTAAACAACCCTTTATGCTTTCCAGAAATTCTACATCATTTATGATCAACAATATGTCATCCACATATACTTATCAAAAATGTTGTAGTGCTCCCACTCACTTTCTTGTAAATACAAGTTTCTCGCAAACTTTGTGTAAACCCAAAAGCTTTGATCATCTCATGAAAGCGTATATTCGAACTCTGAGATGCTTGGTCCAATCCATAGAAGGATCGCTGGAGCTTCCTTGCCTTTTAGCATCCTTAGGATCGACAAAACCTTCTGGTTGTATCACATACAACCTTACCTTACAAAAACAGTTAAGGAAACTCTGTTTTGACATACATCCACTAGATTTCATAATCGAAAAATGCAGCAACTGCTAACATAATCCCAACAACATTAGCATCGCTACAAGTGAGAAAGTCTCATCATAGTCAACTCCTTGAACTTGTCAGAAACTGATACGTCTCCAACGTATCTATAATTTTTTATTGTTCCATGCTATTATATATTCTGTTTTGGATGTTTAATGGGCTTTATTATACACTTTTATATTATTTTTGGGACTAACCTATTAACCGGAGGCCCAGCCCGAATTGCAGTTTTTTTGCCTATTTCAGTGTTCCGAAGGAAAAGGGTATCAAACGGAGTCCAAACGGAATGAAACCTTCGGGAACGTGATTCTCGGAACAAACGTGATCCAGGGGACTTGGATTGGACGTCAAGCAATCAACGAGGAGGCCACGAGACAGGGGGCGCGCCTACCCCCTGGGCACGCCCTCCACCCTCGTGGGCCCCACGTAGCTCTCCTGACCGACCTCTTTTGCCTATATATACTCATATACCCTGGAAACATCATATACGGAGCCAAAACCCTATTTCCACCGCCGCAACCTTCTGTACCCGTGAGATCCCATCTTGGGGCCTTTTCCAGCGCTCCGTCGGAGGGGGCATTGATCACGGAGGGCTTCTATATCAACACCATAGCCTCTCCGATGATGTGTGAGTAGTTTACCTCAGACCTTCGGGTCCATAGTTATTAGCTAGATGGCTTCTTCTCTCTCTTTGGATCTCAATACAAAGTTCTCCTCGATTCTCTTGGAGATCTATTTGATGTAACTCTTCTTCTTGCTGTGTGTTTGTCGAGATCCGATGAATTGTGGGTTTATGATCAAGATTATCTATGAACAATATTTGAATCTCCTCTGAATTCTTTTATGTATGATTGGTTATCTTTTCAAGTCTCTTTGAATTATCAGTTTGGTTTGGCCTACTAGATTGATCTTTCTTGCAATGGGAGAAGTGCTTAGCTTTGGGTTCAATCTTGCGGTGCTCGATCCCAGTGACAGTAGGGGAAACGACACGTATTGTATTCTTGCCATCGAGGATAAAAAGATGGGGTTTATATCATATTGCATGAGTTTATCCCTCTACATCATGTCATCTTGCTTAAAGCATTACTCCGTTCTTATGAACTTAATACTCTACATGCATGCTGGCTAGCGGTTGATGTGTGGAGTAATAGTAGTAGATGCAGGCAGGAGTCGGTCTACTTGTCACGGACGTGATGCCTATATACATGATCATACCTAGATATTCTCATAACTTCTCAATTATATCAATTGCTCGACAGTAATTCATTTACCCACAATAATACTTATGCTATCTTGAGAGAAGCCACTAGTGAAACCTATGGCCCCGGGGTCTATTTTCCATCATATTAATCTCCCGTCAACAAGCTATTTCTGGCGCCGTTTATTTTGCTTTCTTTACTCTTAGTCTTTATCATAAAAATACCAAAAATATTACCTTATCATCTCTATCAGATCTCACTTTTATAAGTGGCCATGAAGGGATTGACAACCCCTTTATCGCGTTGTTTGGAAGGTTCTTATTTGTTTGTGTAGGTGCGTGGGACTTGAGCGTGGTCTCCTACTGGATCGATACCTTGGTTATCAAAAACTGAGGGAAATACTTATGCTACTTTCTTGCATCATCCTTTCTTCTTCAAGGGAAAACCAACGCAGTGCTCAAGAGGTAGCAAGAAGGATTTCTGGCGCCGTTGCTGGGGAGTCTACGCACAAGTCAAGACATACCAAGTACCCATCACAAACTCTTATCCCTCGCATTACATTATTTGCCATTTTCCTCTCGTTTTCCTCTCCCCCACTTCACCCTTGCCGTTTTATTCGCCCTCTTTTTCCGTTCGCCTCTTTTTCGCTTGCCTCTTGTTTGCTTATGTGTTGGATTGCTTGTTTGTCACGATGGCACAAGACAATACTAAATTGTGTGACTTTACCAATACCAACAACAATGATTTTCTTAGCACTCCGATTGCTCCTCTTACAGATGCTGAATCTTGTGAAATTAATGCTGCTTTGCTGAATCTTGTCATGAAAGATCAATTCGCCGGCCTTCCTAGTGAAGATGCCGCTACCCATCTAAATAGCTTTGTTGATTTGTGTGATATGCAAAAGAATAAAGATGTGGACAACGATATTGTTAAATTGAAGCTATTTCGTTTTTCGCTTAGAGACTGTGCTAAAACTTGGTTTTCGTCTTTGCCTAAAAATAGTATTGATTCTTGGAATAAGTGCAAAGATGCTTTTATCTCTAAGTATTTCCCTCCCGCTAAAATCATCTCCCTTAGAAACGATATTATGAATTTTAAGCAACTTGATCATGAACATGTTGCACAAGCTTGGGAGAGGATGAAATTAATGATACGTAATTGCCCTACTCATGGTTTGAATTTGTGGATGATTATACAAAAAATTTATGCCGGATTGAATTTTGCTTCTAGAAATCTTTTAGATTCGGCCACGGGAGGCACTTTTATGGAAATCACTTTAGGAGAAGCCACCAAACTCCTAGATAATATTATGGTTTATTATTCTCAATGGCACACCGAAAGATCTACTAGTAAAAAGGTTCATGCGATTGAAGAAATTAATGTTTTGAGTGGAAAGATGGATGAACTTATGAAATTGTTTGCTAATAAGAGTGTTTCTTCGGATCCTAATGATATTCCTTTGTCTACCTTGATTGAGAATAATAATGATTCTATGGATGTGAATTTTGTTGGTAGGAATAATTTTGGTAACAATGCATATAGAGGAAACTTTAATCCTAGGACGTATCCTAGTAATTCCTCTAACTATTATGGTAATTCCTACAACAACGCTTATGGAAATTTTAATAAGATGCCATCTGATTTTGAGACTAGTGTTAAAGAATTTATGATTTCTCAAAAGAATTTCAATGCTTTGCTTGAAGAAATATTGCCTAAGATTGATGAATTGGCTAGGAACGTGGATAGAATTTCTCTTGATGTTGATTCTTTGAAACTTAGATCTATTCCACCTAAGCATGTATCAATGAGTCTCTCAAAGCCATGAGAATTTCCATTGATGGGTGCAAAGAAAGAACTGCTAGGATGCGTGCTAAGAAAGATTGCTCTGTAAAAGCGTGTTCTTCCAATTTTTATGAGAATAAAGATGAAGATCTAAAATTTATTGATGTGTCCCCTATTAAATCTTTGTTTTGCAATGTGAATCTTGATAATGATGGGACTGGACATGAGTCAACTTTAGTTAGAAGGCGTCCCAAAAATTCAGAGTTTTTAGATCTTGACGCAAAAATTGGTAAAAGTGAGATTGAAGAGGTCAAAACTTTGGATATCAATGAACCCACTATCTTGGATTTCAAGGAAATTAATTATGATAATTGCTCTTTAATAGATTTTATTTCCTTTTTGCAATCCGTGCTAAATTCTCCTTATGTTTATAGTCAAAATAAAGCTTTCACTAAACATATCGTTGATGCTTTAATGCAATCTTATGAAGAAAAACTTGAGTTGGAAGTTTCTTTCCCTAGAAAACTTTATGATGAGTGGGAGAATACTATTAAAATTAAAATTAAAGATCATGAATGATATGCTTTGTGCGATTTGGGTGCTAGTGTTTCCACGATCCGTAAAACTTTGTGTGTTTTGCTAGGTTTCCGTGAATTTGATGATTGTTCACTAAACTTGCATCTTGCGGATTCCACTGTTAAGAAACCTATGGGAAGAATTAATTATGTTCTTATTGTTGCAAATAGGAATTATGTGCCCGTAGTTTTCATTGTTCTTAATATAGATTGCAATCCTTCATGTCCTATTATTCTTGGTAGACCTTAGAACGATTGGTGCAATTATTGATATGAAGGAAGGAAATATTAGATTCCAATTCCTGTTAAGGAAAGGCATGGAACACTTTCCTAGAAATAAAATAAAATAACCTTATGAATCTATTATGAGAGACACCTATGGATTGCCTACCAAAGACGGCAATACCTAGATCTATCCTTGCTTTTATGCCTAGCTAGGGGCGTTAAACGATAGCGCTTGTTGGGAGGCAACCCAATTTTATTTTAGTTTTTTGCTTTTTGCTCCTGTTTAGGAATAAATCTTTGATCTAGAATCTGGTTAGATTTGTTTTGTGTTTTAATTAGTGTTTGTTCCAAGTAAAACCTATAGGATCTTCTTGGATGATAGTTATTTGATCTTGCTAAAAATTCCAGAAACTTTCTGTTCACGAAAACAATTTCTAAAAATCACCAGAACATGATAAAATACTGATTCGAATTACAGTAGATCAATAAACAAATTATCTAGGTCGTCCTATTTTGGTAGATTTTTTCGAGTTACAGAAGTTTGCGTTGGACACAGATTACTACAGACTGTTCTGTTTTTGACAGATTCTGTTTTTCGTGTGTTGTTTGCTTATTTTGATGAGTCTATGGTTAGTAAAATAGTTTATAAACCATAGAGAAGTTGGAATACAGTAGGTTTAACACCAATATAAATAAATAATGAGTTCAATACAGTACCTTGAAGTGGTGTTTTGTTTTCTTTCGCCAACGGAGCTCATGAGATTTTCTGTTGAGTTTTGTGTTGTGAAGTTTTCAAGTTTTGGGTAAAGATTTGACAGATTATGGAACAAGGTGTGGCAAGAGCCTAAGCTTTGGGATTCCCAAGGCACCCCAAGGTAAATCCAAGGACACCCAAAAGCCAAAGCTTGGGGATGCCCCGGAAGGCATCCCCTCTTCCGTCTTCGTCCATCGGTAACTTTACTTGGAGCTATATTTTTATTCACCACATGATATGTGTTTTTATTGGAGCGTCTTGTGTGATTTCAGTATTTGCTTTTAGTTTACCACAATCATCCTCGCTGAATACACTTTTGAGAGAGACACACATGATTCGGAATTTATTAGAATACTCTATGTGCTTCACTTATATCTTTTGAGCTATATAGTTTTTGCTCTAGTGCTTCACTTATATCTTTTAGAGCACGGTGGTGGTTTTGTTTTATAAAAACTATTGTCTCTCATTCTTCACTTATATTATTTTGAGAGTCCTACAAAACAGCATGGTAATTTTCTTAAATTGTGAAATTAGTCCTAATATGATAGGCATCCAAGATTAGTAAAAACTTTCTTATAAGTGCGTTGAATACTAAGAAAAGTTTGATGCTTGATGATTTTTTTGAGATATGGAGGTAGTAATATCAAAGTTGTGCTAGTTGAGTAATTGCGAATTTTAGAAATACTTGTGTTGATGTTTGCAAGTCCAGTAGCATGCACGTATGGTAAACGTTGTGTAACAAATTTGAAACATGAGGTGTTCTTTGATTGTCCTCCTTATGAGTGGCGGTCGGGGACGAGCAATGGTCTTTTCCTATCAATCTATCCCCCTAGGAGCATGCACGTAGTGCTTGGTTTTTGATGACTTGTAGAGTTTTGCAATAAGTATGTGAGTTCTTTATGACTAATGTTGAGTCCATGGATTATACAAACTCTCACCCTTCCATCTTTGCTAGCCTCTTCGGTACCGTGCATTGCCCTTTCTCACCTTGAGAGTTGGTGCAAACTTCATCGGTGCATCCAAACCCTGTGATACGATACGCTCTATCACACATAAACCTCCTTATATCTTCCTCAAAACAGCCACCATATCTACCAATTATGGCATTTCCATAGCCATTCCGAGATATATTGCCATGCAACTTTCCACCGTTCCGTTTACCATGACACGCTTCATCATTGTCATATTGTGTAGCGACCCGACCTCACACGGTCAAGCCTCTGTGTTTCTGTGCCATCCCTGGATCAGTATGCTGGCGCACACAGTACATCAATGTATATATCAAAGTGCAATCACATGTATAAATAACGTAAAACTGATATATACCTCATAAGTCACAGCGGAAACAAATAGTCGGGTGTGGAGTCCCATCAACGCCATCGGCAGGTTGAGTGTAGACCGTAACCCTGTATCGTACTCTTACTCGTCGGAAGAAAGTATCTGCGACACGATATGTTGCAGCCGTGTAGGTCAGTACATTGAATGTACCAGCAAGATCACAACATGAAAAAACAGATAATAAAACTATACTATATGCAATATGGCTTTGTGGCTCTGTGTCTGAGTTTTGTTTTGCATAAAAGCTGGTTTTATTTTCCCTACATCAAAGGAATAACTGGAGTCTGCACTATGGAGTTTTGTATCATGACATGATTCCGCCAACCGATGTCTCATAGCCCAAATCAAGATAAGTTGCCCACAATTAAGTTATCAGTCCGGTGTTGAGAGTTCCGAGATAGATCCAAGTCCAGAGGCTCAAATTGTCCGTAACCGGGGACACGGCTAATCGATTAGGTTTTAACCCTCTGCAGAGGTTTGTACACTTTACCAGCAAGATTCGATCCCTCTCTTTACGTTCTCGCACTTCAGGGTGTTTGAGAACAAGATGACCAAACATGGTCTTCGAAGAGTTCCCCGACCACCGTCGGTGCTCATCCAATCCTACCGTAGTTCTACATCTGCTAGCACCGTCCCAGCCAGAGTCACAACTAAGGTCAACCAAGCCAGAGCCCATAGTGACTTGGGGTTGCACAGGTAATCTTCTGGGCATGAAGTATTCTCCCATCTCTTTGAGTCTGGGTGAAGCTTTCCGCAAGATGTCATGGCGCTTCTCCATGCAACCCGACCATCCACTGGTTTCTCCAGGGTGCCCGTCAACCGTCCTTCACCCAGTAGTGTGTATAAAATTCTTGTCTCGGGTCTTGAAGTCTTGAGGCCTTGAAGATGCAGTCCTTGCAGATGCCATCATGAAGTTGTCGTCATTGACGTAGAGTCCTCCATTCTCACACCACTCCCGAGCACTCATACCAACCTCGTCTACTATAGCGTAGCATTAAAATAAATAACGTCCTGGGCTTGATAACAGGGAGATGGGTTCCTACCTCATGCATTCTACTCAACTACAAGATTCAATAACACTACTGGAGGATTGTTGCAAAGATGACACTAAATGCAATAAAACATAGGTATGAAAAGCATGGTCAAAGTGAACTTGCCTGGTACATTGATGAAGATAACAACACTGTCAGAAAATGACTTGGTAGAACTATTCGTCACTCCGTTGAAAATCTATATAGTCAAACATAGCATTCATATAAGCAAACATACTAGCAAGCAATTCTAACACTCATAATAAAACCAACAAATAAAATGCAAATCAGCAAAGGACACCAAATAAAAACAAAGGAAAACTACACCACAAAACTACTAAAGAAAACTCTAAGACATAACACAAAATAGTTTTGTCCTAAGCAAAACTTAACAACAAATAAAACACTAAACTAATAATTTACCAGAAAATAAAAATTAAGAAAACTAAGTTAACAGAAAGTATTTTTTCATAAAATTTTATTAGCAAAAAGAAACAAATAAAAAGCTTTAATAAAACTCTAACTATGACCTATATTAGTTTTCATACAAAACTAAGGAAAATAAAATTTTAAAATAAAAAATTAATTTTTCTCCTGTTGTCTAACATAAACCCAACTAATTTTGTGAAAAGTGACAAGAAGAAATAATTTAAAACTAACAAAAACAATAAAGAAAAGGCTAAAACAGAACTATAAGTAAAACAATACTATTTCGCTAAAAACCTAATTTAAATTAACCAAAAAAATAAAATAGTAAATACTACTGGATAAACAAAGGTCCTAGAGACCAGGAGCAAAAAGAATCGGTCAAAATAATATTCCTAACTCAAAATAGCTCAAATCTAGTGATTTGAGAAAATTCATACAAACACAAATTTAAACTGCTCAAATGTGAAATAAAATTGAACTAACAGAAACTTCAACAAATTTTTACACGGTGCAATTGGAATCACTCAAAAACATTAAGTAGGCTAAAAGATACAAGCAAAATAAGATTGAAACTATTTCTGTTTTTTTAACAGAAACGAAAATAAAAAAACAACAACCAGGCACTAGCTACGTAGCGGGCTGTGGCGGGCCTCACGGGTGTGCTTTTGTAACTAATCACGCCGTCAGATGATAATAAAGTAGCGTGCACGGGCTAAAACAGAAAGACTGATCGGCTAAACCTACTAGACCTGAACCGATCTAAACCGCATAAAACCGTGATGAACCGGAACTAAACCGATCTATAAACAGAAAAAAAAACCTTACCGTTTGTTAGATCTAATCTAGCGCGTCAATACGAGATCGGACGGTGGAGGGGGAGTGGAGAGCTCACCGCGGGGAAGGTCGACGGCGAGCGGCTCGGACGTCGTCAGCGGCGGCGCTCCTGTCGTCGGCGCGCTCCGGAGAGGGCACGGGTGGACGCGACATTCGACACCGAGTCCAGCGGTGGTCGAGATGGTGGCGTAGGTGGACGGAGGAGGTCGGCGGCGAGGTCGAGGCAGCGTTGGCGTTCGGGCGTCGGCGGTGGCGGCGCCCCGGTAGTCCTAGAGCTCCGGGGAGTGCACCAGGAGATGCGGCAGTAGAAGGCAGGGCGTTCGGTGGCGGTAGGAGAGCTCTAGGAGGTCAGACACGAGCGGGCAAGGCAATGGCGCGGCGGCGGCGCTCAGCTCCGGCGAGCAATTGAGAAGGAGGCGGGGGTTCTCGGAGGGGGCTTTGGGGCGGAATCGGTCGAGGGGAAGGAGTATATATAGGGGGAAGAGACTTGGAGCAGGGGCGGATCGGGGAGAGGATCCCGAGATCTCTGGGATTCCGGCGGCGGTGGCGAGCGCTCTAGCTTGGGCAAGGGGAAGAAGAAGGAGGCGGGGCTCGCTGTCAGCGACAGAAGTGAGCGAGGGAGGGGATCGGGCGGCCGATGGGAAAGCGGCTGGCGCGCGCGAGAGGGAGAAGGGACGGCCGGGTGCGGTAGGGCACTGGGCCACGCGCGTTTTTTTTAACCACATCAAGGAAAACTAAAACAAAGTAAATATTAGAAAAAACTATATATAGCCATATTATATATCAAAATGTTCAGAAAATGAAATCCTAAAACATGAACATATTTTCCAGTCCAAATAAAATCAACAAAATTTAAATAAAGTAAACAGAGCTACTGTTGCAATAAAACTCAATAAAAATCATTATTTAAAATACCAAAATGATTTCAAATTTATTTTCTCCTAATTTTCCATTGAAGGGAATCATTTTACCCTGGTTTCCATTTATTTATTTTTAGGAGAAAAATAATTTGAATAAAATCAAATAATTCCAAATTGAAAGGGAGTTTCAAAATACTTCCAAATGACTTACAATTTGATTCTTTGTAACTTCCAACTCGTATTTCATATAATTGAAGAAGTCATTTTATCTTCTCTCCTGAAAATCATTGAGTTGCATAAAGTTTTGAATTTGAAATGTTTTCAGATGGAATTCAAATCTTTTCAAAACTCTTTTCATTTCAAATGGAAGAAGTCATATCATCTTCACTCTAGAGTTTTGTGATGAAATGAATTTGAATTCATGGACATCAAATCGCAAAGATGAAGGCTTTGGGAAGGCCCTTTTATTCCCTCTCATTCAACTTTCAAAAGCTTCAAATTCCACTCACTTTCAGTCAATCAATCACTCAACAATCAATCAAACAATCATATATTTTAATTATTATAACATTCCAAAATTTAGAATTTTGGGATGTTACAAACTACCACACTTAAAATAAATCTTGTCCTCGAGATTCGAAGAGGCTAGCACGAAAAGGTTAGGGGTTGGGGGTCTTCTAGCAAATCTTTTGGTCGGAAAGTCAGGGGTGCTACCACACTTAAAAGCAAGGTTACGGTTCCAATAAACTCAGATACTTCCTCTGGAGTGCCGACAATATCGGTCTCTTCACATATCTGACAATAGCTCCTTCATTAACGATCTTCTGTCAGAAGTATAGCGTTTTCCTCAAAATCATGGGCCGCTTCGTCAAAGATGAAGTTCGTCCGAGACTGGATCTTCTTAGCTGATAAGTCTGCGTCCATTCTAGACAACTATCGAAATACTCATGGTGGTCTACCATTAATGGTTTCTGCAGAAGAAGGGCCTTGGCTTCATTCTCACCTGTCGGGGGAGAACTGATCGTGCCCCACGAGCACCTACGGGACCTGGGTCCCTTGTGGTTCGGAGGGGGGCGGAGATTGCACAAAGAGCGGATCGAGGCGATGCACATGAGCGGATTTACCCAGCTTCGGAGCTCTCCGGAGAGATAATACTCCTACTGCTGCTTTGTGGATTATCTTGTGTTCTTGCTAGGGAGCAATGCGAGCTACAAGACCTAGCCTGAGTGTGTGGTCTCGTATGAGTAGGATGAACTAAGCCGGAGCTGAACCGAACCCTCTCTACGTTGCCCTTGGGCCTCCTTTTATAGGCACAAGGGGTCACCACATGTGGCAAGTAGACAAGGGTATGATGGTAAAAACATAGGTTGGTACACCGCTTTATGCAGTGTACTGATAATCTATACCTAACTCGACGGCAAGGGACAAGAGTCATCAATGCCCGTCTCAGTCGCCCGAACAGTGTAACAGGGACCATCAAGTGCGCCTCCGTTTGCCACGATGGTAGCTTGTCAGCGCCGCTTATCGCTGCTCCCCGCTGGCTGCACAGCTCGTCGACACGCGTGCTTGAGAGAGCCCCGTGGTGACACGTTGGCGGGTGAGCTGGAGCGGAGATGAAGAGAGGTTGCCCGCCCCGGCAAGCGCCTTGCGCGGCAGGAACCTTGTCGCTTGGGGTTGGCGCCCACCAAGCCTTCGGCAAGCTCCTCTTGCCGGGGCCTCGTTTCCTTCGCGCCCTGAGTGGCATTCCCGGCAAGCTCCTCTTGCCGGGGTCTTGACTACTTTGTTCTTGAATGGCTCCAAAGGAGCCGCTGATGATCTTGGCGGTCATCAGGCCAGCCCTGCCGTGAGGCGCTGCAACAGTCCGTGCGAGTTCGGGATACTAGGGTACCCTACTCTAGTACACCGGCAGAGCCCCCGAACTGGGCCACACACGGCGCCAAGCTCTGTTGGGCCGGGCCCAAAAGCGATCTGGCACGCGTGGTCTTGATTACGCCGTTATTTGCCTTGGACCCACCACGTCTCCCACGAGCAGCACGCACGGACTTGGCGTCATGGGGAGATCGTGGGGCTTTCTTTAATGGGAAAAATCGGGCGCCCGTCCCTCTCCCTTTATAAGCGGGGAACCGGGCAGGGACGCCCACTTGCCCTTGCTGTCACATAAGAAAGCCCGTCGCTTTCCCTTTCTTCTCGAGCCCAAAGAGAGCGCTCCGCCCCTCCATTGCCACCGGTGCCACCAACGCCGCCGCCTTCCTCCACCACCACTCCCTATGGCTCAAGGCCGACAAGGGAAAAGCGTGAAATCGGCCGGCGCAGCGGCTCATGGGCATGGGAAGGCGGGCTCTCTTGATCCCATGCTCAACAGGGAAGGAGCTGCGGGAGCTGTACTATCTCTTTCGTCGACGGTGACCGAGCGCATCCGCGCACGAGGTCATCTCCGCCGCCACATCTGCTAAGGTCTCCATGGGGTACCCTTCTTGCGATTTTCTTACAGTGCGGGCTCTGCCCCTTTTCTGAATTCTTACGTGATGTTATGAACACGTATGGCCTCCGCCTCCTTGACTTCACCCCAACGCCATCCTCACCATGGCGTTTCGCACATCTCTGCGAGAACTTTGTCGGGTCCACCCAAACATCGCACTCTTCCGCCATTACTTCTCACCCAGCGAGAGAGGAGAGCCGCTTGTCGGGAATTGCATGGACCTCTAGGATCGGCAAAAGGAAGCATATCTTGACGGAGAGTTGCGCAGCAAGTGGGAGGAGTGGAGGGCTGACTGGTGCTGGATCTTAGAGGAGGAGCCACAGCCTTTTACTGCCTCAAAAAACCCCCATAGTTAGCGGCAGCGATTGGAGCAACTTGGCGCGGAGGGCGACAAGTTGAAGATTGCCACGACTAGGATTTTGCGTCTCCGCAAGCAGGGCTTACCGTAGGAAGCGGTTGGCGCGGCTTCCTTCGCGCCGCATTGCGCCCTTGCAGGAGAAAGGGAGGCCTGCTTGGGAATTCCAGAACGCGACAGATATCATGAGGCTGCGCCCAGGTCTGAATTGGAATTTCACTACCTTGGAGCTTGACGGCATGCTGCGGGAGCTGTTCAAGCCTGAAGCGGATAACCCTGGATGGTGCATGTTGCCGAGGGGAGTTGTGCCCTTGTGCAACAACTCGTCGCTTGATAGCATCCGCGCGATAATGCCGTTGTGCGATTCCCATGGAATCGTTCCAACTTGGCAGGAGCCCGCCGATGACATAGTGCAGCAGTTCTTCGACAACTTGGTTGAAGTGCCGATCCGCGCCGACGAGAAGAGGCGGCTCACCCGCGACACCACCGCTCAGGAGATGGCGCGCATCGCCACAAGGTTGGAGGAGGCTACAGAGGCTGCTGCCGCCGGCGCGTTTGGGTTCACTGTCGAGGAGGCAGAGAGGGCCGAGGCGGCAAGCCTTGCCGACCAAGAAGAGTTCGTCGGTGAGGAGGAGCAGACCGAGCCCGACAACGACCCAAGTGAGCCTGCCGGGGGTGCCTCTCCTCCGCCGTCAAGTAGCTTGCCGCAGGAGGAGCTCGCTGCCCCGCCAAGGAGACGTCTCCGGAAGACCGGAGAAGTGGCGGGGGAGCATACGGTCCAACAGCCGCCTCGCCGCCCGACGCGCTCCACCGCGGCAAGTACTGTTGCCGCGGGAGCGCCGCATTCCGCCACAGCGACGGGCGCAGGGCCTTCTGGAGTCGCGGCCCCTGCACCCGCCAAGCGTCAGAGGGAGTCTTCTCCCCCAATCCGTCGCGCCGGAGCAGAGTTTGATCTCTCCGCCCTCAGCTCCGAGGAAGAAGAGGAAGAGTAAGATCTTGTCGCTGTTATTTGTAATCTTCCAATTTATTGCTTTATCTTATATCTCGACTGGTTCCTCTGAACTTTCTTCTTGAGACGTTGGCTCGAGAGCGCCGAAGAGGGCCAAGGCGCGGTGGTTGTCGTCTCAGATGACTCCCACAGCAACAGGGGCACGTCCGAGACTCCTTGCGGATCCTGCAACCCTTCAGCAGAGCAGCCCCCAGCACAGCCCCCAGCGTAAGTGTCTGGTATGTTTCTCGTGGCTAGGCGCGATTGGGTGCTTTTTCGTTACTGATATCTGGTTTGTTGGATTTTGTAGGAGCAGAGCAGCCACATCATGGGGCACCAGAGGCTACTCCTGAGGTCCAGCCTCATCACGAGGCCCCGGAGGTCACTCCCGAAATTCTGCTTGCTTCAACTACGCCACCAAGGGAAAACTCTCTGCCAAGGGAGCGCTCTCCGGCAAGGGAGGCCTCTCCGACAAGGGGAGCTTCCCCGACAAGGACCAGCGCCGACGACCCTCCGGTAGTAGAGAGCGCGGCAACAGATCCCATTGCAGGTGATTTTCTTGTTTGATAATTTCCCTTGGGTTCTTTTCTTCCGTTTTTCTCTTCCGAATATCTGCTTGATTTGTGCTTTCTTCTTCTGACCATCAGATCCATCTGCCGGAGATCCAATGGAGACTGAGGCCGCCCGGCGAGAAGGCCTTCATGGCGACAATGTCGACGCCGCCAACATGGAGGAGGAGGCTGGCGCTGACAGGCCCGCCGGCGAGGAGGCTGCCGAGGCCGCTAGCGCAGAGGCTGGGGAGGAATCTGGCGATCGCACTGACGGCCCGGAGGGCGCAGGAGCGCCAGGCGCTGCACCGACCGCCGATCCCCGCCCGCGATGCCGCACAGGACTCCGAGAGCCCCAGCCCGGCGCCTACGAAGGCGGCGAGGGTGTCTTCATCAAGCTCCCATGGGCATCAAGCTCCAGGGCACCGGCCGAAGGGGAGACCTTCGATGCGGAACTGCTTGCCTCCGCCGGGCTGTCGCTGGTTGATGCCCCGAGCAGCAGCAGTGGTGAGCCTGAGGAGGAGCAGCTGCTAAGGAGGTTGCTGTCACTCTTTCGCGCCCGCCAAGCCAAACTGGAGTCCAGGGAGGCGCTTGTCGCGAGGGCCGGAACTGATTTGGAGAAACGTGTGGAAGAGCTCCAACGCGCCAACAAAGAGACCCTCCGGGACATAGCAGAGGCACGGGAGCAGCTTGCTGAGGAGCGCACGGCCTTCATCTTGGAGAAAGGCGAGGTCGAGGAGTGGCAGAGGCTTGCCGGCGAGAAGCTCTCCGCTCGAGAAGGTGAGCTGGCGCAGCGGAAGATCAACCTCGACAGCTTTGAGGAAGATCTCGCCGTCTTGAAACAAGCGATTAGCGGGCGCTCCGGAGGCAAAGGATCTGCTGCGGCTGCCGAGGCCGCCAAGAGGGAATTGGAGACAAGGGTGGCTCAGCTGGAGTCCACCCTCCGAGAAATCTTGAGGAGGTCGCCGGGTTGAAGCGCGGCGTGAGAAAGACGCTACACCTCGGCGAGCTACAAGGTCGTTTTTTGAAAAGATCAAAGAGCTCGATGCCGCCAAGGACTCCAAAGCGGATCTGGAGCTGAAATTGACCACCTTAGCGGAGGCGTTGAATGGCGCCAAGGAGTGGGAAGCGGCCTGCTGGAAAAGATCAAGGCCACCGAGGAGTTCTTTGTTGAATGTTGTGACCGCCGAGAATAATCTTTGGGACAACATAATGCATTGGACGAGAAGGTCTTGTGGACACCGCCCGGCATCCATAATGAGCTGATGGAGTTGGGGATGACAGATCTTGGATATTCCACCGGCGAGAACCTCCAACCCAGCGTCAAGCTCAACCTATTCTTCAAAGGGGTGTTGGCGGGTATCCAGCGGCTCCGGGACGAGGTTCCGAAGCAACTGGCGGAGGAATCACGCCAAGTCTGTGCCGAGGCTCTCCAGAAGGTGTTGATGAAGGTGGCCTTCCGCAACCCAAAGCGTCGACTTCACCAAGGCCCTCAAGTCCCTGCCTCCATCCGCCGATGTTGAAGCGCTCAAGACCCTTGTCACACCCATCGTGGACAGCGTGAGCGGAGTTAAGAGGCTCGAGGCGATGCGTGGACTAGGCCGCCAAGTCTATCTTTCTCTTGTCATTTGTAGATCATGTTTAGGCGAAAAATCTATTAGATCTGCGACAAGTTATTATGTAATATACACTATCATAGGCAATCGAATGCAATGTTATTTCCTTTACTCGATTTCTTCCCTTGTATGTTTATACCCTCGCCAGGGAACTTGCGGTGCAGAGCACCCTTGCCGCGGCGCCGAAAAGCGGAACTTCAGCAGCTTCTTTGGCGGGGTCGCTACCGACAAGCAACCTTGTCGCGGACTAGCTGCAGCTCACTTAAGTTGTTGAGCGGACTCGAAACAAAGTAAGGGCGCAAGCTAGTCGCGAGTCGGTTCCTCCGCGCACAGGTTTTCCATAAAAAGTACTATCGTTCGAGGAAGATAACTTAAAAACTTAAAACTGGTCATCTAAACTTAGCAACTTAGCTTTTACATTGTCCATTTTCCGGCAAGGCGGCAGTTCCTCGGCGGCGCTTGGCCCACACCATTATCTCCTCCTCCTCCCCCGGTTAACTTGTGGGTGGATGAACCTTCTTCTTGTTCGAGAAGAAAGAAGAGAAAATAAAGTTATGGAGCCTAATGGCTCATTATCGCTTACCGGGTGCGGGTGCTGCACAAGATGTTAGTAAACACATGCATATATGATTATGAAAGCATGTATTGACAAAATGTACGCAACACATAGGATTTACTGATGCACGGGATCTGCGCCCGGCTTTGTACAAAGGATTACATGCAACAGCGGCAAGACTTGTACAAAGGGTGGTTCTTGCGGAGCAGGTTCCGACAACGCATACTCATGGGTAAAACTTGCGAAGATGCTCTATATTCCAGGAATTGCTCACGGAAGACCATCTTGATCTCAAGGCGGACAGCGCGGGCCTAGTGACTCGTTTCACCCGATAAGGGCCTTCCCACTTGGCGTCAACTTGTTGGAATTCTTGGCGGATTGAGCAGCGAAGAACAAGGTCGCCTTCCTCGAAGCTTCGGCATTAACTGCGGCTATGGTAGCGGCGCAAAGCTTGTCGGTAACGAGCGGCTCGCATAAAGCAGCTGAAGGCGATCTTCCTCGAGGAGCAGCGCGTCATCTTGTCGCAGCTGCTCTTGCTCAAACTCATCATAGCGAGCACTCGAGGTGACCCGTATACGAGTTCCGTGGGAGAACTGCCTCTGCTCCGTAGACTAGAGCAAAGGGTGTCTGGCCTGTGGCTCGATTTGGCGTCGTCCTGATCGACCAAAGAACCACCGGCAGCTCCTCGATCCAGTTCCTTCCGCACTTGCGCAGCCTGTCGAAAGTTTTGGTCTTGAGTCCTCGCAACACTTCAACGTTGGCTCTCTCTGCTTGACCGTTGCTTCGCGGATGAGCAACAGAAGCGAAGCAGATCTTTGCGCCAAGATCTTGGGCGTACTGCATGAAGGTGCGGCTCGTAAACTGTGTGCCGTTGTCGGTGATGATCCGGTTAGGAATCCCAAAACGGCAAACAATTGACCTGAAGAACTTGACGGCCGATCTGGCTGTCACCTTCCTCCTTGGTTCCACTTCCGGCCACTTTGTGAACTTGTCGATTGCGATGTACAAGTATTCAAAGCCCCGACAGCTCGGGGAAGGGGCCCGAGATGTCGAGCCCCAGGACCAAAAGGGCCAGGATAAAGGGATCGCTGGAGAGCTTGAGCTGGTTGGTGTATCTGTTTTGAATGGGCGGCATGCTTCACACTTGGTTACTTGTGCAGTTGCATCTGGAGGGCTTCGGCGAAGAAACCTTGCCGGAAAGCTTTGCGGCAAGTGCTCTTCGCCAATGTGGTGACCACATATGCCTCCGTGTATCTCCGCCAACAGCTTCTGTCCATCTTCCCGGCAAATACACTTCAATTTCACTCCGTTGAGTCTTCTTCTGTACAAGATCTTGTCAACAAACAGGTACATACTTGACTGCCGGGCTACTTTTTTCGCTTCTTCTTGCTCTTCGGGAAGTTCTCCTGTCTGAAGGAAATGGACGATTTGTTGTGCCCATGTTGGAGCCTGTGGCTCGACAACAAGGACTAAAGGCTCATCTATCACTGCGGGAACATCAGCTTCTACGGCAAGGACCGTGGGTCCGCCGGAGCTTGATGATCCCGGCAAGCTGCCGAGCTAAACTTGTCGGGGCGTTTGCTTCAGCGATACAAACTGTATGGTTTGTCGGAGCAGACTGCTCCTCGGTGATACTTGCATTGGTTTTAGGGACCTTCTTGGGGCGGCTTGAGAGCTCTGCGGAAGGTAGTCGCGGAAACCAATTTTCTCTTCTTGCTCTGTCTGTTGATGGTGTTACGGTTGGCTGAGTCAGCTTGAGCACAAAATTCCTGGTTCCACAGGTAACTTAAGTGCGGCACATTTGGAGAGGCCATCAGCTATATCATTACGTGCTCTTGGGCGTGTTCCATTTGCGAGCCTTCAAAGCGCTCTTCCAGCTTCCTCACTTCATCGACGACGCTTCCATCAGCGGACTCGATAATCTTTATTTACTTGGCGGACGACGAGTTGCGAGTCCCCCGACAATGAGCTTCTTGATCCCAAGGTCCACCGCAATCACGAGACCGCAAGCAAGCCTTCATACTCAGCAGTATTATTTGTTGCTTGTTCCTTGGGAAAGTGCATCGGACTATGTACTTGAGGTGCTCTCCGGTGGGTGCGATGAGCAACACGCCGGCACCAGCGCCTTTGCAGCGAGAAGGCACCGTCAAAATACATCAGCCATTCTTTATTTGCCTCCTTGACGGGATGCTCGTCTCGGAATCTCTTCATCTTGCGTTGGCGCCCACTCCGCTATGAATTCTGCCAATGCCCTGCTCGATAGTTGAAGTGCTTTGAACTTGAGACCAAAGCTTGACAGTTCGGTGCCCACTCGACAATCCTGCCTGTTGCTTCGGATTTTGCAATATCCTCTTGGCGGAAAGCGAGTGACAACTGTTATCTCGTGTGCTTGAAAGTAATGGCGCAGCTTTCTCGAGGCCATGAGGAGGCGAAAAGCAGCTTCGCACACAGTACCTTGACCTAGCCCCTGCAGAAGGGAACCGACAAAGTAGGTGGGTGCTGCACCATCTTTTTCGTGTCTTGTCGCAACCTGCACTGATTCATCCTTGTCGGGACCAGAGCTTGACGGCGGAGCCCCTTGCTTGTCGCTGGATGCAAGCGCTTCGTTGCCGGCTCATCATCCGCCTCCCTCTCCGCTACTAACGCAGCACTAACCACTTGATTGGTTGCCGCTATATACAGCAGCAACTTCTCTTGTGGCCTAGGTGCGACAAGTATTGGAGCGGAGGACGGTATCTCTTCAAGTCTGCAGCGCAGCCTCCGCTTCGAGTCCATTTCATTGGACCTGCCTTTTCAAAATCTTGAAAAAGCGGCAGGCGCGTTCAGCAGAACTTAGAGATGAACTCTTGAGAGCAGCCACGCAACCGCGAGTCTTCCGACATCCTTGACGCGCTTTGGTGCTTCGATCTGCTCAATGGCCTTGATCTTGTCGGGATTGGCTTCAATTCCTGCTGAGACACAAAGAACCGAGAAGCTTGCGGAAGGGACTCCAAACACGCACTTCTCGGGGTTGAGCTTGAGGTTGATCTTGCGCAGATTTGCAAGCGTCTCATCAAATCCTGAACCGAGTCGCTCTGTCTTTGCTCTTGACCACTATGTCATCCATGTGGCTTCTACATTTCGTGTCCGTGGTTCAAAAGCATCATGGACTACCCTTGCAAAGGTTGAACCAGCATTTTCAAACCGAAGGCATCCGTATGAAGCGATCGTGCCACATGGTGTAATGAATGCGGTTTTCTTCATCCTCTTACGCCATGAAGATCTGATGATATCCTGAATATGCATCAAGAAATGAATGCAGATCGCATCCAGCCGTGGAGTCAACAATCTGGTCGATACGCGGCAAGGGAAATGGGTCTTTGGGACAAGCTTTATTAACATCAGTGAAGTCAATACAAAGTCTCCATTTCCCATTAGCCTTATGCATACAACTACCGGATTGGCCAACCACGTGGGGTGGAGGACTCCTCGACAAGCCCCGCTGCTTCTAATTTCTTGATTTCTTACGCTATGAACTCTTGGCGCTCCACCGCTGTTTCCTAACTCTTTGCTTGACGGGGCGGCGGGACAGACAACTAGGTGGTGCTCAATTACTTTCCTGGGAACACCGGGGATGTCAGATGGTTGCCATGCAAACATATCGACATTCGCCCGCAAGAAAGCAACGAGCTCTCCTTCCTATTTAGGATCAAGCGTGGCACTGATGGTGAAGGTACCACCAGTGCCGTCCTCCTTGGCGGGCACCTTCTTGGTCTTTGGAGGAGCTGCCATCGTCTTGCTGCACTTGCCGGTGGAGCTCGATGGTGCGTCCTCGACGGTAGCGCAGCACTCCGAAGAGGTGCGCTTGCCGGAGTGGGCAACAGAGCTCTTGCCGGACCTGGTGGTCTTCTTCTTCCCCCCGGGAGCTTCAGCGGTAAGTGGTTTGCTATCTGTCGCATGCTCTTTGCATCCCGGTAAATCTTGTCGGCGCAGATAAGTGCATCTTTCTTGTCGCCATGGACAGAAATGACGCTTATCGGGACGGGCATCTTGAGTAGGTTGTAAGCATAATGAGAGGCGGCCATGAACTTGGCGAGTGCTGGACGGCCAAGTATGCCATTGTAGGGCAATGGGAAATCGGCGACGTCAAACGTGACCCTCTCAGTTCTGAAGTTGAGCTCGCTGCCGAATGTTACCGCAGCGTGATCTTCCCTTTGGGCTTGCTCCTTCTGGGTTGATTCCTTGAAAGTACCAGTTTCTTCGAGCTCACTGTCAGGGATTTGAAGCTTTTGGAGCACTGCAGAGGAGATCAAATTCAGGCCGGCCCCGCCGTCAACCAGCATCTTTGTGACCTTGAGGTTGCGGATGGTTGATGAGACCAACATCGGCAAGCACCCGACCGCAATGATGCGATCAGGGTGATCCTCAATGTCAAAGATGATGGGCATGCTGGACCACTTCAGAGGTTTGCGTGACTCTATGGATGGTTCTGCTGCATTGACCTCACGCATCCATTGCTTGAGTTGTCGGTGCGAGGTATGCAGAGACGCACCACCGTCAACGCAAAGGACCTCCGTTGCCTTTTGAAACTCCTGCTCATCAGCTTCATCGTCTTCCATGTCTTCGTCATCTTCATCTTCGTCTTCTTCCTTGTCGCGACCGCGGGGAGGTCTGTCTCCTTGCCGCTGCTTGATCTTGCAGCAAGCGTCCTCCTGACCGGGCCTCTTCTTACTTGCTGCACTGCACTTTCTGGGCCTTCTCCTTGTCTCGCGCTCGTATTCAGCTCTCAGAGCTCAACAAGCTGCTCGACTTTCTTGCAGCTCTGGAGATCGTGGCCCTTGGTGTGGTGGATCTTCTGAGATTGTTTGTTGAGCTGTCGGGCTTGTCGGCGGCCGCCACGGCTTGGCGGTCGGTGTCAACGGCAACCTCCTTGCCGGAGCCACCGGCCTTAGCTTTGTTGGCGGCACCATCCTTGCCGGACTGCTCGACAACTAGTACTTCTTGGCTTTTCTTCCTTCGTTGTTCCGCCTTGGCTCTTCCTTGCCAGGCGGTCTCCTCACTATCGACTCTGCTCCCACATTCTCTCACAGGAGTCTTCTTCCTTCTTCAGTAGCGTGCACACTTGTCGGCGAGGCGTAGAGCTCGCCGGCGTCTTTCACTTTGCACATCGCCATCTCCTCCCTCATCCTGCGATTTCGTACATTCTGATGGAATGCACTGATCACTGCAGCAGGGTGGACGTCTGGGATGTTGTAGTGCACTCGACTGAATCTCTGGATGAATTTGCGCAGAGACTCCCCCTCCTTATGGGCAAGCAGGTGGAGATCACTCTCCTGGCCATGAGGCTTGTGGTCGACTGTGAAGGCGCCAACAAACTGGTGGCACAAATCTGCCCAAGAAGAAATAGAGCCATCCGGCAAGTGCATGAGCCAAGATCGACATTTGGCTTGAGCACGAGGGAAAGTAGTTGGCGAGGATCTTGTCGCCTCGTCCCCCGCAGCTTGCACCGCGATGGTGTAGATCTTTGAGGAACTCCGATGGGTGTGTCCTGCCGTCATACTTCTCCGCACGTCTGGTTTGAAGTTTTTCTTGTCGGGCCACGGACTTGCCGCAGCTCACGAGTGAACGCAGGGCAACCTACGCGTCGGCAAAGTCGCTGGTTCCCTGGCGCATGCATATCGACAGTGGGCCCGCGCGTTGGTCGATTGACGACGCGCTTCTCTTGGCGCTCAATACGGGTTCGGCGTCTTCTTCTTGTCGTTCTCGAAGAACTTGGCGTTGGTCGCGGCGAGCTCGCGGATCCGGCGACGCTGTGGAGTCGCTGCCGAGGTGGATCCGGCGAGTCGGCGATCTTGGCCTTCGGAAGGGAGTGTATGGTGGGTGCACCCCGCAAGTCTCGCCGCCATCGGCTCGCGCCTTGTCGCCTCGCCGCGGCTGCGAAGCACTTTCGGTTGCAGCGGGGCGTCGCCGTTGGCGGCCGATGAGACTCTGAATTGTTGCCCTCCATTAAATCGACCTTATCGGCCGTTGGAAGTAATCTAGAAGTAATTGAGCTCGCCAAGGCTTCCGCTGGTGTGGTTGGCGGCAGCGGCGACGGGCGAAGAACGGGATGTGCTCGGACTCCTAACCAAGTTAGGAGGAGCAGCATCCCGCGAGCGTACTACTCCACTCGCTGCGGCATTTGAGGTGCATGCGGGTCTCGAGGGCCTCGGGATCCTCCAGCTTGGCCTTGATCCAACGAGCGTATGGTGCCGCGAGTATCATGACGCTGTCGGTCCCGCGCCTCCTGCGAAGGACGCGGTGCAGATTCAGACGCCGATGCCTGCGCTGCCTTGTCCTTGGACCTGGCGGCATCGTGGGCTCTCTCGACGACGCCGGTTCCTCCGCCAGCGTTTCCCCCACCACCTGACGGCTCCGGTGGTGGTGGGTTCGACGCGGACGGCTCAGCTGCTGCCGAAGACTTCTTCTTCGGTGCCATGTCGATGAAGATGTCGATGAAGTTGCTCGTGTGACCGCCGGATCGGGTTCACACAGCCTCGACGCCCCCTACCTGGCGCGCCAAAGATGTCGGGGGAGAACTGGTCGTGCCCCACGAGCACCTACGGGACCTGGGTCCCTTGTGGTTCGGAGGGGGGCAGAGATTGCACAAAGAGCAGATCGAGGCGATGCACACGAGCGGATTTACCCAGCTTCGGAGCTCTCCGGAGAGATAATACTCCTACTGCTGCTTTGTGGATTATCTTGTGTTCTTGCTAGGGAGCAATGGGAGCTACAATACCTAGCCTGAGTGTGTGGTCTCGTATGAGTAGGATGAACTAAGCCGGAGCTGAACCGAACCCTCTCTACGTTGCCCTTGGGCCTCCTTTTATAGGCACAAGGGGTCACCACATGTGGCAAGTAGACAAGGGTATGATGGTAAAAACATAGGTTGGTACACGCTTTGTACAAAGTGTCTGATAATCTATACCTAACTCGACGGCAAGGGACAAGAGTCATCAATGCCGTCTCGATCGCCCCGAAACGGTAACGAGGACCGTCAAGTGCGCCTCCGTTTGCCACGATGGTAGCTTGTCGTGCCGCTTATCGCTGCTCCCCGCTGGCTGCACAGCTCGTCGACACGCGTGCTTGAGAGAGCCCCGTGGTGACACGTTGGCGGGTGAGCTGGAGCGGAGATGAAGAGAGGTTGCCCGCCCCGGCAAGCGCCTTGCCGCGGCAGGAACCTTGTCGCGCTTGGGGGTTCGGCGCCCACCAAGCCTTCCCGGCAAGCTCCTCTTGCCAGGGCCTCGTTTCCTTCGCGCCCTGAGTGGCCTTCCCGGCAAGCTCCTCTTGCCGGGGTCTTGACTACTTTGTTCTTGAATGGCTCCAAAGGAGCCGCTGATGATCTTGGCGGTCATCAGGCCAGCCCTGTCGTAGGGCGCTGCAACAGTCCGTGCACGAGTTCGGGATACTAGGGTACCCCTACTCTAGTACACCGACATCACCGTATAATATACGATTGGCAACAGCTGCCATGTACATGGGTTTATCATCATACCATTCTAAGGCTTAAGCAAGGCTTCAACGAGCGTCGTCACTTTACTATGGGTAAGTCTCTCATATTTACCATTCCAAATATCAAGAGCGAATGATAAGAGTAAGTCGGTATGGTGATCAATCCATTCTGCACCCAGATCATTACCCTGTATAAGGTTTAGTGAATCTCGTATTCCTATCACTCGGGCATCCTCACAAGCATTGCAGAATTTCGTTTGTCCTCGAGCAGGGTTCGGGTAAATCCATTGGTTCTGCAAGCTGAACAAGACATCTATCGTTTCTTCACCACTCTCGGGTTTTTGCATAACCTCCTATGAAACATCTGCTGATGGAATTTCTTCTTCTAGGGAGTCCTTGATTCCTTATAAATTCCTGGGCCTATGGGTTATGGGTCCACTTCAGCGCTTGCATAGTGTGAACTCATCCGTGGAGTTACAGTTGTTCCATATTCCAACATTACACCTCCTTTAAATCCAATATTACTTCATTTTGTCATACTCTTGGCGTAACCATCATAATGAACTCCAACTTATTTCGTCCGGCTCCTTTCTATGGACCGTCATGAACAACACTTTTTTTTCTTCATTGATCATGTGGCTTTACGGAGTACTACCACACTTAAAATGAAATGCACTAGTTCATCCTTGAATTATATTATTTTCATGTCAAATCTTTTATTACATCCTTAACCAATTTTCGTAAATCCAAATTCCAAAAAGTACTTTATTACAAATGCTGCCATCCACATAGTTTGGTATGGTCAAGCGTTACTTCCAACTTTATTCATTTTTTTCCTCCTTGAGGATTCTTCAGTCCCACTGGAATTGTGCGACATGCTCCTTGAAATCTTCCATCTTTTGTTTCATCGTAGTGGCCTTGAGCTTCATCTCCATCATCTCTGCATGCACTTCTCTTAGGTATTCCTGAGTATAACGGAGACTTGCTTCAAGTATTTCTCCAATCTGGCGTATGGCTTCCATGGCTGCTTCACGGACAGCGTCAAGAAAGTTGCTTGTGGTACACGTGAGATGAAAAAGTACTGCCCCATCATCTTTGGGCAAACTCCTTTCTTACGGTGGAGGTGTACCTTCACGTACCAAAGTTCCACTCCCTTTTGCATGAAGGGGTAACCTTTGTAGACTGCATCTCCTTCAAGCTGAATATGCTTCATCATGTCCTTGAGTTCTCGGTGTCGTGATCACTTGTCGTGGTCATGATCGTCTCCAAGGCCCTTGAGGAAAGATTCATAAAGGGTCGTCATCTGCAGTTGTAGAACAAAAATGATACTCAGAATAAGGTACATATCTCCTTGGGTACACACTCATATCATCCAAACAAAACTTCAAACTCAATTTCCAACATCCATTTTATGCATCACAACTCATTTTCTTCCATGTTCACCCAGAATATTAATTTCCAAGATAAAACATAACAACTCCTTAAATCCTTTCAGCATATGACATATCAATTTTATTGAGTCATGAATTATTACAATCTTTGAGTACTCTATTACATAACTCAACTCCGCATTCTCATGAAAATAGAAGTGTTTTCCATACTACACTTATTACTGATATCAACATCTCCACTTCTCAGCTCCAGCTTTCTCCTGATCTAAACATTCCCTAGCAAAATGTCCTTCTTCTTGCAACGAAAACAAATAACTTCCGACATGTCCCATGGCTTCTTGGTGATGGTGCCTGCTCCTTGAGTTCCTTGCTTACTTTTGTGACAATGATTGGCATAATGCCCGACGTCGTTACATTCAAAACAGGTAATATGACTCTTGTCCCTCTTTGCAGAAATTGGGTTGTTCTGAGGGTGTCTTTGTTTTCTCTTCCTGGGTTTCTTTGTTCTGATCAAACCTTCTATTCCCTGTGGATCAAACTCTATTTCTTCCATCGGGAAGTATCCCAGATACTCTTTTCTTTCCTTGGTGCAATACTGTGAAAAATGTCCTTCTTCTCCACATGAATAGCAGGCATTGGAGTAAAATCTGTTGAGGCCTTCACCCTCAGGGTATTCAATAACTTCCTTCATCGCAGGTTCTTTCATAATTTCTCGGAGGGCTTCTTTCATTCCTTCTTCCTGCTTCTGAATAGTTTGTTGCACCGTGGGGTAAATGTGACACTGAGTCGGGTAGTGGGTGGTTCCTTCACACAAGAAACAAGTCACCTGACTAGTTGGGCATTCCTCAGCTGGGTGTTTCTCCTCACAATGACGGCATCCATCCTTGTGTTCCTCCTAGGTGTGTCATATTTCTCCGCAAATCATGCAGGCAAGGTTTATTTCTTGGTGTATCATGATGATTCTGGATAAGACGAGATCTTGTTAGAGTCTTCTTGAATTCTTCCCAAGTCTTTGCTCCATTCCATCCCTGTATGGCTTGATGCATCTGCCACCATGTTGCAGCACTTCCTTCGAAGTACTGAAGAGCGTACGATACTTCATTCTTCCTTGAAACCAAATTGCTCCCGAAGTGATTCTCCATGTTCCGAATCCATAGCTCTGCCTCAGGATGAGTGTTCGGTCCAGAGAATATTAGTCCAACTTCATTCATCATGTATGGGGTCCAAAAGTTTTGGGATGAGATATGAGAGAGGTGGGGAGGGATACACACAATACAAACAATAGTTTTGAAGAAACGGGTTTTACTTTGTGGCTGTCGGAAAACATCAAACAAATGACAGCTCACAAATCGTCACATCTAACATAAGTGTATAACAGGGGTTTGGTCTTCTAAAGGTTAAATAATTCTTCAGATTCTTCAAGTCTTCAGAGTCTTCAACTGTTGTAGCTTCAACTCTTCTAATGCATGGTGAAATCCTCTTTCCTCCGAAGAGGTCATTAGTTATCCGATATCTTGTCCTTCTTGGAGTGGCTTCAGTTGATTCGTCGTGTGATCAAAAGGGAAAAGGGGTATATTCTAACTATTTGTGGTAAGAGGGACTATTTGATAAAATCAGAAAAGATGAGAAATAAGGGTCTTTTTGAAAACAAAGTTTTAGAGATATCCTGTCCTAGGGGCTTACCGATTTCAAGGGTCACGTTCTACAGTCAACATGTGCTCTGATACCATATCTGTAGCGACCCGACCTCAGATGGTCAAGCCTCCGTGTTTCTGTGCCATCCCTAGATCAGTATGCTGGCACACACAGTACATCAATGTATATATCAAAGTGCAATCACGTGTATAAATAACGTAAAACTGATATATACCTCATAAGTCACAATGAAACAAATAGTCGGGTGTGGAGTCCCATCAGCGCCATCGGCGGGTTGAGTGTAGACCGTAACCACATGCACGTACTCTTACTCGTCGGAAGAAAGTATACGCAACATGATACGTTGCAGCCGTGTAAGTCGATTACATTGAATGTACCGGCAAGATCACAACATGAGAAAACAGATGATAAAACTATAATATATGCAATATGGCTTTGTGGCTCGTATGCGAGTTTTGTTTTGCATAAAAGCTGGTTTTATTTTCCCTACATCAAAGGAATAACTGGAGTCTGCACTATGGAGTTTTCTATCATGACATGGTTCCGCCAACTGATGTCTCATAGCCCAAATCAACATAAGTTGCCCACAATTAAGTTATCAGTCCGGTGTTGAGAGTTCCGAGATAGATCCAAGTCCAGAGGCTCAAATTGTCCGTAACCGGGGACACGGCTAATCAATTAGGTTTTAACCCGCTGCAGAGGTTTGTACACTTTACCCGCAAGATTTGATCCCTCTCTTTACGTTCTCACACTTCAGGGTGTTTGAGAACAAGATGACCTAAACATGGTCTTCCGAAGAGTTCCCCGACCACTTGTCGGTGCTCATCCAATCCTACCGTAGTTCTACATCCGCTAGCACCGCCCCGGCCGAGTCACAACCAAGGTCAATCAAGCGAGCCCATAGTGACTTGCGGTTGCACGAGTAAGCTTCCGGACATGAAGTATTCTCCCGTCTCTTTGAGTCTGGGTGAAGCTTTCCGCAAGATGTCATGGCGCTTCTCCATGCATCCCGGCCATCCACTGGTTTCTCCAGGGTACCCGTCAACCGTCCTTCACCCAGTAGTGTGTGTTGAATTCTTGTCTCGGGTCTTGAAGTCTTTTCCGAATTGATCTCATCCTTTATAATATAATGAAGAGGCCTTGAAGATGCAGTCCTTGCAGATGCCATCATGAAGTTGTCGTCATTGACGTAGAGTCCTCCATTCTCACACCACTCCCGAGCACTCATACCAACCCCGTCTACTATATCGTAGCATTAAAATAAATAACGTCCCGGGCTTTATAACAGGGAGGTAGGTTCCTACCTCATGCATTCTACTCAACTACAAGATTCAATAACACTACTAGAGGATTGTTGCAAAGATGACACTAAATGCAATAAAACATAGGTATGAAAAGCATGGTCAAAGTGAACTTGCCTGGTACGTTGATGAAGATAACAACACTGTCAGAAAATGACTTGGTAGAACTATTTGTCACTCCGTTGAAAATCTATATAGTCAAACATAGCATTCATATAAGCAAACATACTAGCAAGCAATTCTAACACTCATAATAAAACCAACAAATAAAATGCAAATCAGCAAAGGACACCAAATAAAAACAAAGGAAAACTAAAACTACTAAAGAAAACTCTAAGACATAACACAAAATAGTTTTGTCCAAAGCAAAACTTAACAACAAATAAAATACCAAACTAATAATTTAACAGAAAATAAAAAGTAAAACAACTAAGTTAACGAAAGTATTTTTTCATAAAATTTTATTAGCAAAAAGAAACAAATAAAAGCTTTAATAAAACTCTACCTATGACCCATAGAAGTTTTCATACGAAACTAAGGAAAATAAAATTTTAAAATAAAAAATAAAATTTTCTCCTGTTGTTTAACATAAACCTAACTAATTTTGTCAAAAGTGACAAGAAGAAATAATTTAAAACTAATAAAAACAATAAAGAAAAGGCTAAAACAGAACTATAAGTAAAACAATACTGTTTCGCTAAAAACCTAATTTAAATTAACCAAAAAAATAAAATAGTAAATACTACTGGATAAACAAAGGTCCTAGAGAACAGGAGCAAAAAGAATCGGTCAAAATAATATTCCTAACTCAAAATAGCTCAAATCTAGCGATTTGAGCAAATTCATACAAACACAAATTTAAACTGCGCAAATGTTAAATAAAATTGAACTAACAAAAACTTCAACAAATTTTTGACACGGTACAATTGGAATCACTCAAAAACATTAAGTAGGCTAAAAGATACAAGCAAAATAAGATTGAAACTATTTCTGTTTTTTTAACAGAAACGAAAATAAAAAAACAACAACCAGGCACTAGCTACGTAGTGGGTTGTAACTGGCCTACGGGGTGTGCGTTTTGTAACTAAGCTACGCTCGGCCGTATGATAACAGTAACGCGTACGGGCTAAAACAGAAAGACCGATCGGCTAAACCTACTAGACCTGAACCGATCTAAACCGCATAAAACCGTGACGAACCGGTACTAAACCGATCTATAAACAGAAAAAAAACCTTACCGTTCGTTAGATCTAATCTAGTGCGTCAATACCAGATCGGACGGTGGAGGGGGAGTGGAGAGCTCACCGCGGGGAAGGTCGACGGCGAGCGGCTCGGATGTCGTCGTCGGCGGCGCTCCTGTCGTCGGCGCGCTCCGGAGAGGGCACGGGTGGACGCGACATTCGACGCCGAGTCCAGCGGTGGTCGAGATGGTGGCGTAGGTGGACGGAGGAGGTCGGCGGCGAGGTCGAGGCGGCGTTGGCGTTGAGGCGTCGGTGGCGGCGCCCTGTAGTCCTAAACTCGGGAGTGCACCAGAGATGCGGCGATGAAAGCGAGGCGTTCGGTGGCGGTAGGAGAACTCTAGGAGGTCAGACATGAGCGGGACAAGGCAATGGCGCGGCGTCGGCGCTCAGCTCCGGCGAGCAATTGAGAAGGAGGCGGGGGTTCTCGGAGGGGGCTTTGGGGCGGAATCGGTCGAGGGGAAGGAGTATATATAGGGGGAAGAGACTTGGAGCAGGGGGTGGATCGGGGAGAGGATCCCGAGATCTCCGGGATTCCGGCGCCGGTGGCGAGCGCTCTAGCTTGGGCAAGGGGAAGAAGAAGGAGGCGGGGCCCGCTGTCTGCGACAGAAGTGAGCGAGGGAGGGGATCGGGCGGCCGATGGGAAAGCGGCTGGCGCGCGCGAGAGGGTGAAGGGCCGGCCTGGTGCGGTAGAACACTGGGCCACGCGCGTTTTCTTAACCACATCAAGGAAAACTAAAACAAAGTTAATATTAGAAAAAACTATATATAGGCATATTATATATCAAAATGTTCAGAAAATGAAATCCTAAAACATGAACATATTTTCCAGTCCAAATAAAATCAACAAAATTTAAATAAAGTAAACAGAGCTACTGTTGCAATAAAACTCAATAAAAATCATTTTTAAAATACCAAAATGATTTCAAATTTATTTTCTCCTAATTTTCCATTGAAGGGGATCATTTTACCCTGGTTTCCATTTATTTATTTTAGGAGAAAAATAATTTGAATAAAATCCAAATAATTCCAAATTGAAAGGGAGTTTCAAAATACTTCCAAATGACTTTAAATTTGATTCTTTGTAACTTCCAACTCGTATTTAATATAATTGAAGAAGTCATTTTATATTCTCTCCTGAAAATCATTGAGTTGCATAAAGTTTTGAATTTGAAATTTTTTCAGATGGAATTCAAATCTTTTCAAAACTCTTTTCATTTCAAATGGAAGAAGTCATATCATCTTCACTCTTGAGTTTTGTGATGAAATGAATTTGAATTCATGGACATCAAATCGCAAAGATGAAGGCTTTGGGAAGGCCCTTTTATTCCCTCTCATTCAACTTTCAAAAGCTTCAAATTCCACTCACTTTCAGTCAATCAATCACTCAACAATCAATCAAACAATCATATATTTTAATTATTATAACATTCCAAAATTTAGAATTTTGGGATGTTACATATTTCCTTGCATGATCATATTGCCTTACATATTCCCTCGGATCTGAGATACAAGATATACCCAATCGTCTCTTTTGGGTATCCTATGAAGATGCATTTTTCCGCTTTGGGTTCGAGCTTTTCCGGCTGAAGCCTTTTGACATAAGCATCGCAGCCCCAAACCTTAAGAAACGACAACTTAGGTTTCTTGCCAAACCACAGTTCATACGGTGTCATCTACACGGACTTAGATGGTGCCCTATTTAAAGTGAATGTAGTTGTCTCTAATGCATAACCCCAAAACGAGAGTGGCAGATCGGTAAGGGACATCATAGAACGCACCATATCCAATAAGGTACGATTATGATGTTCGGACACACCATTACACTGTGGTGTTCCAGGCGACGTTAGTTGTGAAACAATTCTACATTGTCTTAAGTGATTGCCAAACTCATAACTCAGATACTCTCCCTTCGATCAGATAGTAGGAATTTGATCTTCTTGTTACGATGATTCTCAACTTCACTCTGATATTGCTTGAACTTTTTAATCTTTCAAACTTATGCTTCATCAAGTAGATATACCCATATCTACTCAAATCGTCGGTGAAGGTGAGAAAGTAATGCACACAACAACACTCATCGGACCACACACATCAGTATGTATGATTTCCAACAAGTCACTTTCCCGTTCCATTGTACCGGAAAACGGGGTCTTAGTCATCTTGCCCATGAGGCATGGTTCGCATGTGTCAAGTGATTCAAAATCAAGTGACTCCAAAAGTCCATCAGCATGGAGTTTCTTCATGCGTTTTACACTAGTATGATCTAAGAGGCAGTGCCACAAGAAAGTGGTACTATCATTAGTAACTCAACATATTTTGGCCTCAATGTTATGAACATGTGTATCACTACGATTGAGATTCAATAAACCATTCACACTGGGTGTATGACCATACAAGGTATTATTCATGTAAACAGAATAACCATTATTCTCTAATTTAAATGAACAATCTTATTGCAATAAACACGATCTAATCATGTTCATGCTCAACGCAGACACCAAATAACATTTATCTAGGTCAACACTAATCCCGAAGGTAGAGGGAGCGTGCGATGGTGATCACATCAACCTTGGAAACACTCCCAACACACATTGTCACCTCGCCCTCAGCTAGTCTCCGTTTATTCCGTAGCTTTCGTTTCGAGTTACTAATATTAGCAACTGAACCGGTATCTAATACCCATGTGCTACTAGGAGTACTACTAAGGTACACATCAATAACACGTATATCAAATATACTTTTGTTGAAGTTGCCAGCCTTCTCATCTACCAAGTATTTGGGGTAGTTCTGCTACCAGTGATCGTTCCCCTTACAATAGAATCACTTAGTCTCGGGTTTAGGTTCAACCTTGGGTTTCTTCACTCGAGTGGCAACTGGCTTGCCATTCATGGAGTTTCCCTTCTTGCCCTTACCCTTATTGAAACAAGTGGTCTTGTTAACCATCAACACTTGATGCTCCTTCTTGATTTCAACCTTCGCGGCCTTAAGCACCGCGAACTGCTCTGGGATCATCTGCATCCCTTTCATGTTATAGTTCATCACGAAGCTCTAATAGCTTGGTGATAGTGACTGGAGAACTCTGCCAATGACTATCTTATCTGGAAGATTAACTCCAACTTGATTCAAGCGATTGAAGCACCCAGACATTCTGACCACATGCTCACTAGCTGAGCTATTCTCCTCCATTTTGTAGGTAAAGAACTTGTCAGAGGTCTCATACCTCTCAACACGGGCATGAGCCTGAAATACCAATTTCAGCTCTTGGAACATCTCATATGTTCCATAGCGTTCAAAACGCCTTTGAGCCCTGATTCTAAGCCGTAAAGCATGGCGCACTAAACTATCAAGTAGTCATCAGAACGTGTCTGCTAGATGTTCACAACATCCACAAACAACGCTAGAGGAGTTGGCACACCGAGCAGTGCATCAAGGACATAAGCCTTCTGTGCAGAAGTGAGGACAATCCTCAGACTATGGCACTAGTGCACATAATTGCTTACAATATCTTCAACTTAGTCTTTCTCTAGGAACGTATTAAAAGAGGGAGCTACAGCGCGAGCTATTGATCTACAACATAATTTGCAAAGCTTGGACTATTGTTCATGATGAATGAGTTCATTAATCATATTACCTAAGAACTCCCACTCAAATCGACATCCATCCGGTCGTCCGAGTGTAACATGATCCAAATTCACCAACCCAAGTCCGATCATCACGTGAGATGAGGTCGTTTCAATGGTGAACATCTCCATGTTGATCATATCTACTATATGACTCATGTTCGACCTTTCGGTCTCTTGTGTTCCAAGGCCATGTATGTACCTGCTAGGCTCGTCAAGTTTAACCCAAGTCTTACGCATGTGCAGAACTGGCTTGCACCCGTTATATGTGAACGTAGAGTCTATCACACCCGATCATCACGTGGTGCTTCGAAACGACGAACTTTCGCAACGGTGTACACTTGGGGTGAACACAATTTTATCTTGAAATTTTAGTGAGGGATCACCTTATAATGCTACCGTCGTGCTAAGCAAAATAAGATGCATAAAAGGATTAACATCACATGCAAATCATAAGTGACATGATATGGCCATCAACTTGTGCTTTTGATCTCCATCTCCAAAGCACCGGCATGATCTCCATTGTCGCAGGAATGACAACATGATCTCCATCATCGTGCCGCCATCAGGGTTGTCATGCCAACCATGCTGCTACTACTATTGCTACCACTTAGCGATAAAGTAAAGCATAACATAGCGCTTAATGATTGACACGCAGGTCATACAATAATTAAAGACAACCCTATGGCTCCTGCCGGTTGCCGTATTCAACGACATGCAAGTCCTGATAAACTATTACAAAACATGATCACCTCATACATTAGATATGTCTTTGGCCATATCATATCACAACATACCATGCAAAAACAAGTTAGACATCCTCTAATTATTGTTGCATATTTTATGTGGCTGCTATAGGTATCTAGCAAGAACGATTCTTACCTACGCAAAGCCACAACGGCGATATGCAAGTTGCTATTTAACATTCTACAAGGACCGCCTTTGTCGAATCCGATTCAACTAAGGTGGGAGAGATAGACACCCTCCAGCCATCTTTATGCAACAAAGTCACATGTCTGTCGATGGAACCGGTCTCATGTACGTGGACATCTAAAGTTGGTCCGGGCCACTTCATCCCGAAATACCACCGAATCAAGAAAAGACCAAGGGAGGAAGCAATCTGATTATCAATGCCCAAAA